>CM027861.1:514352-1114352 GCA_016097605.1 Eucalyptus guilfoylei | reverse complement strand
CATGAATTTTTTAACGAGAACTCAACTGTGCAAATGTAACTATGTTTCAAGATTATATAAGATTCGATGACTTTAACTGTAGTGCTACTATTCGGTGTCTGTTATAAAAAAGACAATTTTCATCTAGCACGGGTTGTTTCACTAGGAATCTTAATTTGTTTAAAGAATACTATTGATAGAAAATCATACATTTTGGGCTCCATTTATTTCACGAAAAATTCTAGATAATGTTTTTTAAGAAGTCATTTTCTAGGAAAATTGCAATATTTTTTGGTGTTTCGTTGAAATCTAAAATGGAATCAAAAAATATTTTTCTTTGTTTGGTGAGGAAAATCACTGATTTTTCTAACATTGCTCAAGAGCTAATGACATGCATACTTACGCCAAGATCCTAGTCCAGCCTCAATAGACTCCAACTCGGGCAAGGCCACCTTGGCCCTAAGCAAAAGAGCAAGCACTAATCTCATGTCCATAGAAGCCAAAACCGAGAACAGAACTAGTGCCTGTGCATGACTTCTTGGCACCCCCACCCAAGTCCATAAAGGCTGACTCTGAGGCCCTGATGCCTGTGCTCAAATCCTCAGCACTTGGGCCCCGATTCACAAAGGTTGAGTGTAGGACTTCAATGACCAAGGTCCTCGGTACTTGAGCTCGAGTCCCCAACACTCAAGCCCTGGTCCATCGAGGCTATCCTAAGGAGGCTAGTGCCTATGCCTAGGTCCACAATGACCAGACTTGACTCCTCAACTACCAAGCTTAGGTCCATCAAGGCTGAGCCTAAGTCCCAACGAACAAGGTCCCTGGCCTAGCCTTGATGGACTTGAGCATGAGCACTGAGGTCCTAGGCCTTAGCCTTAATGGACTTAGGCTTCGGCATCGGGAATCTGAGCATGGGCGCAACATTTTGGGCTAGGCTTCGATGGACTTGGGCCTAGCCTATGTGGATTATGGTCCGAGCACGAGAAAAGGGGGAAGGGCACTAGGGTCCAAGGTCTATCGAGGCCTGGCCTCTAGACTCAGGGTTGGGCACCAAGGGACCTTGGCGCAAGCATCTATATCCTAAGCCTCGGCTTCAATGGACTCAAGCTCGAGCACAGGCAAGGGGATCCTAGGCTCGATTTTTGTGGACCTAGGCCTGGCTTGGCCTCAATGGACCTAGCCCTAGTGCTAGAGCATCAAGGCCTCATGCTCAACCTTGATGGACTTGAACCCAAGCAAGGACGCTAGGACCCGAGTCTAGGCAACTGGGACTCAATCCTGGGCACAGGTTCTTGAGCACAAGCATACGTCATGGACTTAGCCTTAATTGCTCAAGAAGCATACGTCATGGACTTAGCCTTAATGGACCCAAGTGCAAGCACTTGATCTTGGATGCCAAGGCCCCTGGAATTAGTTTTAGGGCTCCCGTGTCTAAGTATAGAGTTTTTTATTTAAATTCCGATACCTAGTCATATTTTGAAAAATGAGTTCCGATTTTTTAAAGAGGAAATCATCTTCATGAATTTAACCATAGACTTTTTATTGATCAAGAAAACATTTTCCATTAAATCATTATCTTAAGCAAGAGGCCACAAAATGATGAAAATTTTTTCTCTGAAATTTTTTTCGCAAAATAAATGGAGCCTTTTCATGGAAAACATTTTCCTCATTTTCTGACGTTTGGGTCGCTCAGGAAAATGAGTCAACCGAAAACATTTTCCTAACAAAGCTTAAATTCGGAAAATGATTTCCCATTTGAAAGGACCGAAAACGTTTTCCGAATCTACCAAAGCTTAGATTTGATGCTTGATTTACAAACAATTATTCTTATAAAAATATATTTTTTTAAAAAAATTGAATTTGAATTTTTTTTTAAAAAAAAATTAAAATTGGGAAAACATTTTAAAAATAAAAATAAAAAATTCGAATTTGCTTATTTTTCTTTTTCTTTTCTTCCTTTTTCTTTTTGCTTCTTCTTCACCCATCACTGGCCACAAGGACGACCCGGTGAGCTCGCTCTCACCAAATCGAGCGATCTCATGGCCATCGACAACAAGGCTTGAGCTTGCCCGAGGCCGATGAGCCTCAAGCCTCGCTAAATCGAGTGAGTTCGTGGCCTCTGGTGATGAGGCTCAAGTCTTGCCAGATTGGGCGAGCTCGCAACCTCTAGCGGGCAGCTGGCAAGCTCGCTACCTCTGGCAACAGCTGGAGCTCACCCCTTAGAAGCCAACCAAATTTTTTTTTTCCTGTGAAATTATTTTTTAATGGGATCCAAATGGCAGAAAACATTTTCAATTATGCATCACCAAACAAAGGAAAACAAACCATATTCTTGGAAAATGCTTTCCTGGAAAATATTTTCCTTTATCATTGAGTTTTCCGTGAAACAAACACACCCTTAATATGTGTTGAGTCATAAAACTGTGGTGAAGCTAAATTCTGAAAGAATTAAAAGACACAAATAAAGAAATTTAGTAAGATTGGAATAATTTCAATTTTTTTTAAGACGTAATTCATTTTAACTGTTTTTCTTATTGCTAAGCAAATCAAAAGAAGAAGTACAGAAGATAAAATACACAGCGCTTTTGATGAATGGAGACAAACTGATTCGATTCTCCAATCACTTTGAGCTTTAATGACGTGAAATGTGCTTGAACTGATGAAGGGTAATGGAGTTAAAGTTCTGTAAAATCCAAAGGCAGAGTCCAACAAAAAGTTTCTTCACCGTCTTCTATTTGCAGTGAAAATGGTGAGAAGCTTTTTATCAGAGGGAAAAGAATGAAAAAGGAAGATGAATAAAAGATGGAATAGTAAGGAAATAAGAGAGGACATGGGGAATTCTCGAATGTTTGATCTTTGAAACGGAAGTGAAAAACCGAAGAGATGATAAGAGAGAAGATATGAAGCCCGGTCCATCATTTCTAAGGTTATGGCCGAAGAAGATGTGGAAATACCATCTCTCCATTACTTTTTCTCTCATGAACCCTTCATGGGAATTCTCACAAAACTTTCTCTCTTTGAGCATTAATGGGAACCAGATACTTTGTGTGCGATTGCAGGACTGATCGAGCCAAAGAAAAAGGGAAGAAAACATGGGGAACATTCTTTCCAGCTCGCTTTGAGATAGTTCAGATGAAGAGCAGCGCTGTTCAGTGGCTGTCCCCAATGACGCTTCCTAGAAATCGATCTTCAGTAGATTTGCTTAAAGCAAAGTACTTTATTCTAATTTTAGGTTCCACCCAGATGGAAAAAAAACACAGTTGCTCGATCCCATACTCCTTTGGTTAAGTAATATGGAGCTCGTGAGACACGAGACCAGCCCACCTTTTTCTTCTATTTCAAGCTTTTCATTTTCAATTCGCGTGGTTGTTCATCTTTAGCGCTTTCTCTTCTTTTACTAGGCTAAATTCGTAGAAAGGATTGAAGGGTAAGCTTCCTTTTTATTCGAATTGCAGCGGATGCTTCCCCCGCTGTAATCTCGTGTTCTCTTGTGCTTCTGGAAGCGTTAAAAGTTTTTATCGAGCTTCACGGGTCATGCGTCACACAGTACGCTTTATACGTCAATTGCTGATGTCTGTGTGTCTTGCATCTTCAGTGTCTACTCTGATGTGAATCCCTTTTTTACTGTGGAAAGATTCAAAAACACCGTTGCTTTGCATTCTCTTCTCTTTAACGGACCTCTGATCTCTAAGTTAGAAATTGAACTTCTCTTTCCATATCTGACTAGCGGGATCGAGACACATCTCGGTCACGATTCCTATATTCGACCGCATTATTATCCTAGAGCATCCTGTGCTACAAATGCTAAAAACGTTTAGGACCACAAGAAATAAAGTTAAGCAACTGGATCAAATTCTAAAAATGCAAGCTTTCTGTCCCTTGCCAGACAAAGATTGGGATGAATGTTTGTTGAAACCTGAATCAAATGTCTTTTAAATGGCAGCTGCTATATCATCACAAACAGAACCACAACATTGTTCAGAGACGAGTCGGATGAATACTGGATAGACTGTACTGTTACGGAAGGGATCTCTTCAAAGATTTTTTGTGATGATCTCAATTACTATGATGTCAAAAGCGTGATGCTGTCGCTCTGAGCCCTTTATGTTACAGGGTTTATTCAAACATTCTGTTCTGCTGCACCCCTTTTCCTTTTAGATGTTTAGGGGGCCATCATCAGTACTACTATATCCTTATCCGGATGCAATGACTTTTGCTTTTGTCTTCGCCCCACCTCACAAGCAAGGTACTTGTCCATTGTGGCTTTATTCTGCTCAAGCTGTATATATATCCTGGCTTGTGTTATCGTACAAGCACACCAATCACTTCCCACATCACTTACTAATTTGCTTGTTGCTACCAGCATGGCAGGCGTCCCGGCTCCTCCTCATCCTCCCAAGGCACAGCAAAAGGGAGGTCACCGGATGTTTGCAGCATCCGATGACAGTGCGATGATGAAGCAGATTCAAGCAACTCATACTCCTGACGGCCGTGAAGTCGACGTCAAGAACATTCTCGGCCTCACTGAGAGCCTTTTTCGCCATGCTACTCCAGGCATTGATGGGGTTTTGAGTGTAAGTACATCACTATTTTCTTTTGGCTCTCTTTTGCATTCTGCCTTTATCCTGGAAACGAGAAAAACATGAAAAACTGTATTCTGAGAGCTAATGAAAGTTCTCTGAATTCTGGGATTATACAGGGGAAACATGGAGTAGAGGAGGCTAGTTCGGAAGAGAAGGCCTATCTGGCGTCCTTTGATGGTGTCCTAGAGGGATTGCCTTACATCATACAAAAAATCTCCTGCGAGGTGATTTTTCAAGGCTTGAACTCAAAACTGCATGTGTTTCCTGTCAATGTCACGAGGACACTGTGTAACTGTATGCTGAAGTTCATTTTCACGTCACCAGTAGGGAACTGAGATTTTCTTTCCACGAAAATGAAAGGCATTGATAAGAACAATAAGGAACTAGCCCGGGTGGTGAACTGTTCTTACTTTTAATTCTTCATGTCATTTAAAGATGGTGATGATTTCATGTTTTGCAGTTATCATGCAAGTGCAGCGGCGGTGGAGATGCCCATGGAACCACAATGGCTATATTCAACATGATATCAGCCTACTCCTGGGATGCAAAAGTAGTATTGGCACTGGCCGCCTTCGGAGTGAACTTTGGAGAGTTCTCTCTGATAATCCAGCTTTACTCCACAAACACCCTTGCAAAATCAGTAGCTTTGCTCAAGCAATTACCCGACATGATGGAGCACTCGAATGCCTTGAAAACACAGTTCGATGCACTCCACAATCTCATTGTTGCTATGGTGGATGTGACCAACTGCATTATCCACTTCAGCGAGCTACCACCTCAGTACATTTCATCTGAGACGCCCCCACTGTCAACTGCCCTGACCCATATTCCCACTGCAGTCTACTGGACTATCCGCAGCATCGTTTCTTGTGCTTCACAAATTGCTAGCCTGATAGGGTTGGGGAACGAGTAAGCCAAGGATCCTTTATCTAGACAAAATGATTTTGATACGATTTTGAGATGATGTTTCCCTTTTTGCTAATTGATTCAGATACATGCCATCAACCACTGAAGCATGGGAATTATCCAGCTTAGCCTACAAGATCGGTAGCATATACGACCACCTTAAGAAGCAACTCGCCATCTGTTACCAACATATAGGTGGGACATTCATTCTTCGTCTTGAATCTTTTAAACTCGAGAAGTCAAGTCATATAACTAGTGTATTCTGGAGGATGCAGATGACAAAATGCATTTCGAAGCTTTTCAGACGCTGATACGCCTGTTCGAGAGGAGTCATATGGACAACATGACCATTCTCAAGCATTTAATCTGTCTCAAGGACGACATACATCCGCTGGTGGACGGTAGCAAAAAATCAAGGGTTTGGTCCTACTTCCTTTTACTTCTTCCTTCCCATTATTGTACTCATTGGCCTCGATCTAGACAATATCTATCCACAGAAATATAACAGCAATTCTCTCTCATTTCACAACAAACAGGTCAGCCTCGAAGTGCTGAGAAAGAAAACAGTGTTGCTACTAATATCAGATCTCGACATTGCCATTGAAGACATCGAATATCTCCACCTCATCTACAAAGATCCTAATGCAAAGCATGAGAGCCAGTTCGAAATAGTGTGGCTTCCAATTGTCGACATCGATCCAAGGTCAGCTGCTTGGGATATGACCCATCAGCGGAAATTTGAGGAGCTGCAGAGCATCATGCCATGGTACACTGTCCACCACCCTTCGATCCTTGAACCGGCCGTGATCAGGTACATAAGAGAGGTGTGGCGTTTCTCAAAGAGGGTCATCATAGTAGCTCTGGATCCACAGGGGAAGTTGGCGAGTCCCAATGCTCTCCACATGATCCGGATATGGGGAAGTTTAGCCTTCCCTTTCACTAAGGAGCGAGAGGAAGCGCTGTGGAAGGAGGAAAGTTGGAAACTTTCGCTGATCATCGATGGCTTAGACGATGGGACTATATCGAAATGGGTACAAACTTCATCCTTAACGATCTTTTTTTCTTCCAGAGCTATTCTTAGATATGCTTTCTTAAAAACACACTTAAAAGAGGCTTTGGCAAACAACCTTTGGTGAAGTAAAAATTTTCCGAGAAGAACCATGGATCAGGCTTTATTTTCCTCGAAAAAAGGAAGCCACAGAGTAATTAAAAGAGGAGTGAGACATTTGATTTTGTAACATATAGCAACGAAGATCCGATTACCTCGCCTAATACTACCGCTAGAGAAACTAAGCACTGCCAGAGAACAACTTTTTCCATTGAGGAAAATGAATTTCCCAGTATAAAGTAGCCCCACATCATTTATGGTAAATATAAGCTGTTCCATGTCCTCATGCGGACACATATTGCATGTTAGCACAATGTGCACAGCGTATTAGTGTCGGTAATTAATATTTCCTGCATCTGATCAGACGGAACAAGGATCATACATTTGTCTATTTGGAGGTGAGGACCTTGATTGGATCAGGAAGTTCACAAACGCAGCCAAAAGTGTCGCTAAGATTGCTAATATCCCGTTGGGAATGATATACTTGGGAAAGAGCAATGCCAAGGAGCGAGTGAAGAGAATTGCAGGACAGATCACTTCAGAGAATCTGAGTTACTGCTGGAAAGACCCCACATTCTTCTGGTTCTTTTGGGCAAGACTCGAGAGCATGCTCCACTCGAAGTTGCAACACGGGATGTCCACTGAAACCGACCCAGTAATGCACGAGATCATGACGATACTCAGCTACGATGGGAGTGACCAAGGATGGGCTATTTTCTGCCATGCTGCGGGACCAGCGATGGCGAGAGCCAAGGCCAAGAATGTCTTGGACAGCATGGAGGAGTTTGACCGCTGGAAGGGCGATGTAGATGATAAGGGTTTCATTAATGCGCTGCAGGAGCATCTGAGACAGAAGGAGATCGACAGTCCGCACCACTGCAGCCGCCTGATCCTGCCCGGGATCGATGGAGGAATCCCGGAGAGGGTCGTGTGCGCGGAGTGCGGCCGCGTTATGGAGAAGTTCATCATGTACCGCTGCTGCACCGAATAAGCAGAAGTTCAACTCTGGTTGCTTGGGTGCGAAGGTATCTTCTGGTCTACCATCTTGAGCTTATACGCAAGATTTGGTTGTGGAAGACAGCGACGCGGGTCAAGACATCCAGTCTGGTGTATTGTTCAGGCTCCGGCTTTCTTGCAATTTATCCAGTTTGTCGCCTTTTCTTCTTCTTTTTTTCCTTTTCTTTTTCAGTTTCCTTTTTCGGTTTCAATGGTGTTCTGTTTCGAAGCGCTTAGATGATATCTTGGTGTATGGCTTGGCTGCAACTTTTCTTGTACTCTATGGAGATGTGCAATTATGATGTTCAATCTTGCTGTTTTAACTTCTGTTAGTCTACTACACCTTTGCATTGGCTTCACTTCAGGACAGGCTTCCAACTGAGCAGGCAACTGCTGCAATTTCATACACTCGAACAAAACCCGTGCCATGCATGGGGAAATATCTCATCGCTCCAAAAAGTCAATCATAGTTTTCTTCGAACGTTCTGCAACATCCTCATTGATAACTTCAAAACTCATTAATAATATTCTCCTCGGACTTTCTTCACCTGAAGTCGGTCTTTTCCCGGAAATAGAAAAATAGCGTAAGGGCGATGCTTTTCAACGTCATGCTTCAGGTTTCAAATTTGGGTTAAAGAAAAGGATACAGAGAAAACCCAAAAAACAAAAGAAAAGGGAAGAAACGCAGCAACTGCCATTAACTTTTGTATGACATTTACTTAAGCATTTTAACATTTCGATAGTGCGGAAAGACCATTGGTCTTGACATATATAGATTTCAGAGCATAAAAAATTGGATAAGATTGAGCACCTCCCTCAAGTGTGACGAAAGATTGCACAAAAAAAAATCAGGGTTGGTGAAAGAAACTACCAAATGAATATGCAAAGAATCTGAATTACGAAGTGAAAGACAAGTTAGTCAGAAGTCTTCGCAATGAGTTTCCCAGCAGCCGCAGATTTCAAACGAAAAATAATGGTGAGAGTCTTTTTCTGGGAAAGTTCGTCGTGGAAAAACAACCAATACAATCCAAGGAAAAAAAGACCGAAATAATCGAGTCAACGATTGAGGACAAATTAGTCAACCGCTGTGGGTCGGGAGGTGGGCCCCGCGCGGGTCCTTTCATTTCTTTTTATTTTTTTTATTGATCTTTGACGTTTCGGACGCGTCTTGGATTTACTTAAATTAGCACGAAACCATGACCGTTTCCAACCTCCTTCCCCCACCACTTCGTCGCCGCCGCCGCCGCCGACGCCGCCGACGCGATGGCCCTCGCCGCCGCCGGATCCCGCCTCGCCCTCCTCGCCGCCCTCCATCTCCTCGTCTTCCTCTCCGCCCACGCCGGACTGAGCCTCGACCGCTCGGACCTCCGCTCGCTCGCCGACGTCCAGGCCGCCCTGGGCATCATCGCCGCCGGCGAGCGGAACCGCTCTGCGTCGGCGGTGGCGGCGGCCCCCTGCCCCTGCAGCTCGCACTGCGTCGTCTGCGAGCGGCGGCTCTCGAGCGGCGGCGACGGCGGCGCCTACGTCCTCAGGGTCACGCGGCTCGTCCTCAAGTCGCGACGGCTCCGGGGTCCCTCTCGCCGGCGATCGGGCGGCTCGCGGAGCTCAAGGAGCTGACCTTGGCCGACAACGAGCTCGTTGACGGAGTCCCGTCTCGGATCGCCGACTGCAAGAAGCTGGAGATCTTGGACCTCAGGAATAACCGGTTCTCCGGCGAGGTTCCGGCCGAACTCTCGTCGCTCGTTCGGCTTCGCGTGATCGACCTCTCTTCGAATGAATTCGCCGGGGACTTGAGTTTCTTGAAGAATTTCCCCAACCTGGAGATTCTTGCTCTGTCGGGCAACCTGTTCGCTGGGAAAATCCCAGCTTCTGTACGTTCGTTTCGGAACCTCCGGGTGTTCGATGTTTCTGGGAACGATTTTCTTGAAGGCCCTGTGCCGGTCTTGGAGGGAGTCGATGTCGAGCTCCCTGATTCTGGGATTCCAAGAAGATATGTTCTTGCTGAGAATTCGCTTCCTCCAAGTACGCGACGCAACGCTTCTGCATCTGCTTCTGCTTCTGCTTCTGCAAAAGCACCGGCATCGCAATCCCCGTCGCCATCGGTAACGGTTCCAGGGCTTGGCAAGAAAAACAAGAGGAAGTCGGGTAGGTTGGTGATCGGGTTTGTGGTAGGAGCGCTCGCCGGCAGCGTATCCGGGTTCGTTTTCTCGCTGCTGTTCAAGCTGATCGCTGCAGCCATACGAGGTGCGGGTAAGAAGCAAAGTTTTGTGCTCTTCAGCTCGCAGATCAAGAGACCGGAGGACTTGGCTTTCCTCGAGAAAGATGATGGGTTAGCCGAGCTGGAGATCATCGGAAGCGGCGGATGCGGAGAGGTGTACAAGGCTCAGTTACCTAGCGACGGCATGGTTATTGCAATCAAGAAGATCATTCAGCCCCCACAAGATACGACGGAGCTGAACGAAGAAGATAGCAAGGCGCTGAACAAGAAAATGCGACAGATTCAATCCGAGATAAGAACGGTCGGGCAAATTCGGCACCGGAACCTGCTGCCTTTGTTGGCTCACGTCCCCCGTCCAAACTGCCACTACCTTGTCTACGAATTCATGAAGAACGGGAGCTTGCAAGATGTGCTGACTCAGGTCTCGCAGGGAAGCAGAGAGTTAGCTTGGCCTGCAAGGCACAGGATCGCCATAGGAATCGCGTCGGGACTCGAGTACCTTCACATGGACCACAGCCGGCGGATAATACATAGAGATCTCAAGCCCGCGAATGTTCTTCTAGACGACGACATGGAAGCCCGAATCGCAGATTTCGGGCTCGCAAAAGCCATGCCTGATGCGAAGACGCATATTACGACTTCTAACGTGGCCGGGACTGTGGGGTACATTGCGCCTGAGTATCACCAGACGCTCAAGTTCACGGATAAGTGTGATGTATACAGCTTTGGCGTCTTGCTGGGAGTGTTGGTGATGGGAAAGATACCGTCAGATGAATTCTTCCAGCGCACACCAGAAATCGGCCCCGTCAATTGGCTGAGGAAAGTGATGACTTCGGATAATCCAAGCGAGGCCGTCGATCCGAAGTTGATCGGCAACGGATATGAGGAGCAAATGCTGCTGGTTCTGAAGATCGCTTGCTTCTGTACTCTGGACGATCCGAAGCAGAGGCCAAACAGCAAGGATGTCAGGTGTATGCTGTCTCAGATCAAGATGTGAAGTGTTGTCCGTCCAACGATGTGTTCCTCAAGAAATGTAGGTCCAATTATGTCAATGAAGCCGCTTAGCTAGCCATCCAACTCTTGCTTTGTATTCCGTCTGTAAGATCAATCAGCAACTCGTCAAGGATAGTAGCAGTGATGACGATGCTATGTACTGTAAATAGTGCAGCAATTTTGCGATCTCTTTGTACTCTTCCATCAGAAAGCACCCTCTACTCAGTGTGGAAAACTTTTATCTTCCTTGTTAGACAGAAATTGTCAATAACTAAACGGTCGTGCTAAGTTCAAAATCGCGCCAAACGCAATCTCCTATAAACACACTCGATTGTGTCACATTACCAACCGATACTGACCACAAAGAGCAGTAGGTACCAAATAGGGATTTTTCGAAAAACATGTCTGGCCTCCGGCTGATTCGAAATTGCTTCTTGGTAAAGAAGACTAACCCAAATGGAAATGACAAAGGATCAAGCTTTCTCTCTGTGAAAAATACACTTTTGAATGAGAAACTGGTGGGGTGTCCATATCAGAACAACCTGAAGAAGATTCCTGACCGTCAGCACTCACCTCTGCTGTAACATTTGCTACTCATTGGTATCAAGCAGGCAAGATGCAGGGGAGGTACCATTTGAGGTGGGGACTACCTATCCTCTTAAGGCTGGCGGAATGGGCCCATGGGCTTGTCTCAGTTATGGCCCAACACCGTCCTCCATCTCCCTGGCCCGTTTTCCAGGGACGGGCCCAACCTTCCATTCCAACGTCACCATCTTCTTCTTCTCCTTCTTCTCCTCCATCTTCCCCTGATTTCTCCATGAATATTTCCCTTTCGTGTCCAACCAACCCTCCCGCGATCGCAGGCGATTTCCCGACCCGATTCTCGCCCGGCGTGAGCACGAAGCTTCTCGTGCTCCGGCGTACGGAGTTGCTCTTCGTCCCTTCGCAGCTCGGAGCTTGACCTCCCGATCGGCGGCGCTTCCCATGTACTTCCGCTCGATTCCCGCTCGCGTTTGATTGAATCAAGATCGAATTTTTTCGCTGATTGAGTTATGGGTTTCGGCGAAGCCGGGCTGAACGTTGGCGGATTTTTGGATTTGATTCTTCAGGTCGCAGGAGGAAGCGGCCGTCGCGGCGATAAGGCATGCCCTGAGGGCCCTGCGGAAGCGGCATTTGGTCGAGGAGGGCGCCCATGGCCCCGCCATCGCTGCTCTCTCGAGTCCGATCCTCTCTCAGGTTCGTCGCTTCTTGAATTCGAAAGTGCACGCTTTGTTGTGTAGGTTTGGGTTTGATCAAATTTCCAATGTGGATGCGAGAGTAGTAGTCAATGCGGAGAAGTCAACTGGTATAGTAAGATTGCATCTTTGTTATTTGAATGGCCATTTTGAGGGTCTTAACCATGAAAATAGGCGAGAGAAGTTGATCATGAGTATATTGCCATATACTTTGTTGCCCAGAAGCAAACTCCAGATGCCCAGAAGGCTTATATTGTTGTAGTGTTATTTGTCATTGATGTAATTATTGGTACCGCCAGATTGATGCGATCAAAGTTTCATCACTAGATATTCTTTTGATTTTCTCTGGAAATCGATTGAGTTGGTCTTGTCTCTGTAGAGTTCCGAGTGGAAAGAGAAGGCCGAGACTTTGGAACTGGAGCTTCAGCAATATTATAAAGCTCAATCACGACTGTCAGAGCAGCTTGTGGTGGAGGTTGCAGAGTGTAGGGCATTGAAATCTCTACTGCAAGAGAAAGAGGCTGGAATGAGTTCTCTGCAACTGGAGTTGACTGACGCAAGGTTCTCTTTACTTAGTGGCTTGTCATTTGATTCCGAGAATAGGTCTGGCAGTGCTTTCATGGTTGAATGGGGGTTTGACTTCTCAGTCCATATGCTGCAGGAATGAATGCTCACAATCGAAGGCAGATTTGGAAGAGAAAATTAAAGATGTAGAATTGCTTATAAGTGAGAACCAGGAGCTCAAGCAGCAACTGGAATTCATGACTGTAAAAGCTAAGAATGCAGAAAATGAGAATAACATGTTAGTAGATCGATGGATGTTACAAAAGATGCAGGATGCTGAACGCCTTAATGAGGTAAAATATCCTTCAATAAATTGATTGGAATTGGCACCTTGACTTCTTCCGAAAAATTTGATTGATCTACACTTACGGTTTTTGGGATTCACTTTCTCAGAGCTGATGCTTTAGTTGAAATTTTGGAATGTTAATTATTGTAATTTATGGTATTGATAATTATTATGGGTTTATGTCTCTGGCTAGTTTCAGTCATGTAAGTATAGTGCCGGTGTACTGTCATTGATACTGGTTTTACTCTGCAATCGAGCACATCTCGTTTCTTTTTTGATTCTCTCTTATGAAGGGAAAATTTTCTTAGCCCCAAGAAAGTTGTCTGTATAGGACAATAGTGAACTAATAATGCCGTTATGTTGTTCTTCCTCGTCTGTGTTGCTATCAGAGAAAGAAGGTGATAGCTAAAGTCCCTTTGTTTGCTGCATGCATTAGAGTCAGCTAAGTATATCATGTTTGGAAAGAATTATTGGTCGTAAAGGAATCAGTGAAAGCTTAATGAAACCCCTTGCTAAAGAATTCTTATCAAACTTCTGAAAGCAGTATTCAATGAGATATGGAGGCACATAATGGAGCTGTGTTGAGTCTTAGAATGCAGACAGAAGATTGTTTGAAGGTTTAGAAACTTCAGCTTCTTCTGTGTTGTGCTCTTTTAGTTGGCTTTGGACATCTTGATCTGACTCCATATTGTCTCATGATGTTTTTTTTTTTTGGGTAACCCAGGGAACCCCGTAAGCCGACAGCCGGCGAGCAAACCCTGGGGGAGCGACTGCAGGACCCCCAGGGTTTGATGATGTTTTTCCTTTGTTTCTTTAGTTTTTCTTTCTTTCTATTCTTGTACATTTCTGATGTAGTAGAATTCTTGTTTTACTAAAATCCTTTATTGGTTATAAGTATAAATGCAATAGTGTTGAACGCTTCCACTCTAATCTCTCAGAGTATATACTTTTCTTCAATTCTCATGAGGTCCTGTGGCTGATTCGACTTTTGTTAACTATTCAGGCAAATGCACTTTATGAAGATATGGTAGACCGCCTAAAGGCTAGTGGTTTAGAAAGTTTTGCCAGGCAACAAGTTGACGGTGTGGTGCGCCGAAGTGAAGAGGGTGCTGAATTCTTTGCTGAATCGACTGTTCCTTCTTCATGTAAGCATAGGATTCATGCCCATGAAGGCGGGTGTGCTTCTATAACATTTGAGTATAACTCTGGTAGGTTGATTAGTGGTGGACAGGACAGGACAATAAAAATGTGGGATACAAGAACTGGATCATTGAGTCGCACACTTTATGGTTGCCTTGGTTCGGTTCTCGATCTTACTCTTACGCATGATAACAGATCTGTCATTGCAGCCAGCAGCTCAAATAATTTGTATGTATGGGATGTCAACTCAGGACGTATCCATCATACCTTAACCGGCCACACTGATAAAGTTTGTGCAGTAGATGTAAGCAAGTTTTCCAGCCGTCATGTAGTGAGTGCAGCTTATGATCGTACCATCAAAATTTGGGATTTGCAGAAAGGTTACTGCAGTAACACAATCATGTTTCCCAGCAACTGCAATGCACTTAGCTTCAGCATGGATGGGCTCACTATATGTTCTGGTCATGTAGATGGCAACCTTCGTTTGTGGGATATTCAAACAGGGAAGTTGCTGAGTGAAGTTGCCGCACATGCGCTTGCTATCACATCCATCTCTCTTTCGCGAAATGGAAATGTGGTTTTAACCAGTGGAAGAGACAATTTGCATAATCTATTTGATATGAGGTCACTCGAAGTTTGTGGGACATTGAGAGCTACTGGGAATAGAGTTGCCTCTAACTGGAGTAGGTCCTGTATCAGCCCAGACGACAGCTATGTAGCTGCTGGGTCTGCTGATGGAGCTGTTTATATATGGTCTATATCAAAAGGTGATATTGTGAGCACACTGAAGGAGCATACCGCTCCCGTACTCTGTTGTTCGTGGAGTGGTCTTGGGAAACCATTGTGCTCGGCAGATAAAAATGGAATTATTTGTACATGGACATAGTGGTTTTGCTCTCATACATGTAAATATAACTTGGTGACCACGGAATTAAATCCCCGCTGGGGCAATCTTTTGTTCAACGTCTCCGTCCAGGCAGTGCTTGCTTTTCCTAATTATTTGAGCTGCTTCCCTGGAATATATAGTCCAAGTGATTTATCTTTACCGTGCATTTTGATATTGGTTCACTCTCACCTCTGTATATGGGCATAATGCTGGGAAGAGCTATCTGGAGAAGCATGTGGATAGTTGGACAGATATCTGTAAATAATGGCTTGTTGAAGTTTCTGTGATTCTTTTACTTGTAAATGGGATTTCCGTGCTGCTCGATAATTGAAATTTATTTGGTTCTTTCTCTGTTGTCGGTAAGAATTTGTGTCGTGCAATAATTTTTGCTTTAATGCTGTCGTTATTTTGGATGCAGCAGATTTTCTTACTTGTTTAATTGTATTTAAGCATGTAAAAGTTTGCAAAATGAACTTTTGAAATTGGCTGCCAATTTCACAAGTTTGGGCTAATCCCACGATTGGCCACTATCTTGAAGTTCATTGCTTTGTCCACCCTGCGTCGATAGGCAGCTGATACTCAGTTTAATGCGCGGCCTGATCGAGTGCTTTAGAACCATCTTAGCAGAAGCAGAGCCGGTCATCATGATCTATTGATGGTTCAATGGCTTCAATTGAAGGAGGAACAGAGCTCCCTACTCTTGCCACGATTAGGGGATTTAACCATATGCGATTGACACTTTTAGTACTGTAAACAGCCGTAGTGATTGATGATTAACTATCAGAACCAAGTGTTTGGGATATCTCTTCCATCATCGGCCAATTCACCATGCTGGATCATGACAAGAACTTGTTCTATATGATGCACTTTACTATAAGTTCCTAATGTACCCAAGACTCAAAATCTTTAAAGTAAGAGCGCCAAATAAGACCACGATGAGAGTAGAGTCACTTATGGAGAAAGTTAAGCGTTCAAATGCAACTAACAGATTGACGAAACATATCGACCCAGTGGCCAAGCCAAAGCTACGGACACTAGATAAGACATTATTATTGCACCATCGATTGCAGGAAGAATTCAACCATAGCATCTGATGGGGTCATTGCAACCCTTCTCGGCGGACTGTTTGCTGCCTTGACGGCCTCCCTTCTCAAGATACTGCTGGTGGTACTCCTCAGCTCGGTAGAACCTCTTCGCCGGGAGGATCTCGGTCATGATCTTCTTGTCCTTGTACTCCAACTGCTTGGCTTCCAGGGATTTCCGCGCGAGGCGTTCCTGCGTTTCATTGTAGTAGTATATCCCCGACCGGTACTGCGTCCCCACATCACCTCCCTGATGCAAATTACAAAGTCATCATATAGGCCATGAAATCTCCAGATGCAAAAGATTGTGTCTGATTCTTGATTGGAACTGTTCACTTTCCATCCTAACTACCTTGCGGATGATGCAAAAGCTAGCCTAGAAGCGGCTAGTTTATGGGGGATACCTCAACTTCTCACCATAGTTACGCAAATTAACACTTCAAACTGCCGAAGCCGGAATGAAACACTCCGATAAGAATTTCGAAGCGATCGCACAGCTTTGCAGTCAGAAATTTTCAAAGGGTCTCCAGGAATTTAAGCAGCATCCTCAATCCAAGAATGAAGCACCAAAATCATCCCTTGCCCAACGTGTGCCTAGAAATGACCTTCTCGAGTACTTACGTTCAAACACTAGATGATCATCTAACGTAGGACCAGACCAACATCTGCTGGCACGACTCTGTAGTCCAGACTACACGATTACTAGGGATAAGCATATCGGACTCCCGGGGACTAAGAACTGCCCGGACCAGACCGGACCAGCCGGTGTGGTCCGGCTCCCAGGGGTGTCGATCCGGTTCCAATAACCGGATCAACAGTTAATTAAAAAAAAAAACAATAAATCCTAAAATTGTAATAACTTTTTTTTAAAATATTTTAATTTTTTTCAAATTGGCCAGGGGACCGGACCGGGAACCTACGACACTCACTAATATGACCCGGACCCGAACTTGAACCAGAACCATCTTTTCTTAATTCCACGATTTCAATGGCAAGAAATTCTGATCTCGAAAGCGAAAGATTACTAACGCCCTTCTACCCAATTTCTTGCTACCATCCATCTAGCCCGAAATCTCATCCGAATTCAAGAAAGAGAAACGGGGAACAAACGAAAGAAAGAACAGCAAAGACGAGAAATTCGACGACGATCGGTGACAGGACCTGGCGATTCAGCGTGGTGGGGTCGTGGCGGGACCAGAAGAGAGCGAGGAGGTCGGCGTAGGGGCAGACCGCCGGGTCGAACCGGACCCGGACCACCTCCACGTGGTTCGTCGTCCCGGAGCAGACCAGCTTGTAGGTCGGGTCGGGCGCGTGGCCCTGCGAGTACCCGACCTCGGTCTTGACGACGCCGGGGACCCGCTGGAACGCCAGCTCCACCCCCCAGAAGCAGCCGGCGCCGAACTGGGCGAGCTCGTGGGCCGGGTCGTCGGGCCGGTCGAGGTCCGGATCCAGGGTCGGGTTGGCGGAGGAGGCCATGGCTGGCTGCAGTGCTGCCGCGGCGAGCGATGGAGAATGGAGAATGGAGAATGGAAGGAGCTGAGCGGGTTGGATTCGGTCTTCTTCAAGAAGAGATTTTTTTATTTCCTTTTAAAGTGGAAAAGGGCGATTGGAGGACGAGCGAATGAGGTCACTGATTCGGGTCAGATGCAATGCAATGGAAGCCTGGCAGAGTATTTAATGGAATTTCATTTCCTTTTTCTTCTTCTTTTTCTAAGTAGGGATAATTGGAAGTAGGTAGTTGGTCGGTCGAGACAGGGTCAATGGAAACGTGGTCCATCTTTACAGCCAACCGTACGATCATTACATGCGAGGTTGGCATGAAACTTTTGACTCGATAAGCGAGATGCACCCGATCCACATGAAATTGTATTTGAGCGGAATTTGTCTGTATTGAAAATCCTATGGATTTATGATGTATGTTTTTTTCTTTTTTATCCCCCGAAACTCTCGAGGAGTAAGCATTTTCACTGCTTTCAAGTCCTGATGTCAAAAAATCTATTTCTAAGATAAAAAGTATGAATTTTGTTATATGATAATAAGTTTCAATAATGTTGGTAAGTGCTGAAAAGCCATTGATATAAAGATGATTGATGACATTTTTCGACTAATTTATCGTTAACTTACCGATACTTTAATAAAATTGCCAACTCTTTTGATAGCCTGTTAATTAGCTTTTTTTATACTAAGTTGCCAAGTTTTTTAGCTATAGCTTATCAACGCTTTGAATTTAACAACTCTTATATCAAATTGTCAATCTAAATTAGAGTGTTTGACGAACTTTTGTCAAATCAAATTACCAATTAGTTTTAAATTACTAACTCTCACTTAAATCACGTACCAATGTTTAACTTTTTAGTTTACCAACTATAATAAAATTTCATTTAACTTAATCAATAACCTATACATTTATTAACTTGTTTTAGAGATTACCAATCGAGATTGGTAATTACTTACTAGTTTGTGCCCGCCACAATACTAATCGAAAGAAATGATTTTATAGCTATATCATATGTCATGATTCGTGAGCTCAAATTTAACATCAATGTGAGAAGCAGACATAATGATAATCGCGTGCCGTAAGTTTATATTACATACTTGATGTGGCTTTTCTTTTTTTTTTTGAGCGCTTTAGTAGTATTTTAATTTTGGATTTTCGGGGAAACGGATTTCAAATATTCTTTCGGCCGTACCATAGGAACGAGCCCGTTTCTTTCTCATGGACGATCCATCTTCCGGCCCATGATCCAGACCCGACACCGTTAATAAATAAACAAATTAATTAAATCCAATTCCTACAAAAACTCGAACTGAATCAGCACACCAACGAACTTCTCCTCCCTAATCCATGCCATTTACACAGAACCTAGGATGCCGGCAAAATCTGCCGGCGCCATTTCCGAACTACTTGCCGAGCTTGAAGCTTCTCGTTCCTCCGCGAGCGCGACTGGATCTGCTGAACATCTCAAGAACTTCCTCAGGCCGCCTCCTTCTCATCATGGCCTTCGACAGAGACGACATGACCTTGGCCGACGTCACCTTCCTCGCCAGCAGCCTCCACCGCGCCCCGTCCTTCCTCTTCTCCTGCTGCGATCTCAGCTTCAACTGCCTGTACAAAGCGACAATATTAAATTATTCTATTAGCGAAATTAAATATTAAATCACGCTTTCATCTAATAGCTTAAACTTTTAGAACACCGGCGGTCGATAATTGATAATTGTTTCATAAAATCTCACAAATTCCTTGCTCTGTGTTGATATAATTCATGGGTTTTTGAGCCCCTCGGGGATTACCTGCAGAGCGGGACCTTGCAGGAGTCGGGCTGGTCGCAGACGGCGGAGTGCAGCCGCAGCAGCCGCCACACGCTCTTGCAGCCACCGCACCCGCCGCTCACCCTCTTCCCGCACGCGGCGAAGTGGCGGAGCAGCGTCTGCAGCCCCCGGCACGTGGCGAACTCGCCGCACGGCTCCTTCCTCACCGTGGCCAGGTCCGCGTCGTGCGGGCCCACGCTCGTGCACCCTTCCGTGCAGATGTGCTCCAGGCAGTCCATCGCCTCGCTCAGCTGCACGTACAGCTTCTGCTCTTCCCCCTGCCTCTTCGTTCTCTTCTTCCTCTGTCATATTTTAATCAGATTCAGTCACCAATTTTTCAGTTATTCTTCGCACCATTCGCGATGTAATCAACGGCGAATTGGCGTACCGATTCCGATTCGTCGATGAACTGAAGGATGTCGAGCTCGAGCCAGGGGTCGTGGTGCTGCAGGAACCGCCAGCCTTCGGTTTGCTCGACGGCCTTGAATTGGTGGTGCACGAGCTTCATGCACCGCAGCTCGAGCTCCGGCGAGCTGCAGAGCCTCGACAGCTGGAGGAGGTCCACCACGCTGTCGACGGTCAGCCGTTGACGCAGGCTCTGGACGCATCTCTGCTTCAGCTGGGGGACCGAGTACACGTGGGCCAGCGCCAGCAGATGCACGTCGTACTTCTCCATCTCCTCCTCCGTGCACCTGAAATCCACGGCATCCACAGTCGCCTCAGGACATAAAGTCTCCTTGTTTTCTTTTTCAAAAATTCGAATTCCTAGCGTGATTTTTCTAAAGCTGGCAGAAGAGATGAACTAGCGTTCCTGGGATCAAAACGACCGACCTGGAGGAGTAGACGAACTCGACGAAAGCGGAGACGGCGTTGCATGGAACGCCGAGAATCGGGACGATCTTCTCGGAGCTCCGGCGCTTACTGGGTCTGTATATGAGGTTCTCCAATGCCGGCGACACCGACGCCTTCATTTTCACAGCATCAACTCCCAGATCAGACTCGAACCAATCATCAGCAAAGCAAAAACCAAGGTTGAACAAGAAGGGGAAGAAGAAGAGCCGACCAGAATTCCGGTATGCGCAGGGATGCGCCGGCCGCCGGAGGTGACGACGAAAACGTCGGGTTCGGGCAGCTCCCTGAGGAAGGATCGCTTGGGCCGCGCGGGTGTCGGGCCGGCGACGCCGCTGGAGCCGCCGGAGGGGACGGCGGGCGGCGGGGCGGGGCTGGTTCGGTTGCTTTCCATGCGAAGAATGATTGTCTGTGATGAGATCGAGATCGTGGGGTGACGCTGGCCTCGGTGCGAGCGCTTATTTATGGTCGAGAAGGGAAACGGAGAGACAAAAATCTGATAAATTTTTGGAGCGACGCGGAGACGATGTGGTTCCGACGTGGCGTTTTGCTGTCACCTGGTGCGATCCACATCCCTATCGATAGTAGTTGGCCCAAAAGAGGAGGAAATTCAATCCGGAATTAAATATATGACCTAGTGAAATTCCAAATATGCCCCTGCCACGCTGGAACCGAGACCCGAGATTACTACTTTTCTCCACTTTTGGAATCTGACGTGGACAGGATAAGCATTAAGGCGCCACGTCAGCAAGCCCCCGTGGGGTCCACCATACTCGGTCCGACGTGTGATCTCGTTCTTATCCTCCCCGCCAATCGCACTCCTAAAACAGAGGGAATTTACGGAGCGCATGCCAAGTGGCCAGGCACGCTCGACACGTGGCGGTCGCCGGTGCTTGAAAAGCTTCATGATTAAGAATTTTTCTTTTGGCCGTTTTGGGGACGTTTCTAACCAGAAACGGTAATATGTCGGAACCGACTCTGTCGTTGGAGGTTGGTGGTTGGAGGTTCCACGTAGTTGCGCCGCGGCGCGCGGTGCTGGACGTCTTCCCGGAAGGAGAGGGTAGATTATATAATAAATAAATTATCCGCGTATTCCTTTTTTTTTTTTGTACATTTATTCCAAATGCTGTTTCTTGGAAACTTAAATGACAGGTTCTCTAAATTCAAAAGGGTTTGTGGCGCTACTGTTTTTCTGGTGAACCGTACTGTTTTTCTTATTTTATTTTTAATCCGACACGTGCCAATTGGTAGGGCGAAAAAAAAATTCTAAAGGATTAAGATGTGAATTTGTAAGTTCAGTTATTGGGAGAAAAAAGGGGACTTAATAAGGGTGTGTTTGTTTTGGACGAGGCTTCATAATTTTTAAGGAAAATTTTTTTCATCTTTCGATTAGAAAATTCATTTTTCTCATTGAAAACATGCATATTCTCTTAAATTGTGAATAGTTTTTTGTTAATTGATCATTTTTAGCAAATCAAATACATGAAAACGAGGAAAACTAATTCACCAAAAAAAAAATTATTCAAATAAACACATCTTAAGGCTCAATTTCTTTCGAGAAAATAAAATGAAATGGAAAAACATTTTCTAGGAAATTATTGTTCCAGAAAAATGGCATTTTCATTGTGTGTTTGGCAAAAATACAAAAAGGGAGTTGAAAATTAATCTCATTGATTTGTGTTTTTTCCTAAGGAATGCATTGTCTTTTCTAGAGGGCTTTGTTGCTTTGCTTGATTTCTATCTTTGTTTGACAGTTATATGTTGAATTGATGCCTCTCCATTTTATGTGAAAATTTGTTTTAGCAGGATCATTGCGATGTCAAGTCATATTTCTTTGAGAAATTTTCGCTAAGCATTTAGTGCAGCTTGCTATGACAAGCATCACTCTCCCATTTGATCTTCCAGCTCCAACCACATCCGTAGAATCAACAGTGGAGAGCAAATAAATAAATGATTCGTATGTATTTTGTCCTCACAAGGAAATGGATAGAAGCATGGACTCATGAGGGTCAACAAAATCCAATATATATGATGGCGATGGATGAGAGCTCCTTCGGGTTTGAGATCGAGCGGGCCTGAACTCCTTCGGGCCTGGTGGCCACAGTTCCCCATGCAACAGCTGCAAGTGAAGAAGAGGAAGATGAAAGAAAAGGGAGCGGCCCATAAAGCTCGCAACTACGGCAATGACTGCTTAGAGATTGGGGTTGACGTTCTTGCTTCATGGAAGATCAGTCATTCCACTCGGACTTGCTTAAGGAAAGAGGTTACTTTGGTAATCCCGCTTTCACTCGGTCAACCAGACCTCCTCTGTGTTCTTTCCAGAAGTTACTTCCAACATTGTAAATTAGGAAGTTATTTAGCTTGGCTTCAAACTCCATATTTCTTATCTAGGGAAGTCGTTTCCCTCTGACAAGCTCATTTTCCAGTGCCGAACGCTAGAAAATGAAGAAAACATTCTCCAAACAAACATAACCTAAGCAAAGGTGAGCTTTCAATGTTGGCCGTCGAAGCGGCATCCCATGATCAACGTAACTAGAAACCTGAACATATTAGAAGAGAATACAAAAATTTGCGTACCTGATTTGGAATCCATCGTTCTTTATGTAGAAATATAATGATCCGACACTCAAGTGTTTTTTTCTCCATGACCCTCAATTTTTGGCTCAATAAGATTGCTACTCACAGCTTGTCTTATCATGAACCGGGCCCAACTTGACCCACGCAAACTAGGCTTATATTTGATCATTAAAAAAACTTTATGCCTTACTTTATTAACTCAACTTCATAAAATGGTCAATTACAATCTTAATTAATGTAGCTCGTATCAGGAAAATTCTTGCATCCAAATGCTGGGGACACCAGCGATGACCTTCATATCAAAACTTACGACCCAATTAAACTGACCCACATAACCTTACATGACTAGGTACTCCGCATAAATAAATGAGACCGATACTTGAACGACTGATCATGGTCCGGAAGGCCAGAGCAGCCCAATTCATTTCTTTATCCAAGGGTCATTCAAGATGACCCAATTCGAATGGCGTATCCACAAAGCCCAGCTCCCTCTTTCAGACCGCCAGGTCCCAATTCGTACTAGGCCAGTACACTGTACAACAGACGATGGCGACAGCCGTGCCCTGATTTTCGGGAAGCATGTCGCTGTTAGAGACTGCCTTCCGCCCCCGTTTCGGGCCCCGAGTCAATGCACACCAACCGAAACCCCGTCGTCGTCGAGGCTCGTAGGGCATGGCTGGTCGGTAGGCTCGGGCAGGCCCGCATTCAATGCGGCGGAACTGACTGAATTCCCTCTTGTCATCTCCGCTCCTACCGCTTCGCCTTTGACAAGAGGCTTGTCCCTGTTCCTGCGAAGTCTCAAGCCTCGTGAGCAGCAGCATCCCACGTTCGTTCACGCCCTCGCCTCGCCAAGGTTCAGTCAAACGGGCGCCCGCATTTGATGAAAGCTTGCGTTCTCGGCAACGTCCGCTTTCCTCCTTCCTTCTTCATCATCGCCATCACCGTCTGCACACGTCCTGGCCGTCAGATCTCCACCAAAGATAGGCCTAAATTCTCCCCCACCCACCCACTTACTGCATGTGCATGTGCATGCGCCCCCCCACATGCGTGGACCCGTCTCGCGATTTGACCTCATCATTACCCCACCGATTGCCCATAATGGTAAATCTAATCACCCTGATTTCGCGCGTTCTCCCGCGTCCCCGTTCACACCCGTCGCGTCTTGAAATCTGTGGCCATGACCCGTGCCTCGCGCTCGTCCTGTGGAGAGAAGTGGGCAAAAGCCCTCGTCTCAAATGGAGAAAATATTCTGTAGTTAAGAGTCTCGTGTTGGAGGGGGACAAAGATGACACTTGGCCTTGTCCTTTCCAGATCATCGTCAAAACGAAAGACGGGAGAACTTGGCTTGCTTGTGGCTCGGGAACGCTGAACATGCGCTGGGACTTGGATGAATAGCTGGCAACGCTGATGAGTCTCTTTCGTGCTGCGTCCTTCCGCACCCGGCACATGCACGGTGTCTACCACTTACGGAAGAAGTTAAGGGAATTATTGGAGGAAATGAGGTGAAGGGAGATCAGGGGCTTCATCATTTGAGATTCTATCCCGGATTATTTGCCCTAATCGTGGACATGCAATCTCCACGATATGCTTGCCGCCAAAAAAAAAAAAAGATTGAGGGACCGTTCTAATAACAACAGTCGAGCATCAACAATATAAGCACCTTAAGCTCATGTGATCTAAATTTCGTAGAAAGAATTTCAACCTAAAGTTTTCCAAAGGGAAATGCACTAACCTAATCGCCTTGGCCCCTTTTCAAAATGAAGGGTACATTAGAATTTCCGTTCGAATTTTGCTGTTGTTCATGGTGGTGGAAATTTAACATTGGCAAATTTGTAATTAGAACTGAAGTTCAATCACATAACGCCACAAATCTTATGCCTTTATACAATGTATTTGAGGACTACCCACTTTTTGCCTCATTATAAAGGGTATGCTCTTGGTTTGAATATAATAAGTCGATGGCTTTTACCACAAAAGGAAAAAGTTAATATTATTGGTTGAGTAACTAGTTAGGGAGAATTCTTTCAACACCGGAGAAAGTGTTAAATCAATATGTCGCAAATACTAATCCACATCCAAACCATTACATCTCATGTGTCCCATAAAGGTGTCTAGCAAATGTTAAATCAGTGTGTCGCAAATACTAATTCACATCCGAACCATTACATCTTATGCGTCCCATAAAGGTGTCCAGCGAAACTCGACAGAATAAACGCTCTAGATGCAGTTAACTACATATGACGTCCCTTTCAAATTATTTTGCGCTAACGCCACCAATCAAGGAAAGCAGGGCGGAAAAAAGGAGCGCATCTTGTTTTCTACCGACATGTTATTTCCTTCGAAAACATGTCTCTTTTCACTTTTCCTTTTCCTCCCTTTCCAACCCTTTTATCTTTTCTTTATCTTTTTTTCACAAGTCCATTTCCACGACGGTCAAAGATTGAAGCTCGGGGCAGGCGGACTAATGGGGAAAAAAAATGGAAAAAACCAGAGCGAGGACAGGGTTAAATCTGTCCCGCATCAAAAGAAGATCAATCAAGGTCCGAAATCAATCCAACCCCTCCCCCGCCCATGTGCTTCCCTCCTGATTTTGTCGTCAACTCGAATCCCCTCCCCTCCTTCCTCTTCCGTCGAATTTTCAAAATCCGGGCCCACGCTCTACCCGACCTCCCAGTCCCACTAGGGGAGCGAACTTTCTTTGAATTTGTATCGGTTCTTGCCGGCTCTGCAATTTCGCTCGGCGCAACTCCTGTAAAAAGAAGAGAGCAGGTTCTGCATAATGCCATGGGGAACAGAGCACCGTCGGAACGTCGTCCTTCCCAGAGGACAAAATAATGTTCTCGTTTGCGTCTGTTGCTGCATTACGAAATCTTATGAGGGTTTGGTTTGAAATTCCCTTCTTTTTCTTTCCCTTTAGGAAAAATTAGGAGAGCAAATGACGATGCGAATCCTGTTAATTTGCGTCCCTTCTTGTGGGGATGATGTCAATCGTGATCGCGGACAAGCTGCGTTTTCCAGTGGTGGTGGCTTCTTGTTCGAGATTCGCTAACTTTCTTCCCCACTAGTGGAAATTAGAAGAGAGAGCGACGATGCCAACGCCACTGTGCGTTCTGTGGAGCTAGTTGGTCAAGGAAGATTCGGTTGTTATGTATAGTTATGGTGGTCGTTGGACCTTTACCTTTTTCGCTTTCAATAATCTCTTTTGTATAGTGGATGAGAGAGAAAGGGAGAATAAGCTTTTCTTTATTTGGTCTTTTTTGTTTTGCCTCTCTGTCTGCAACTGCAAGCTCTGTTTCCTCTTGTCCTTGCTCTGTTTCTCTTTGCCTTTTCGTTTCGTTTCTTTTGATTAAATTAATCTTGGCATGGCCGAGGTCAGCTTCTACGGGTATGGGGTATGTGCATGCGTGCGAGGAAAGCATAAAAAAAGAAATTGAATACGATAGCAAAATAAAAGACAGAAAGCTTTAGCATTATATTAACCCAACATATAGTTTTAGTATAAGCAACGCTTCTGCGCCTGTTTTCCTCCACGCCCTTGTGACGATTCTCGCGAAAGAATATCATCATAAAGGAGTCCGAGAGTAACATGCCGAGGTTGTAATCATCAGGCCCGACCGCCTGGGTTACAAACAAAAGAGAAGAAAAAAATTCTAAAAAAGAAAGAGAGAAAGAAGAAATGGGTAAAGTTAAATCTAGCTGAAGTTGCCCCTCCATAAAAAGAGAAAACCTCGAGGCATTCCCATTTCAAATTTTCTTTTGCGGTAGCAAATAATGATGGCTGTTGATGACCATGATGATGGGTTTCTTATCAGCAGCGGGAGCCCTTTCTGCAACCGAGAGCACCGGCATTGCCGGTGATGGTGCCGACCAAGGAGGATGGCCTCGCGCCCAAGCTCGATGCTTTGGCGTAGCTCGAAGAAGCTCCGGCGCCAGATGGAGTGAAGAAGGCTCCGTTCAACAAGAGGTCTCCCTCGGACCTCCAGTTCCAGTTCCTCCACTCGCTCTCTGGTGCATCCTCGTGCTTGGTCACCTTCAGTGAAGTTCAGTCAAACCCCCCATCTTTGTCAGAAACAGAGCAAAATGCAGAGGGTTCCTCGTGTCGAGGGACCAAAAAAAAGGACCGAGAAACTGAAAAGGTTGAAACATTTTTCTGACTCTTTGGAAAGGGTTCCTTACCTCTTTGCTAAATCTGTAGTCTGGAGCAGCAAATCTGTTGCCTTGGCTATTGATGGTAGGATCTGCACTCCCCCCGATGGCGTACATCTCCCAATGGGTGTAGTCATTGTTGACCACATGGAAATAGCCATGCCTGCATCTGCAATTGTGCCAAGAGAAAAAAAAAAAGAACAAAGAAATCACCCTGTCAGTGCTGGCTGCACAGATTGAAAAAAAGGCGAAATGGGTCGTCGCTAGTTTATGTCATACCTCGGCATTCTCTGGACAAGACCTTCTCCGAAGTGGTTGAAGGCAATGGTGACCTGCATGTTCTTGTCCTGTGTGTAGGAATCGCTGTGGCCGAGCAGCATCACCTTGTCGTGGTGAGTCATGTAATTGTTGGAGATGGTGATGGCGGTGGAGCCGTGGATGGCGTCGATGAGCCCGTCCTTGCAATTGGACAGGGAGCAGTGGTCGACCCAGATGTGGCTTCCCCCAAAGATCGACACGCCGTCGCCGTCTGATATCGTTCGCCACCCGTAGTGCCGGGGCGAGTCCCGCACGTTGGCATTTCCTCCCTGCTTGCAGTCGTGGATGTGGAGGCCGTGAATGATGATGTTGGTCACGAACTGGACGGTGATGCAGGGCCCGCCGGCGATGTGGACGCTGGCCCCGCGGCCGTCGAGGGTCTTGAAGGAGTTCATGATCAGCTCCTCCTTGAGCTGGATCGTCATGTCGCGCTGGAAGATGATCCAGAGCGGCTCGTCCTGGATGACGGCGTGGCGGATGGTCCCGGGCTTGGGGTTGACGGGGTCGTCGTCGCCGGAGTCGGTGATCACGTAGATCTTGCCGTCGCGGCCCCCGACGGCGTTCTTGCCGAACCCGATGGCGCAGTCGGCGAGGCGCTGGCGGTTCTTCTCCCAGTTGGGGTCGCACCGCCAGCAGTCGTCGATCGGGTTCCCGGTCCCGCAGGAGAGGTAGCCGAGGCCCCTCCGGTTCCGAGTGGCATTGGCGATGCTCCTGCAATGACGAGGCGTACAAAACTTAAACAGTCACATTCATGATCTGAAACAGAAACGAGTCAGTGCGAACTCAATGGAGCCAACTTACTGGTGTACTTCATGTACTACCCCCTCCGGGTCCTGGACAGGGGAGGAGAAGATGGGCCATGCGACGAGGAAGAAGACGAGGAGGAGGAGAGAGAGAGCGGGCATTGCCACCGCCATTTTCGACCTCTTGTTTTCTTGCTCTGTTGCTTTCTCTTCTTCGGGGCGAATAAGGAAGAGGACACAAGTAGATAGAGAGAGAGAGGGAGTGAGTGTGTTTGTGGGGAAAACTGCATGGAGTGGGGGCGGATTTATAGAGAGGAGGAGGAAAAGGGCTGGGGGCTAACATGGCGCGATTAAACTGGAAAAAAAAAAAGCTGCCGGGGGGCCCACCGCCGGCCTCGTGATTTCTGGAATTACGGGATTCCTTCTGAGCAAGTTCTTTAGGACGTTAAACTGGCCACGGATCGAGGTTAACCCATCATCATCGCTGCCTGCCCACGACTTTTCGGCAAGGGAAAATTTGGGAAAAAAAAAAATGGGGAAAACTTGGGTTGGGGTTCGACTTTTTAGAAATTGGAAGTTCGTGAATCGTGCGTTTGCGTTTTCCCTATCGTCCTCGGCCGTCCTTGGTTCGGACAGGACACGGTCGAGAATCGGCTTTGTCTTTTGTTTCCTTGCACTCGCGCGCATCGCGTCGTGCGGGGGGAAGTGGCCTGAGCTGAGGCCGGAATGGTCGTGCTCCTTTTAGGTGGGGGTGGGAGAGAGCATGATTGGATGAAAAGTGGGCGAAGAAATTTGATTTGGGAGAAGGGGGCAGTTAGGCATGCCTTTTGATTTTTCTTTGATTGGATAGTTGGTACCATCCGGGTCTCCGAGAGAGGAAAAGCCATATGGCGCTCGCAATGCTGCAGCGCCACCTACTTTTAACGCGTGTCGAGATGAAGGCATGAGTTGTGTTAAAAGATAAAGTCATGTATCGAAGAATTAGTACAGAATGAACGTGACTCGAGCTTAAAAATCTTGATGGATGTGGGTTCTCTCTTTAGGAATGACTGGATGTACGCCGCGCGCCTCCGGCCGACCAAAAACAAAGTCATGAATGCTGTTGCTGTTTCTAATCTCACCAAACCCAAAAGGACGTGCATTAACCAAAGAATTGCTCTCGTCACCAAGAAGATACACCGACACTACAGGGACATCTTCATACGTATGTCGCACAGTTGCCACTGAGTACTCGGACCTATTCCTTCGTACATGTAATTTTCTTTAAAATCGCATGCTGACCGCACTTAGTTGCGCTTTCGGATGAGTAAATTATTCTCCTATCCGAATAAATTCAAGCGAACGGCGATCGCGTGCACCGACTGAGATCGAAAGATTGCATGGGCCAGTCTGGAATTCCACCATTGTCGCTTCTGTGGCCCCGGAATAGTTCCTTCGACTCAAGTCACGTCGTCACGGGCTGCTGAGAATTAGGGGGTATGAATTACGAATAGGAATTGGTGGCGTAACGAGGAAGATAACTTGCTGATGAAGAATTGATGGAGCGTGCGACGGGTACTTGCTCCCTTTTCGAGTGTACAAGTTTCGGATTTGAATCCGGTCTCCTCTTTATCGCCTTGCACGATTCGCAAAAGCAAGTAGATTGATTTTTACATGGATTTGATAGGCGTTATTGAATTCTACGGCTCTACCTGACAATCGTCTTGATTGGCGTGTATTTTAGAGAAAGGGGCGGCGGAGATATACACGTATATGCTCAATTTGTTTCCATCAAGAATCGACCGAGCTTCTTTTTACTTTTTATTAATCAGATATGACATGCACGCATCAAACATAAATATAATTATTTATGCTTTACGATGGTACGTCAAATATATTTAATTTGAACGAATATTTTCTTTTAAAAAGAAACCAAAAAAACTTACTTAGATTTTGAGATAAACCGGGTCGGTTCAATATTCCACCATTGAATCGGCCTTGCGTGTTCTACATTCCCAAGTAAAGTTAACCGGTTCAGGACATGTGACCGGATTGGTCCCGTTATGGACTAGTCTTAAACTGTTCAGATAAGGGTTATTTTGGTTTCTTGCCTCTATTCCGGTACTCACACATTCTATTCCTCTCGTGTTCTTGTATTTTTCATAAATAAAGAAAAGTATCTTTTGCAATGTGTATCGGAAATCAACATCCTCGTGACAGCAGCACATGCAAGCGCGCTAGAAATCAAACTTCCCATCTGATCCGTAGGTCCGCCCCCATGGCGTCTCCATTTTCCACGATGCCTTGAAAGCACTGCAACTAGTTTTCATATTATTTTTAGGGACCGCAAAGTTCGCCGGAATTAGCATAAACAAACTCTGGTGACATGGCGCAACGGCAGCCACTCGTCGCGCCATCTGCCCGTGGCCTGCGGCCGACACAGGGCCCCCCCGGAGGCCGCACCCGCAGTGTCCGTTCATCTCGCTTTTGTTTTTTTTTTTGGTCGAATCTGTTCATCATGCTTGACTTTGGCCGTTGTTCGTTGAGAGCTACGTCCTCAGTTATTGGTCTTGCTTTTTCTTGGTCGCAGGGCCCAACCGAACGTATAATATATTTATTTTTCTGCATTTTTCTTGCCCTTCCCTTACTCTCTAGAAACACTAATATAAATAATCTCTAAACTTAAATCAAATAAGTAATATGGTTGGCGAACTTTTAATTTGATAGATGTTCAAACTAATTTTCTAAACAATATGAAAAATCAAGAATGACTACTACATCTTCAGATCCCGGCCTCCTATAGTCGATTCTGTAGCGGATCTCGCCCAAGCACAAGTCCGGGCCTTCTCCAAGTGGATTCCGAGCAAAAAACATAAGAGAACCAGCAAATGAGCCTCGCCTGAGTTCTGGAAAATGCCGGACAGCAATTGCTTCAAACTCAACGTCGATTGTTCTTGGGTGAAGGGGGAAGAGAAGAATTCCGTGGCCGGGATCGTGCATGACTCAAGAGGCCTGCTGATTGATGGCTTTGCTGCAGAGATCCAAGCTGAGTTTGCTATGTGCGCTGAAGCCCTAGCGCTTTTATACGATATGCGTTTTCTAACCATCCAAACAGAGACTCACGTGGGATCAGTTCAGAACAGGGGAAGCGGATGGGAAGTACGAAGCGACAACAGTGTACTTGTCGAAGCAATTATGGGCCGGGCTGAAGTTCCATGGGCTGTGAGTAGCTTGATTAATGAAAGCAGACTTATGCTACAAAACATACCCTTCGTTAAGCTATCTTACTACCCAAGAGAAGCCAACCAAGCCGCTGATTGGGTAGCAAAATCGCATCGTCTCAAATCCCTTCCTACAAATTGGTTATATGCACCTCCTAAGCCTTTTTTCAGTATTTTATGTTATGAATCCAACCTATCGTCTGCTTGTGATACTTGCTTATGAATGAATGAATTACCTATTTTCGACAAAAAAAAAATATATATATATATATATATATATTTCCGTTAATTTAAGTTCATAGAACACGGTGCATTTTCATATAATTCGTGAATTAATTTGAACACAAATCAAAAGTTTAAGGATCACATTGAATATATTAATAATTTAGGGAATATATTATATATTGAGTTAAGATTCATTGATCACACTGAACAAATTAAACATTCAGATACCACATTATATATTTAGCAAAAGTTTGAAGATGATTTATGTCGTGAGTAATGATGTGGTCACAAAACCCGTCCATAAGATTCCAAGACCCAAGTGTGATCTCTTTTTGCTTTATTGCTCCGTTAATAATCGAACTAAGCCGGACCGAAACATTCTCGTGATTCAATGCCTGATCATACGGCGCAGTACCAGATAACAGATTTTTTTAGACAAACAATCTTGACGAAACGACTTTTTGTCCGTGGTAATGGGCCTCCCGCTGCTTTAAATTTGTAGGTGCCAAGCGATTAAAGCCGCTCGTGATAAAGCCATGATTAATTCTTATCTTAAAATCAAGAGAGATTTAGTGGAGATCGACCGAATTTTCGCATGTTCCTCTGTAACGTCACGGCCCAAGATTCTCGCCGTACGGGTCCATCGGGGCCGTCGATTCTGGATTGGAAGGGGGACGAGAGCCGTCGATTCGGGATCCCCGCCTTTTCACGCGAAGCAACCTCGGGACAGCGGCCACGTGGTGGGCCCCCCCCCCCGTCGAGGTGGGGGGGACCCAAAGGGGAGGCCATGTTAGATGGGCCCAATGGGCTTTTTCCCCGATGGGCCTATGCCGGGCGCGAGACTAGCGACGTGAAAGCTACCCGGCAACCCTCTCAACAAGTGGCGCTCGGATGCCCCGCCACGTGGCCGTCCCTCGGCAGGCCAGCCAGGCCGTGCCCTCCAGCACATGCAGGGGTCGCAATCGCAATCCCGTCGAAATCCGGAGGACCTGTTTGCGATTTTCATTAGCCAATAATGATGGGTCTTGGATTCTCCTTTATTCGCTCCTCCTGATTTTTCTCGCTTTGTTTTTTTTTTTTTTTTTTTTTTTTTTTTTGTGGGGGGTTTTACTAGGAGCCAAAATCAATCCGTAATTAGCTAGATTCAGCTTTTTGATTAGATGTCTACCGACAATTTTTAATTGGGTGAGGCGGAATTGCACATCGGTCGTTAGAATAACAATTTTTTTTAGCCCTCTTTTTGTCCCATTGAGATCTAGGAGGGTGAAAGGATTTAGGGATTAAATCGGGTCGAGCAAAAGGTGGGACTGAAGGTGGATGGGCGCTCGACAAATGGAAAAGTTACCGCATAGTTATGTTACTTTCGCATATAAAATCAAATTGGGGTCCCTGCTTTGTAATTTGGACATCTCATATGAAATTTCTTGGGCTATGTCAAGATGCGCATATAAGTTGTGTTAAAGAAAACCCATATTAAATAATCGATGTGGTTAATATTCCTAATTTATTCTTCATAATTCACTGACTTGAATTTTTGAGTGGATGTGGATTTAAGTAGATATACCGACGAATTTTGACTCTGGTTATCTTTTATAGATCTCCTTAAAACTTATGAATTGTATTAGAGAAATCCAATATCGAATAATTGATATGGTTAATATTAATAATTTACTCATAACTCATTGACTCGAACTTCTGAGTGAATACGGGTCCAATTAGATATATTAATAAAGCGAGACTTTTGTTCTATTTTTGAGATCTCCTTAGGTTAATGTATCAAACTTTTATCATGCACTCTTAATATGCTAAAGGTATGTTTTGAGTCTAAGTCGGTCATTTCGGGATATTATTTGAAACAAAATCTACTTTGATGTCTCCTTTCAAAAAACGCCCCTCTTCCTATTTAAAATTTCTCATTTCTTTTATTTTTTCCAAGTTGAGATTTATTGCTTCGAGATTCATAAATATACGTCACGAGCAACAAAAATACGACATATATGAAATTTCAAGAATCAATGTAAAATCATTTTCAAATATTCGGTAATGCTCTTTTAATGTTATGTCGGTTGAATACATTATTTATGTCAATGAAGCGTACAACATTGAGTAACGAACATTAGAGTCGATGGAAGCTAAAATTACGATGAGTAACTTTAATGTGATATTGACGGTTTTTACATATGGTGATTCGTTGTAAATTAATGCATTTCATAGCTTGTCGGCAATTCTCGTTCTAGAAACTTACTCGAAATTGCGAATCGAGCTATTCAACATCATCATTCCTCTCCGCGAGACAAAAAGGGGAAGGACCAAATGAGCATTGATGATTGTACCTTGCAGCAGCAGGACTTTCGATGATCAAAGCTTAGGGCATCAGCAGGTGGATATGATGATTTTGATTCTGTTTCCCTGCCATAATTGGGGAATGGCTTTTGTGTCTGAGAAGTCAATGTAACATAATGATGATTAGTTGAGCCATCGAGACCCTATTATTTCGTGAACAAGGTGGGTTCACAATAATTTTAATAATAAGTGTTTCGAGAATAATTGTTAAGTACTTGATTCGAAAAAAGTTTGTCATTTTCAACGTATTATCTTCCTCGTAATTCATGATTGATGCACTGGAAATTGATATATATTTTTATTAAATAAGATTTAAACGTATGTTGAGAGCACTCGTTAACAAGATTCGACAAACAAATATATCGAGGGGTCGTTAGCTTGACGTTGCCAAGGCCAAGAGAGCTGTCAGGCACTTTGATTCTCAATTATTATGTCTAACTTCTGATTATGACTTGATGACGTCTTAACAGCTTTTGCGATAAGCTTTTTTAACTATTAATGACCTCTTATGGGGTTGCTTATCATTGAAAGATTGCCTGACTTTATTACCAGTGCTTGCTGCTTTCACAATTCATCGCATGAATAATCTTAATTTATAATTTGTGGACTAGCTATTTTTTTCTTTGCATTTTGGCCTTCGTTTCTACAATTAATGCTTGGATAAAATACTCCTTATTGATTAGACTGGGAATGAAAAATTCAATCGAAAGCCGAGCTAAAATATCGTCTAATCACACTACCCTCTTTTTCCTCCTGTCTTTCAAAAATAAGAAAAGACAAGACGGTCGCAAAGCAATTAGATAAAATTAATAAAAATTATAAGACTCGAATGAATAGGAAGTCTTAATTTAAATGATTTGGACATATAATAAGCAAAAGACAATTATGTCAAGTGCATTTATGCATTAAAAACTGAAAAGATTTTCCAACTAAATGTTCCATTTGTTTTATGAAAATTGAATAATTTGAAAAAAAATTTCCCCAAAAACAATCACTTGAATAATTTGAAATAATTTATTAATGAAATATATTCTCATTATCAATAATAATTTATGTTTAAATATTTTTGTTCATTCATTTTTGCAAGTGATATAAATGATTATTTTTAAAAAAATATTTTAAATTTCATTAATTTTTCACGAAACAAATGGAGTCTCCTTAGTCAAATAACGCTAAGCGAAATCATAACAAAAACCCGGGTCGGAGCAGTCCGATTAGGATCAGGACTCAGTCGGGTCGGGCTACCGGGCCCGCCCATTATTTCAACTCGATCGAGGCCCACGAAAGGCCCAAAAGTCCAGGCCCAGTCTGTATAGTCTGGGCGGGAAATTCCTTCGAGTCAAGCGGGCCCCTTTTGAAGCCCAGAAGACGGAACGCCGGCATTGATTTGGGCCATTTCGAGGCCCATTCTTAAGGCCCATTCTTCTTCCGAGATCCTTCCACAACGCACGAAAGCCCAGACAGTCTCGCTCCCTCTCGCTCCGGTCAATGACTATATAATTTCTCCGACTTCGGTCGAAATTTCACGCTCGTCGGCGGCGATCGGAATCGGAGTTGCCGATGGAAATCCCCGGCGTGAGAGTCCTGTGCCCGAAGCTCGTCCTCAGGAGGGACGAGCCGTGCCTCCAGTGGCTGATCGGATCCCCGTTCTTCGCCGATCCCGTCGCGATCTTCTCGACCTTCCGGTGCCTCCACTCCTCGTCGCCGGGGGACGCGCTCGCCTTGGATTACGCCAAGGAATCGGGTAATTTCTCGCGTCCAAGTTTCTCTTCGTCGGAATCGCGAATGAGCGAGGGGGCAGTGGATTTGTATTCTGCAGTTTGCAGCACGAGTGGGTCGAGTCTGTTTTCGCATAGAATTACTAGAAACGTAAGAATTTTCAAAGCATGTTTTGGAGTTCATAATGACTCCGGCATTCGGAAGACGAGGGAAATGGCGAGTTGAGTACGCCTTGAATAAGACGTTAAATACACTTTCTGCGATGGAGCTGAAATTTTCTATCTCCAGAGCTGTGAAGAACCACAGGAATTCTAAAAAGAGTGATTCATTGTCTTGGTCCTGGGTAATTATTTTTAGTTAAGTACACTTTCTGCGATGGAGCTGGAATTGGGTCTCTTGCGATGCGTTCGTTTGCAGAAAATGAGTGATTTCGAAAATATTTTCTGGAATCTAATCGATTATATTGCTTACAGAAATAAATGAATGTGAAGTTTTTTTTATCCCCCATAAAAATAGTTATGCATGGATCATTATTGATGATGAAAATATTTTCGGTTGACTAATTTTTCTGAACGATATAAACAATCATTTTTCGAAAAATGTTTTCCAAATCATTCGTTTTTCATGAAATGAACACACCCTTAGATTCTGTCGCATTTCTCTTGGCAATTTAAAATACGCGCATCCTGTGTTTTGGTTTTTATTCAACTACCGACCTTGTTTGGATGGAGCAGAAGATCTCCGGGTGTTGCTTATGAAGGGGTTCTGCGTAATTGGAGCACTAGTTGTTCGAAGAGACGGCAATGCGGAGCAAATGGCTGGTCACGCTGTCGATGCTGCTCGAAGGATGCAAAAGCTTCTAGGGGCGGATGGTTTTGGAGGAAAGTCGGAAAAGCACTGGACGATTGGTGCTGTTGGTGATATTGATTCTGGTGATGTTCACTTCTTTTCCTCGAGCAGTGAAAGTTCGAAGAGCCTTGAGGCTGTCACATCTGTTATATACGACAGTGATCCTGAGAAGTATGTTTGGGAGAAAGGATGCCTCCTTCGCTGCAAGTTACCGATAAAGTTGCCATTTTATTTTCCTGAGAACAAGAAGTCTGGTAAGTGTATCTGCATCTCATGCTGACGTGTCTTCGTTGATCTTTATAGATTGATATAGCCGATTGATTGCAGTTTGAGTCTATTCTTCAGCTTAAGTGCGCTGATAACGGTTTTGAAACACTTCTGAACCTTATATAACCGACAGGCTGAGATTGGAAGTTTTTGTTGGTTGTTTTTTGTTAGTGCAAAAAGTGAAATGTTGGTAAGTGTTCATGGCTAATGTTCGTGACTACTTCATGCTTACTAGGGAAGTTAGAGTGTTAGCTTAGAGGAAGTTAGAAATGAACTTTTGAGATTTAAGCGCGCGCATTTTATCCCTGTTGACTGGAGTTTGGGAACATGCAAAATCTATACTCCTAGGATGTGGGCAATGATTCCTTGTCATTTCTAGTGCTCAAAAAGTAAGTGTAAAGTGTTCATGTATATGCATGCTAATTGGGAGAAAGTTTCTTGGTAAAGATTAATTCAAACTTACTTTATCCGTACATTATTAGGCGCTGATAGTCGTTTCTGAAAAATCGTGAAGTTGTGTACACGAATATAGTGACAACTGACTGCAGCTATGGGGTAGAGGTGAATTGGCTAGGATCTAGGTAAGAGAAAGGCATAAAAGATGGTTTTAGATATGATACAAGCTGACTTATGTATCATTGGGCGAGCATATTGACAAAATTTTGGTGCTTTAAGATGCCAGGCAAGGATATATTTATACACATTATAAACATTAAAGGTAAACGTGGCAATGGGAACATTTTTTTGATGTTCTTATTTTTAGGATATGGTGTATCCTTATGCAAGTCTTCTTATGTTGCATCTGCTACAATGTGTATATAATGGTCATATCTTTTTGAACAGGATGATGAACTTTAGAGGCGTCTTTTCTATTTTCTGCATTTAATCCATTTCGTGTAACATTTTTTTTTATTTTTTTGGGAATCCAGATGCTGTGGAGCTGTATTTGTCGACCGTGGGGGCAGCGGCAGAAAAATTTAAAGATCCGGAAGTCACATTTATGGTAGAGACTTTAAATAAAGCAAATGCAGAAGTTCCTCAACCAGTCATCTTTCATGCTGGGGACTTAGATGTTGATGCAGATATCTCGAATGTCAAGCTTTCTAGTCAAGTGGCAGAAGATAGAGATATAAAGTCATTACCGTGTTCACATTTTTGCTTGGAAAGTAATCCTGGAACAAAGTCATTCTCAGCTGAGGTAATCTCTACTAGATATTTAGTGTGTTAGTTTTGCTTGGTCTTTTTGGTTGGTTTCTAAAAAGCTTATCTGCTTAGAATGCAGACATTATTGAAGTCACTTTTCTGCTTAATGGATCGAGAAAGTCTGGGGAAACTACTGCTCCTGTTGCAGTGTACTTTCCAGGTATTTATGTCGTGTAATTTATGTGGCATGACTGATATGGGCCCTGATGTATAGCTACTAGTTTATTTCTGCCTAAGTAAGAATCTTAACTGCAGATCTTGTTTCCATAACATGACCAGTTCCATTGATTTCTGTTCTTAAGTTTTTGTTGATGATTTTTTTGGGCCAGAGATTTGTTGATGATTTATTTTTTCTTTTCAGTGCTTGAGGAAACAAGACTTTCTGTTCTTCAGTTCAAGTTGGATGTGCTTTGTTATGCTCCAAAAGATCTTCCCCTAGTCAGTGCAATTTCAAAGTTACTGATCCCAGGCGCTGTTGACCAGCTAACTGCAATGAAGAATGCATATGTACCCAATTTTTTAAAGGATCATCCCCGGGTAAAATCTCTCTCTCTCTCCACTCATATGCACACCGTAGAATATATAGAGGCCTGAACATGTGCTCAGATATGCTGTTATGATCCAAAAGTTATTTAATATTGTTTTATGGGTGGAAACACATTATACTTGTAATTACTATGTATTTTCAATGTACAACTTCTAGCTAAGAAAGAAACTGAGAAAAGCTTTTCATAAACATGAGACAATTTTGGTATCAGCAAATCCCAAGACATCTTTGCCATGAAAATGATATGCTAAAATAGTCAAGTACATTGATTAGTGGCGATATTAAGTTGAGCACATAACACTTACAAATAACTTAAGAAATATTTGCATGCACTAATTGGTCTAAAATTATGCACTTTAATTATCAGCCCCTGAGACGATCTTGCTTAAGAATGGACATAATACCTGAAGCCTGTTTGCTTGTTTCTTTCATTTGTTCATTTTCATTTTGATTTATTCAGCGTTTGATCTTGCTGCTTACAGTTACATCCATATCATTTCAATCCTCTGGGAATGTTGCACCCAATTACAGTTATTTATGATCTCAGTTATGGAGAGACTGAAATGAGCCAAGGTAATATTTTGTTTTTGGCTTATAGGTGAAAAGTATTGTTGTGATGCAAAATCCGTTGTTGAATATTGTTGTGATGCAAAATCCGCTGTTGAATATATCTTAGTTTTGGGTCTCATCGCTCAATATCTTTTTTGATCAATATAAAGAAGTTTGTTCTCTGCTTTTACTCCCCTAGTTTTAAGTTCTTATGATCGAAGAGGCTGAAAGAAGAATTAGTCTTGTTATGCTTTTTCATAGATGGTATAATCACACACATGACTTGGAAATTGCCAATATGGTTATATAGCAGCGACAGTGGTGGTTTGGCAAGAACTAATGAGATTTTGTATTTTACAGGTGAAGTAAGAAGATCTCTCCATATGAGACTTGGATTACCGACTGATCGACCGCTTCTACGAATTTCAAATTCTCTATACTTTACGGTTGATGGTGTAAAAAGCAAAGAAAGGCAAAAGGGTAATAATCTTCTAGTTCAAACTATACTGCATTCTCTTTGTTCACACATTAAAATATTGTGTATAACTGCGGGGCAACAATTTTTGTTTATATCAGGGCCTTCTTTGCTTAAAGATGTGCATATCGGCATTCCAAGCAGTGGTGGTGAGATGTTGATTAAGTTGTCTTTCTATTGCTTCTTTTCTCTTGGGTCTTTAATTCAAACGAAATGCTGAATCTTTCTCTCTGTTTATAGTTTCTGGTGGAGTTACCTCTCTTGTTCAAGGTTCATATGAGTACCATCATTACCTTCAAGATGGTTTTGATGACTCGGTAATGCTACTTCTTCCTTTATGCGGTTCTGTTTTGCCTTTTTCTATAAAACCATGCTGTTACTTTGAAAAAGTTCTTTTGGTTCATCTTCGTGTAGCTTTTCTGTTTCTGTGTTTCCAAAAAATGAAAGAGAGGAGTGCTCAATGGTCATGTTCCTGGCTTCAAACTTTTACTTTGTGAATCCAACTTAATGAAATGAAGATTCAGATCCGTCCATGTCCACATGGGCACCCCAGTTTGACATTTTTCTATTCTTTCCTCACGAGTTCATGAATTTATGCGTGTCATTCATAATAGGGCTGGGGATGTGCTTACCGCTCTCTGCAAACTATCATTTCTTGGTTCAGACTCCAATACTACACATCCATCGACGTCCCTTCTCACAGGTATGGATATCTTAGCAGTTTTGGTCCTTGTTTAGATTTCGGTGCACTAGCTTAGACACAGTTCTCTTTTTAATCAGTTTAAGTGATTGCAAGATTTTCTTTTGTCCTCTGCTTCTGACTGTGAACTTAGTCATGCGATATTGGCTTTTAATGCCCTTCTTTGAATTTCCTTTGTCTTTTCCCTCTCCTGCGGTTTAGGCAATTGTTGTGGGAACTCGTCTTCTGAGTACAAATATGTCTATCGGATGACTTTCTATAGATTACCCCAGGAGAAACGATTTTGTGGGCTCCTTGGGTTTCTATTACTTGCCCTTACTGTCTTAAATTTTTGGCTTCAGCCAATATAATGATCGATTTTCTTTGTCCTGTAGGGAAATACAGCAGTCACTCGTGGAAATTGGAGATAAGGAGCCTGCTTTCATTGGTTCTCGTGAGTGGATTGGTGCCATCGAATTGAGCTTTGTTTTAGATAAGCTCCTTGGTGTAAGTATCCCCACATGATGATCTTTTTGTATATACATCTGCCAAGTATTTGGAAGGAGTACTTAGTTAAAGGTGGTGGAGATTCATATGCTTTCCCTATTGATTCCTTACTGTCTGTTTAAGGTTGTGAAACTCAATGGTAAATTTACAGCGTACTCGTTGAAAGCAATGCAATATTTTTTTCTCCTTGGGGAAGAGAGAAAGAAAAAGGGGGAGGAAGAAGTGGATTTTTTTTTTGGGGGGGGTTGGGGTTTATCCATTTAACTCTTCTTGTTGTGTCTATGGTTTGGAGTATGCCTTACATAAAACTAGATGTAATTATTTTGAGCAGGTTAGTTGCAAAGTGATTAATGTAAGATCCGGAGCTGAGCTACCTGAGAAGTGTCGAGAACTGGCCTTGCATTTTGAGACTCAAGGAACACCAATTATGATTGGTTAGTGAAATGCATCTGTCACAATCTTTTTTCCTAAAAGTACTTTCGCATCTTTGGCAGTCCAAGTAATTTACAATTTCCCTTCTCTTGTTCAGGAAAAAACATATTTCTGTAAAAGAATTTTTGAGTTGAGTATTTCAATGCAGAAACAGATTAATAAAAGGATGGAATAAATAATCCAGTTCAATAATTAGTTTGAAAAATATCTTGCTGTATTCACAGTGCTTTTTAAGGGGAAACACATGTGATCAACACATGGTTATATTGTCATAGTGAATGAGACAAGCTAATGGTTATGGTCAGGATGAGCCTGGTTCATTTAAGCTTTTAATAGTGGCAAAATATGTGGGGGATGATGAACCCAAAATGTAGTTCACAGGCTGATAATGCAGACATTGACCATCAGTGTGTGCGAGTTTCCAAGCAGGTCATGATCGATGCATGTGATGTAACACTACTGCTTCGTCCTAAGTTTGTATTGCTTTGTGTGCACAGGTGGTGGGGTTCTTGCATACACTCTTCTAGGGATCGACTACAATGAAGCCAGTGGAGACTGCGCTTTTCTCATACTCGATCCTCACTACACTGGGAGCGATGATCATAAGAAGATTGTGAATGGCGGATGGTGCGGCTGGAAAAAGGCCGTAGATAGCAAGGGCAAGAGCTTCTTCTTGCATGATAAGTTCTATAATCTTCTGTTGCCTCAGAGGCCCAACATGGTCTAAATTGAATCTGTTTTTGGGGCGAAGTTGAAGACTTAGAAATTTTGCAAATGAGGAGGAAACTCTAGGACATCATTTCTGAGAATACCTTCAAACTCTCCACGAAAGCGGAGTAAGAGGGTAGAGATTATGACGACATTCCCATGTCCTGTATAAATTCCTGGTTTACTTGTTGCTGTGGTGTTTGTTTACTCTCGTATAGATACTTTCGCAAATTAGTTGCTTAAATAACGTATTTACAATTCCTGATCGATAATCTTCAATAGGTTGGTTAGTTTTTGATTGGCGATGGTAATTTTTCAAATTTGTAAATCATAACATGTCAGTAAACTTGACTTTCTGAAGAGCAAACTTTCTGAAAGTGTCAGTGAATAATGAACTCCCGGGCTCGCCTGCTCGTGAATGCAATGTAGATGGGCGGCCTCTTTTCTTGCAGGTCATTGCTTGCTTTTAGAACTCAAGAGTCTTGCAACTATTCTTCCCTCAAGAATGTGAAATTGAATGTCGTGATAACGGTGGCTGTTGTTTCCCCCAGGTTCCGTTTGTCTCGGGAAAATTGAATGATTTTGACAACATTTTTTAAAAATGATTGATTGTATTGTTCGAAATAATTGGTTAATGAGAAATGCTTTTACTGATAACAAGTCATATCATTTTTCATCTATTTATTTTTATAATGATGTAGGTGATGATTTATAAGCAAGGATTATATAAATCATTCATTTTATGAGAAATAAATGCATATTGGTTTTTTAGGGTGAATTTGGTAATAATTTTGTTATCGGGAATAATTTTTGTTCATAAATGATTTTTTTTTTTATTTTGTTCTCTGGGAACAATTTTTTTGAACTTTTGAAAGGGCTTGGTAATTGTTCAAATTTTTTATTTCCAGAATCAAAAATGCGTTTGATAGGATTTTTAATTTTTTAAATACTTTTATTGTTTTTCCTTTTCCTTTTCTCTTCTTTTTCCTCCTTGCTCGCCATGGCGATGGTAGGCGATTAGCTTAGTGAGGTTTAGTGAGCTTGTTGAACGCTAAGCCTCCCATGTGGCTAGGTGAGTCTTGACTGGCCATCAGCAAGCCTCAACCTCGCTTGGCTACTGGTGAGCCTTGACTTTGCCCAAGCGATGTGAGGTCGGCCTCGCCTTGGCCTGGCAAGGCTCAACCTTGTGTCGGTTGGCAAGGCTCGCCTAGCCACCGATGAGACTTGGCCTCGCTTAGATCTGTGAGGCTGAGGCTCGCAGTGGCTAGTAGGCAAGGCGAGCTTGTTAGATCTTGTCTAGCCGGTCACCGGTGATGGCGGCGGCTAAGTCACTGGCTGAGAGGAAGAAGAAGAGAGAAGGAGAAAAGAAGGAAAAAAAAAGAGAAGAAAGAAAAAGTTGGGCTAGATTTTGATATTATTTTCGAAAACAAGAATTTTTTTTTCTACTTCTTAATTTTGTTTCAAATCTATTTCTAAGGAAAAAAAATGTTATTGGAAATAAAAAATTTACCAAATAAAATTTTTTTTTGGTAAATGGTAAGAATTTATCAAACATATTTTTTTAAGGAATAAAAGAATAGAATTAGACACTATTTAGAGTGTTACCAAACAGGGCTTTGCCTTTTCTTCAGATACTATTTACACCAAATCCTAAAGGCCTAAAAGGTTAGCCCATTCAGTTTTGCTGGGCCAAGCCCAAGTTCGTGCCCTTATGGCATTGACGTTTGTCGAGCTGGCCACGGTGAGCTTTACCAGTGCAGTTGACTGGGGAAGCGGAGGGCGAGCGCGAGAATGATGTCGAGAACTCCGCACCCGGCGGCCGTCGTGAAAACCGAGCCCGGAACGGCGGCCGGCGCCTCCGCGGACGACGCGGCGGCGCCGCACCACCACCAGCAGCCGGCGGCGAGGTTCGTCGTGCTGGCCGACCTCAACGTCGACCCTCCCGTGTCCGACGGCGACGAGCCCCTCCCTCCTCCCGCCCCGTCTCCTTTCAGCTCCAGGTACGAGGAGCTGAGGTTGTTCTTTCGATTTGATCGATGGTTTCTCCCTTGTCGTAATGAGCACAGTGTTCGGTTAGCTCGGCTGCCGCGTTCGGGTTATCCGATTCGGAGCTTCCCGAGGGCGGTAGTTGCGAGAATTCGAAGGCGAAAGGGAGGCGGTTTTAGCTAATTGATAGGCGGAAGGGTGATTTGAGATGACCTTGCTCGAGAAATTTGTGCAGTAGCTACAAGAATCGGGTGGTTGGAGAACCACTTCTAGCTCCCTCCATAGTTTAGAGGGCATTGCAAAGAAGAATTCGTATAGAAGGGTAGAAGTAGGAATGAATTTGTAGTTTCTTGTCTCTATTTAGTAGGAGTGAATGCGCAAATTTATATTAATCTCGATCTCTTTAACTTGATGAGGTTTATAGCATCACTGGTGTAAGTCCTCGTGCTGCGCCTTTGCTACAAGAGGGGTTGCCCCCTTTTTGTTTTTTTTAAATTGCTCACCGGATGTGAGTCATGTATTCGTTAGGTTGAACAATGATGAAAGCAGCCAAGAGAAGAGTACGTTAATCTCTAAAGATGTAGATGGTGCGGAAGGCGACTGTAGAAAGCTAAACAAGTTGGGGAAATGCCGTTCGAAGATCAGTAAGGTAGAGTGCTCTCCTGATTGTGGAGGTGATGGCGACGTCGATCAGCCTTGTCAGGGGACTCCTTCGTCTCGAGAAGAAAAAGTTAGCAGTCTAAAAACCGTGAGTCATCTTCAGCTTTTATAGCCATTTTCATCTCGTGATGTTGATTTTGGCGCTGGTCGCAACTGAAATATGTGTCTCTAGCTATTGTTGGTGTTTATTTGCTAAACAACTTTTTGGTCCTTGTTCTTGATAGTAACCTCTTGGCTAACAGAAAATGGATGTGGTGTGCAGTGTCATATAAAGTTGCAGAATTGATTTACAGTCAATTCTTTCCCTTTTTCTCAATGTTCTCCATGCTTAACTCAGTGCTTGCTCCCAGGGTTTGGTTCATGTTGCTAGGAAGATGCCCAAGAATGCCCATGCTCATTTCATTCTTGGCTTGATGTATCAGAGGTTGGGCCAACCTCAAAAGGTACCCTCCATGCGTCACATATCTTAATTCATCTTGATGATTCTGTGCTTATTGATGTATTCATGTCTCTTCTAAAATTCCTAGGCAGTCTCTGTATATGAAAAAGCAGCGGAGATCTTGTTGCGTCCTGAGATTGAGATTGAGCGGCCGGAGTTGCTCTCATTAGTTCAGATTCATCATGCACAGGTGAAGTAACCTTGTACTTGTTGGTTGGCATAGATTAAGAACTTTGGGCTTGCTGACATGATGGTGGCCATCCAAATGTGCAGTGTATTCTGTTGGAGAGCTTGGGGGATGACAACTCAGATAAAGAGCTTGAACATGATGAACTTGAGGAAATTATTTCCAAGCTGAGGGAGTCAATGCGAGCTGATACCAGGCATGCAACTGTTTGGAACACCCTTGGCTTGATTCTCCTTAAAACAAATCGTGTGCAGGTGAATATATTCCTGCTAATCGTTTCCTTTACACTATTTTCTTTACTGAACTGACAATTAGTTTACCTTTCTTATTGATTTGTCCGAAGAGTGCTATCTCAGTTTTATGTTGTTTGTTGGCTATTGCTCCCAACAATTTTGATTGCCTTGGGAATCTCGGGATTGCTTACCTTCAAAGGTGAGATGGATCATGTACTTGTTTTTGCCTGTTATCAGAAGTTTATTGTTCAATGCTATTAGTGGCATACTTTAGCAACATCGTTTGGTGCTAGGAAGGATGGGTGTTGATTATAGGCAAAACCTCTGGTATAATCTATCAATTGTATGTATGGCTAGAAAAGGAATTGGATCTTTTGTTTATGACAATGAAGTTGGAAGGTGGTGCGTTTTTTCTTTTCTTTTTTTCTCTTCTCTCTCTCTCTCTCTTTTTTTTGGGGGGGGGAGAGAGAGGGAGGGAGAGAGAGATGACTCGAACTCCAACTTTTGCTTTTGCAGATTAGCATGACTTGAGTCCTTTGTTTCTATATTGCTGAATCAAATTTTCAATTTCATAATTTCTTTTTTGACATTTTATCTGGACAAGGATAATGGACTAACAACTAATATTATTCCAGTGGAAAGATGGAGCAATCAGCAAAATGCTTTCAAGGATTAATCCTGAAAGATCAAAATCATCCTGCTGCTTTAATGAACTATGCAGCCCTTCTTCTCTGCAGATACGGTGCTGTTGTTCCAGGTATGTTTTAAACAGTTAACTGGATTTTGGAGGTACATGTCTATAAGACGGTTGAGAATTGAAGCAGGATCTACTGTTTCTGGTGCATATAAGTTAACTTCTGCTATCCTTTAGTATGTCATATGAAGCTGACTGATGTTATCTAAATTTTGCAGGTGCTGGGGCAAATGCCGGTGAAGGTGCTCTAGTAGATCAGCTTACTGCTGTCAATCTGGCAAAGGAGTGTCTGCTAACAGCTTTGAAATCAGATCCTAAAGCATCGCATATCTGGATTAATCTGGCGGATGCATATTATACGATTGGTGATCATCGTAATTCCAGCAAGTGCTTGGAGAAGGTGCTTATGGCCTCTGTTTGAGGTTGTCCATTGGTTTCTTTGATGAATCTTTATATATTCTAATGGAATTCATGCTTCCATTGTCTGTGCATGACTTGTGGTACTATGTATTGTGCAGCTGTTTATTTCCTTTTTTTATGAGAATGACTTGTGGCTGTTCCTATTCTAGTCAGTAAAATTGGATCCCGGTTGCATGGCGACTCGATATGCAGTGGCACTCCACCGGATCAAGGATGTAGAGAGGTCTCAGGATCCTTACGATCAGCTTTCTTTGGCTGGAAATGAAATGGCTTCAATTGCGAGGGATGGAGATTCTGCAATAATTCAAGTTCCTGTTGCTTGGTCAGGGCTTGCCATGGTTCATAAGGTCCAACACGAGATTGTGGCTGGATTTGGAAAAGAATCAAATGAACTGATGGATATAGAAGAAAGTGCTACCTATAGTCTGAAGCAGGTATTTGCTCTGGTCTCTAGTTTAGCCCCGAGATAGAGAGGTGGTGTCCTGCCTAGCTTAGTAACTGTAATGGTTTTTTGGGAAGCCTGCTACTTTAGTCACATATTCTGTCGATGCTTGTGGGCTGCAACTTTAGTTGCATATTCTGTCAGTGCTTGTGGGCTACTGGTATGATTATGTAATTTATGTAGCGCTGTAACTGGAAATAGCCCGACTGGGTGGTTTTTCTTTTTGGAAACAATATTCCGTCAGGTTATGTTGAGGTATAGCTGTAGTAGATTTACTTGAAAAGGGTCTTACATTGATATTAAAGCGGCTTATAAAATGAAGATAATAGCTGGGTAAAGTATTTAATTAGCCCGTCTTTTATAGTCAGCTCTCTTCCTCTCTTGAGTTTGCTATTCATGATAGGAGCAATCACATTTATAAGTATGCCTTGATCTTGAATTGGCGACAGTATGGATATATACATTTGTTTTTAATTAAGATTAAGCTTGCAGTTTTAAATTTTTTATCTTTGAAGTATAAGCGTACTACTTCATTCCACTTTGTCTATTCTTTGACGTTTGATTTGGGAGATATTAGGAAATCAATGAAGTTCTTTGAATTATTTCTTGCTGCCACCACCACCACCACATTATTGTACACTTACCGCTTGGCAATTAGTGGAATTAAGTTAAATGTGTCCTTTGGTGTGAATGGATTGGGGTTTTATCATTTTTGAGTGGAGATTTTTTGTGCTCACTAAAATCAAAATCAGAGCATAGGTGTTCTTTCATATTTATTTTGACCCCATTCATGTGGTAGTTTGTCTTAGTTCAGCTTTTTTTCCTTCTTCCTAAATTGCATGTCTTTGAATAAACTAGGCCATAGCAGAGGACCCTGATGATGCTGTCCATTGGCACCAGCTTGGCCTCCATAGTCTTTGTACTAGACATTTCAAAGAATCACAAAAGTACCTCAAAGCTACGGTTGCTCGCATGAGCAAATGCAGCTGTGCATGGTCAAATTTAGGTACAGTTCGTTGCAATATGCGTCTCCCTTAATTGCTTTGGTAAACTATACTCTTCATGTTTTGATTGTTTATGGTCAGGCATCTCTCTGCATTTGTCTGAGGAGCCATCACAATCTGAGGTAGTATACAAGCAGGCTTTGGCATTGACGGGAGCTGAGCATGCGCATGCTATATTTTCCAACCTTGGAAATCTCTACCGGCATCTTAAACAGTATGGACGAGCCAGGGCAATGCTCACGAAGTCTCTTGAACTCCGCCCTGGATATGCTCCTGCATTCAACAACCTGGGTCTCGTGTTTGTTGCCGAGGGAAACTTGGAAGAAGCCCAATATTGTTTCAACCAAGCTCTACAGGCTGACCCGTTGCTAGATGCAGCCAAGTCCAACATGATCAAAGCAGCGGCGATGTCTAGACTTTGTGCGAGCTTGTCGTCATGTATCATTTAAGATCGAAACATGTTGCAGTGAGAAAGCATGAGACTTTCTCGTGTAAATAGGATGTAAATTCTTTGGCACGGTGCTTTCTTCACTGCGGTCATATTTTGTTCCGAAATGACGTGCCTTGGGTCTGTTGTGGAAGATGATCTTATCAATCCGAAGCCTCATTTCTTTCGACTTCGTTCACGAGCTTCCAATACAACTTCTTAGCTTTTACATTAATCGCATGAAGGGGCTGTACGGCAGAACTTTTAGTCCAAACTCTTCCTTCGACTCGCAGGTATCCGAGCAAGAAGATGGTTATTTTCACTGCTCAGCAATCGCAGGCATTCTTTGATACACTCCAAGGATTGAAAATTGGCTGCTGGTAGTTCCTCTGTAGAGCTTGTCAACGAGATCCAAGCTATTTTTTCTACTATCAGACGCTGAATGTCATGATTATCATCTTTGATAATGGTCTAAAGCCACTGTCACTTCAATGACTAGTCCGAGTGCCATTGTTTATAGCCTCAAATCTTTTTCCCTCCTAATGAAATGTGATGTAGAGTCATGACAGATTAGGAGAAGGTCTGAAAAAGAATTACTATATTTCAAGAAAAAGATCTGTGTATAGCACATTTTCTAGATGATGAATTATACACACACACACAATGAGCTGCATTTTCACTTTTTGACACTAATTATTGTTAATTTGAAATATGGATTTGATTGAGTTGGGTTTCATACGGACCACTAAATCCATATCATATGAAAATGGGTTATTTTCATGTTAGAATGAGTTATGCAAGTTAATTTTGAGTTGAACCATTTTTGACCCGATTTGATCATTCTGATTGAGAAATCAATTGTTATTCTAGAAATAGGTTTTTCTATTTCTATTCTCCGAACGAGTGTCCGAGCAAAAAATAAGTGTTTGGTAATGACATAAAATTTCTATTGGCCGAATAGAATTTCGTTTGATAATGATATAGAATTTTTCTTTCTCGAGCGACGGCAACTGTGGGTGTGATTAGCGGCCGTCCATTGATGGACGGTGGCGGGGACAATGACCAGTGGTGGCGAATGGTGGCAAGTGGGTAGGTGGCTAGCTAATAGCGAGAATGGCGATGAGAAAATTTTTTATTCTTCATTTTCATTCCATTTTACATTTCTGTTCCAACTTTATTTTGGATTAAAAATTTATTTCAGAATAAAAAAAAATAAAATTGTGTTCTATTTCGGAGATAGAAAAATGGTTCTGATTAGGAATAGGACGGTCACAGTCGACAGTACAAATTTCAGCTCGGTACTCAGCGAGGGAAGGCACTCAAAATTCGATCTTTTTGGGGACAAGACGATGGCTCTCGCGAACCAGCGCTTGCCATTCCCGTTCCGCCATCCTCCTCGCACTCACTTCACAAGATCCTGCTCCGTCCCCGCCATCTCCACCACCTCCAACAACAACAACAATAACCCTTCCTCTCCCTCTTCTCCCATTTTCCTTCCTCATCTCCAGCAACATGAAGAGCAGCAGCAGCAGCTGCGGCGGCGGAGGCGGCCGGAGGTGCTGCCGCAGTCGCAGCCGCGGCGGCAACCAACGCGGCGGCCGGAGGAGGATGGCGGCGGCGACGACCCAATTCTCAGATTCTTCAATTCTCGCGCCCCCGCCCCCGACCCGCCGGGCGAAGGGCGGGTCTCTCTCCAGAGCAACCGGCGCTCTTCTTGGCGCCTCGCTCCCGACGGCTTCGGTGCGGATTCCGAAGCCGAGGATGCGTCGGCGCCGGCCGTCGGAGATGCGGAGGAGATGGGGTCTTCTGGGTCGGCCCCGAAAGGGTCGCCCGAGGGCGTGGTCGGCGAAATTTTGAAACTTGCGAGGAGGTTGCCGGTGAACACGACGTTGGGGGAGTTGTTGGGGGGTTTCGAGGGGAGGATTAGCGCGAAAGAGTGCGTGGAGGTGTTGGGGATTATGGAAAAGGAGGGGCTTGTGGGGAGCAGCGTCTACTTTTTCGAGTGGATGGGGTTGCGGGAGCCGTCGCTTGTTACCTCTCGAGCATGCTCCGTCATGTTTCCCATGTTGGGAAGAGCTAAAATGGGGGCCAAATTGCTGGTCTTGTTCGAAAACCTGCCGAACAAGGAAGAGTTCAGGGATGTTCGTGTTTACAATTCTGCTATTTCGGGCCTGATGAGCTCCGGGAGGTATGAGAGATGGAAATGTCTGGAATTCTCTGTCTCCATGTGTTCAGTTTGTTCGTTGGTTTCGTGCTTCTTTATTTCGTATGCCGCATTGCGATTGACTTTGTGTGACACCGATTGCGCTTTTGTTCATAGTAAGATCAGCAAAGTCCTTGAGGCTAATTTACGCTTAGTTTTGGAGAAAGTAGTTTTATCGTATTGTCTTGTTGAATTGGATGAGGTCTGAATCTCCTGTCAATGTGTTATATCTTGATGGGAGTAAATTTTTGGCTTTTGACTCTATTCTTCTGAGTCTGAAGGACAATCTGTTGGATCACTGTTCAAGATCTCGACCATGTTGTTCATATCCTACATGAGTCTCTGCAGAAACAAAATAAGAACATACCCTAGACAGCTGCAATCGTCCTTTCATCAATGACATTGAATTTTTCTTTTTCTGGCAATAGTTGTCTTCCTTTAATCTGTAATTCCCTTGCCTTTTACTTCTCCCATGTGTCCAGACGTTCTAAATGAGATACTTAATCGTATGTTTCAGCTACGAGGATGCTTGGAAAGTGTATGAGGCAATGGAGGCTAATAATGTTCAGCCGGATCACGTGACGTGCTCTATAGTCATCACGGTCATGAGGAAGAATGGCCACAGTGCTAAAGAAACGTGGGAGTTCTTTGAGAAGATGAATAGAAAGGGAGTTAAATGGAGTTCAGAAGTTATGGGTGCTCTAATAAAATCATTCTGTGACGAGGGGCTGAAGAAGGAAGCTCTTATTATCCAAGTGGAAATGGAAAAGAAAGGTATCCCTTCAAATGTCATCGTATACAACACATTAATGGATGCTTATAGCAAATCCAATCAGATTGAAGAAGCTGAGGGTCTCTTTGCTGAAATGAAAGTAAAAGGCCTCAAACCCACTGCTGCCACGTTTAATATCCTGATGGATGCATACAGCAGAAGGATACAGCCTGAGATTGTTGAAAAGTTTCTTAAAGATATGCAAGAGATGGGCTTGGAGCCAAATGCCACTTCATATACATGCTTGATTAGTGCATATGGCAGGCAGAGGAAAATGAGTGACATGGCGGCAGATGCGTTCATGAGGATGAGGAGAGTTGGTATAAAGCCGAATTTACATTCTTATACAGCTCTTGTTCATGCTTATTCCGTAAGCGGTTGGCATGAAAAAGCTTACTCAACATTTGAGAATATGCTAAGAGAAAGAATCAAACCCTCGATTGAAACCTACACCACTCTCCTGGATGCATTTAGGCGTGCTGGTGACACCAAAATGTTAATGACAATATGGAAGATGATGATTATTGAGAAAGTTGAAGGGACACGGGTTACGTTTAACATTCTCCTTGATGGATTTGCTAAGCAAGGTCACTACATTGAAGCTAGAGATGTGATCTCTGAATTTGGGAAGATAGGTCTGCAGCCAACTGTTATGACTTATAATATGCTGATTAATGCATATGCACGAGGAGGTCAGCACTTGAAGTTGCCCCAACTATTGAAAGAAATGGCAACTTTGAATCTGAAGCCTGATTCTATCACTTATTCGACCATGATATATGCCTTTGTCCGTGTTCGTGATTTCAGGAGGGCATTCTTTTATCACAAGAAGATGGTAAAAAGTGGACAGGTGCCAGATGCCAGATCATACCAAAAGCTCAGGGAAATATTGGATGTAAAAGCGGCATTAAACAATAGGAAGGACAGGAGTGCTATTCTTGGTATAGTCAATAGCAAAATGGGTTCAGTGAGACCCAAGAAGAAAGGAAAGAAGGATGAGTTCTGGAAGAATCGGATAAGACATCGAAGGGTTCTTGATGGGCATTAAAAATGTTCTTGGGAAGAAGGGGGAATTGGACTGTGTTGGTTTCCTGCCTCAGCTATCCTTGGCTGCTCTTATGTATCTGTCCTTGGTTCATGTCTGGTGAGACAATTAGGGTGGCCATGGTTGTTTGCTGCTGGCTATAAGATGATGTGCGCAGTCATTGCTGTTTTCTCTATGAAGTGGAGATTCTTTTGCGGCAAATACTGCTGCGCTCAGAAAGCTTGTGTTTGACTGTATCTATGCTGGTCAGTGGACTTAAAAATTCTGTCCCTCATTCAAATTGAGCAACTAAAGAAGCTTCACAAGACATGAAAGATGACTTGTTGAGGTATCTTTAAATGGGAGATTGAACACTCGAGCTTTGTTCAGCTGCCCAGCATTGCTGAGCCAAATTATTTCCACAAGACCCTATGGTCATGCTGTCAAAGGTACTTATTTGGGGAACCTGGCATAGTTGAAAGTACAGTAGACATATTTGACCTGTGATCTTATACAAATTTTTTTGATAATCGATTATCCATTTTATTGCACAACCTGTGGAAAAAAGCAGGGGAGGATTACATCCCATACAAGACCACTAACAGCGAGCTACACATCAAAAGAACAACATTAAATCATATGTTCCACATCCACACTGCCGGTACCAACTGCAAGCCGGAGAAAATGATTTAGGGATGCATACTCAAAACCATGCCTGATTACATAAAAGTTAGTCACATGAACTTGCCAATTTCTGCACAAACTCTTAACATCAGCAGTAAGTTTCTAATTTCCTTCCTGAATCATAACTTCTACAGAGACTATTAAAGAAAAATCAACTGCATCAAGGACACGGTTAGCTTGAGGGGATGTATTTTCATGCTTCACCAAGTTCCTCTCTCTCCAGAGATAATAAATTGTTGCATGCCCAGCTAACTTAAAATTATTCCCCTCCAAGTTCTGCATGACCCAAGTAAATTCATCCTTCCTGTCACTTGCAAATCTTCGACAGGAGAGTAGCTGTAAAACTTTCCCAAATCCGCTTTCAGAAGATACTCTTGAAAAAACAAGTGCATTTGAGATTTTTCATGTCGTCTGCATAGCACACTAGTGCTATCCATGCCCACCAAGTTTTCATCCTGGACCATGTGTGCAACCTATCATGAGTCACCATCCAAGTTGTAAAGCCATATCCTAGCACATTATACCAAAACCATACAAGCCTTTGCCAAGTCACTTTGTTCCCATATTTCCTGTCTAGCTTCCAAGCCTCCTTTACAGAGAAAGAGCCACTAGATGATTCAGCAAATAGACCTCGCCAAAGGCGATCCATAATTCAAAGCAGATCAACAGACCTTGCTAAAGGCCATCTCCAGTCATTTGCCCTGATAACATCTGCAATGGTTGCTTTATAACCTAAAGGTAAAAAAGATTCAGAGAATATTTTTCAATCAAGATCCCATATGGATGCCATTCATCTTATCCTAAAGAGAGTTTCTTCACTACCTACCAGATGCTTGATATGTGGTTTAAATAAATGCCTTCGTTTGAGCATTTTCCTCCACGCATCTGTGCTGTCTGATCTCTCCTTGGCTTGCCACAAACTAGACCCCTTCATCAATGTAGAATTAACCCATGCAACCCATAAAGAGCGTGATTTCAGAAGCAAACTGCTGAGTTTCTTGAGGATACAAGCATCATTCACAAAGCAAGATTCCTAAGATCAAGGCCCCCTGCAAAATTGGGAATGCATACATCAAAGCAGGCTCCATAAGCACGCCCAGTTTGACCTTTCCACAGAAAAGCAGAACGCTAGCTTCCTACAACTTTAATTACTTCCTTTGGCAAGACTGAGATCTGAGTTCAGTAATTAACCATGCTATACATAGCTGATGATAGCAAATGCAATCTTCCTGCATAGCTGAGTTCGTAGAAGTCCACTAATCCTTTCTAGAAGTCAGCTTATCAATCATTGGCTTACAAATCACGATCAATTAGCCTTCCTGAAATGAGTTAAGGCCAAGATTTCTGACAGGAAGAGATCCTCTTCGAAAGTTGCCGAGATCCTCTGAAAGTTACTGAGTCGAAGAAGATCTTTGCTGTGATCAAACTTATTTCCAGGAAGACTAAAGCTGAGATTTTTCAGGATTTATCTTTAGGCCAGACATACTATGAAATTCCTGAGAAAGAGAGAGTACTTCCAACAAGGATGCCCCATCTCCTATCCAAAATATCAAGAAATCGTCAGCAGAACTCAAATAAGTAAATTTTACCTCAGCACAAGGTGGATAATACCTGATCCTTCAATGTTGTGCGCCTGAGTCCAACATTCTAGAGAAGACATTCGTGGTAATCACAAAGAAAGATGGAGATGAAGGATCTCCTGGCCTCAGTCCCCTCTTTCCTTTAAGAAATCCTTCAAGCCTCTATCCAAGCTGACTGAGAAGTACGGGGGAGTAATGCCTACCCTTATCCATTAAATAAAGTTCTCAGGCACTTTAATAATCTGCAAGATGCTGAGCACAAAATCCCAATTCACTGAGCCGACAGCCTCCATCGTGTCAGCTTTTTTCATTCTTCGAGGAGAAATACGATTGCTATGATAGTTTTTACCTAGTTCATGCGCAAACTGAGCATTATTCGCAATCCTTCTATCCTTAACAAAATCAGACTGGCTGACATTAATAAAAAAAATGGCAAAATCTCTATTTGCCTTAAGCTTGGTAATGCATTTATAAATGACATTACAACAAGAAATAGGCCTGAACTAGGTCATCGTAGATGCATTTTTCACTTTTGGAATCCGTGAAATAGCAGTAATGTTAAGTATTCTCATCAGCTTTGAAGATGAGAAAAATTTCCAACATTGCATTAGTAAAATTCTCCCCAACCACTGTCCATGCTGCCTTAAAGAACCGAGAAGAAAAGCCATACAGGGGGGGGGGGGGGTGCTTTTTCCCTATTCATGGCCCAAAGAGCTGATTTAACTTCAATTGCTTGACCGGTTTCAATGTATCTTGTGCGTCGATCATCAGCTAGCCTGAATTGTATAATCTGGTGGAATGTGTCAGTTTATGTGAAGAATAGAACTAGAGGTTCCCAAAAGCTTCCTGTAAAACTTAGCCTCCGCTGCTATGGCCTTATGCCCAAACTTTCTTCCATCTCCAGAGTATAGTAATCTAAGGGATCCCTTGGAATTTCTTATTCTAACCATTCTATGAATGTATGTGTGTTTTTATCCCCCAACTGTTTGAAAAAGGCTTCTTCACCGTTCTTGATTCTTCAAACTCAGTTCTGAGTTTAAATTAATGCTCCTATACTTATTCATCTGGGACTGGCCCACCTGAATTAATTTGTGCCTGCAAAGCTGTCAACTGTTCTTGCACTTGCTTCACTTGCTCATTAATTTGACAAAAGTTGCTCACTATTGAGTTTCTTTAAAGCTGCTTTAACATTTTGAGGCTTCTCATATAGCTTGAACACAGAACATCCTGAAACAGCACAAGTCCGTGCTGACTCGACTAGTTCAAAAACTTGGGATGCTAGCACCAGTAATTGAAGAATCTAAAAGGGTTTTGGTGCGCTTAAATCATTTGGTCACAATTGACAGCACAACGGTCTGAAATTCCTGGAGGAAGAAAATCAGCAGCTGAAAAGGGAAAACTCTGAAGCCAGCTCATATTAGCTAGTGCTCTGTCCCTTTTCCTAGCAACAGAATCTTGTGTTCTTTTGCCGCTTTAAGCAAAAATATTCCCAGTAGACTTTTACATCTTGCAACTCAGCATCGAACAGACAACTATTCAAAATCTTCCCTATCGACTGAATCAGCAACATCAGCATTACTAGCCTCCAATGGGGAAAGATGGTGTTGAAATCACCCACAAGGGCCCGCTATCAAGTGAGACGAGCTTCCTTTCTTCAGGCTCGTTTGAAGCCATACAAAATAGTAAAGAGAAAAGAATTGTCATTGTATAGAATCTTCAATGTATAAACTGCCCATGTATATGTATAATATCTACAAGTATGCCCCTCTTAATAAAATCCCAAATGCTTTCATAATCACGTACTTTCTAATTGTCAATCCAAGTCACATTTGGGAAAGCTCTATTTCCTCTTTTCTCAGCGTTCTTGTCCTTTACTCAAGTTTCAAGCAAACAAAACAAATGGATAGATGTCCTCTCAACTTTTTAATACTTTTCTGCGTTTGAGACATTCGCTAAACCCTTCACATTCCAAGATATTATATTATTACTTCAAGATGGAGGAGCTGGACTTTACCGGCCACGTGCTACAGATCAGTCGACAAATTCCTCTTCCTTCCTCTTCTGGATTGAGCAATCTGCTTCATTATCTCACCATGCACTTTAGCAGCTTCTGTAGCTTCCCTTGAAGGAGCAGAACATAAGAGGATAGAGTTATCATTAATGACAGAGGCTATACCACTATCTTGCAAATCTTCCTTCATTTCGTCCTCATCGGAAGATGGGTGCTTGTCATGAACTTTCTAATTCGCAGAGAGTTCGAGACCGACATAGGAGAACTCCCAAACTTTATTTCCACCGCCAATTTGCAGCCGTCAGTGATTCATCCACCTAGAACTCATTACTCTTTCCAACATCGTGTGTTTCATCCCCCTGCGAATGATTCCTTATCCCAATATCAGATAATTTTCCAACCGAATCTCCAGGTTGTTTAACAGCACCTTAACCTCATTAGCACAGGAGTGCCTTGGAATCCAGTGATTCTCCACCATCTACTTCTGTGCTTCAGAACAAGCATTAGTAGAGTGACCAGACTTATTACATAAAGTACGTTTCTGCAAAGCCCGTGGATACTCTACTTTCATCTCTGATTAGGACCCATCTTCCAGAATTACAAGACCCCGAATCAGGAAAAGGCAAAGTCAAATTTATTTCAGTAAAAACCTTCTGCAAAAGATAAACAAGAACCCTCCTCTGTTGCCTTATCTTATCAGGGAAGAGAGGAAATCCAATTGCGGTAGCTATATTACTCAAACTCTCTAATGTCATCAAAGGCACTTTCAAAAATTTAACCTAAACTGGAGCTCGAGTTTTCTCAGCATCCAACTTTAACAGATTTGGCTCCCATTTTTTAGGAAGCAAGGGAAAATGAGCAATATGCCAGGACCCTTTTTAAGAATTCAATTATATACAGAAGAATTGGCCAATTTGATAATGAATATGATGGAATTCAAGTCGGCGGAAGACGACTTACCTAATTCCGATGCGCAAACAGCAAATAACCCCAGAACGATCATTGAAATGCCGATGAAACACGAACAACACTATCTCACGTTGGTCTGGATGCGATCATGAGGAAAGCACTCGATTTCCACAGCGTAAATGCAAACTCTTCTTGTAAAAGTAGCAATGGAACGCCTTGATGGAAAAGGGGAGAGAAAGGAATAAAACTTTCAGAACATACGTTTGTCCAACCCGTCCAATGGTTGTCTTCAGGGGTCTTTTATATGACCCCATCAAACCCCTTCATCATAGCATATCAAGGTGAAATGGTGCGTGCCAATTGCACCCCATCATGGACGTATGAGCTAAAGTACAACATAATAAGCCATTTTCCAATCTCGTGAAGGTCAATACTCCCATCTCTGCCCCATAATCAATTCGCTGGAAAAGCAACAACTCCTAAACTCGTTTTTCCCCCAGAATCTGTCCACTAAGAAAATCATTCCACTTAATAATACCCTCCAAAACCACTGATCGAGGTATTAGAACTTGTTTTCGACCATCAATCATGCGAGGTTCATGGAAATTCATTTTTCTTGCATTTGACTCAAGAAGAATATCCTTCCAGGACGATTGAGTAACATTCAAATGCTCCTGAGTAGAATCTTGCTGGAACTCCTGCAGAGAACCCAATGTGAGTCTCCCCACGTCATTCAGAATTTCTTGTGATGAATCAGGGACACCTAGAATTGAGCCATATCTCTCAATCAAGCCTTCCGGTTGGTAAGGAAAATGGTCAGGAGGCGCACATTAGTTAATGTATGCCCTCTGTTGCCATCTCCCCTGCTAACGAGAGAGGGGATATTCTCTCCCAAGAGTTTTAAAGAGAGAGAAGCCATTTTCAAGGTACATTATTACGTTGCATTCGGCAATCTACTGCAAAAGAAAAGGCAGCTGCAAAGACAGTGCAGATGGCTATGTTCTTGTGTCTTTGAAAACTGAACTTTCTGTTCACTTGTTTGCAGTGTGGATGTTGTGATTATTGCTGACCACCGGGTATCTTCCTGCATTCAATTGTGGAGGCATCAGAAGCCAAGATAGTGTGCAAGGGGCCAACGGCATTTGGCTGGAGCTGAGCTGAGGATACGCTTGAAAAGTTTTCTAACATGTGGATTTTGTGAATCTCTATCTGGTGGCTTAGACAGTATGAATGTGTCAAGGCGATGTTTGTGAACTCACTCGAAATCTACCATTATGATCAAATCAAATTGGTGGTGAATTCTTGGCCAGGGCAGGTTTCTCCTCCTGTTCTTCAAGCTCGATGGCATGCTAGAGCGAGACAGGAGCTCGTCAACAAAAGGGTTGCCATGTCGAGCAGTTCGTTGATGTGAAGAAAAAAACAATAATCAGTACATCATGTATCAGTTGGGAGAGTCATCTGATCCTTGTTTGACAGATTTGTCTGGAATGCCATCTAAAGCATTTGAAGAGGTAGGGCATATAGAGGAACTTACGTTGAGAGCAAGAATCAAATTTCTCTTTAACTGTCAGGAAAAAAGTCAACGTACGAGTCTCTGGAAGTCTTAGGCTCAATAAACATGTGTATAATAGCCTCAGCTTCCAATCTGCTGGAAAGTTCAGAACTTTGAATCTTGCATGGCAACTTCAACAATGCACTTTATGTTCCTCTTATATCTTCAGCTATGGCCCTCTTTCCATCGAAAATACATCTTAGGAAGTGCCTCTCCATGTCCATGTCCATGTTCATGTTCTCGTAAAGTAAAAAGGATTGTATTCACGTGCTTTCCATTGCATGTACTTGAAACATCAGAATGGATTGTTACCTAATGCAGGTGGTAAATTGTTGCACCGAGTAAATTTCAAGGTCGAGTATGCTCCAATCCACATATTCAAAAATGACCATAAGAACCTGCCCTTGGGAGGGGGGAAAAACAGCTAGAAAGACTAGAGTTCGAAATGGGTAATTCATGTGATAATTTTTCAAAGTCTCAAATGCCTCTGAATAGTTGTCACTAGACTTATGTACGCACAGCATGAATGCAAGACTACTGTTGTGTCATGCAATTCTTTCCTTAAAAACACATATATTATAACTCTAACCGTATAATGTCGTTATTAGTTCATGTTGAAAATGCTGATTTGGTTATTTATTGACATTTCTGTACTTTGGTACATTCCTTTTACGATGAGTTGGTGTCCAGACCCAAAAGTGTCATATAGATGCAAATAGGAACCGTAAAGCAAAATCATGCACATGATGAAATGTCTTTTTTGATAAAGATTGTTTCCATTAGTCATAGGGAAAAGTACCAAAAGTGTTTATAACAATTCAGTCCTAAACCTTTCCATACGACCAATTTAATTTTGAGCATTTTCAAATTAGTACCAATTCAGTCTATCTGATCAATTTAGGCCGAACGTCGGTGATGTGGATGTCTGGCCTTTTACGTGGCACGACTAATGTTGACATTGAGATTTCTTTTTATTAATAAAGATTCGAAAAATTATTAAAAAAATTGTCAATGTGGCCGTCTAGTTGTGTCACGTAGGATGGTCGGCATCCATGTCAGCAATTTCCGGCCTAAATTGGCTGGATGGATTGAATTAGTTCTAATATAAAAATGTTTAAGACTAAATTTAGTTTAATTGAAAAGTTCATGATTAAAATAGTACAAATATAATATGCTTAAAACTTTTTTTGTACTTTTCCCTTAGTCATAAGAACAAAATTCATTTTGCAATTTTGTCGTCCCAATGTTTATAGGAGGATGCAAAGTGCATTTGTCATGGTCTGATTTCTCTCATACCGATATGGGCCGAAAGGTGGAGCATTGAGCAATCAAGGTGAAGTGTGGAAGACGCAAAAGGGTTGATACAACTGGTTTGGGGGAGTGGCGTCAGAGTGTGCGTGCTAGAAATTCAGGGATGCGATGATTATTATTTTAGAAGATCTCTAAAAACTGGCTTCCCATGCATAAATTAATCAGGAGTTGACACCACTTTCCTGATGATGGCCAAATAGGCTGAAATTGGTTTTTGTATTGGAGTGATCCATTTGTCTTGCTTGAGGGACTAAATATCTAAAGTAAATTAGGCATGATACGGTCAGCGATGAGGATGCAATTTGTAATATTGTTTTTAAGAATGGTTTATCAAGGGAAAATTGGCTTGCTATTCTAGCTCATCAAGCATTGTATAGGGCTGTCCTTGGGCAGGAAAGTAAAGATGGTATCCATGCAGATATTCCAAACTATTTGGGTGGATGCAAAGAAGAGATTTGTTGCCATGTTTCCTACAAGAAGAAAAAACCTTCCTTGATTTGCTAAGGTCAAGAGAAATCTAGTTGGCAAAAGAAAGTGTTGCTGAGAGAGCGTATTTGGTTGGGATGCCACACTTGTTAAGGAAAGCCCAAGTGATTGGAGATTCACGACCAGGTTTTGATCAGGGGAAGCAATCAATGGAGATAGTGTTGGCCGAGTGTTTGTCATTTATGTAAGATGCCACACTTGTTAAGGAAAGCCCAGGTGACTGGAGATTCACGACTAGGTTTTGATCAGGGGAAGCAATCAATGGAGATAGTGTTGGCCGAGTGTTTGTCATTTATGTAAGTCCCAAGGAAGTGAAAATGATTGTCAAAGAACGTTAAGTGAGCGACATAATACTCAGCAACAAGGGTGACAATTGGGTGGAGGACAATATCACCATATGTAGAAGGGTTGACACAATTGTGGGCTGAAAGTGGAGTTTCTGGCATTGGGTCGAAGTGTGAGATATGCATAAGGGTTGATATAATTGATTTGTGAGAATGATGTTAGAATATTTTACGAATCGAAGAACGAGATTATTATTATCTTAGAGGATCTTTAATAGTGGGATTGCTTTCCCGCACGTAAATTGGTCTGAAGCTGACATCTTTCCCGTGACGATGGTCCTTTTACTTTTTCCCCCCAATCAAAAGACAAAACTAATTGTTGCCCAAGCCCAAACTGAAGTGATGTTTTGCTCGAGGGATTGGATATTGGAATTATATTGAGTGTAGTTCAATCAAAGATGAGAATGCGATAACCATACCGTCCTTGAAAACGGCCTATCAAGAGAAGACAGGCCTGGTGTTCCGACTCATCAGGCGCCATATGGGGTTTGTCCTTGTCCTCGACTAGAAAAGTTTCAACCCGTGACAAGTAAAAATATGCTTAATCTATAGAATTTTCCCCTTTTCCCCTTTTTCCTTTTTTTTGCCCCAATCAAACTAAACTCAAGGGGGTTTGTATTTGGGAAGTTGCCAAAAGTGAAAACAAAACACCCCGGCAGTACATCTTCCCAAAATCGAAAAGAACAAAAGACAAAAACCTCACTCGGAAACTCCAGACACCACCAAAAAAAACAAAAACTCTCCCATACAAATACATCATCCTTTCTCTCTCTATCTCTTCATGCAGACATGAGAGTCCTCGCCATCTCCAAGCTGCCTCTCCTCCTCAAGCCCTTCGCCCTCTCCCTCCTCCTCTCCCTCTCCGTCCTCCTCCTCCTCCTCGCCTCCCAAACCCCCCTCCGCCGCAGCCCCTCCGCCGCCGCCGACCCGCCGCCAGCCTCCTCCGGTGCCGTCTCCGGCGGCGGCGGCGGCGGCGGCGGAGGCATCCGAATCCGCGCCGGGTACACCTCCTACGAGGCCTACATCCAGCACCAGCTCAACAAGACGCTTAACCCGAACCTCCGCAAGATCTGGACAACCCGCGACTGGGACCGCAAGGTCCGCGTCTTCGCCCGCTTCTTCGACAGCCTGAAGCGCCGCGGCCTCCTCGCCGAGTCGTCGAGGGCGCTCTCCATCGGGGCGCGGGTCGGGCAGGAGGTGGCGGCGCTGAAGCTGGTGGGCGTGAACGACTCGATCGGGATCGATCTGGTGCCCCGCCCGCCGCTGGTGGTGGAGGGCGACTTCCACGCGCAGCCCTTCCCGAACGCCACGTTCGACTTCGAGTTCTCGAACGTGTTCGACCACGCGCTGTACCCGTGGAAGTTCGTCGGGGAGGCGGAGCGGACGCTGCGGCCCGGGGGGATCTGCGTGCTGCACGTGACGGTCCGGCACCGGACGGACAAGTACTCGGCCAACGACCTGTACAGCCTGGATCCGCTGGTGGAGATGTTCCGGGAGTCGGAGCTGGTGGAGACGAGGAGCATCGACGGGTTCGGCCTCGACACTGAGGTCGTTTTCAGGAAGAAGATGAAGCAGCAAAGCCGCAGCCGCAGGTCGTGATTCACATTCTTTACACGCTCATTCGTTCCCTTTTTTCCTTGTCTTTTTCCGTTCCATAGATTCGTTATTCTTGATCATCTGGGGAAAATTCACGCAACCCAGATCGAAGATAGAGTTTGTAAACACACAATTTCGTGATCGATAGAACGAGGGAATTTTCCTCCCTCTGTAACTTTTCTCGGGAAAATCTGCGCGAAAAATTGCTGGAAAGATGAGGTGGGACGTTTGTGGTTCTTGCTCAATCTCCAAGCGATAACAAGAGATGGGTCATCGCTCATCGTTCACGGGGATTTCCAAAAACGGGTTCTCACTGTATCTTGACGTCGATCCGGCCTCGGCTCCCCAAATATAGAATTTCTATTAAATTTCACAAATTTCAAGAAATCACCGAGATGGGTCTTTGAGATTTCAGCTGTTTAATGTACATCCAGAATTCAAAATCAAAGCTTTGTTTCTGCTCTTTTCACGGGAGCATGCAAGCAGAGCTTGTTTTCGACGATTCTTGGTATCTTGGAGTACATCTCTAAAGCTCTGGCGGACGGAATTCGGTTCTCTGACATAAGCGATTCGATCACGGTCGACTGTGGCACGTGGGAATGATAGAGAGAGAGAGAGAGGTGTTTTCTGGAGCGATCCGACCGAAAGGAAAGAGAGAGAAATTTGATTTTTGGAGTGGTTGGCAATTGATGTTTGATTTTCGGAGTGGTTGGCAATTGATGTGGAGCCGAAGAATGTAGGCCCACGCCGACCGAGGCAAGGATGTCGGGTTGCATTTATTTATTTATAATATAGCTTTTTAGCTAGGGCATTAGGTGGTGGTCGGCGTGCGCTACGAGGGATCCATGTGACGCCCAATTATCATCCTCATGCGAAAGTGCGTGAATTTTAAAGTATAGTTAACAAAAATTATGTCTTTTTGTCAACTGTGATGTACGTAAATACAACCGCAAAGGGTGAAAGAATATATGTATTTAAATTAATTGGTTTGGTTGGGGACACGTGTTGAAACCTTGCTAGGGATGATTGCCGTGCGATGTACTTAGTTAAGAGAATGTATTTCATGCGTTGCATCCAGATGGCAAAGTTGATGTATGACTTTGAGTTCTGTGGCTGATTGAGGTTTATAAAATGGTTTTTGAAATTAGAAAAGATAACTTCCTAATCTTATCTTTTAAACAAATAACTTTCTAATTCTATTTGTGATCACAAAAAATCACAACGGCATTTATCCACGAATAATTACAAAATCCTGAAATGGTGGCCATAGACATAACAATCAAGCAGTTACCAATTATCTAGTAACACTTATTAAAAGAAGCTATATATTCAAAAATATTGCCAATTGTCAATTATATATTGATATCAATAACTTCACCCTAGTGAGGATTCTCATTGATAATTAGTGTATACGTTGATAATTTCTTTGATGACTAGTCAACGCTCTTTGATTTGTTGATTGCTATTCTTATTGATGATTTTACCAAAATTTACTATTATCAATTAAATCTGTTACTTATCATTTATTATGAAGAGGTGGCCCTTTTTGTTTTTTTTTTTTGTGTCAATGGGTATATATTCTTTTTATCTTTGGGAAGATGGGTGACCAATGGTGTGGAAAAGCAAAGGGAAAGAGAGAATATAAGAGAGAGAGCCAATTCATCCACAACTGGCGGCCGGCCGGCGGGGACACAAAATGAAATTATCATGCTTCTTCTTTATCAATTAAGATGGGTAGGGTCCCCCCATGTTGGACACAATAATTCGAATTGTTTCGTTGTCGACAACACATTAGTTGATCTCAGTCTCCACCGTATCATGACAACCAGAATTCGCATTGCCTGAGTTGTTCCTTGCACATCACTCGGTCGTCGGATTGGATGTATCCAAACAAGTCAAAGTCCATCCGACGGTTCAAATACGCTGACAACAACATTTTCAATGTTCCGTACTATTCATGGAAATACATGAAAGCACAAGGTTATATCGCCAATTTATTGTGTTTGGATTAAGACCATGTATCTTTTACATTTCATGATTGCGAAATAGAAAGTAATTCTAAGTTTAGAACCTTGAAAATTATGGAGTGGATTTTCTTGTTACGATGACTTTGTTGAGGCTTCTCCATAATCTCGATCTCTTATTACCTTAGACAAGTAATTATAATTACCGAATATATTTTAAAAGCTCCAGGATAGAGATTTCAACATTGTTATACCTCAAGGGGATAAAATTAAATAAATAAAAAACGATTTGTTCTTTATAAGTTACTTTAAGCTGAAGGACCATATGGTAACAAAAGAAAATGGATGACGATTCTCCAACTCCAAGAACCAATGGTCCCCCTTGTCCCGCTTTCCTTCTTTTTATTTTATTTTTGCATTGATGAATTTTTTTTTTTGAGAAAATGACAAATAATTTATGAACTTTAATTCAATATACAATATGATCCTTAAATATTTAATTTGTTCAATATAATCCTTCAACTTTAACCCCATTTACAATGTCGTCTCTGAATTTTTAATTTATTCAGTGTGGTCTTTAAATTTTTGGTATATATTCGATCAAGTTCCTAGACTATATGAAATTTTATAATGTTATTATTAAACTTGAATTAATGGAATGGCGATATTGAACATTTCCATATAGTCGAATGATTAAATTGAATATTTACCAAAAATTTAGGAATCAAATTAAATAAATCAAAAGTTTAGGGATGGCATTGCACATCGGGTTAGAGATTAGGGATTACATCGAACAAATTAAAAATTCATGTATCACATTGCATATTAAACCAAATTTTAGGGATTATTTGTCTCATTATTCCATTTTCTTTTATAAGATTGTCTCGCTTATTTTCTCTCGATGTCCAGGATGCTATCAATGAGTACTTTGAAACGCTCCTTACCCATGCTTAACAAAGAAAAGTTGTCATTCTCAATGCTCCGATCATCCTCGACATCAAATCGAGTGGGGATGTGCAAAACGGATTATCCAAATCGGAAACCGCTCAGACTAGACCGAATTGGCTAGTTGGGTTTAGTTTTCGGGAGTGTTGGTTCGGTTCTCAATTCTAACTTTTTTTTAATTATTTCTTAAAAATATAAAAATAGCCATTTTTTGTCCGGTTGTCGGTCTTAGTACCAATTGGTCTGGTCCCAAGTTTCCAATCTCAGGAACTTGTCCTCCTAGTCCGGTTCCAATTTCACCTTGAAATTGGACCGAAGGAACCGATCACCCCTAGAATCGAGACGAACAGTGCATTGAAACTGACCATCATACTTCCTTCTTCATTTACCGGTCACAACTAACAAGCGCCTCGGACATCGAATACTCCTGCGGGCTCACGGGCCGCTGCTTTGATCGGCCCACGACGAAGCTGGATTGATCTGAACGACACAAATTCAGACATTGCTCTGATGACCCTTCATCAGTCATCACAACCTTGTCGGACCCATGAACGAACGGGAGCTTTCTTGGACCCATCTTTCCTCGTACAAATTGTCCAAGCGATGAAGGGTCCAACGAAGGTGGAGTGGAGACGCATGAATTTCCTGTAGTAATGGTTTCAAAATCGTACCTTTCCGGGACGGACGACGAGCCCGACGAGTGAGGCGGATCCCAGTACAGTCCCTGCAACTTTGCAGGGTCCTCGACACCGCAGAGAGAGAGAGAGAGAGCGCGAGAGAGGGTGAGGGGGAGAGAGCAGGATGAAGCGATTCTTCAAGCCCGTGGAGAAGGACGGCTCCAACAAGAAGCCCGCTCTGTCTCATGGCAGCGAAGACGGCGGAACGGCGGGCGAGGAGGAGAAGAAGAGAGAGCCACTCAAGTTCCTGACGTGGAATGCCAACAGCTTGCTCCTCCGCGTCAAGAACAACTGGCCCGAATTCGCCAAGTTCGTCTCCGATCTCGACCCCGACGTCATTGCCGTACAGGTGAATTCCGATCACTCGCTTTTTACTCTCTTTTTCTTTTTCCTGTTTGATGAGCCATTTAAGTTGCGATGCGGAAAAAAGAGGGCCTTTTCCTTGTTCACGGCTGCTGACAATGGAGTGAAATGGGTGTCGTTTTTTTTCCTTTCTTTCCCTCGGTTTAGATGTTTTTTGGGTCTTGGGAGTTATCGAAAGTACTATAATTTGCTTGCATTTGCGGAAAGAGGTTGGTGGTCTGCGATCTTTCTTCGTCCAGGCATGACCCGTGTAATGTGTATTGTACATTTTGAACTGCAAGCTTCATTTGGTTTCTCCGGTTGGTGCCCATTTTTTTACCATCTGTGATAAAAAGAAAATTTGTGGAGGTAGGAATAGACTTGCTTCCATCACACTAACAAGCATTCGTTCGAGTTGGTTTATTGTTTAAATGGTATGACTAAAGGAGGCATGCCTGTGAATCCAATTTGAGCTCCAGCCTTTTTTTTCCTCCATTTCTTGTTTCTTAATTTGTAAATGTCTGTGATGATAGCTGTTTTTGCTATGTAACATGCTGGCTTTTGAAGTTGGTACCTTGTGGATTTTTTCGTAAATAAAATCATCTAACGGCTTAGGGATGGTAGGAAGTAAGGATGCCTGCAGCTGGTTCAAAAGGCGCGCCTAAAAATCCTGGAGAGTTGAAAGATGATACAAGCTCCTCACGAGAGGAAAAGCAGGTAATCGTGTGCTGTCACTTACGAAGTGCTAATGCTCATGGCTATGCTGATTCAGAATGTTTGGTGCCTTTTTGTTTCTTCATGTGAGTAGATACTGATGCGTGCGCTTTCAAGTCCCCCCTTTGGAGACTATCGTGTTTGGTGGTCACTTGGAGAGTCGAAGTATGCAGGGACTGCACTGTTAGTGAAGAAGTGCTTCAAACCGAAAGTCTCCTTTTCTCTCGATGGCAAAGGTACTTGATAAAGAAGTTATTGTCTGTTTTTGGCCTAAAAACAATTCCTCTTAGGTGAAACTGGGAATTGGAAGATCTAACAGTATGTTCGCTTAAGCAATTTTTTCTAGAATTGAAAATGTACTCAGATGCACATGTTTCAGTACAGGAATGATACCAAGCTTTGTCCAGTCTGCACAATTGCACCCTCTGAACTCTCCTTTTCTTATTTTATATGATGTTCTAAAATAAAAAATTTGTCTTGCTAAAAAGTATGAAGATCTTGAATCTTGATCCTACTAGAATTTATATTTCTTTTGACCCTTAGATATCTACTATTTGAAAATTCTGAAATATCGCAAAACAAGAGCTAAATTTTCTAATTGGACAATTTATGATGATTAAATAGAGAAATTTTGTATGATACATTTCGCGTGAATTAACATGTTAAATGTAAATATTATACTATTGCTTTTGTTGAATAGATTTTTTTTAAAGGGTCTGCATTCCCTTGGTGCCCTATAACGAACTCTCCTAGGAAGTTGTCCCAACTTATTCTACCTGAATCTGAATATAGACCCTTTCTGCACAGCCTTACTCTTTAGTTTGAATGGGCAGTTTGCAAACTTTAAGTCCAATCATATTTATTTTCTCGTTTAGAATAATAATATTCTACTGGAGGGGAAAGAGGGTTTGGAGATCAGATCCAGACAGAGGATCTCTGGCGCTGATATCATGATAAGTTATGTGATAGTGCCCACCATTTAGAGGCTTAAGTTCATAGGTGGAGGCATCATTCGATTGTTTGAAATCAATGCTAGTTTTTGCAAAGAGAATTGCAATGAAGAGAATTCATTCCTTTAATGTTTATATCTGTGGATGAATGAAGAATGCACTCCTTTTCATGCTCTTATTGTCTTTGTGTAGCGTCAAAGCACGAGCCAGACGGTCGAGTTATCTTGGCCGAATTTGAGACATTTCGTTTGTTGAATACATATTCCCCTAACAATGGTTGGAAGGATGAGGAGAACTCATTTCAAAGAAGAAGGAAGTGGGATAAAAAGTTACTGGAGTTTGTTGTCAAATCGTTAGACAAGCCCTTGATTTGGTGTGGTGATCTTAATGTGAGGTGAGTCGTCTCGTTTCTTATTCTTTTCCTTTGACTTTTTCTTGGTACTATTTTAGTTGTTGATCACTATGACATTCCATCTTGCTGCATTGTCCCTTTTCTTGCATTTTTTTCTTTCCATATTCATACATTGAAGTTGCTATGGCCTGTGAAATTTCATAAATGCGCCTGCAAAAAGTTCAACCCTGAGGATAGCACATGCTATGATGCCAGATGGTCTGTCGATGGCTGGCTTTTGTTTGCAAATATTGACCTGCCTATGGTTTTTAGCTTAGATGGTCTTTGACTATTACTTAAATTAAGGTCGAACCTTCTACTGTAAACTACTGCAAGTTTTGCATTGACTTAAGAAAACTTCTGTATTACCAGGTTATATTATGTGGTGTGCTTGGTTTAACTTTCTTAGCCCTAAGATTGCTTTTAAAGGTTCTAAACAAACTTGTTTGCAATATGATGACATGGCACTTTGTGCAGTTAATCATGCAAGTATTGGCTTCTTATTTATCATCTGCAGCCATGAAGAGATTGATGTAACTCATCCAGAGTTCTTTAGCGCTGCAAAACAAAATGGTTATGTCCCTCCTAATCCAGAGGTAATATTGGTGTGCAATTGGATTTTCTGGATGTTAGTGATGTCTAGATATCATTCTTTGCTTATTCATCTTCCGTTGGCTTTACGGTATGAGGAGCAGGGACTGCTCACTGAATCATTTGTTTTGTTCGCTCAGGTGTGTCTTTTTGCTGGGTGACTAATTGCTTACTTTACTGTTTTGTTGTAACGGAAGGTTTTCAATAACCATATAGACTGTTGCTGCTCTGAACTGGAGTGTCATTTTCCTTGGTTGTGTGTGACAATTTTGTCATTTGAGGTTCGTGTGAATAAGGCTCTATTTGTTTTGTGGAAAATAAATGATTTGAAAAATATTTTCCTAAAAATGATTTCTTATAATACTACAAAAATGAATGAACAAAAAATATTTTTATCATCTATGAAAATATTTAGACATAAATTGTCATCAATAATGAAAACATTTTTCATTGGCTAATTATTTCAAGTGATACAAGCTATCATTTTTTAGGAAAATATTTTCCAAATCATTCATTTTCCACGAAACAAACAAAGCCTAAATGGAATAAACTTTTTACTTGTTTGCCTTAACACTTTGGCTTTTGGACTGGCATCTCTTGCCATAATATGAATAATGCACGTGGAATTTAGAAATGGGAAACTCCAAAAGGATTTGACTTTAAAAGAGATGGACTTACTTAAAGTAGCATTTTGGTATTTTTACCTTGAAATGAATTTAAGACTTGTGTTTTGCCTTCCATTTGAACATGTGCATAAATGTCTACAAGAGATGTTAAAACCTCGGATGTGTAATATTCTAAGATTTAGGAGAATTGCCTTGTAGCTAGCCCAGATTCCTGGATATGTTATGGACCTTAACCATAAGATATATGCTTGCCATCTTCAGACTCTTTAATTTAGAATCTTCCTTTACTTGGAAATACTGTGAAACATCTTACACTCTCTATATATGCTAAGTTCACCGAAAGTAGGTAGTTTATTGTCTTCGATGGAGTATTCATCATTTCTTTGTGACTTTGAACTTTGTTTGCACTCCCAGGACTGCGGACAGCCTGGATTTACCCTGGCTGAGAGGAAGCGCTTTGGAGCCATACTGAAGGAGTATGTTCTTCATATGATTTGGGTTCATTGGTTCTCAGAAATTTTTGTGTTGTCAACACTTCTTTTAACTCTTAGTTGCTTTTAATTGAATTATGCTTTAGGGGAAAACTCGTAGATGCATACCGATACCTGCACAAAGATAAGGATATGGAGTGCGGCTTTTCATGGTCTGGAAATCCTATTGGGAAGTATGTGAAGCAACCTATCCTTGCATGCACGTGTATATGATGAAGCAATACTGAGTTCTTCATATCTGCTAAATCAAAAGGAGTGATTGATTGCATCGAAGATTTTGTCAGTTATGCCACAAGGTGATGAATGGCTGTTTCTTTTGCAGGTATAGAGGAAAAAGAATGAGAATCGATTATTTCATAGTTTCAGAGAAGTTCAAAGATAGGATCAAATCATGTGAGATGCATGGGCGAGGGATTGAATTGGAAGGTTCGGCTCGTTTTATGTTTTGCCTATCTTCTATAGCTTGTTATATACAATCTAAACTAGCAAAGATGCGTAATTTTCTATTTTGAAAAAAAAAAAGTTTCTGGTGGGTTAATAGGTGTGAGTGGGAAGTACATTATTTTCACATCGTCTGCTCATTCAAATCCTTTAAAATAATTTTACTTTTGTAATTTCGGTTCTGGTGGGAAATTCCATGCAGAATTTATGTCTGTGGAAATGCGACGAAGTACATATATAGAAGTTGTATAAGTTGCATTCCTTTCCTCCATAGACTGAGGCTTAAAGGTCTATTTGTCCGTCTATTCCAATTATAAAGTGAGATTTGACTTTTCCCTAATGAAGGTATCAGTAGTTTCCGATGAAGATATGAGTGGTTTTATACTCTTCTATCCTCTTCTTCTTCTTCTTCTTCTTCTTCAGTTAATCTGTCCTGCAGCTTCAGCCTCATGCTAAGATCTTGAGCACAATGCAGGTTTTTATGGAAGCGACCATTGCCCTGTCTCCCTTGAGCTTTCAGAAGCCATATCAGATTCTGTGTAGAGCCAAGGTTTCAACTTAAGGTTATGATGTTTCATGCATTCCTCGGATGGGCATCTATTAGATCGATGGTGCATTTATTTTTAGAAGCATGGTGCTATCATACCTGCAATGGCCCATCAGCATTTACATTTCGGTCAAGTTTTGTACTAACCAATCATTAATGTCAATTGGCAGATTTGGAATTCACTGTATCGTTTTGTTTGACTCATACCTAATGGCTTCTGGACTCTGCTCACTGCTCAGAGGCTCTTCAATGTACGCTAGGGTCGTTGCTTGTCAATTGAACTGTTTAGATAGGAACTGGGGAAAAGTGGTGATGCGCTTTCTGATCTCATGGCATCCCAAATGGCACTGGCATCTTTTGCTTTAGTTGGTGGAGGATGGCTGGGAGAGATTCTGTCTGCTTGGGCATGAAGTTCCTATTCTCAGTATTATTTGATGAAAAGTCTGGATTGGAAGACATTGTTGGTACTAGAAAGATTCATGATTAGCATGTAGCTAGAAAGATCCCTCAACATGCTTGATGAATGGTGCACATCATGAAGAATATACTCTGTGGTCCAGACTCAGCAATCTAGGCTACAGCCCTTTTGAAGAGCTTTGGGCATCTCGGGGCAGTCTTTTTACTTTTCGAGAATGATTGTAGGCCCGCTACATCGGTTCTTCATTTGACGAGATGAAGGGTTCGAATTTCTCTTAGGTTGCTTCCCACGCCTCACCTGGTAGGGTTAGGCACGGCACAACTCGTCTGCATTGGGTGGTATCATGGGATCTGTACACATTTGCTTTACTGACTAGTGATCGCTGAGGATTAGGCGTTTGCTTTACTGACTAGTGATCACTGAGGAGTAGGCAGGCGATCTCGTGCTGAAATAATGCTAATGCAGAGCTATCACCGTTCTGCCTAAAGGATGGTATTGTTGTATGCGGCTTGTTCAGTCGAACACATGTTTGATCTTCGAAGTTTGATACTCGTGTTTCGGCTCATACCAACTCGGTGTATTTTACCTGTTAGGATCGGTTAGCCTTATGTCGTATCTGTCGAATCCGACGTTAAACTTGAGATAAATGAGTGTAGGACGACTCGATTTTCTCTTTCTTTTTTGGGTTAAAGAATTAGCTCATTTCAAGATTTGAAGCTTGGTCACCATCAAGTTTCAAATAACAGGTGATAGTTGGTTATTAGGTTAGAAGATGAAAGTTGTACCTGTGGACCGGTGGTGTCCATGATGGTGGAAATGTTAATTCGGAATCAGACACTTTAGTAACAAGAGGGTTTGAACCCTCGACCTCTGCAATGAGGGGGAAAACTCACACCAACTGTGTCTGTGCACCTCCCCGTGATTGAGTACTTTCCTTTTTCTTTGATGTCTACAAATAACAAAATTTTACTGAATATCTTCAAATAGTAATTAACTTAAAAATATATATTTCAAAAACGGAAAAATAAATGAAACTACTACGCTTCATATGAAAAGTACCAAATAAGAAAGCATTTCATATGGACTGCCACCCATTAGCGAAAATCCAAGATGCTAATCAATTATCATTAATACTTGCAACGAGCTTAGATCCTCGATCATCAATGCCAATCTATGGTCGTTGGAGCAGAAAATTTCCGTTTCAAGATCAAATAAATTGAAACTACTACACTTCATGAAAAGTACCCAATGAGAAACCATATTTCATATGGACCGCCACCCATTAGCAAAAATCCAAGATGCCGATAAATTATCATTAATACTTGCGACGACCTTAGGTCCTCGATCATCAATGCCGGTCCATGGTTATTGGAGCAAAAAATTTCCGTTTCAAGATCAAATAAATGTGATGGTCCCAAAATTAATAAGCCCCGTCTTTCAATAAATAGATCGAGGTCACCTCCTAACAAATCTCTCGGTCGACACTAAAAGCCTAGACCATTTTACTCATGAAACTCCTCCAGCTCCTAATTCGGGATTACATACATGTACGCTGTACGTATACGCCGCATGAAATACGCCTCTACATATACACAAATACACAATAAATAAAATGAATGGATAAGAAATTATAGAATTACTGTATAAATACAGATTTGCACTAAAAAAAAGAAGAAATACTGTTCCCGTGTACACGTACCTGCTTTAAAGGAAACACCTTTTTGCTTCTCCTTCATTCTCTCTCTCTCTCTCTCTCTCTCTCTCTGACTTTCTTCATCTTCTGTATCACCATTTCTTCTTCTCCTTCTTCGTCTTGTGCTGTGTCTGCCCGCGGGAGCTTGTGGGATTGAATTGGAGCTTCGAAATGTGCTTCGAATGATAACCCTGTTTAGTCGCTTCTTAGGTGGCAAGGCGACCCCTGACGGACCCACCATGGCCACTACCCCCGACCACGGCGGCGGCACCGCCGGCGCCGGCCCCGGCGACGGCGCGTGCCCCGACGCGCCCCCTCAACCGGCCGCCGAGCCCGATCCCCCGCCGTCCGATCCCGATCGGGCGGCGGAGGAGCTCTGGCGCCTCGACATGGGGGGAGCGTCGGAACCGTTGGTCGAGGAAGAAGGAGGCGGCGGCGGCGACGGAGGAGGCGGAGGGGCGGCCGAGGAGGGGTCGGGCGCTCCCGGGTCGGAGGACGGCGGCGGCGGCGGCGGCGGGGGGAAGAGCGGGGGAGAGAGCGACGGCGGGGAGAAGGGCGAGGACGGAGATAGCGAGAGCGACGAGGAGAAGAGGGAAGAGAGGAGGAAGGTTAATAAGTATCCGGTGAGGCCCGAGGCGGAGGACTGCTCATATTATATCAAGACGGGAACTTGTAAATTTGGATCCAATTGCAAGTTCAATCACCCGGTGCGACGGAAGAATCAGGTGCGTCGGCGAGGGATTTGCATTGTTTTATGCGGCATTCGTCGAATAAAGCTCGCGACTTGAACCGAGCAGGGAGCTGTTCGAGCCGTTTTATCGTTTGTATCTGAAAGTGGTGTCGATGGGTATTGGCTCTATTAAGGTGGAAGTCGTTGGATGGAGGTTTATGCTTGCTTATGGCATTTAAATCTAATGTTTTTGCCCACGGCATAGCATAGTGTTTTCGTGAACTTAAGTGTTTTCCACTTAGGAGGGGAGTTCATGTCATTCGGAGAAGAAATGACGCTTGGGGTGCTTGGGAATCTGGTCATCAAGATAATGTGACATGTTTGAAGGCTTATGTTTGTTCGCGTTTTGACTTTCGTGTTTTGGATCGATTTATCGTGAAGGTTGCGAAGGATAAGATGAAGGAAAAGGAAGAACCAAAAGAGAGGGTGGGACAGACAGAATGCAAGGTTATTCTCAGTACCTTTGAAAATTGTGTGCATTTGCGATTTTGAGCTAAAAAATTCGACGGTCCGTTCAGTCTGTCCAATCCTGTATCAATACCATGGAAGGCTGCTTTTAATTACTTTGACTGTCGAGGTCCATCGGCAAAAAATCTTTGCAGTCTTGAATTTCTTAGAACCAGATATTGAACAACTGATGTTGCCTACTCTTAGAAAGCTGTTCTGGTGGAATAATGAATTTGATTGCTTACTTTAATAGCATGTTGAATCTCCATGAAGTTTTCAGTAAAACTTTCTGGGGCTAATGTTGTTGGGTTGTTAATTTATCATTCTGACATAACTGTTGCTAAGGCAATTATTGTGAAGCTCACCAGCTTTTGGCTTTCCACAAGTACCGCAGAGGAGAGTAGAGATTGATTTCCAACTTAATATAACTTCTATTGAGTCCTCAGATCATATACTTACACCACTCTATATTTGCTAACGTTGTTGGATGTTCTCCCAACTATAGCTTATTGGAGATTACATACTATCCCCAATATCCTCTAATGGTTTGGGGTTTGATAAATTGTTATTGTGGATAAGTAGGAAACAGTAACTATATTCTAATATGCTCTGTCAAATGCAATTTGGTTAGGATCTCTGCACTATCATTTGGCAAAAGATAGTGTAAACTGCAGCTAGACATGGTATTTTACATGCTCAGACTTTTCATACATTCTTAACTAAGTTGAACGAATCATGACAATCGGTATATAATCTGCTACTGATTTGTGTATCCATTCTGAATTTGAGGCTTGCATCACATTCTACGGGTTATTGATCCCTTAACAGTTTACAATAAAGGACAGTTTTCCTGTATGGTGGTTTCCTTTCTCTTGTATTAACAGTTCATGCAATGTTTTAACTCTTCATGAGTGTTGGTTGCAGTATTACTTAAATAAAGGAGGTTGTAAATTTGGCAAAGCTTGTAGATTCAACCATTCCAGACCAAAAACGTTTGTACCCCCCTATCAAGGGCTCAACTTTTTGGGCCTGCCCATCAGACCGGTATGCTATAGCATCCATATAACACTCTCTCTATATCTCTGTAAGCCACAATTAAGAGTTTGTTAATCTCATCATAGTCTAATTAAGCCATCTACCTGAAAATATTGACTAGATATTTTCTCTACACAGGGAGAGAAAGAATGTCCGTTTTACATGCGTACTGGATCCTGCAAGTATGCAGCTAATTGCAGGTATAATCATCCTGAACCCTCTGCTGGAGGAGGTGACCCTCCTTCAGAATATGGTAATGGGGGGTCTGCTTCACTGCAAAGTGCATCACAATTTCCGGTGGCTTCATGGTCATCACCAGGAACGTTGAACGATGCTGCGCCATTTGTGCCTGTGATGTATTCTCCAACCCATGCGGTGTCATCGCACAATGCAGAATGGAACGGTTATCAGGTAAATGTTAAACGGTATTACAAATGGTATCTTTAACTTGCAAGTCCCTACGGAAAAAGGCATGGCTTTAGAGGGAATGACTATTTTGTTGGTGGATTATTTTCTCAAATTTCTAAGATATGGGGGCCAGAGCTTTCATAGTTAAATTTTTACATGGGCCGTAACTTGGCCATGTGGAGAGTAATCATTTTGAGGAAGGTTTTCCCTCCATCAGAAATAAAAGCACAAGGATACGTTAAACAAAACCAGAACTTATCCATACAAGTATGCCCTTTGTTATCGTGAGTTCTTTAGTTTCATCTGGCCCTTATGTCTATTGGTAATAGCAATTCAGGTCTGGATCCTTAGCATCCATGGAAGTGGGGTGGGGAGGGCTTGAATTATGCTAAAACATAGCAATGCACACATCAAGAGAATCCATTAACTGGCCCAACTCAAGTGGTTGTTGAACTTCCGTCTTGTGCTATGAAAATTAAATTTTAATTTGCTACCCCACTATTTAAAGATTCTGTTGGTATCCATGTGAGACGTTTATCAATCAATTACAAAGCCAATACCTGAAAGATTGCTCCCAATATCTCTCAACCATTAATGGCAATGAGTGTTATTCATTGACTGCCTTGTTTCCTAATTTTTAGTGGTTGAAAATCATGAGTAGTAATGCTCCCAGACCATGTAATTACTACAACTTGATAGCAAAAAATGTAATGATTATACATGGTTAGTACTAGAATCACCCCATTTTAGAAGCACCCTCTGCTCAAGATTTGACATGTGCATGTAAGCACCTAATTACCAGACCATTCTAACTCCAAACCGCTCCCCTTTACATATCATAATTTTTAGTGGAAGACATTGCTAGGGATACATGATCCAAAAGCCATTTATCATTTGTCCAACTCTGAAAATCCCAATGTATGCATTCCATTAATAGATGTCACACATAGATATTCCATTCTAAGCACCTCATAGAATCAAAACTTCCAGTCTTGGCGTGTATGTTAAAAATTATAAAACAAAGTTGTGCATACATAGCATAAAAATATATAGCATGGAGACTGTAGCAAACATAGCCAATGTGACAGAAAGAGATGTAATTCCCATGAAAGAAGGCTCTAACAGTAGATTTTGAGTTTGGCGAAATTTGTATATCAAGTCAACATGTGGCTCTTCTATTTGTGTGTTGCTCAGTTCTCATGATGTTAGGCTGTTTAGGTAAATTAGGTGGAGGAATAGCGTGGTTATGCTGAGTATTGTCTCTGTGAGGTTTGCTTGTGTTGGACATTGGTCAAACAGAGTGCTTCTTCTCTCATTTATTTTGTTTCGTATTTGCTTGTGGCTTGTCAAGTTTCCTGTCAATCCACCGGGACCAGTTGTGCGCCCTCCTTCAGCATATATCATGAAGCACCCTGTGACTGATATCCATATCTATCCCCATCATCAGATGGTGATCGATGAATTTCCAGAACGACCTGGCCAACCTGACTGCAGTTACTTTCTGAAAACTGGGGATTGTAAGTTCAAGGCTAACTGCAAATATCACCATCCGAAGGATCGAATCTCAAAGTCACCTCCGGTTGTGCTGAGTGACAAGGGCCTTCCATTGAGACCGGTAATGCTTTCCTACTTTTTCTTTTTAGTCTTATATCTTTGTTATAGCTCTCTCACGGAAAAAGATGAAAGAAAATTTTTTTGATATGCACGCTCAAAGCCTGTCTAGTGCCAGTATTTGTCTTCTCTATGGTGGATCTTTTTAGGTGCTCCATATTGTAAAACGTCGGCAGAGAAATGCCATAAGGAATTTCTTGGATGTTGTTTATAATTATATTATTTTGAAGTCAGGGAAGCTCTAATTTCCTGGATCAATAAGGTATGAAGACATTTTTCTGTGATAACTTGCGAATTCAGAAGTTTCTGGGTAAAAGAGATAGTAAAAGGACAAGTGAATTGTCCGCTTGATTGCAGCCATTTCCATTCTTTTCCCGCTAAATGTGACTATATGTTTATATCCAGGATCAGAACGTCTGCTTATATTACAGCCGCTATGGCATTTGCAAGTTTGGTCCTGCTTGTAAATTTGACCATCCTGTGCACTTGACTTCGTCAGCCATATCCGAACTAGATCAGCCATCTTCAATTGGCGACTCTGCCACAAGTGATGGGCCAATGATGAACGGGACAAGGAATTCAAGCGATGCTATTCAGCAATCTGTATAGCTCAACTGCTTTCTAGCTTTGTAGGCTTTAGTCTCCCTGGCTTCATTTCTCTTGAGCATGGAGGATTCTAACTAATGTCCAGCTACCCCGAGATCTCCAGTGAGTGGTGCTTTCTTACAATGTTAGTTAACTGGTCAGTATTTAAATAATTGTACATTTTCTCAGTTTAGGATATTTTGGGTTTTGTCTGGTTGCTGGATTGGTTATCATCAGTGAGACTGCTGTTCAGGAATAGGCCAAGAAAGATGTATGGATTAAATTATAAGAAACTTTTGAAGTCCAAAATGAATATTTGTGACCAATGTGGATATCATTTAAAAATGAGTACAGATCGAATCAAACTTTCAATTGATCCAGGTACTGGGATCCTATGGATGAAGACATGGTTTCTCTTGATCCTATTGAATTTCATTTCAGAAGAGGAACCTTATAAAGATCGTATTGATTCTTATCAAAGAAAGACAGGATTAACCGATGCTGTGCAATACACAAATCCTTTCTATATGGAGATTTTTACCCTACTAAATAAGAGGCATCTGTTAGGACATTCGAGGTGATCTGGCTTTGGAATAATAAAAGCCAACGGGTACGGGTATCAATAACCTTATCATTCATGAGTGAGATTTGTGGCGTAGCTTGCCCTACAAAAGGCAGCACTAAGAGCGGTAGCTAACCTCTGTAATAAAGCTGCTGAGATTGGCTTTACCCATGCGATTCCTTACTTTATAAGTCCATTATATTCGCGAGTTCCCATACATTCTAATCTTCACCAATTGAATTTGAGATGTGCAGTGAGCTCTATTTTGATTATTTGGTAAATCTTTATGTGCAATACTTTGTCCCTAAATGGAGCAGAGCTTGGTATAAGTGGGATTTTACTGTAGTTTCTGTCCTCAAATGATGCAATTTTGCGGGTGAAGATTGAGCAGTCAGAAAACGAGGAGTAAGGCTAAGTGGCTCGGCTTTGTTACATCATTTAGGCAAAAAGATGTGTCGGCATTTCTGTTTCAACAATCTCCTGTGAAAGTCCCACGCCATTAAATAACAAAGGCATTTCGTTTCGGACCGCATTGTTAACACCCGAAGTACACGAGACTGTAGTTGTGAGCACTTGGTGTATGACCCAACAATTTCTCTTGGCCCCTTAAGATCCTGCAGGAGGAAAAACACCCAGAAATTTTTCAAGCTGCCATGCCTAACTAGGCTGTCTAACAAGAAAGATCAAAACGTACTTTCCAGTCCGAAAACGTTCCATGAAGCTGTAAGCCTGCATGCGTCTAAACAAAACGTGCTGCGAAGAATGCCAGAATGACCAGAGGGGCTTATGTGGTAAAAAGATGGTTTCTTCGTAATACTAGGGAACGTCATCACTATTATCTAATGATCGGATGAAGAAATTGTTCTCAGGCACAAGTTTACAAGGGTGGCTCCGGCCCAAGAATCGTCAACCAGAGCCTAAATTCAGTCCCAAAATCCACTCTCTTCATGGTTTTCTGCAGCAAGCTGATTGGACAGTTACATTTACACTAGGTAAGGCCAGATGCCTTGTTTTCTAATTATTTACTAAATATTAGGGAAACATGCCGCCATGATCCTTGGGCCCAGCACGGTAATTCCATTCCAACTCGTGGGATGATACAAAAGCCCCACCCTGGTGGGGGCTAAACCATCTCAAATGGGCTCTTCTGCAAGCAATAAATGATGCAAGATGCAGAGCACAGTAGACAGCAGAATGTGGAGTTTTTACCTTGAATTAGCACTCCTCTTCACCGAGTATACATTAACATCATCAAGTGCGTGGCTTGCAAATTCAGAAAACACCATTGGGAATGCATTAATCGGACAGGAACCATCAACCCAAACATTTCAGATTTACAGAGGCTCTAAACCAATATCCTCATCAGTGTGGCGAAAATGGAGCCGACTGTTCTACGGCTCCCTTCCAACTGAGAGCCTTGAGAACATCAGAGTTCAAAAAATGTAAGTCCTGAGTACTTCAAAGATTGAGACAACCACAACAATGTTCCTAGCATTATACATTTCTCTCTCCAGTATGAGCATGTACAGACATATTTACTCTGAATAACTATAGAAGCAAAAGAAAAAGGGGAAAATAGAAGAACAACTAGGGAATCTATCTGACTTACAAGGCTCTACCGTACAACAGATTCAGCATACCTTGGTGACTACAAGTCTAGACTTCAACGTTGGCTTTATTACCAGCAAGGATCAGAGAGATCTCAAGGCCACGACTAAATGCTTGGTTGAAGAGAAGACGAGATTGGAAAGTGGTCATAAATGGGAACCACGACAAAAAAGCTACTGGAGCAAAGATGATAATCCCCATCCCGGCATCATACATTCTGGCAAACTCCCTTACCGACTCCCATAATCCCAGGGTCCAAACTACCTTCTTCCATGTAATTGCCAGCTGTATCAGTTCAAACAGAGAGTTTAAAAATGTCAGGCAGTGACACGTTTAATAACAAGAACTTACAACATAGATAGTTTGGTTTTAATCTTAAGTGCTTACACAAAGCATGCCCCAGCCGGTAGGAATAAATGCAAGAACACTTGCAAACAAGTCAACTATTGTCAGATCAGTAAACTTGACAACAAGGCAGAGGGCTGCAATAAGTCCCAATGATGCAACTCCTTGAATAAGTCGCATAAATAGATGGAAGTTGGTAGATTTTTTTGGGCTAAAAGTATAAATCTGCACAGCAAAAAGAAACCACAAATAGTACTGGTTAAAATTTCCGACAAAAGCCAACCATAGCAGGGGAGGGATGCAAATGGAAATATGAATCCGCACCTTGAATATCATGACAATGGCAGCCAGTACTATCCAGGAGAAGCCATAAATCTGCGATCAAAAGCAACTGCTATGATATAAAGTAGACAGCCATGCTAAGTCATGTTTCTCAATGGGCATTGTGAAATCGATTAAATTCTCAATTTAGATTGAATTATCTTTACAATGTAACACCGAAAAATTGATTGGAACCAGTGGAAACCTGAAAGTTCACATCATCTTGAACATGCCTTAGCAACTTTAGGAAATTCTTGAAAATTTCATTTATAATGTGGATAAATAATGTCAATTATATCCACCATGTCACCCACACTATGCCCCGTATATGAATCTACCATTGCTCAGAGTCAACATGATGAGTTCGAAAATCTCTATAATTATTATCTTGCTGTTATTCTACTTATTATGCTCTTGTGTATGGTTACATCCACATCCGATGCTTCATGCATAAAGTCCGAATCACCCGAGAGGATGTGTGTTAAGTAATATGCATGATATATATGTAGTGGCCTGTCTGTTTACCACTAGAAATAACAATTATATAACAAGTTGAAAATCCATCAAGCACAGCACACGAAATCCGTTTTCATGTCACCAGGATTGGATGATCTCTCTCTTTGGTTTTAATAGTGCATTACACAAGGACTGGCTGTAATGGTCTCAAAATGATTGCAGTGTAAATGCTGAATTCGTTAAACCATGAATGTACACGTTACATTGCAAATAAGGTGTGAAACAAGGCCACTTCAAATACTAGAATTTATTTCCTAGATCCTAGCAAAAACTTCAATGCCCGAAGGATAGGTTAAACAGACTAATACAGCCTTCATACAAACCTAAGTGCGGCTTTATGACAAGAATTGTCTCCAAAAGTGAGACTGGCACTTCGATAAAATTCAAGGTGAAATTAACAAAGAGAACAGCAAATTGTCATGAGACAAGAGGCCAAGAAGTTTACCGCAAGGGATGTATTCTTCCCAGTGAGATCGAGTTTGTATACAATGCCATATTGGAACATAAAGAACCTTATGCTTAATATAGTTTCCAATATACGACCCCTCAATGTATGGATATGCGCCTGCAAAACCAGGGAGTGTTTTAAAATAAGAGAGGAGATGAATTAGGGAACCATGCATCAAGGAAAAAGTGACATTGACAAGAAATATTGACGTATATTCATATAGACTGTGAATCATGTAAAAGTTCATAAAAATTCTGGGAAAATTAAAGAAAATCGTGAATCCGGCATTTGTCTCTGAGATTACCATTGCCAAATTCAGAAAAAGAAAAAGAAGAGGACGAAGTAGAGGGGCAGCAGGTAGATTAGGGAAAACAAGGAAAAGCAAGTCTGAAGCCATTAACCGACAGTATTTATTCCAAACCTATTACTATGCAACAAAACTTTTTTTTTTTTTGGTCTACAAGGAAAAATGGCAACCAGAAAGCAAGTAGTACATGCCTGTTCTTCTTCCCACCAAAATTCCCAGCTATTTTCTCCCTTCACCCCTACTCCACCTTTATATAGAAGCCAGTTGGTCCAATCATCAAAGTCCTCAACAGTCCTGATCATCAAAAGAGATTAAGTATGTGCTCAAAGAAAATACAGCATCTTGTCATCCAGTCAAGAAAAGACTCAGAAGTCACAGGTAGGTTAATACAAAATCATTGAAATTTGAACTAGACAGATCAATGGTAAAGAACGGCTGGTCTTACTTTTGCCACTCAAAACCTGAGGGATTGAAGATGTAAGGAGCAAAGAGCCATGAGATGACAAGGAACCAACTACTGAGAGTTAGTAAAACAAAAGAAACAGCGCCTCCTTCTGTATAGCCATATGCGATATACACTATTAGTAGTAGTGCCACTTCAAGCCTGTACTCAAAGCAAATAAAAAAATCACATGAGCATTGACTTGACAATTTGAACTGTTTATATAAATATGCACTATGGAACAGAAAAACAGACAAGAAAATGCACAACCTAGAAAATCTGCACATGGGAAGATGAACAGAAAGGGGAAATCCCTAAACAAAACAATTCTTCCAATGCAACATGTAACTCACGCTTTAACGAAGTGGCTCCTTGAGTAAAGCCGGTAATTTTCAGCAAACTTGATGTGACGTACAACAAAGCCTCTCCCAGTTGCTCTGTACTGTTGATCCAAATCAAAGAAATAAAGGTAAACAATCTTAAAGCACAAAGGCAATATAAGTTCAGAGATCAGCCCTAAGAGAAGTACGCAGCTTCAACTTGGACTTAGGCTCCTACCTTTGCACCTCCATGAAGAATAGTTCGTCCAAAATAATGAGTTCTGGTTCCCAATGAGAAAGTAAAGAACACCGAACACAGCTGGAGTTGCATCGTGATGAAACTGAAAACAGCCTGCACATAAACAAAAAACAGGAATTATATGTCATATCTTGTTGACAAGTGTGAAAATCGACAGATTGTTAAAAGTATGGTATAGGATCCTGTCTGCTACTAAAAATTACAAACTCCCTCCCTCCCACTCTCTCTCTCTCTCTCTCTCTCTCACACACACACACACACACACACACACACAGTCACACATTCACTTAAAAATTGCAATGCAGTAAAAATCGCAAGTTGATCAACTCTCATTAAACATGAAAAATAAAGTTCGCTGAGGCAGACAAAACGAATGGGATAAAGACAAGCGAAATGTACTGCCTGACCTTCAGTAACCCCTGCTCAAGGATAAAGCCCATAATCATGGGAACTGCGGTAAAAACTCCAATTTGAACCAAGAACTGTGCATTCAGAACTGCATTTAAGGCTGTATTTCCCAACATTTTGGCTGCCGTTGAGATCCCTTCATCAAGTCCAGAGAATGCCTGAAACAAGTGACAGCGAAAAAGATCCAATAAGTAAACAGTCAAAAAGACATTTTATTCATATGCTATTTGAGAAGTAGATAGCCAAAAACAAAAAGCATCAACTAACCAACACTCTAAAAGGCATTGCACTGATACACCAATTGGGATAATTTGACACACAGAAGTATATCTACATCTATGTTTTACTTATACTGCCCTTCCAAGTCCTATTTATGTTCACTGGTTACTCATGCCAACCACAGATTTGAAAGAACAAGCAAAGACGTAATTACAAGACAATCTTCTGTAAGTACTGTGACTAAACGTTCCAGCACTATTAAGACATGGCAAGTTTCACGCACAGTTTCCATGATACTCCAAAATCAGAACTTCATTGTTCACATTGCTATGCACTAGGACTTGCATAAAGCAGCAACATACAGAGTGACTTACCAGAAACTCATAAAAAAGGCAAGACACTCCCGATCTTCAAATTTAAATGGTACAAATGATTAATTCAATGTGAAAGAAAGATTGAAGATAGCCATCTTACCAGGTAAACCCTCCCATATAAGAAAATATATATTGTAAGGACTGTCATCTGTATTGAAACAAAGTTAAACACCACTATCAGAAAAATAATATTATTGTACAGTCACTGTTAAGAGAATTTAATGACTAAATAAATCATACCATTGTGCAAACATAATAACCAACAGTGGTGAAGAAGAACGAAAGCATTCTAAAGAAGTCAAAGAGTTGTCCAAGGCGGTACACGTCTCTGCTAAGAACTTGTTCTCCGTTACCACCAGCTACTTTTCCTTCAAACAGGGCAATCTGATTTAAGCCAACATCCCTGCCCTTTCCCACCTACATAAGACATAAGCAAGAAGGTTACTCCCAAAAAATTTTACAATCTTCTCAGTAGAGATAGAGATTGTTCCTATATGAAAACCTGAATGTACTCATGGTGTGTGATATTGCCCTGCCTCAGTGTAGAATTGAACCCTGCAGTATTTCATTACACCAAGATGAGACAAATTTGGAAGTGAGTTGTGTTTATCCAAAGAGTTAAACAATATACTTTCATACAAACATATCTGAAAATAATCTATGCTCAGAAAAATAAGTCCGACAACATTCAGAGTATTTGGGAAGCAACATCCTTTATTTTTCAACATGAAGTAGATATTGAAGATTGTCTTGCACCTTCTTTGTCCCTTACATACTTGCAATCCCTCCTTGCACAGTGTAAGAACAAGGCACACTGACCATGCAGTGGAATCTCAGGGGACTACACTAGCATAGACTTTAAAAAGACCTTAAGCTTCTCAATATGCAGGTCAATGAAGTCTTGACATCTAAGGTAATACCTGGAGGTTATCTTTTGCATATCAACCGAACAAAAATAGGAAAATGGAAACAGGTCTACAGAATCAAAGAAAGAGTGAAGATCATACAAATCACGCCCATCAGGCAGAAGATGAAGGGAATATTCATATATTAGAGTAATAACATAGCTTTCTCTATTTCACTCTTCCTAAATAATTCAAAAGATGGAAGAAGGAATCTTGAAGTTATATTCACGCATTTTACGAAGAAATGCATGTATCATTCAAGTCCCAAGGTAGAAAATTTTGCTGTCATTGCAGAACCTTTCTTCCAAGTAGAGTGGAATCTCTCAATTTGATAGAATAATCAAATATTAAACAATGCATTTATCTAACAACTTAAGCTTTTAAAACAATTGACAATAGTCTCACCAAAATCTCACGTGGTATTAGAGCTAGAGGTCTTGAGTTCAAATTTTTCCAGCCTCATTTGCCTCCTCAATTAAATATGTCCACGCTTAGTATTAAGCAAAAAGACCAAATTAAGCGTGAGGGGGAGCGATAGATAATTAACTATTAAATCAGGCATTCATCTAGCAAGTTAAGATTTTATGATAGTTGGTAGTAGTCCCACCAAAATCTCACACCTAATTAATAAAGACCAAAATTATCGAGAGAGAGAGAGAGAGACCTCTAAGGTTCAAGCCAAAATTTGGTTACAATATTTACCATTAATTTAATAACATAATAAGTCAAATTCTTAAATTGAGATTTATTTCTAAACAAGAGAGTTCAATTAGCTTTACTTATGCTGTCAGCCAGCAAACACCTATAGTTGAAGGCCACTTATCACTTAACAAATATAAACTAGTCAGCACAAGAAAAAAACTTAAATACATATTTACCTGCATATATATCTTCACTGATATTTATGACACGTGATGCCTTACTAATACCTCCTCTAGTTATGTGAAAGATACGGTCAAATACATCTGGATGTCCATAGTGCATACGGACCCTGCAACGTTATGACAAAGGGCAATCATTTGTACATAATCTGATTCCAATGAGGTTGACCAAATAAGCCATTGTGTTTATATAAAGACGTTGGCTATTTGAATGGTGAGTCAAGGTGTCTGCATGTGCTCTTGCTTTCTCAGGAGGGGGTCACGACACAAAACTTAGACTAGGTACTGAGAACTGGTTTAATAGTAGGTTGCAGACCACTTACTTCAATGGATAAGCTAACACCCGTTGACCAAGAGTCACAAAACTAGTCTCTTGGTTGGACATGAACCATGCCAAAGATGAGACACTGCAGGAAAAAAGTTGTTCAAATATAATAGAGTGCAATCATTAAAGAGCAAGGAATAACGTGATCCCATGACAATGATGCCAAACCTTCCTGTAAAAACATGTTCTCTAACACCAAGAATGGTTGGAGGTCTTATTCCATGATTTCCTCGAAATTCCTCAAGAAGATTTCTCATTTTCATTGCCTCCTCAAGATAATTGTCCTGCACAAGAAGCATGAGAAGATTATAACATTTTGCCATGTAATTGATATAGAACTCTTTCTAACATCAATATCTATCCAAAGCCAAACAGAGGATGAGAACCTATACCCTTTGAGAAATAAATAAAGGAGCAAAGAATGTAATACACATAGCACAAACTAGAAATGACTGCAAATGAAGTACTCTTAAAATCTACTTAGAATTATTTGCCAAAGAAATATACAAACAAAAAGGCATGACTTAAATTAGAGTGCATTTTGTTCTTCTAACATGCAACCTTCATTCAAAAGATACAGACAAGCCAAAGAAAGAACATTTCCCAATTGATTAAATATCATTACCTCACTTTTTCCTACACAATGTGAAACCACAGACACAAGCTCCAAAACAGTTACTGTGTACACATTGACGTCCTATAATTCTTCTTGCGATTTTCCACTTGTGTAGCAAAGATACTCCATCCAAGAGGCACATTTTTTTAGATGGAAGAATTTGGATATTTACTCTGAAATTGAGTTGATAGCGGAATATTAAATCAAATAAGCTTCAACATGAGATCTTTTGTTTTGCTGACCATGAATGAGAAGCATCAACTCATGCATTTCAACTTTGAGGTTCAGCATTAGTTCATTCTCTGATGTTGCAATGTTGAGTAGCATCTCTAAGTGTTAATTTTTCCAAAGTTCTTTAAGTGATACAAATGCTTATTTCGGTTCCCAATTCTATTCCGATCTTAACTGGATAGAAGAGGACGATGTTTCTCGAGGAGCATGGACGTACCTCACCCTATTTGTGCAACAAAAACATTTCAGCAAAAATTCAGATCTTTCCCCTTATATTATTATTGACTGTTTGCTATTTTCAAGTTTTAAGGCACAGTAAGCATTAAGATGAATACAATAATATTAACTGGAATTTTAAGCCAAATATTCTTAAATCCCAACTGCGGTCGAAAAGACCATTATGGAAAAATTATCCACTCATTGTCCCACAACCCTTTCAAGTCCCAATAGAAGGCTTTCAGAAGCACAATCATTCATTTTGATGGCAATGTTGTAGATTAGACGAGGAAATTTGTAACATTCCACACATTAGATTTGCCAAAACACCAAAATGCCCATAAAGATTGTTGCTCATCATCAACTCTGTATATGAAGTTGTTCACTACCCCATAGAAGGTAACCTATAATTTACGCTCAATCATTGTATCATCAACAGCCTAAAGCCAAAAACAGTGCAATTATCCCCATTACTTTATAAGCAAATGCTAAAGGATGATTTGTGGAGGAGTGTGTGCGCCATTACCTGCCTTCTCATTAAGCAGGTGCCCAAACAGTTCTTTCCATGATAAGGAAGGAAAAATTTATGAAAAAGAAGAGAGCAATTTCGTCAAGAGAGAAGAGAACCGTGCAGGCTACTATCATTAAATGTTTCAATTGACACTTCCCAGCATTCAATGTCATTAAGGCCATCTAGCACTCAGCATAGACCAGATTCTTTTATTTATGATAAAGTTGATCCAATTAAGCTTTGGGCAGGATAGCGCTAAGTATGATTGGTTTGAAAAATTAGCGAATTAAGATATGCAGTATATCTCTAGCATTATTTTTAAGTTTGTCTCAAATTACAAATGTACTCATTACCAAATTGAAGCAGCTGTCAAAACTTATGTCAGGATTTTCTTTCTCCGAACATATAAGCTAGAGTAGACTATCGCATTAAAAAAGCACGACAAAGTGTTCGCATAAACAAGAAACTGTTCTTCACCTGATTCATGTCAATGGTCTGAATAGCATCACCGCGAGTGAAAATTATAGCATGGTTTTGGTTTTCAGGTTTTCCTTCTCCTAGCTTTGGATCTCCAGGAAGTTTAATGGAATATATTTCCTGCAAAAGAAAGAATGCAGCATATAACCACAAATTGCATGGGGGAAAAATGAGGAGCCAGCTGTTATGGATAGAACCTATAAGGAAATAGAACCACGACATAAAAGAATTTTCAATCAAATGATATCATGAGGTTCTTTATTCTCCAACTAATTAGATTCTTTCCTAACAAAAACTTGGCAACAAATAGTAACCACCCAGGTACCATTTTCTAAGATCGCATTTGGGGATATCATAGCTTGTCATATCTTATCATATTGATTACACATAACAAGAGAAAAGTCAGCTTTGGAAACTGTAAAGTTTCTTTGATTTGTCACTTAACATTCTTCAGGGACACTCTTTAACCTTTTTCCTTATAGTACTCCAAAATTCATTTTTAGAAACCAATCCCGAGGGGGTAAGGGCAGATGTAGCCAAGTGGATCAAGGCAGTGGATTGTGAATCCACCACGACTGGGAGATTTTCTCTTCATCTGGGGATTCATTTCCTTTTGAATTCAGTTCGAGTGAAAAAAGGATGGAAACGTTATGCATGGAAGACAAAAGAAGGGTAGCACTAGGAGACAATTACCTCACTCTTCAGAGGATATAGTATGTATAATAGCTACATAAGTAGAGTAGCATATACCTGGTCTTTTCCATTTACATCTGCTTTCACAAGTTTTGAGTAAAATTCCTTGGAGACGGCCTTTCCTTCAGCTCCAGCACTTTCCTCCACATGTATGAAAGCAACACGGAGTGCCTCATTCCTAATTAGAAAAATTAATTAAAGAATTGACTGAAAATGCAGGTCAATAAATCTTTATGCTTCATATTTATGCAATATTCCCACCTTCTCCATCACATACCTGCCCAACAAAAAGAGGTTCCATGAATTTTTTTTTTTTGGGTTGGGGGGGGGGTTGGTTTTGTTGGTTGACACAGAAGCTGAGCCCTTCCATGAAACATAATTATACAGTAGGTCTTCGACCAACTAAGTTAAATGTAAGGTAAACATGTCTACATGCCTAGACAAATCCCTTAAACAGGTGTATGAGGTACTTTAGAATGTGCCATCCTAACAAATTTATCATAGCGAGGAAACTCCATATACATACCATAGACATGCAGAAAGTTGTAAATTAACATTTAAAAGGCCTACCTCTGTAATAAAAGAGCAATATCAGCAGCTTCTGCAGCCTTCTTCTGTTTCTGCTGCCCATAAATTTGGCATGACACCACATAAGTAAACTTCAAATCCGCTTGTGCCCGCGCCTCATGCGACAGTTCAAAACCTTGAGTTGGTGGGGAGTTTGCCCGAGAATAGTCTACCACTAGAGCCACAATGTCATATTTAAGTAAAGGCATGCCTCACCCCTAACAGTAAAAGGATTTGCTGCAAAAATATCACTCATACCTCCCAAAGATCTTCCTTCCAGAAAACTTTGTAGCATTAAAGCCCTTCTATAATACATCATTCCACGCACTGTTTCATGATAACTGAACAATCAGAAATTTTCCCATTGAAGGATGCTTTACACTTTAAGATGAATTTGATCCAAAGATTCAGAAAAGATAAAGAAGTCCTAACCAGTTCTCGCTAAAGTCTGTCCGCGATAAGAAGCCCAAAATCGAAGCTCCAGAGAGTCACTTGAGCTATCTTGAAGTTCTGCATCTCCAGTAGACTCGCCTCGACCAATTCGTTCCAAGAAATTTGCCCATTCATCTAAAGAAAGTACGTGTTAGCTTTGTGATCTTGAAACTGAAGTATCAAAAAAAAAATTCTGGTGAATTGACAACTTAGAACAACACGTTCTTGAAATCTTTTATAATCTAAGAGCATGAAAGCACCATGAAAAGGGAAGAACAATCTAAAAATACCATATTTCTCTCATTGGCTTCTCTGTCAAATGTAAATTGCTAACACTCCACTACACAAATGCCACATCAGGTTTGAACAAGTATATACAACTAAGATACTCCAAGCACAGGAAAAAAATGTTCATGCAATTAAGGCACAAAAACCAAGCACAAGCCCCCAAAATCATCTTTCAACCCTATCATCATCTGCAATAGAAAAAACACAGAAACGGCACACAATTTTGTTGCTTCAGTGTATTAAACAACCTCATGACCACTCCAAACATCCTACACAAAATTCTCCACTTTTTCCATCCTGCACTCCTGTGCACCATTTGAGCCCCACACCATTACAGCAGACTAATTATCCCTATAATTCAGTCAGATATGCAGCACGTGACGCACCCTTCTACTCCCGCCAGACCTAAATCAAGACCAATACAAAGGAATTGACTCTCGACAGGCTGAGAAAAAAAGAGAAGTTCCTACATCATAAGAAGCTCGTCAATCAAGAGGATTCTTTTTATATTTGAGAAAATAAACAAATTTATAAGGTTTCCCAGCTTCTGGATAGCCCACAGAAGAAAACATCGTTCCAACTATACTCTTCTCAACTCGTAGAATTAACTGAAACTAATGATGAGTGAATGCGCCATTATCCTTCATGAATCTGCCACTAAGAGTGCAAATTATGTTCTACCAAAAAGATGGAGCATAAAATCAAATGAAGAAAATGGAAACTCCATTCATCGAACCCAAACTACTATTTAATCGATATATACAAGTATCATAAGGACAGTGTGGCAAAAATCAAGTTAAGGCAATCAAAGGAAAAGACAAGCAAAATAGAATTGGTCCTATTAAGCTAATAAATGCAATTTCCTAACAAGAGCAGATCTTTCTGAACGGCACAAAAGGCATGCCGACTGGCTAAGACAATGTACCAATCGTATGTTGACAGAGCTATTTATTCTCAATGTTAGAAATGTAACGTCATCTAAAAGTTGAGGAAAGCATATGCACTAATTGAAGATGACATATGAGGCCAACGCCCATTTAAAGGAAAAAGAAGAGCCTAGTTATCATAGTTACCAGGAAATATCTTTTGAAGATAGAAAATAATGGATATTCCATCCTCATTCTCTTTTTGCAATTCGGAGGAACTATATAGAACAGTCTCACTGTAGTACGGCGTGAAGACACTGTTTCAAGCAAAACAAGGAGAACAATGGGTAAAGAAGGGAAGAAAGACAATGGCTCAAAAGCTGCCTGAAAATACGTGGGGGTGACCTGAATGGCATCATTTCACTAACTGGCTTTGCTGATGGCATATCCATGAATAATGAGTTGGTAAAAAATTCTAATCTCCTCCTCGCTTCCAGATTCTTTGGAATATTAGCCGCCGTTTCTTTAACAGTGAGAAGGAGGTGCAGACGTTTCGCCTGCTCCTTCTGTTCCAAGAAAAACAATTGATTCAAAAATTAGAATAGCATCATTCTGGAGTTGCTTGTGTTCAAAGATTCTTACAATTTCTGGATCCCTGGGCCACTGAATCCTAGAAAATAGTCTACCCTCATTCCGTGCCCTTGCCAATATATTCCATGTATCCAGCTGCTCCCTAAAACATGTTCAAAAACAATCTTTTACCTCACCTAAATTTAATATAGATCAAAAGAGCCAAACAAAATGTGAGCTGACTCAATACCTCAAGTCAGATGACAGCAAATCATGTGTAACAACCTCATATAGCTCATATATAGCATTTGCAGCACCTTCAGAAGTTTCATTCCGTGTCTGGCAAAAATGGATTTGCAACACAAATAATAGAATAATTAAGGGAAAGCTGGTCAAATGTCATGGGCATCTTATTTGTCATTAAAAAAGAAAGATAATCATGGAAAACATAAAAAGTGCCAAAATGCATACCAGCAGTCCAGTCAATGCAGTAAATCTTGACACCACTAAAGGAAGTTTCTTAAGAGACAATGTAATAACCAGTGAACCCTCCGATATGCTGTTGTTGATCTCACGAAAAATTCTCTCAACCCTATCAACATCAAGTTTTCTCAGGAGAAGATACTAAATCATTATATTAACACATTCAGCTCTGTCAGATTTCTTCAGAGAACCATATAATTACATCGACTTAGAACATAAGCATACAAATCTAAAATTTTAATCCTACCAGAGTCTACCCTCTCCATCAACAAGAGAGAGTAATATTTTTTCTGTGCTGTAATAGCATTCTCGAACAGCATAAGCCATATATTCATCTTTACATATCCTATTCCACAAATCCGCCTGGGTGTCTCTGCAGTCCAGTGCCAAATCAATTGCCAACAGGATCTGAGCAGATCAGACAGAAGAGAGGAAAAAAAAAAAAGCAGTTCAGTTGATGACAAGCATCATCCATTCGATATCAGAACGGGATTCTCCAAAGCTAGTGTAAACTTGAGAAACATACCTTGCTGCTTAAAAGAAACAATGGCCATTGAACTAATCTTAAACTTCCTGTGTTGCTAGGAATGGAAAGCAAGTCCATCTCCCTGTAGCAAAGAAACCAATTGAACAAGTATTAACCAACATAAAAAGAAAAGGAGGAAGCAGGAACATAGATCGAAACAAAATCCAGGTATTACTTTCTCACTAGAAAGAAGCACCCTTTCAGATACCTACCTATTGCTGATATAGTCTTCCTCACGTAAACTTTTGATAATCTCGTTCCAAAACGGAGAAAACATGGCCGCATATGCTTTATTCATGTCTTGTGTATCCTGCACACACATACATAAAATAAGAGAAACAGAATACATGAATTCAATTAGAGAAAAAGGATGAAAGATTAAACATTGAGTACATTGCTAAGCTGGGGCGACTGCCGATTAAAGGGCATCCTGAAAGAAAAAAGACAAAAGATGAGTTATCAAGCGTGATCATGAAACAACAACGGGAAAAAAGTTGACAGTGAGGAAAAACCCAGAGATGCTGTATATAATCCACAAAGAGACTAATTATCACCGCTTCGTTTCGGAAGAGACGAGATTCTTAACAAAAGCTTCAGGGAAGGACTCAAAACGCCTATGCAGCATTTCGATGGAGCGTATCTGCACAGCGCGAGGTTAGTGAGGGAAAGAACATCCAACCATTCTATAAAGCACATTATATGCAACTTAGAAAACTATGCTAGTCTCAGCCAAGTCTAATGCTAGTTTTAGAAATAACTGTACCTCGCCTAATCGGGCACGAGCACCCATCACACCACCAACAATTGCAGATAAGAGAGTGTACCAGATGTGAATGTCCATGAGATATATCTGGCAATTTAAAAATATAGGGGACTATCATCAACAGTAATATTCAAACAAATAAATTAACTATCCAGTCTTTAAAATTGAACTGCAGCTTTTCTCCATAACATAAAATAAACTAGGAGGATTCCAAACAGAACAAACTTTTTTCTTCTTGACATGAGGGCAGTTATACACCGTTGGATGGCAAGAAAACCAAACTAGAAAAAGGGTACTTACAGCAACAACAGGAGCCCAAAGGCTGGCTACGGCCAAGGCATTATTGTTATCTGCTCAAAAATCAGAGAAACCAATAAGTAATAATAACCTAATCCACTAAGAAAAGATACGCGTGTTTCCTAAATGTGAGACTTCACTTTTCCAGCAAAGCAAAGTGTCAGTAAAGCACGTGAAAAGATCATTTGCACCAACCATTATTGCTCCCCGCAATGCAAATACATTTGCAAACACATAGATACATACACATGTTTTGAATGTCTAACAAAAATTTAATGAAGTGGCACCAAGACGACACCAACCATTAGAGAAAAACAATGTAACATGCTCTACCCAGGATATCCATGATACCAAGCACTTCCACCATTAATGATGACAAAATCTCTCCTCCAAATTCTCTTCTACTTCTCAGCCTCCACATGAACTAAAGAGGGATCAACCATCATAGCATCCTCTTTTTTTCCTCGCCTCTTTATTAAAACAAACCCCTGCCAAAGCCTTCAGCTTCAGCTCCTCCTGGATCAATTTCACTATTATCCAGCTAATCCTGACACAGGCCAAAATCAAATTCCAACAAATTTGCATGCTAGGGGATGGAGTTATAGGTGTTTATTTTCTCTATTGCACCTGCTCACCAAAACCAACCAATCTTCAACATTATGTATTGCAGTAAAAGCCTCCCCAGCAAAACTGGAAATCCTGTGAACCCTGATCACCTGAATCGAAGGCAAGTACGGTTTCATTCTCACTCATTTCAGAAATTATGCACTGGTAAGATTAGACTAAATCATTCATTCCTAGCAGACTGCCATTTTACCAAGTCTCGTTCAGCTTTGTATTCTCTCCCTAAGGAATTCAGCAACAGGATACCATTCCCACTGATTAAAGTTCCTCAAACATCCACCTTTATAGTATTTCCACCATAAAAACAGAAATTATGGAGCTGAGGTGCTGCCTCTACGTCTTTAAGGAAATTGGGTTTTAGGTGGTATTGAACAGCACTGCCATGCCAACCAGAAATGAAATCTCATCTGGAAATGTTGCAGATGATAATACTTATCAAATCATGCCAATGCTTAACAATCCATTTGCAAAGCCTCATCCAAGGAGTGTCATCACTCACTTTACTAGCTACACCCAAATGATTCATGTCGTTCTCCTAATCACCGCAAACCATATCCACCACCACCATCTCTTCACAAAACAATTCTCCCTATAATGTACAATAGGCAATGTCGAGAAACATCGTCCTACACTTTCTCCATGTTAACTTTACAAGGGACTCTGTTACAGATGATAATACTTATCAAATCATGCCAATGCTCAACAATCCATTTACAAAGCCTCATCCAAGGAGCGTCATCACTAACTCTACTAGCCACACACCCAAAAGATTCATGTCGTTCTCCTAATCACCACAAACCATATCCACCACCACCATCTCTTCACAAACCAATTCTCCCCATAATGTACAATAGGCATTGTCGAGAAACATTGTCCTACACTTTCCCCATGTTAACTTTACAAGGGACTCTGTTAACAAGAAGGACTTAACTAGTGACTCCTTTATAGTTACTCTTCCACATTGAAGCAAACAACCTCATTTACAATCAAACAGTCCTCTTTAAAAAATTCTCCCCTCAATAAGTTTGACTATCTATGATTTTGCGCGTGACCTTTTTTTAGCCCAGCTGCTAGCACTTCCACAACATTGTAAATGCTTCCCAACAAAATAATCAATTTGGAATATTAATGTCAGTCAAACCATTTCTCTTAGATAGCATTAAAATGGCAAATCACAATTTCCTGGAAATTCTGTGAAGTCTGAGCGATATTGACTCTTTTTCAGAGAAGTGCTAGAGTCAAACCATCCACCACGAAGTATTCTATATTCCCAAAATGAAGACATTAAACTGGAAAGAAATGAAGCTACTTAACAATTACCACTAGCTCTCCCTCTCTATGTGACACAAAAGTGGGAATTACTTTCAGTATTGCTTATGTAAACAGTGCCAAAGTAATAGAAATAGCATATCTTGACTGAAAAACTTAGACAGGCAACTCCACCGGGAAGTATAGGCTGAGAGAAAAAGCTTAATCTACAGAAGCAATCCTACAACCAGCTGAATAAGAATCCAAACATATGCCAATAGCCCATGTCACGCCAAGCGATCCTAAGTTAGAGTGGAGTAGGCAAGGTGTAGCACAAGAGAAGGGTCCGTATTCCGTGGATGAAAAAGTTATGACCAGCTCTTTGGGGGTCTCACAGTTATCCAACATGAGATTAAAACAGGTCTTCTAGGTAAAATACCTTTAAGATAATTTATGTTGAGAGTATTTTGCTAATAGGGGTATATTTGTCTATTTACATTATGTATGGGGGCAATAACAATGATATTGTAATTTTTGGCCTTTTGGCTTTATTATAAATAGACGGCTTGGGGTCAGATTGACCTAATCAAGCATTCAATTCAGTTTTTGTCTTTCGACGTGGTATCAAAGCCAATTGTCCATCATGAAAAGGTGCGTGGTAAAAAATTCGACGTGAATGTGCGTAGTCAAAATTCCACAAGCAACTTGTAATCCAACTTGCACGTCACATCACTTGACAACGATACCTATATGCTATTCATATTCATGTGGTCTTCCTCCACCTACAAGCTTAAGCTTTTGGGTTGGACTTTCTAACAATTTAACAAAATAAAAATGTAGATATCTATTTGCACAACCATCACATTATGTCCAGAGAGCTAGTGACCAATATATAACTAACGTGTAATGCCAGCTAAGGTCCATATAACACTAGCAACCATCATATAGTGTCACTAGAGAGCAACAAATATGCAAATTAGAGTCGTAACCTAGCTAAATTTCAAACTCCGACTTCAGCATAATCTTGCCCCTGGTGAGCCACATGCGCTAAACAGATCACCCCGTATCTCAATCTACCTCATGGAAATCTCTAAAGAAAACCTAGATAAGCCAATTTCCTACTCATTTTTAATCAATTTGGTACTGATATAACTACATAAACAATAAACTAGCAGGAAAAGGAGAACTTTTTGCCTAGATAAAATCAGTACTAGTTTCCCTACCTAACTATATCATTATAGGAAAAAAACATGAAGAGCGATCCTAAAATTTTAAAACTACATAAACAACTTACTTTGAGATTCATAAATTTGAAAACTAAATAAAGACTTACGTTTTGAAATCAAATCATGCCACGAATATGTTAAAAATCGAAGACTAATAATAGTCTCGGTCGGCTCCACAAGAGGTTTAATCTGCAGTCATAGAAGACGTCAGGTTTAGAAAAAAAGAGTCATATATTCTGTACACTGAACACGAGCAGAGAGAAAACACTCATGGCTTAGCCTTTACAACTAAGCAAGTTACGCCAACTTGCCTGGAGGAAGTACGTAAATGTAAATTTGCATATGAAAATTACCAACCAGTATAGAACATACCTGCAGCAGATAACGAAAAACAGTCACTATAGATTCTCTATGCTAACAGCTGACATTCAATAAAGGCAGCAGACGAAAAGAAAATACATTCAAACAAAATCTAAAAGTTACCAAAACAATAGAGAAATCATATGGGACATCATGTCAGCATACTTAAGAACAAAGAATGTATGTGCCAGACCACTTAAGTAGCCCCATATTTTGACAATCAGCAAACATAGAAGAAAAAGTTCCAAATAGAAACTAAAATGTATTCCATTATATCTAATTGGATCAAGTTACAAGACTTCAACTTACCCAAACACCATAACCACAGATAACCATCCAGAGAAATGTAGATGAAAAAGTAGAAAAACCCATTCCAAGTGTTATGATTACCAATTTTTATAGCACAAGTACAACCATTATTGCCTGTTACGAGGCTTGTTGCCGGAACTCAATGGGCCATCGCCACCATTTGTGCTGAAACTCATCATATGCTGGAAGTCATACAAGGTATATAAAGCGAGCAGAGACTTGGGGAGACAGGAATAGAAAATTCCTATTTTAAGGATAACATACCATGCTAATCCAACTATTACCATCCAAGTAAGATTCGGACCAACATGCAGTCTCACTCTTCCTTCAACCCTCTCTTCTTTTTAATAAACCTTCTATTCATTCAGCACTCTGCTATGTGTTACTTGTATCTTTGGTCTAGCAATTTTGGATCGACAACTTTTTTTCATCAATTGCCTAAAAATAATTATGAAGGCCATCCTAGAATGGAGTTATTTATTGACATTAGTTAAGACTTAAAGAAAGAAAAGGCTGAGATAAGGAAGTAGCACTCGCATCATTTAATATTCATGCATGGGGAGGTTTTCCAGGCCAAACTGACACAGCAGAAAATATTAGAAATGATTACATGAAGCAAAGCATATCACTAGGTACATAAGAAAGGATTCTGACACATAATATTCACACAAGGCTACATAATATTCTCATAATTAGTGCACAAAATTTATAGATATATATATATATATATATCAACGAACTCCAACGATTCTGGACTTCATGCTGACTAGTAACTGGACTGAGACAATAGAAGGAGAAGAGCTAAGCTCATCTGGTAGCCCATTTTGTAGAAAGTATAAAAAGGAAATAAGATTAAACAATCCTACAACTCTCACTTCTTAGAGTAAACTAAAGCCAACTTTACACCGCCATACAACAAAAGCAATGAGGATCACACAAGGTTCACGCATCCATAGATAATATTAGTCCTCGTGTCCGTTAGGGTTGAAGCTTACCGACAGTAATCACCCAAGCTTTCATAAAGTCCACGGCCAACATAATAACGTTCCTGGTAGAGACAGCATAGATCATAATAAAAAGGAGACGGTCATATACCAATAATTAGCTGCAAAAGAAAAATTCAATTAAAATTTCTGAGGTGAGCCAAATAAGCCACACAGAATACCTGATAAATCCACTTAAAAAATTGAAAAAATGGTTGATCAGACATCTGAGAAAGGGAATGACATGCTGGTAGTTTCAGCAGCAGCCCTAGGACTAAGCGTAAAGCTGCATAAACACCCACAACCAGAATGTAGATCCGAAAATAGGTAGAATCAGAGTTCTTCTTATTCATTTCCTCCAGAACATTCCTGCAAGTTAATCACTATTGATTACCACTCATTAACTCCAGTTAGAAACAAAAAGAAAAACCCCCAAAAGATTGCATGACCGTTCTTTTCCTTTTCACTTTTCAAAAGCCAAAACCACAAACTTACAGGTAGAGATATGTCACAGCTACAGAGGTCAAGCCACACCAGAAGAACCTAATGACCAGCCTCGAGATTGCCATTCCTCTTGCCGTAGAGTAAGCCCCATACATGAGGAGGACATCTAAGCAACCTATCAGCGAGCAACCAAAGCGAGAGCTCTTAAAAAGGGTAGTAAAAAAGAAAAAAAAGCTACAAGGGTTATCATCAAATATGCAGATGCATGAACAAAGAAACACCAAGGAGAACTCACTCTCAACAAAATTCATTATCGCAAATGTAGGCCCGACACTAAGAATTGCCTTGAAAGTATGCAAATTAATATCACCGTTATGAAAGGCAATCACTGTAAGAGCCTGAAATAAAAGTAAGCAAAGAGATCTTGTATCAAATTGTAGAAAGAATAGCATTGAACCTGATATAGTTGTATTATTATCTAACTACCTGGAACATTAACACCAAGAAGATCCAAAGACGATGAAAACTCCGATACAAGTGAAGAAAAGTACGGTGCTCAACAAATGTGCTTTTCCCAGTCTGCAAATTTCACATGCATGCAAGTCAGTGAAATGTGCAACAATCAAGATGGAATATCTCAGAACTCTAAAAGTACAACAACAAGAATGAATTGCGTCAAGTACAATATTGTATATTTATAATCTACTTGTATGATTTGTTTGCAACAGCCCTTCATGTACAATCCCAAAAATATTGACGAAAGCAAGCATTGAATGGTTCACAGCGACACAAGCTTATCGACACTAAATGGCTCCACTCCATGGATCATCTTACGCGATCACTCAGAGCATAAAGCACAAAATAAAAAGACTCAAAGCTCAACAATTAGAAGTCTCAAATCCATATGGCAAAATTGGAACAAACGAAGCCATTGATGTGACCAAATACTCAGTATAGTTTCCCAGTCCTTTGATATTTACAGTAAAGATAATAATCAACAAAACATCGCCCATCAAAATTAGGGAAAATTCCAAATAAAAACCCGAAGTGCCTTCATTTTCTCAAATAAGGACCTGAAGTGGACCCTGTGTAAAATAAGGACCTAAAATGGCCATATTAGTCTCAAATAAGAGCTTAAATAAGAGCTTGAAGTGGCTATGGTAGTTTCAAATAAAGGCCTGACCTTGCTGGTTGCTCGCCAAATCAAAGGGTATTTTTGTCAAAGGACCATTTTTATTTTAAATTATTTTTTTCTTTCTTCCTTCCTTTTTTTCTCTGCTTTTTTTTCTTTTTCTTTGGTTTTTTTTTTTTTTAACGGCGAAGGCCCAGCGACATTGCCAACCACTATGTGAGGGGTTGCCGGCCATGGGCAGGGGACCCTATCACAGATTTGTGGAGGGCCAACCCCGCCTATAGCTTTTGAGGTCGGCCTCTATGCCATCCCCACCTATAGCTTTTGAGGGCAGCCTCGCCCGAGCCCGGGCAAGTCCATTGTTCGCCGGCCGCTAGCGAGGGCAGCCTCACCAAGGACGAGGACTTGCCAAGGCAAGGCTATCCCCTGCTTGTGACTGGTGAGGGTGGGCCTCACCCAGCCCTCTCTGGGCATTGGCGGTTGCTGATCCGACCACCGGCGAAGAAGAAGAGAAAACCAAAAAAAAGAGAAGAAATTCAAAAAAAAGAAAGATAAAAGAAAAAAATACCATTTATCAACTGGACAGACGAGCCCTTATTTGAAACTTATATAGCCATTTCAGACTCTCATTTGAAACAATTTCCACCTTAGGCCCTTATTTGAGAAAATGATAACACTTCAAGCCCTTATTTGGAATTTTTCCTTAAAATTAGAGAATAAGCAATGCCAGCCATTAAAAAGAAAAATACAATAATTCTACTTACAAGCCTATGTTCGGTTAATAATGAGTCTATGAACAAGTTACAAACACTGGACACACGTCTCCACTTTGGTATGTTCCCAACATAATCCATGTCAAAAAAAAACTCAAAATAACACCAAATTCCAATACACTAAAATGCAACAGAATTCCCATGCTTAGCATAACAGATAAAGCAGAGATTTCGAAAATCTAGGTCTGATTTACAACAAACCCTTTTCCTCCCTCTAGGGCGCTGGAAGAAAGATGATCCGTCTTTGAAAGGCCAGCTCAACGCAAAACAAGCAGGTGACCTGCAACAGATCCAAACAGCAGAAATTTAAAAACAAAGAAATTCGCACAACAAATTTACCAATTTGAAAAGGTTTATATCAGGTAGGAAGAACAAACCAAAAGTATTCATTAAAGTCATCATAATTTCTCCATTTAGAATGCGCAGCTCTACCATTATCATTTTGAGCAGCTTCCTGCATCAAACCAAAGTGAAAATTTTGGTACGGAAAGTAACTGAAAATACACAAACTACAATACAAATTTGCCAGCTAAAAGTGTGACTCCAACTACTTCGCTTTACTTAATAATATTGACATGCTAAATGAAATTATTTAATTCAGTCTTGTCACATCCGTTTATTAAATTTAAGCAACAAGTGTCTCTCAATGGAAACCAACAGGCTTAAATTTTTTGTCCATCTTCAGCTAAAAAAGAAAGGGAAAAAAGGCTGGACTGAAGAAGAGCAATGCGAGCGCATCATGAAGCTGATGAACTCTTGAGAGTATGTTAGCACAATAGCAAGGGCAGATAACGTACACCTGGAAGAAAATATACATACAGAACAACTCGAAGTCATGATTAAATAGAAATGGCATAATGAGAATTTTTTTTTTATTATGTCAGTAAAGTTATCAACTTAATCAATCCAACACACATTTTGTTGAATACGAAAGCTTATAAACATACAACACACAATGACAGTAATTCCAGTGAAATCTCAAAGTAACAGAGAGATCTGAAAAGAGACAATACATAGAAACTCCATGGCCTCAAGAGCATTCGAAGAAAAAACAGCAACACAATGTCGACACTCTAAGGGGAAACAAAACAATATTGGCATCTTTCCAAATCAGAAAGGAATCAGCAAAATAACTAGGAGTACCCACCGCGGATAAGGTATCATATATAGGACAAATTATTTTCTCCAGGAATGATGCTGGACCACTTTCTGTTTTACAGCTTGCAGCAATGTTAGCCACTCCATGATCCAATATTGCATCTAATTCTTTTGCCATCTGTAAAGATAAAGCGATTTTGTTACCATCCATGAGGCAATGCATATTCAGAATTCTATATGGGCAGCATGCATTCCAACAAATAATTCCTCAACTCGCACCTAGAACAAACTCAAATTGACATCTGAACCGAATCTCTCGAAATATTGGAAAAAGAAAATTGCACTTCGAGAAATGACAGCATTGACCTCAAGAAAAATTGAAATTTGAAGGTAAACCATTGCTAACGGGTCAAGAGTCTTCAAAAGAATTTTCTGGGGCCAGCATAAGAGGGACAAAAATTTGGTCTAAGAAAAATTTCCAACCTCCCCTAGTAGTCACAGACTTAATTCTTGAAATATATGAACAGGGCAATCTCGGTGAGAGTTGATACAGCTTCAAGGTGGGAGCATGGCTTATGGAGTTTGGGCATTGAAAATGATCTTAACAAGCGTGGAAAATGAATCCATGATCTCTTTATAACAGATATGATGCTTCAAGACCTTGAAAGACTAAACCCTGTTTTTCTTCATAGGAAACAAAATGACATTGGTTTTCACAGGACTTCATCACAATAGATATGCTCATGCCTTCTCACAATTAGAATGAAGATTTACAACAAGTGTGAATTCGAGAGGTCTTGACAACTCAATGAACAGAGATGTTCTCATATTTGTCCTATTTGTTAAATTAAGGTGAATATGACAGGCAAACAAAAGATGCAGGTGGGAAGCCAGCTACTGGGAAACGGTATTTCTTCAAAGAAGTTCACAGGTCATACATATGGAAGCTGTAATATGTTGTTCAAAGAGCCATGAACAAGATTAATGATGGAGGTGAAATAACTGGAAGAGAAATTGTCAGCTTCCCGTGCTTTGACAAAACATTACCCAATTAAAAAAGAAAAAAAATACAGAGCTACTAAGTTCATGTCTTTTCGATTTTTTCCATTTTGGTCTGAAACTGACCCATAAGCTATAGAAGAGGTGGTTAATTTCTTTGAACTTTCAGGATATCAAAGAAGCCACTCTCCTATGTTAGACTACTGGTAGACATTAGACTTACTTTCTTGGCTTGTAACTCCTAGTAAATATTAAATTGAGAAATGTCCTATTCTCCAATAAATTCACATCATAAGAAATGTTGCAACCCTATGTCAAGACAGACTTCAGACATCTTTTGGCAACGGAAGTATGCATCAAGTACAGTCGGCTATAAAATAGTCTAATGCTCAAGACCATCAGTTTGATGAATTGGTAGAGGCAACCTTCCTCAAGTGCTGACCTTGATTCAAGCGTCGCCATTCCCCAAGCCAGAACCCAAAACCAAGAGAATCGAAGATACTACAACTACATGTGTAAGGAATAAGTGCCGAAGGACAAGTCTAAACAATCGAACAGCAAACTGAAAGGACTTACATTGTGAAAGATATAACAGATACATTCAGGAAGGAACCGCACATTTGCAGCTTCACCCCATATGAGAAAGTATAATGAAACCATAAAGAGCTTCCTGTCCCTAGTAATTGCTTCAAAACTGAAGATAAAAGCATTAGCTAGATCAAGACAAATGAAATTACAGAAAATCAGGACATAAGTAAGTCTCCAAAAGCAGCAATCTAACCTATTCCAAACGAGTCGAATCCTCAAGTATCTGCACCACTTAATGTAGTTATCCAGTGCCTTCAAGAAAACCTCATTGACTGCTTTCTCATCTATTTTCTGGATCAAAAGATAGACCAGATAGGGTTCAGCCACCAACCCATGCAGAACAAAGATCATATATTTACATGTTTCCATGAACTTTTTTTTTTAAAAATAAATAAGCACCAAGAGGCCATACATCCAGGCAGTAATATACAGACAGCAGTTAAATCTTTGTTTGGAGTCTTAAATATGGCGCTGATCAACAAATTCCTACAACTTGAGATAAAACCCCAAAAAAATTTCTAAACCAACAGATATGCTTTAGGATGTATCTCAGGTAAACTGCCTCTTTAGATCTATTCCCCACGAAGCTGTTGAAGAAATGATTAGAATGCACTCCATCGAAACAAAAATATCTAGAAGGAGACTGATTGATCAACAAGCTCCTCTAGAATCCTCAGTAACAAGAATCACTTTGAAACGTCACAAAAGAGGACAGTATTTAATCATTTCCCATGAGACTCAAAGAAAGAAACTTTGTCACAGAAAATTCAGATGCTCTGGGAAAATTTATGTTGATTTAGTGAACCAATCCATTCTTGAGACACATATCCTCCCAAACCCATTTTAACTAATTATACATAGAGGGACTCATGAGTCATATTGTCCTTCCAACAATCCTTGTCATACAATCATCTTGGCATACATTTTGGTGGAAATACAGCAAAATTTCACCCGCAGAAGTCTCCATGAATCAAGTGATAGGACCCGAGATGAAAGGATCGGCCACAATTGGAACTCATAGATGCATGTATTCTACTTAAGAGAAAGCTACACTTGGGAGAAGAACAATAAGATATGCCAAATCAAATACAACAAATTTGCTATTGATATCCCTAGCTTAATTTGAATACCACAATTGTCGAACTATAAATTTCAAACAAAACTCATATTGAAAAGATCCAACAAACTACCTGAAAATACAATTATAGTTGGCATAAAAGTACATAAAACTAGTAAGTACATTCCAATAATCACCTTCTACCTCTTCATTCTTTAGATATTATGACAATCAAGGAGAAAAATTTCACCAAATAACTGCGTGTGAAGAATGTATGCGAAGCAAATAACATGAGCAACTTTAACCGTGAGGAGAAACAGTGGAAATTATTCCATATAGAATTTGTCTCAAAGCAAAGGTACCGACAGGATCGGTCTCAACGGGTATGCTGAGTCGAGTCTGTGCGTTCGCCAGAGCAAGAACAATATTCTCACGCTGGTTCCTTATGTTGTCTTTCTGCAGATAACAAAAAATTTAGATCATCCTATCAATCTTCTTCGATGAAAAAATTAAAATGGAAAGAATAGTTGGTGACCATGCCCTTATCATACTTCCGGTACAAAAACTAAAAGCACAAAAATTGTTTTATCACACGTTATTATCGAGCAAAGAGAAAAACACGGACAAGCAATGTCTTTAGTGAAGTCGCACTTCAGAAACTACAAAGAATCTACCTGGCAGGCTGGGAAAATGGCACCAGCTAATCTCAACTGAAATATCCTATGTCTTTTAAATTATCACCACTCCCAATATATTTATTAAACCTTGCACATTTAACTAAAACAAGACCAAATCCATGGAGACATTGGCAAATGGACAATTGATTAACCTGTCTCCATGGCAAATGGACAATTGATTAACCAACCCATTGCAAGGGAATCTCATTATCGTCAGCATGTAGTGAAAAAGGTGCAAAACCTAAAAAACTCCTCAACACGATATTATTCAATAAGTTACATTGACAAGCTTCAATTAGCACTGGCAAATATTTTGTGGTGAGGCCACTGAAAGAGTTAGAAGAGCTCTATCTCTGAAGCAGAAGTCATGATACCAGCGCAAAGGTTGATCCACCAGTCCTTTATAGAAATGCTAGAGAGAAGAACAGCTACCTATGACTTGTGAAATGTTCAACTGAACAAGTATTTGTATATAAAAAGGTAAATTGCAAGTGTGATAATTTCGGAGAGAAGTTCCGTAGAAACTATTCCAATAAGAGCCAAGTCCAACCCTTGTACCTGCTTTCCTCCCTTCTATATTTTCTGGCTTGTATCCATACTATCTACTCTAGCTTCATAATAAAATCATGCAATCACTAGTAAGAGCTTAATCCAAGAAAAACATTTGGAGAAGCAAATGACAGAAATCTGCGCTCACTCAAGAGACTATAAAATATGGACTGGTGGGCATTGCTTATACAACCCATCTATTTAAAAGCAGAGCATTGTAAGTCTAAACCACTACACAAAGATTACAGTTTTGCATATCATCCAAACTTTTTTAAAATGTATGCAGCATCTTGTCCTACATAGGAAGTTTATCGTGTAATGCCCATAAGTAAAATCATATGATCGTGAATATTTTGACCCCAGAAAGAATAGCCATGTGCAATTATTAGCATTGTAGTATAGACATTACATAACAATACAGGTACTTTTCTTGCGCAAAGAAGAGATATTATCAGGTCAATCTAACTACTTTTAATCCTCCTACAATCATTAACCTGGCTTTCATCTTCTCTTCCCTCCTCCTTTATGCACATCATATAGAACCACCCTACTATAGCCCCATGAAATCCCTTAAAATCAATATCTAGATCCACTCAAAGCAGGGTACATGCACGATAAGCAAAATTGCACCTCATATAATATACATTACACAGATAAAGGGAAAGTGAGCACAAGAATGCATAATAATAAGGACTATTGATTCTTCAACATATTACAGTCAAGAATTCTGATGGTGGTATGCCGAAAGAAATTTGAGTATGAACGAAGGAATGAAAACAGTTTATTGCACTCCATAACTAACCATAGGGGAAAAAAAAGAGCGAAGTGAATAGTTGAATATGAAATGTACATACCTGAAACCCAAACACATATTCTAAAAGATCAAAAATGTCAGCATCCCGCTGTCCAGAAATCTCGAAAGCAGCAGGAAGTCTAGGGAAGTGATCAGCATATCGAATAGCTGATATGGCACCTCTAACCTAGAAAATTTGGAAAAAGGGGAAATGGTGACTTGCAAAAACCAATAAGCTAAGACAGTAGGATCACTTCCAGCAGGCAGATGTTTGACAATGAACATTCTAGTGCATGACAGCAATTGCTTTCCCAAAGAAGGGCAGAATTTCCAATCGAGAGACTTCACTAACTAGGGCCCCCTAAAGGGAGGTTAACTTACCTCTGGAAATATGCCAATAGCATTGGAAAGCACCGGTGCTTCCAAAGGAACGATATTGTAAGGAGTAAGCTCCCCAGCCATTGTTGCATCAGATTTCTTGATATTTTGCAACTGCAAAAACTCACAAAATTGTTTATGTTAAAATACAGAGTCAACCCGGCACAGTAGTACACCAGTAATGAAAATAGCAACCATGGCTTGTCTCACTAATAAGGGTTTACTATGCAAATACTATGCCTAACAAAAACAATCATATTTGCCACGACAGCATGATAAAAGAAATCACCAACCAATATAGTTGTTTGGAAAATGCTGCTCTTCTGTAATTATGAAGACTGAATTGTGGAATTAGGAAAAAGCTAGTTTCTCTACCTTCCTGTAAGTAAAGAAGAATTACACGGCAAGTCTATGAGCGGGTCCCAACCCATTTTCAGCACAGCTTGAGTAAAAAGCTTTACTCTCTAAAAGGAAGACCACATAGCTATAGTATAGCATCCAGAATGACCACCCCATCCTTACCACCCAAAGTCATAAGGAAGGCACCCATCCATTTAATTATGATTAGGATCCAATACTAACAGAAGCCCTCTCATTCCCCACCACCTTCCCTCTCTCTACACTTGCCAAAAATTTCACTAATTAAAACCACGGCTGTATTCCTAGAAAATGTACAGACATCCCAAGATCATGAAATCTAAACTGAAACCTTTCCATTCCCACACTGCACCTAGCATCTATCAAACTAGTGACCAAAGAGAAAGCACGTGTTTGTCTAAAGTAGAGCTCTATGATGTCCTGATAAAACCCAAAAATGTCGATCGATAACCTCTTCTCGGATGAGTTTTCCAACACCATCAGGATCTGCATCTTTGCCAAGTGTCTCCATGACCTCGACTAAAGCTCTCAGGGTACTGAACACCTTTTTCCTCTCTGCATATCTGAGTCCCAACCTGCAGACAAAGTACTTTTATCAGTGACCTCAGGACAGTAACATTAAAGAGCCAGACAGTCACTGTCCCCATTCAAGAACTGCAGGGGAAAGATCCATCTTGACATCAATTATCTAGTCAAGCAGCTATAAAGGAGTAACATCAGTTCGCAATTTTGTGACAAAAGAGAGTAAGAGAGCAATCGCGAAGAAAATACATTATAAGCAGCTAAGAGACATATCCCAAAAGGGAATCTCGAAGAACAAGCGTTAATAATTACTATCATTTTCGTGAAGGATAAGAATTCAAGAGCTGAGGAGTAAAAGGAACTTCACAGTTGACAAAAACCCATACACTGGAAGACTTTCACCTTCACAGACTACGAATTGCCAACTTTGTTGATTCATCAGTTTAAGGCGCATCTAGATTGACTTCTACTTTTTCCTTTCTGCGGAATCAAAATCTTGCGACTCATGCACTTCAATATCTTTTTTCAACCCTGAACACCCAAAACTTTCACAACACATAAATTTTGTCACATACATTCACATAGAATGTTTTATGATTTTTTGAATATATATATATATATTTATTTATTTTCATTCTTTGGTGAGAAGGTGAAGAAGTACTTTCGGATTTTGCAGCCCCCCAATGTCACTGGAATACATCTAACTTTCTAAAGATTCAAGGGGTCAAGATGATACACCCTCCATTGCCACCTTTGCGTTTTTGCCATTCCAATATTAAGAATCCACTTCATCAGGCATTATCTTTTGTGTAAGCAGTAGTTACCGAAAGCCAATAGTCTTGCTCTGAATGAACATGCTATCCTATAAATATTAGGATTAACTGGTTTTATCGATCGAGTCACATCCTACAAAAAGCCCATGATCCCTGAAATCATGGGGTAGTTCACGTAATAAAACATTATGCTAGGCAATCAAGACAGACAATGAGTAAACGAGGCAAGCAGAAGTTCTCCATACTCTCCGAAATTAGCACTATAGCTCCCGGATTCAAGCATTCTTTGCTCTTCCCTCTGCATATCATCCACTCTATTGCGCCTCTTGTAGCGTTGATAGAACTCCCACAAGTTTTCCATATCCCGATTGCGATCGATTGGCGCCCCATCCTTCTTGGCAAGTTTTTGCTGCAGCAGGATCCAGTTTTTCAGACTACGACTATAAAACCCAACAAAAGAAAAGAAAAGAATAAAAAGAACAACCGCCACCGTCCGGAGAACTAAAATCCGATAGCAAGAAATGACGAAACTCGAAAGAGCGGCCGACGCCTCAATTCAAATCCAGTCGTCCAGTCCCTACCTTGATAATAGACATCAAGCCAGTCTTAAATTGGAGAACGCCTCGACCTTCGCTACCAGGATCCAGATTCTGAGCCATCGAATACGCCTGCTCGCATACTTCAGACAAAAAAAAAAAAAAAAACGGGAGCCGAGAATCAGATAGATAAATGCTCGGAGCTACAGCAGGAGCAACAGCTGGGGGAAGAGAGGCCCTTACGAATCCGGGCGACATTGGGGTCCTCGGCCTGAATCTCGTCGGCGGCCTGCAGGATCATGTCGATGTTGGTGGAGCGGGTGAGGGAGGGCGGGACCGAGCCGGCGATGCCGCTCGGGGTCCGCGCGTGGCCCGGGCGGCCGGCGCCGGCGAGCTGCTCCCTCCGCAGCGCCGCCCTGATCAGCCGCTCCCAGTTCTCGCGTGCCCTAGCCATGGCTCCTCCCACGGGGGGGTACGGAGGCGGGAATCCCGCGGGCCGCGCGCCCGTGTGCTGCCGCTGCTGAGGAGCGACGCCGATCGGGTCGGGTCGGGTCGGAATCCGTCGACGGCGGAGGGTGCGGATCTGGAAGCGAGCTCCGGAACAGTGGAAAAGCGAAGTCGGAAAGAGAGAGAGAGAGAGAGAGAGAGGGAGAGGGGGTTTGAAATTCTAAAGAAAAGGGAGAGAGGTTTTAGTGCAGAGGGATGAGAGAGAGAGAGAGAAGATCAAAGAAAATAGGAAATGCGGAGGTCGCGGGAAGAGCACGGAGGCGAGGAGGAGGAGGTCCGGAATTACGGATTCGCCCCCCGTGGGAAATGCTTTCGTCGTGTCCTTGTCCTTCTGGTGGATGAACGACTTCGGGGCATCATGATGTACGATGATGATATCTTTCTTTTCCTTTTTTGGGTTTTGCCAAATGGCGGAGGCCGATTTGACCCGCGACTCTTTCTCTGTGCGCGTTGGATATGCGCGTCGAAATGGGAAATGATCCGAGGAGTCCTTAAGGACTAAGGCAACGAAGGATGCTTTTGAGTTGATGTGTCGACAGGTGGATCGGATCAAAAAATATTTCAATTCAAATTGATTTACTTTTACGCATTATAAATTTAGTGATCTGACTCATTTTACTAAGATACTTTTGAATTGATTTGAGGTAATGAAATGAATAGGCAAATGCGAAATTAAGCAAGGGCAAAAGAGTAAATAAATAGTTATAGAGATGAATTGAATTTAAATAAATTACAAACACTATTTAACTTCCATATTATTTTGAGTTTTATCATTCTAAAATTCATTTTGATAGATTTATTATTAAGTCCCTATGGATGTCGCAGTTCAAGCTCGTTCACACTTAACTTACAATTTTTCCCTAATCCAATTATCCTTGTCTTCTTTTCCTTTGTTAATTGAACTATTATCTTAGGCCTATGGTGATTCCCACGAGTGCTATAATGTGTTGCCAAATCAATAGGCCCCTCGATATCCCAAAATAAGATTGATGGTAGCTCGAATATATATGTGCTTCTAGTGGAAGGCCGGCTCGATAGTTCTCCGGCTCATTACTCACCGGAGTTTGTACTGTTCTGCTCGAGTTTGCTTCCCAAGGGGTCATAGACTTAAAATTGAGTAACTTGGGTTCTGCATGCCATAGAGAATAATGCATTCTACTATACATAAACAACATTTTTCTTCAAAGCAAACTATGAAGTCGCCTTTGCAAGCTTTTGGTTGATAAGTTCATGCCACAAAGCAGGTACGTAAATCATAAGCTACGTTTGGTCGTCCGGATTTCTAATCGGGATAGGACTGGTAGAATAGAATATTAAATCATGTGATTTTTTTTATATCTTGTCCATTATTTGGTGAATCGCAGTATTAAAGTCGAATATGTTCATATCATATCATATGCATTATATTAGCGAGATAAACTAGACGGCGCTTGCCCAGGACTCACCACCAGAGTGCCACAGTTAAAAATCCCTAACGACAGTACTAGGATTTGAGCTCCTCCCCTCCCGAATGAGGGTGAGAGTGCAAAGCCAGCGCTACCGTTGCGGGCGGCGGTTAAATAAACCTAAATGTTCATAAACAAAGATGGTGAAAATCTCTTGTAATACTATTCCTTAATTTATTTTAATTTTATTCTTATTTTATGTTTCATCTTTTTTTATTATTTTCTTTATTATTTCTATTTTCCCCTTTCATCATTCTTTAATAAAATTTTATCAAATAGTAAACTGTACTAACATATCTAAAATGCAAAAATACATAAAATATATAATAAATATAAATATTTAATTCATAGATTAAATGTTTATTATAAGACAAAATTAAAGTTGAATATATAAATTAAAATAGGATTAATTAAAAATAAATTTTTAATTTTTTTTAATTTCTTAAATTAGAATTCAAATATTATTTATATTGAAATATAATTTCAATTTTATTATTTTAATAAATTTGTTTTTCGAGAAAAATAACTTTGCTATTAAAGACATTAAAAATCCTATTCACCTTTTTCCACTTCCCCCATGAGATAAATCATATCCTATCCAAAATTTTTTCCCGACTGCCAAAATCATAACCTATCTCAAATTTTTCCCCGACTACCAAATGCAGCCATAGAGTTTGCAACAAATGAAAATACTTAAATCATGCATTGCCATCCTTACAAATTTGGAAGGGGGAGGTAGGGGGTTCGAATCCCCACCTTCTCAGGGGGGTTGGGGTGGGGACGAGTAAGTTTCCAGAGTGGATTTCGACTCCCACGCCCCGCAAGGAGACATTGGCAAAAGTCAGAAAGAATGAGTGTTAGAGTAGAAATAAGGAAAAAAAAAAAAAAAAAAAAAAAATCATGCAAGGTCCTGCTTGATTGATTTTGAGAGATCTGGCCCTCACAACCCGAGCATATTCCCGACCGAAGAATAACATTCTCGTAAACAGTCTGAACGCACGGATATTAAATAACTAGCCGGGCATTATTTCCTCCAAAGAAAACTCAACCCCGAAAAGCCTTGCATGTTTGAATGGGCCGAAGACAAACGCAGTCAAACTAAACTAACCCTTCTAGAGAAGTCTGATTAAAGCCTTGGAAGAAAACATCATTCGACCTCATCCATCCCCATGATACTAAGATTGGTTATCGGAGGGAAGCTGATTCTCTTTCATTTCAAAGGGTTTCAGCAGCTCAAGGATGCAGAATCCATTTCTAGTGTTGAAGAAAAAAATGAAATGCTACAGATCCTTGATCAGGAAACCGATAGCAAGCTCCACAAATGCGCATGATTGATGACAGTGCAAGGTATAAAGGCATCAAGACAAGTCTCCCGTAAAAGAAGAAGGCTACAGTACATTAAAACTTAAAGTTTAAGCCAACAATCGATGTCTCAAGGAATATTTTAGATCCCAACCTTCCACGAAGAAACCAAAACTTCTGCGTCTACTCTTATATCAAAGGCACAAACCAAAAACCAGGATAAAAGACTCAAGAGAGCTTGATCCTAAGGAAAAGCAAATGCTCGATATCAACCCTAATTCATCCTCTGGGCAGCTTCCTTGGCAATAACCCGTTCTTTTGCCTTGGTCTTGGCCTGGGATTTAGAACCCATGATTCCACCACCCCACTTCTTCCTGAACTCGTCATACTTGTCATTGAAGTTAGCCTGAAAGAACAAATCACAGATATCAGTATCATAATACAGAATTCAAGAGACCTATAAACGGGACTCTTTATCCTCATTCTGCAGATGCAGAACTTCCGTACCTTAATGGCTTCCAAGATTTTGCTGAACTCCAGCTTGTCCTCATTTTTCACCGTCGTCAGGCACAATACAGATGCAGTTTTCTTATGGACAATCTACAGAGATACAGAAATGATGTTGAGGAGACAGTTGCTAGAAATTCAGAAAACAGGGCAACCAGAGGCAGTGCAATTACCGTTCCCAAGCGTGCCTTGCCCTTCACGATGCAGTATGGAATTTCCATTTTCCTGCATAATGCTGGGAGCCACACAACCAGCTCGATCGGATCAACGTCATGAGCAATAACCACCAATTGTGCCTTATTCTGCAAGGAAATTTATTTGACTTAAATTTACTTTCCAATATGGAGAGAAGAAAAAAGAACCCACCAAAAATACAAAAGTAAAACCTGCTCGATGAGGTAAGTGACGTGATTAAGCCCGTATTTCACAACAATTGGTTTTTTGGCCTCAACAGTTTTGCCTTCTGCCTTTGCCTGAGCCTCTTTCAAGAGCCGCTCCTTCTTTGCAGCATTGTCCTCGGGCCTGTACTTGAGAAGCATCTTGAATAGGTTGGTTGCTGCATAGGCGTAAGACTTACTGATTGAGTTTGCTCCCATGAAACAAATAAAAAGGTAAGCAGGCAGGCAGGCAGGCATGCATGTGCATGCACACATATGCGCCATGCATTGAAAAGGAAAAGAGTAAAACAAGCCGACGATTCGGATCACTATGGGAAAATAGAACAAAAAGAGGCAGAACATATTATGCCATTGCCACGAGTCCTAATGCCAGCACAAAAGCCACAACTGCTAAAGAAGATCTCCCCGGAGCCAATAAATATAATAGACACGAAATGTATAACAAGATATTAGTCTTTTGTAGAATAGTTGAGTAGGACTTGAATGTAATTTGTGAGATACTCTCTCGTTGTCGTATTACTCCATAATACCTAATCAATACAAGAAATATCTAATTGTGTGCAGCATTACAAGGAAAAACAGCTGGAGATCAAATCTAGACAGACGAGAAATTTAAGTAGAACTCAAATATTTATCTTGATCAGACTATAATTGATTTAGTCAAAAGCAACTGCCATGACGATGAAGCATGCTTGCATGAGTCATAAACAACAAATCTAATAGTATGAGGATCAATACCATCCATATATAACAAAATGTAGCTTCTAACAGTTCACCAGCAGGAAAGCAATAACTTGGGAAGCTCGATAGGAATAGACCAACTTAATCTTTCGGAAACACCTATGGTGCGATGGACAAGTCACCATATCACAAATTCAACAGCCAAATACAGTGTAAACTGCGTTGCTCGCCCTATTGCCGATAATCGAACTTCGAAAGCCCTATCTTAACATGCTTCTGTCATTGCAGATTGCAGAAAGAACCTAGCTAAGATACTATCCCAATCAAAATCCCCCACGCGTCAGAACTGCGAAAATAGCAAACCGCAGCAGTCAACAGCCAAAACAACGAAGCTCGTCGTACCCAAGTTCTTGTCGAGCGTCTTGGTGAACTGGTTGAGAGCCGGCGGGACCTTCAACCTCTGCCTCAGAATCCTCCTCTTCCGCTGAATCTGGACGGTCTTCGGGAACTTGACGAACCGGGTCAGGTCCCTCTTCGGGGGCAGGGCGCCCCCGATCCCGAACTGCTTCGGCCGCTTCTCGAACAGCGGGTTCGTCACCTTCTCCTGCTTCTTCTTGCCCGCGACCGGAGCCTTTCCGCCTTTCTTGGGACCCTGCGGATGCCAACAAAGCGACGCGGGATGAGACGAATCGCGACCATTTTTTGCGAGAAAAAAACCGGCGAGCTCGACCGGAACGATGATCGTGCGAGCAACGAGAAGGCTACGAGAATTCAGAGTGTCGAGAAGGGGGAAGGAGAGATCACCATGCTTGCCGAGTTGGAGGAGGAGGGTTCAGCTCCGCAGTGGCGACGGCAATGGTGAAGGGTAAGGACTTCCAAAACCCTAGCTTCGCCTCTTTATATATGGCTTTGCGAAGAAGGAGGGAAGGGTATAGTGGATTGGGCTGAATTTTCGGGCTATCGGGCTGGGCTTTATATTGGGCTTCTCGGGCCGTGGTGTTTCGGTCTGCGCTGTGTTGACAGTCAAGTGGGCTAGCTTAACCCGAGCCACGTGGGTTTCTTGGTGACCTCCGTTTGGTTCGGCATTGGGAAAATGCAAATACGTTTAAGCTAAAAGGGTTTGTGAAAATGCAAATAACATTTTGCCAAAGTCGCCCAAAAAATCGAACCAACCGCGTTTGCATTTGGCCAAGGGACTTTAGAGTCCCAAAGTCCATTCTGAAAGTTGAACCAAACAGGGCCCATGATAGAGATTCAAGACAAGTGTGCTGTCCCCTCATTAGTCTTCCATACTTTCCTTCTTATATCTGACTTTATGATGCATCAGACAAGAACCGAACCTGTGATAATATAAATTTTGTCTTATTATTAATTTTTCCTAGCTACTAAACGTAGCCTTAAAAGACTTTATTGGAGAAAAGTGAACATGTTTGTTGATAGCAGAGTAAGGGTTTACTAGTGATAGATGGACTAGATATCTCATAGTCATTGCCGAGATAAGATATTTCATATAAATAATCTATTTTATACTTAATTTACAAAAAGGAGTGGAAGGTTACAAAGAGATGGGAGCATTGGTGCTGGTTTCATATATTTTTTTTATCATATTGTGTAAATGTTTCTCCATGCAACAAATGTACTATCTAAATGAGATAAATCGTGAATAAGTGAAAACAACATGCATTCGAGTTCCACTGATCATTAGACATGTGATTTGTGTACTAGAGAATAAGGCTTATTCTCTAGTACACAAATCACATATGGGCTTATTGATTAAATAAGTATTAACTACCTTTCCGGATTTGAATTCATAAGGCCCATATAAAGCGGTGAAGTTAACTTATCCATCTGATTACTAATTTGTGGTTTACGTAGTTATTAATGAAGAAATGGCAATTGCATGTACCAAAAATTAACAGCCTTATTGAAAAGTAACCATTCCATTTAAAATTATCAATCAATCTTCCTTTTAGCTAGAAAGATATATGGTTGATTTCATTTGTCGGATTCCTTTATCGAATTTCATACATTGTATTTTGTAAATTTGCTCGTTTCAGTCAATGAGGAGGCCAACGTCATATTAAACACTCACTATTTTTCTTTTAAATGAATTTTGCCTAATTTTTCTTCTATACCCTCTTGTACGACGATAGCTAGTATTGAAATACTGACATGAACTCTACCTTTCTTATCCGTAGGTCTTTCGATTTTCATCGAAACTTTTATTCCCACGTGAGCAGAAATGGTAGAGGTGACATTGCTCCAGCACATATTTTCTCTTTTGAGCTTTTCAAGAACCTCCTCACCTACAAAAAGAGCTTCTCACAGGTTAAATCCTAAAGCAAAACTTTTTAGTAGAAAGGGTCTTCAATATAGGACGCACATGACAACATTTATGTTTCTTTATTTTAGAAATAGATTTGAAGTAGAAATCAAAAGTTAAAATTTTTAGCTTTTCTATTTCTGAAACAAAAATGATAAATCAAAACTTTATTCATTGTTTACTTTCGTCACTGCCTATCGCCCACCCACTGCCCATGGGATGCTGGACACTTGCCACCAGTCGCTCGCCGCCTGCCCGCCGGCCACTGGATGCTAGATGCCTGGTAGTCGTTGGCCATGCATTGCCAACCGTTGGACGCTAGAGGCCCACCACTGACCATCGAATGTTTGCCGCCGATTGCCCGCTGCTCGCCACTGGTCGCCTACCAAAGGCTGTCGAACTCTGGCCGTTGGCCACCGGACGCTGCCGGACGTCAGACGCTGATCGCTAGATGTTGAACTCCGACCATCGAACGTCGGCTATTGTCACTCCTAGAAGTAGAAATTTTATTTTCTTATCAAACAAATTTTTATTCCGAAATAAAAATTTTGAAATATTATCAAACACATTTTTTTGTTTAGAAACTCGTCAATGGAATAGAAAATTGAGAAATCAATTTTAGGCTAGAAATCAATTTTAGGCTAGAAATTGATTTTCATTTTATAAATTTTGTCATGCGTGCTCATAGTAATTAAAGTGATTTTTTTCATATATTTTTGAGCCCTTTCTTTCAAATTGCCCATAAAATTTATGGTAAGCCAGATCTGGCGGTGGACGGGTGGGTGCGTCACACGATAGGCGAGGAAGGCATTGATACCGAAAGCCCAACCCTCAACCGTCCCCGTCTTCCGCTAAGAATTTATGACACGTACCCGCGTTCCAACTCGCGATGGCCTCCCGAATTAATGTCGGCCAATGGGATTCGCCCATCGCATCATCGGTCCGCAGTCGATTACCCATCCGCATCATGGCGCGCGGTAGCGCCCCATCCCATCTGAAATCAATCGAAGAGGCAATTTAATCCGACCGTCGTCGCCTGCTGATACTGCTGATAAGGACAGCACGCGCACGTGCCCAACAGACATGCCATTCCCTAGATATAAGAGTTACATCCGTTTCTAATGAGCGCGGTTTGAACTATGGATGAACAAGACTCTAAAGTAGAACGTGAAATTTGATAATCGAACCGGTGACAACGGTTCAAAGATATATAAGGTAAATTTCAAGTTTCACGACGAGTAAGTTCTAGATATTTAATTGGAGGAATCTGGAATCTATAATTTAGAATTTGTAATGAGTTTTAATGTTTTTTTTTTTTTATCCATGTCTTCGTGAGATCTTATAATATTCCATACCATTTATTGATGAATGTATAATATGAAATCATTAGTCCGAGCTTTCATTTTATAACCAATATTTTTGTGTGCATAAATATAAGCTATTGTTAGTGAATTGTAGTAGTGAGTAGTGATCATTAAATGTTATAATTAATTATAATCATTCAATTAATTATATAAGTAGGACGTGTGTAGACTCTAAAACCTATGACAGAATAGGTTTAGGTTATAAGGTATGTAGGAAAGGTTTAGGTTTCAGAAAATGAAGAACCTATTTCAATGAATAGGTTTCGGATTTCATATAGAATTTGTATAGAACCTAGAATTACTCACTCCTAATTCCAACTTATAATTGAGAATCAAATCGAGACCATACAAATCGGTTCCAGTTCAATTTAAGTTTCAGATGAGGCCCATTATTCCTTGTTCATAGTTTGTCCGGTTACCATGCACACCCCTACTAGAGATGTGGTCTAGAGGGAACAAAAATATACTCAGGAATGATTATGTCGGGCTTCCCGCGCGCAGATCGCATTTTCCAATGTGACTTTTCTTAACAATCAATCTCATCTTTTTGGTTTTTGAAATGTCATTCGTGTAGTTAAACATAATTAGCGTACCGCATGGCATGATGAGAATGGAGTGACATCCATTCATAAGCTTGAATCTTAGCCTTCTGTCAAGAAACGTTGCGTATCTCAGTTTTTATGGGAGCACTCGGCCGGTTCGACCGGTCACTCGCGCACCCCGAGTCACGGGCTAATCTTGGTTGGACCGGCATGTACTATATCGGGTCCATCACGACCGTCCATTTTTGTGCATGCACGTGCTGGGTCCCACGTAAATCTCATGAAATAGATGCGCGACGTAACATAAATAGGCGTCACCGCTCCGGGGAAGAGCTTAGCACCGAGCACCGACGAAAATGTCGCCGCCGCCGCCGTCCTCCTCCGCTTCTTCTCTAGTTCTCGCCGCCCTCGCCGTCGTCACCCTGACCACCCTCTCCTTCTCCTCCCCCGCCTCCGCCGCGGCCGGCCCGCGGCCCCACCCCTTCAAGAAGATCTACGCCTTCGGGGACTCCTTCACCGACACCGGCAACACCCACTCCGAGTCCGGCCCCAGCGGCTACGGCCACGTCTCCAGCCCCCCCTACGGCGTCACCTTCTTCCACCGCCCCACCAACCGCTACTCCGACGGCCGCCTCGTCATCGACTTCGTGGCCCAGTCCCTCTCCCTCCCCTTCCTCCCCCCCTACCGCAACATCTCCTCCTCCCCCTCCTCCTCCTCCGCCGCCGCCGCCGCCTACGGCGTCAACTTCGCCGTCGCCGGCTCGACGGCCATCGACCACGAGTTCTTCGTGAGGAACAACATGAGCCTGGACGTGACGCCCCAGTCGATCCTGACGCAGCTCGTCTGGTTCAGCAAGTACTTGGAGAGCTACAAGGGTTGCAAGGGAGCGGCGAGGGGCGGCGCGTGCGGCGACGCGCTGGCGGACGCGCTGGTCTGGGTGGGCGAGATCGGCGTCAACGACTACGCCTACACCATCGGGTCCAACGTCTCCGGCCACACCATCCAGAAGCTCGCCATCACTACCGTCACCGCATTTCTGGAGGTAACTTGATACTCTGAAAACGAAAACAGATAGACGAACGTGACTGCGTTTCGCGTGAGTAAATTCCACGACGGAGTTGATAAAGCTCGACATATAATTCAGTGCTCTGGCTCCGGCACTGGTGCCCTTCGAGCTGAACTTTTACGTTAAACTAGCTAATTAGAATCAGCTTTTCGCAATGTTAGTGTCGAATTGAAGTCGCAATGTTTAGCTTGGTATTTTGCGGGAATGTGTATACATTTTTCGGCTTCATGGTCCTAGAGAGAAGAGTTTGGAGTTCTAGCTCAGTGTCAACTGTTTAGAGAAGCAATGAAATAGCGCTGACCCTGTCGAAGTGATCTGTCAATCCCAATCCTTGTTTGAGCAGAGAGCGAATGTCGGGTTTTGTCCATTCATACCTATGGATGTTCACCAATTATGGTAATATCTGTTCAGATCTGCCGTACTAAACCCTCAACCGATTGATTTTGTGCCTTAATTAGGGAGCATGGCGACACCACCGGATCGAACCCGAGTGCTTTCTTTTTTGGCCAGACAGCAATTCCCTCGAGTCGAATAATCTCAATTCAATCAACTTAGGTGGGCCGATCATAAATGTATCTGCTGTAGAAACCTCGACGAACATTGAATAAGCGCTTGAACTTTCGGTTGGTCGATGGCACGAATCATTAATGTCGATAACGTCATCCAAGTATCAATCTGATGCATTTTCACCGTAGCCAGTAACTTCACAATGATATGATTTTAACTGCATTTACTTTGCAGTCGCTTCTGAAGCGGGGGGCGAAATATATGGTGGTCCAAGGTCTGCCGGTGTCGGGTTGCTTGCCCCTGGCCATGTATTTGGCCCCCGAGAAAGACAGAGACGACATAGGCTGCGTGAAGAGCGTGAACGACCGAACCCACGCCCATAATGCCGTGCTCCTGGCCAAGATTTCCGACCTCAGGAAGCGATTCCCTGATTCTGTGATTGTCTATGCTGATTACTGGAACGCGTACCGCTTGGTCATGAAGACCCCGGCCAAGTACGGCTTCAAGGAGCCTTTCAAGGCATGCTGCGGTACCGGGGAGCCTTATCACTACAATCCGTTCGCGACGTGTGGCATGCCGTCCGCCGACCTGTGCCCTCGTCCCTCGGAGTACATCAACTGGGACGGAGTCCATCTCACGGAAGCCATGTACAAGGTGATCGCCGGCATGTTTCTGAATGGGAGGTACAGTCAACCTCCCTTTAGCTACTTGCTCGGCAAGAAACAGCACCGCGGATGAACTGCTCCTAGCTATAGCTAAACTGGGGATGCGAGTTGGGACGGGATGCCGTCGAGCTCTGCATCGGCCTCGGCAATAATGAATATAAGCTTCTTATAGCGGGAGCTATATACAGGACCTGTATTACGGGTTGAATTAGAACTTCATGTTGATGCAGATCTCATGATGCTAATACTATGTATGGAGTTTCAGTATTTCAACCGTTGGGATGCTAATACCATGCTCAGTAATTCTGCGAAATGTGAAACCGCAGCAATATATGGGTTAAATTACATTTTAGGGTCCTGTATGTTTTGAGAAGTTCGCTTTTGGTCCCTGTATAATCGGATTTTCACATTTCTAGTCCTCATGGCTTTACCATTTTCGACCCCGATTAAGTATTCCCATCAAATTTCTGTTTGAAACCCTCCAAACTATTGGATCAGCTTCGACTTTGGCCTGCAGCGCTTCTGTATACAATCTTCTAAAATTAATTACTCTTTCAGTATTCGTATTGTTGACATCCAAAATTAGCCTGCCATTAAATGCTTGTCACGAGAGTGAGACTGGAATCACATGTATATCACGTGAAATGTATTGGCTATCTACAGGCACTGGGGCAAATACCCTGTAATTGGTAACAAGGCAAGGGCTTGCCATGTATCCTGTTATCGAAATATGATGATGGACTAGGTAGCGTTGACATGTGACACGGACACGCGATACGACATTATATGACACGCCGACACGTCATTTCTCAAAAATAGAGAATTCCGACATGTTGGGACACGTTGTATATTAAATGAATATTTTTATTTTTAATTAATTTGATTTAAATTCATAATTAAATAAATAATAACAAAAGAGCCTACAAAGAATTCATACTAATAATATTAATAATTCTATTCACAAGGAAAGTCGAAAGATATATTCATAGTTAATACATATCTATATTTGAGGACATGTTTTTAATTCTAACAAAAGTTATTGATGAAACTAATGACTAATAAGAAATTAAAATTAACTTATTTAAATAAATTTACGATCTTTTACAATAATCAAAATTTATCATTATTCAACATTTAGTATTTTTATTTTTCAAAATCACTTTATAATCTCTTTTATTTATTTTTTTGATAAAAAAATACGATACCAAAATCCCCCCTGTGGGTCCACCCCAACTCCCACGCCCTCAAATTTATTTCCCTCGTTTCTTCTTTCCCTCGCCCCCTCCCTCCCCACGAAAATCCCCCATAACCGCCTGTCAGGCTTCACTTCCTTTATTAGAAATGACATTGTTATTCTTTGACATATGATGTGTACGTACATCTGTATTATTCTATTATATGGAACAAAGAGGACATTCTTTTTTTAATACTAAATTTTGCTTGAAAAATGACAGAGGGACTAGTTCTGTTGCCAAAGCAAAGTACATAGACCAAAATTGACCATTGCCAAAAATATAATTTTGCCAGAATTGCTCCCACAACAAAATATCTTTCATCAAGAAGTATTTTTTGATTTATATGAAGAGGGACAAGGGTTTTGCGCAAAAGATATGAAATGCAATGTAAATATTAACTTTCGGACACAACCAACAATGTACAATATCGGGCTAAGTTGAAATCTAATTATTAACAACAAGACCCATAAATTACAAAACTAAATTTGAACTATGCCTAAATTCAATCAACAACACAGTTTGGGGATAATTGGACACAATCTCAAAATTCAATCGATGACACTGCCCTAAAATAAAGAGATACAAAGCCGTAATTTAATCAAACAATGCACTAGAATAGGAGACATAATGCCAAAATCTAATCAACGACATGAATCTGAAAACTATAGCTAGGCAAATTAAAGTGTAGTGTAGGAAATGTAAAATTAAAGAGATAACATTTTGATTAATTTGTCGAGGACTCCTCGTTGGACGATGGTGGTATTTAGGGAAACTTGGTAACCATTGGGTAATTGCGCATCCTTCAATAACCGCTTCCGACCTTGCCCACATTTGTTGTTTTCCGCAAATTGTTTTACCCATTTTCTTTACAACCAAGTCAACCGTGCTTTGGAGGTTATACATTTATTGATGATCGTTCCATAGTTGGGTCTTCAAATAGCAATTGCTCTTTGTACAACTTTGGCGCTTGTTATTCTGGTATCCTTGCGTAACATTTCAAGTATTTCCACCTAAAATTTACCATCAATACTTGTTCAGGCAGCCACCATCCATTATCTATGAAGCACGGACACGTTGCCGGAGCTTCCGTGTCATGTCCAACATGTGTCGACGTGTTTGACACGCTCTAACACTCTTGGACATGCGGTTAACATGTGTCGAATTTTCCGACACGTGGTCAACTCTTCTCAACACGTTCCGACACGCGTGTCTGAGAGAGAGAATCGTTGAATAAGATGATAGAGGGTGGAGGCGAGGGCGAGGAAGCAGATGCAAGGTCGCGAGCGATGATGAGAGAGGACCAGAGGAAGAGCAAAGACTGAGGCGACCGGGTCATGATTGCGATGCCACGAGGGAAGGCCGGCGGTGAGGTTACGGCTGCGAAGGAGGAAGCGTTGAACGCAAGGCGGCGAGCGATCTGATGAGGCGATCCAGAGAGAGAGGAGATGGAGAGGAAGAGGGTTGTGTGAGGAGGAGGAGGAGGAGGAGGCAACGGCAGCAACTAAGGTTTTTGAGGGAGGGAACTCAAAAAAATAAAAATGGGATTTTGATGGGACTTTGCGTGATTTCTTCTTTCTGCAGGGTGGGTGGACGAGAGGGTGAACTTATTCTACTTCACGAGGGTTATATAGAGGGCGGCTTTTGTGTCTATTTTTATCTTGCCTAAGTAGATTATCTTGAGCTACACATACATTACCTTGGGCTAAACTAAAAAACGACTATTTTGAAAACGAATCAATGATGATCCTCCATGGATTCGCCTATACTTCTCCTGTTCGAATTGGGTTTGAAACCAAACCTCTCCTCAGGAGGATAGATGGGCAATTTAAGTGAGATCTAATGTATCGAAATCAAAGGTCTCTGCAAAGTTGTAAGACCATGTATGGGGGCTCATGTCTGCCCAATGTCGGAAGGTCTCCATGATTGGATTTCATATTTAAATAACCCTCGTAATAATAAGAAAGTAGTTTTTTTAGCGATGGGCCTAGCACAAGAAAGCACATTCGATCGACTGGAATTATTTTGCTATATCCAGATTAATACCGATTCAACCCATTTCATGAAAAAAATAACCAACGAGCACTTTCTTATCTTCTTATCATTGTCACGCTAGCTAAAACTATAAAAAAAAAAAAAGAAAAAGAAAAAAGAAGAGGATTTTTTTTTAGGAGAAGAAAGACTCCAAACTTTGTCCATTGTGATATATTTAATCCAAGCTTTTTTTTTTTTTTTTTGTGACACAAAATACTCTAAACTTGTACTCATGTAACACATTTACCATAAACTTATACAGTGTGACACATTTACCCCAAATTTGTTATTTGTGACACAAAAAAACTCAAAAAACTTGTATTTGTGTGATACACCAACTCCAAAAATTTGGTGTTACATATTTGGGGTTTTTGGTGTCATAAATAAAAAGTTTGGGATAAATGTATTACACAGGTAAAAGTCTGGGGTTTTTGGTATCATGGAAAAAAGTTTAAGTTAAACGTGTCATAGCTGGCGATGTTTCTGGCGTCACAAAAAATAATTTAAGGTACATGTGTCACTTTGGGCAAAGTTTGGAGGTTTTTTGTGGCTGTTCTAAAAAAAAACTAAGCACTTCGAATTAAGCAATAAATTTTAAACACTAATTGACATAAGTCTTGAAAACCTCTTGTGAAATTTGCTCGATACAGTATGGATTTTAAGCAATGAGTTCCGTAATTTTGTTTGCTAACTAATGCAATTGAATGTTGGAACGATCATATTTCACAAACTCATCCATGTAAGAGCGTAACAATGTAAAATTATGTTATAAAAAGATCAAGCTACTGAGACTAATTTACGAAAAGTAAGATTTTGTGGTGCATCTAGATTTCATACGTTGTTCGTAAATAAAAGAGGACTATCGCTTTATAAAATTTCTTGCAAATGAAATAGACTAAGAAGAGATTTGCCGAGTTCGTGAACAAATCTCTGCGGAGCCCACAGAGAGTAGCAATTAGATAGATTATAGGGACAAAAGAATAGCGCAAGTGTCGAAACTTAGTTTAGCACGGGGATAAGTGCCAAAAGTTATGAAAAGTATACTGAGTGTCACTTATTTTTTTTAAAAAAAATTGGGACACCTGATTGTCAAGTCCGGCGACTCTAGCCGGAAATCCTACGTGGCAATTTTCTATTAATATAATTTGTCTACATGACTTGCCGGAGAACTAGGTTAGCAATAAAGAGCTAAAACAATGTAGTTTTAGCCTCAGATTTGAATTTTAATATAAATATTAATTAAATTAAATCTAAAACTAAATTATTATTAAAAAAAAGATGGTAGAATGGCGAGGACTATGTAAGCCTTCATCGCCACCTCACCATTTCATTAGGAAGGGTCGCTAACAGTGGAGGAGAGTCCGTCGAGGTTGTCTGGCCCTGATTGGGCCAAGGGCCGGGGTCGTCAGGCCCTGGCTGGGCCAAGGGTTGGCGACCCTTGGCCCAGATTTGCGTGAGGGCTTGCAGGCCCTCCTTGTTGGTTGGCCAGGGTCGTTGACCCTTGGCTAGGGCTTGGCGACCCCGGTTGACCCTCCCACACCATTGTCGGCTCAGCCTGGCGATGGCGGCAAGGCGATGGCAAGGGCTTGCACAGCCTTTGCAGCCCTTGTCGTTCTATCATCTTTTTCTAAATAATTTTATTTTTGAATTTAGTTTGATTAATATTTATATCAAAATTCAAATCCTGATATTATTTTAAAAGAAGAAGAAGAAGAAGTTGCAGGCATTGGGCGAGGGTTGTGCAAGCCCTCGCCGTTGCCTCGCCACCGTCACCGAGAAGGGTTGGTGATGGAGGGGGTAAGGTCGACCGACGTCGCCAGGGGTCGGTGACCCCCTAGCTAGCAGTGGCTGTAAGCCCAACCGGGCGAGGGTTGTTGGATCTGGGGAGGGCCATGACCCCTTAGCCCCAGATCTGGGCGAGGGCTTGCAAGCCCTCGTCGCCGGCCGACCCTCCCTCCACCGTCGCCGGCCCTTCTTGGCGATGGTGGGCAGGCGCTAGCGAAGGCTTGCACAGCCCTCATCCAACACCTGTAACTTCTTCTTCTTCTTCTTCTTTAAATAAATATTATTAATAATTTTAGTTTTGAATTTAGTTTACTTAATATTTATATTAAAATTCAAATCGAGGCAAAACAACGTCTTTTTTTTTTTTTTTTTAAAGTCATGTCAACATGCAAACAATGTTGTTTTCGGCTTATTTAGTCACATAAGCGTGCAAAACAATGTCATTTTGCACTTGTCTTGCTGAAGAAACGCCACGTTAGCATTTAGCTAGATTTTCTCGCCGTTTACATTTAACTGATCTATTTTGCTTTGATTTTAGTACTTAAGTATACAAATCCTAACTTTTGACACTTAAGTGTCCCTCGTGCCAAGTTTTGGTACTCTAGAGGTTCGGGTCTCGATTATAGGAATTCATTTGCTCAACCTGAAAAAATAAAATAAAATTGAGATGAGCTTAAGAGTATCTATAACATAGTATTATGGCATTTATTGTGATATACTGCGAATTTATCATTTGTAGATGTTCTACTTACCAAGATATTTTTTGTCAGTTAGCTAAATTAATCTATATAAAGATATAAGATTCACGCGAATTGCTCTGAGATATTTATGATTGGGTAGCCATTTGGGTATAGCCGTTAGGTTCAGGCAATTATAGACAGTAAAGCACTCCAAAGTACAGGCAGATTCGTCGACACATCTCAAAAGCTCCATCACTTGTTGGGACCTTATATTACTAGCTTACGAAGATTCGAAAGAAAGTTGAACTCAAGCTCGTGGGTCAATGTGAGCTCACAATGATTTATCGCTGAGGACTCTAAGGCGGTTAATTTCTTAAAGACAGAGAATTGGTCTCTCACAATTTCCAATTTCTTACTCTCGAAGGCAAGTTAGTTGGCAAGTATTCAAACAAAACTTGGAGATCTGCACACGTATTGATTCCCAAAAAATGCAGTTTTTTTCAGAAATTGTATTTCATTTTCTTGCAAACTCTTCTGCTTTGTTGTTATGCTAAGAAATCTAAGACTGACGAGCCTTTTCATATGTTTGGGTAAATCGACTAGCTTTGTGCAACCACGAAGAGATAATTGTAGCAAACTCTGTAACTCACAAATGGTATTTGAAAGCTTCTTCAATCGCTTGTTCTCGTGGAGAGGTAACGATCTCAATTGCTTCAAGTTGCATATAGAACGTGGTAACTCCTCAAAACTACCACATGACAAATCCAACAATAAGTGGTTATACTTGGAGATGAATATTCTAACAAACTCTTTAGCAATAACGCCATCATTAACTCTGAATTCAAACCCACCAAATCTAATTACACACGCAGCTTCTTTGAAATTGGCTTTCTCAAAAAAGGTGGGACTCCACTAGAATTTGAGATTCCCTTTAACAAAGTACTAGAGAGCGAAACATACCGAATTCAATCTGAAAGCTCTGCACCAATAATAGAATAATCATTTTGGGCCATAAATGTTGCAAAAGAATGGACCAAATCGTGCACCGCAAAAAAGGACCTTAATTAAGACTACTCAACTACATTGAATAAATATCTCTGCGATAAATCTTTGATGAACTCAGCACCAACGTCTTCCATTGCTAGTTTTCTGCTTGTTGAACTAATGAGTCCTAAAAATCACTAGGGTTTGCTTTAGTTAGTGGCTACCTTTCCTATATGGGAAGGGGGAGGTAGGGGATTTGAATTCTCACCTTATTATGGGGCTGGAGTGGGGACAATTTAGTTTCAGATGTGAATTTTGACTCTCAAGCCCTACAAAAAGACATGATAAAAAGTCTAAGAGTGAGAGTTAGAGTACGATTGATCCAAAAATAAAATAAAATAATGAGTCCTAAAGCCATCCATATCCTAATTAACTTATTGCTAGCAATTTCATATCCTTTCGAGAAAAGTGAAAATGTGGCAAAATAACGTTACATGTGAGATGGTAAATGATCATAGCTAAGCTTAAGTACTAGCAGAATGTTCTTATTTGCTTCCATTAACTTCCATGCTTTGCTATCTTTTATATGTGCCCAATACCATTTTTCATCCTTTGTATAAAGTAGACTCTCCAAAGTTTTCACTAGGAGATGAACTCTTTATGATTTTTTTGACAATTTATTTCTAATCTCGAGGAGATTAGGATGTGCTTGCTTTTCTTTTTTGTCAAATGCCCATTTTTCAAACAAGGCCTTAAAGTCTTCAATGAGAAAGACTTTCGTTACGGAGATGATTTCTTAATGGCACATTGTTACAATTATCTCGCTTTCGCTTGCTCATTTGCCTAGCAAATCTCTTAATTTTTTCCATCTATGGTGATCGTTGCTCCACACGTCATCCAAGACAAGTAGTTCAATCGGTCACCTCGCATGGCTTGAGTAAAAAGCTCAGAAATATTTTTAGCAGCGGGCTATTATTGGTTAGGCTAGAATACACTAGATTGGGTTTATCACGATCGTCCATTTGTGCATTCACATTCCGGGGACCACGTGAGTCTCATAAAACAGATGATTGTGATGGATTCAATTCAAATTCATGCAAGAAATTGTCACTCGTAGACAGCATTAACTCCTGCGAGGCATATCGTGGCCGCGTGGCCTCCTATAGTTTTGCATCAGGGAAATGGAATTAAAATTAGGGATGGGACATTAAGAAGACGGAAGACACGAGCAAATACCCCACGTTGCTTATCTAAAGAACTTTGAAAAAAATGAATAATTTTAATAATATTTTCCTATCACTTATAAAAATAAATGAATGAAAAATATTATCATCAATCATATAAATATTCAAATATAAATTATTATCGATAATAAAAATTTATTTCATTGATTAATTACTTCAAGTGATATGAACGATTATTTTCAATTTTTCAAAAAATAAATTGAGATTCGTAGCCTTTGTCGCACGATGGTCATCAAACAATGGGTGAATGATACGAAAAATGCGAACAAGCCTGAATTCAAAAGGCAAAACTTATTCCCCATTTTTTTTTTTCCGATTAGATTCTACTCCACTTAGGCAGGCAAGCATATCTTTCACAGACATTTAGGGCCTATTTGTTTGGGTTTTGTTTCTGTTCCCCGGAATGCAATTTTTGTTCTTTTGTTCCGTGGAACAAAAAAAGAACAGAAACGCGTTTGTTTACACTTATGTTCTCGGGAACAAATTTTTTTTTTTTTGTTCCCAGAAACAGATTTGGAACAGAAATAAGAAGTAGAAAAAACTTATTTCTTGTTTCCGGGAACATTTCCAAGAAACAATTTTTCTCTCTCCTATTTTTTTTCCTCTTTTTTTTTTTTTTCTTTTCCTTTTTTCTTTGGCCGGCGACCTCGCTGGAGCGTCGCCGGCCCTTGGTGAGGCTCGGCCTCGCCTTGGCTGGGCAAGCTCGAGCTCCCCCAAATCTGGCGAGGCTGCCAGCCCTCGTCAGCCGGTCGCTGGCCATGGCTGAGGCCGGCGACCGGCCAAAAGGAAGAAAAAAGAAAAAAGGAAAAAGGAAAAATAAAATAAAATATTAAAAAATTAAAAGAAACAAAAAAATTATACAAGTATGCCAAATGTGTTTCTATTCTTTTTCTATTCCAGAAACAGAAATTTTGTACAGTTACTAAACGCGTTCTTCTATTCAAAAATTGTTTCTTGGAATAGAAATAGTTTTTTCTATTTCTATTCCCTAGAACAATTTTTGAACAGAATCGTTATCTAACGAGTTTATTTAGTACGGGGTGGGCCCTGCTTTTCGACCTATCTTGGCGAGATGAATTTTGCCCCGTACGGGTTATTAAATGCGCAACGTGACATAAGTAAGGCCACGCTGCTCTGCTGAAGAGCAACGAAGGCAAACGAAAATGTTGCCGCCGCTGGCCTCCTCCTCCTCCTCTTCTTCTGTAGTTCTCACTGCTCTCGCCGTCGTTACTCAGGCCACCCTCCTCTTCTCCTCCCCCGCCTTCGCCGCCGCCGCTCGCTGACGGCCCTGCCCCTTCAAGAAGATCTACGCCGTGGTTGATTAAATTTTGGCATTATGTCTCCTATCCTAGTACGTTGTTTGATTAAACTATGGCTTTGTATCTCTTTATCCTAGGGTAGTGTCGGCGATTGAATTTCAACATTGCGTCCAATTATCTCCGAACTGTGTTGTTGATTAAATTCCGGTATAGTTCAAATTTAGTTTTGTAATTTATGGGCCTTGTTGTTAATTAGATTTCAACTTAACCCAATATTGTACATTGTTGTTTTTGTCCGAAAGTTAATATTTACATTGCATTTCATATCTTTTGTGCAGAACCCTCTTCCCTCTTAATAAAAATCGAAAAATACTTCTTGGCCAAAGATATTTCGTTGTGGGAGCAATACTAGCGAAATAGTATTTTTGGCAATGGTCAATTTTGATCTATGTACTTTGCTTTGGCAACAAAACTAGTCCCTCTGTTATTTTTTCAAGCAAAATTTAGTATTAAAAAAAGAATATCCTCTTTGTTCTATATAATAGAATAATATAGATGTATGTACACATCATATGTCAAAGAATAACAGTGTCATTTCCGTGTTGTTTGCAATGGAAACCAAAAAAAAAAAAAAAACCCGTACTTGATAAAGAAAAAAAAATTATTTGTTTTCAAGCATGGGTTTTTGTCGGTTAATAAAAAATCAAGAATTCTTACGGAGGAAGTTGTTCTTTCTTTAATCTTCCCAAGAACTTATTTTACTTCACAAAGATTATATAGAGGGCAGATTTGGTGCCTATTTTTATCTTGCCTAAGTAGATTATCTTGAGTTACACATATATTACCTTGGGCTAAACTAAAAAACGACTATTTTGAAAATGAGTTAATGATGATCCTCCATGGATTCACCTATACTTCTTCTGCTCGAACCGGGTTTGAAACCAAACCTCTCCTCAGGAGGATAGATGGGGCGATTCAGGTGAGATCCAATGTATCAAAAACAAAGGTCTCCGCAAAGTCGTAAGACCATGTATGGGGGCTGATGCTTGCCCAGTGTGAGAAGGTCTCCATGATTGGATTTCATATTTGAATAACCCTTGTAATCATAAGAAAGTAGGCTTTTTAGCTATGGGCCTAGTAAAAGAAAGTACATTCAATTGAATAGAATTATTTTGCTATATCTAGACTAATACCAATTCAACCCATTTTATGAAAAAAATGTGACCAATTAACCAATGAGCACTTTCTTATCTTCTTATCATTATCACACTAGGTAAAACTACAAAAAAAAAAGGATTTTTTTAGGAGAAGAAAGTTCCCAAACTTTACCCATTGTGATACATTTAATCCAAGTTTTTTTTAATGATCCCTAAACTTGTACTCATGTGACACATTTGTGATAAACTATAAAGTGTGACACATTTACCCCAAATTTATTATTTGTAACACAAAAAATCCCAAACTTTTTTTTCGTGACACAAAAAAACTCAAAAAACTTGTATTTGTGTGACGCACTTACTCCAAAAATTTGGTGTTATATAAATTTTTTTGGGGTTTTTGGTGTCACAAATAAAAAGTTCGGGTAAATGTGTTACACATGGTTAAAGTTTGAGGTTTTTGGTGTCGTAGGAAAAAGTTTAGGTTAAACGTGTCATGATTGGTAAAGTTTAGGATTTTTGGTGTCACAAAAAAATAGTTTAAGATACATGTGTCACTCTAGGCAAAGTTTTGGGATTTTTTGTGGCTTTTCTAAAAAAAACTAAGCACTTCAAATTAAGCAATAAATTTTAAACACTGCTTGACATAAGTCTTGAAAACCTCTAGTGAAATTTGCTTGATACAATATGGATTTTAAGCAATGAGTTCCATAATTTTGTTTGCTAACAAATGCAACCGAATGTTGGAACAATCATATTTCACAAACTCATCCTTGTAAAAGCATAATAATATAAAATTATGTTATAAAATGATCAAGAGACTGAGACTAATTTACGAAAAGTAAGATTTGGTGGTGCATCTAGATTTCATACATTGTTCGTAAATGAAAGAGGACTATTGCTTGCATTCACATTACGGATGATTGTGATGGATTCAATTCGAATTCATGCAAGAAATTGTCATTCGCTGACAGCATTAACTCCCGTGAGGCATATGGTCTCCTATAGTTTTGCACCAGGGAAATGGAATTAAAATTAGGGATGAGATATTAAAAAGACGAAACACACGAGACACAAATATCCCACGTTGCTTATCTAAAGAATTTCGAAAAAAATTAAATAATTTGAAAAACATTCTCTTATCACTTATAAAAATAAATGAATGAAAAATACTATCGTCAATCATATAAATGTTCAAACATAAATTATTATCGAAAATAAAAATTTATTTTATTAATTAATTATTTCAAACGATACGAACGATTATTTTTAATTTTTAACAAAATAAACCGAGAGTCGTTGCCTTTGTCGCACGATGGTCATCAAACAATGGGTGAATGATACGAAAAATGTGAACGAGCCTAAATTCAAAAGACAAAGGGGTTGCATGGTAACATTTCCGTTCTTTTTGTGTTAGAACGAAGAAATAAAAAAAAGTATTTACGTTCCGGGGAACAATTTTTGACCGAGAAAAATGCGTTTGGTAAATTTGTTCGGGAATAAAAAATGAATAGAAATACGTTTGGTAAATTTTATTCTTTTTTTGTTTCTTTTAATTTTTTAATATTTTTATTTTATTTTTCATTTTTTTCTTTCTTTTTTATTTTTTCTTCTTTCGGCCGGTCACCGGCCTCCGGCGACCGGCCGAAGCCCGAGCTCGCCCGCGCCGGCAAGGCCGAGCTCGAGCTCGCCCAGATCCGGCAAGGCCGAGCCTCGCTGGGGGCCGGCAACGCTCGGCCTCGCCGGATTTGGGCGAGCCCGAGCTCGCCCTGGGCTGGGCGATCTCGAGCTCGCCCGCGCCGGCGAGGCCGAGCCTCGCTGGGGGCTGGCGACGCTCGGCCTCGCCGGATCTGGGCGAGGCCAAGCTCGCCCAGCCAAGGCGAGGCTCGGCCTCGTCGGCGCGGGCGAGGCTCGGCCTCTCCGGGGGCGGGACGCTCCGGCGAGGTCGCCGACCCTCGACGCGTCGCCGGCCCTCGACGGCGGTCGCCGGCCATGGCCGAGGCCGTGACCGGCCAAAAAAAAAAAGAAGAAAAAAGAAGAAGAAAAGAAGAAGAAAAGAGAAGAGAGAGAAGAAGAAGCGTTTCTTCAAAATCGTTTCGAACAAGAAACAACTTTTTTTTTCGCTTACCATTTATGTTCTTTTTGTGTTCCGGAAACAAAAAAACAAAAAAAGAACAGAAACGCAACCAAACGCGTTTCTGTTCCTTTTTTGTTTCCAGGAAAAAAAAACAAAAAAAGTGTTCAAAAACAAAAACGAGGAGTAAAAACATGCACGCCCAAAACTTCTATTCCCCATTTCTTTTTCGGTCAGATTCTACTGTCTTAAGCAGACAAGCATATCTTTCAAAGACATTTATTTAGTACGGGGCGGGCCCCCGTTTTCGACCTATCCTGGCGGGACGAAATTTCGCCCCGTACGTTTTATTAAATGCGCAACGTGACATAAATAAGGCCACGCCGTTCCGTTGAAGAGCAGAGCAACGAACGCAAACCGAAAATGTCGCCGCCGCGTGTAGTTCTCACTGCCCTCGCCGTCGTTACTCTGGCCGCCCTCCTCTTCTCCTCCCCCGCCGCCGCCACCGCCGCTCGCCGGCGGCCCCGTCCCTTCAAGAAGATATACGCCTTCGGGGACTCCTTCACCGACACCGGCAACACCCGCTCCGACACCGGCCCCAGCGGCTACGGCCACGTCTCCAGCCCCCCCTACGGCGTCACCTTCTTCCACCACCCCACCAACCGCTACTCCGACGGCCGCCTCGTCATCGACTTCGTGGCCCAGTCCCTCTCCCTCCCCTTCCTGCCCCCCTTCCGCAGCGTCGCCCCCTCCCCCTCCGCCGCCGCCCACGGCGTCAACTTCGCCGTCGCGGGCTCGACGGCCATCGACCACGAGTTCTTCGTGAAGAACAACCTGAACCTGGACACGACGCCGCAGTCGCTCCTGACGCAGCTCCTCTGGTTCAGCAAGTACATGGAGAGCCACGAGCGGTGCAGGGGAAAGGCGTGCCGGGGCGCGCTGCGGGACGCGCTGGTGTGGGTGGGCGAGATCGGCGTCAACGACTACGCCTACACCATCGGGTCCAACGTCTCCGGCGACACCATCCAGAAGCTCGCCATCGGCACCGTCACCGCTTTTCTCGAAGTAAGTTGAATACTTAGAAAAACCGATGGACGGACGTGACCGGGTTTCCCATGAAGAAGTAAATGATAAAAAAGCACGCAGAGATAGAGCTCTCGTGACGGAATTGATAAAGCTCTCTGGCTTCGGCTCGGCTGCCGTGCTTCCGTACCTGAGCTAAACTATTACGGTAGACTGGTTAATTAGATAGCCGTGCTTCCGTACCTGAGCTAAACTGTGACGATAGACTAGTTAATTAGATACAGAAAAATAATGAAAATTTATTTGATAATATCAACTATAATAAATTCTAAAATCAAGTTATTTTTTTTTTTCTTTTTCCTCTAGTCAATCGTTAGGCTTAGTGATAGTTAGCGACCTTGTTGACTCGTCTGGCTATCGCCGAGGTCGGGTCTGATAATTAGTTAAAGGAGAAAGAAAAAGAGAAGGAAAAAAAAGTAAAATCTCATAAAATTATTAAAAAATTATTAGAAATTTTATGTCACAAAAAATTCGGGAGTCATGTGAAATGCATTTTTGTTTTTTTTATTCGAAAAATAGAAATTTTGTATAGTTTTAAACATGTTTAAATATTTGGAAACTTGTCCAAAAAACTACATTAGAAAAAATATTTCTGAATAGAAATTGTTCTTAGAATTAGAATGGTTATCAAATATATCTACACAAAATTTTCATTCTCAAAATAGAGAATAAAAATGCGTTTGTTATGATACTCAAATCTTTTTGGTGATATAGATTCTTTTTTTAAAATTTTTAATTGATTTTATAAGTTTTTTCTTTTATACTTCTCATATTTTCCCTCTTCTAACTGGTAGCTAGCATGAGCCTCGTCATGGCTGAAGCTTGGCTGAAGCTTGACCTTGGCCAATCTCGCCAAGTCTAGGCTTTGACGAGGTCACTGGACCTCGTCTGGCCAGTTGCTAGCCATTGCAACCATTGTCGAGACCAATGACCGACTAAAGGAGGAAGAAGAAGAACAGAAGAAGAAGAAAAAGAAAGAAAAGAAAAAAAGATTGCTTGATCATTGAATTGTTCTCAAGAATAAAGAACTAATTTTTTTCTTCTTCTTGATTCCATTCCGAATTTATTCTTGGAAATAAAAATATTAGTTGACGCTATTAAGATGATTTCTATTTTTTTTATTCTGGAAAAAAGAAAAAAACAGAAACAGCTAAAAATCGGCCCGGACCAAATAGGTCCTTAGTGTCAATTTAAAGTTGCATTATTTAAGGTGGTATTTTGTGGGTCTATGTATATATTTTTGAGTTATAGATCTAGCTCAATTGTCAACTGTTTAGAGAAGCAATCGAATCACGCTAACCTTGTAGAATTGATTTGTCGATCCCGAACTCAACAAGGTAATTGTCGGGTTTTGTCCATTCATACGTATGGATGTTCAATATATGGTAATATCTGTTCGAACATAGCGACACTGGCGTGTCAAACCTGAGTGCTTTCTTTTCTGGCCAGACGGCAAGCTTCGAGTCGAATAGCTCAGTTCGACCAACCTAGGTAGGCTGATCATAAATGCATTTACTGTAGAAAACTCGACCTACATTAAATAAGAGCCCGAATTTTCGGTTGGACGGTGGCCAGATTCGTCAATGTGATACCCTTTTTCTCCATCCCCAGTAAACTTCACAATGATATGATTTGCTTTGCAGTCGCTTCTGAGGCGGGGGGTGAAGTACATGGTGGTCCAAGGCCTACCGCTGTCGGGTTGCTTGCCGCTGGCCATGTATTTGGACCCCGTGGGCGAGAAAGACGACTTAGGCTGCGTGAAGAGCGCGAACGACCAAACCCGCGCGCATAATGCCGCGCTCCTGGCCACGATTTCCAACCTTAGGAAGCAGTTCCCTGATTCGGTGATCGTCTACGCCGATTACTGGTACGCACACCACACTGTCATGAAGTCCGCGGCCAAGCACGGCTTCAAGGAGCCCTTCAGGGCATGCTGCGGTACCGGGGAGCCCTATCACTTCACTCCGTTCGCGACGTGCGGCACGGCGTTCGCCGACGTGTGCCCTCGTCCCTCGGAGTACATCAACTGGGACGGAGTCCATCTCACGGAAGCCACGTACAGGGTGATCGCCGACATGTTTCTGAATGGGAGGTATAGTCACCCTCCCTTTAGATACATGCTCAGCAAGAAACTGCGCAGCGGATGACCTGCTCCTAGCTATAGCTAAAAATGGGGATGCGAGTTGTGTTGGGACGCCGTCGATCTCTGATCGGCAATAATAAATATAGGCTTCTTCTAGCCGGAGCCATTTGCAGGACCTGTACTACAGGCCGAAGTAGAACCTTGTGTTGATGCAGATCACATGATGCTAATACTATGTATGGAGTTTCGGTATTTCCACTGTTGGGATGCTAATACTATGCTCAGCAATTCTGCAAAAACGTGAAACTGCAATAATAAATTGGTTTAATTACACTTCAGGTCAGGGCTCCGCATGTTTTTAGAAGTTCGCTTTTGGTCCCTGTATAATTAGATTTGTCACAATTCTTTTCCTTATGGCTTTACCATTCTCGACCAGAATTAATCATTCCCATCAAATTTCTGCCTGAAATTATCCAACTATTGGGTCAGCTTCGACTTTGGCCTGAAGCGCTTGAATGTACAATCCTCCAAAATTATTTACACTTTCGGTACTCGTACTTTTAGCAATTGTCAATTTTGGTCCATGTACTTTGCTTCGGTGACAAGACTAGTCCCTCTACCATTTTCCGAGAAAGATTTAGGTACATTCGTTACATTTTCAATCCAAAATCTTACGAAAAATGTCAAATCAAGACCAGTTCCAGAACAGCAGTGCTAAAAAAATAACATCATTGAGTCGAGGGGGCTGTTTGATAAAATTAAAAATATTAAATGCTTCAAATTAAGCAATGAATTCTAAGCACTGATTAAACACAAGCCCTGAAAAACCTTTAGTGAAATTTGCTTGATACAATATGGATTTTTAGCAACGAATTCCATAAATTTGTTTGCTAACTAATGCAACCGAATATTGGAACAGTCATATTTTACAAACTCATCCTTGTAAAAGTTAAAAAATGTGATAATGCAAAATTATGTTGTAACAAGATCGAGTGATTGACACTAATTTATCAAAAGTAAGATTCGATGGTGCGTCATGATTTCATACACTGTTTGTAAATGAAAGACGACTGTTGCTCTAAAAATTTTCAAACTCATATAGTACTTCAGTTGGTCTCATACAATATAAATAAGTCATTTTTCTCCGTAGAGAAAGTTGCGATACAGACACCAAGCAAATGATAAAGAACAACACCCATTCAAGGAAATAAAAAGAAATGTACGATATCAGTAGCCATTGTTTTCATATTGGCAAATGAAAGAGATTAATGAAGAGATTTGCCGAGTTTGCGAACAAATCTTTGTGGAGCGCCACTCCCCCCACAAGGAGTGGCAACCAGATTGATCATGGGAGTTCATCTGCTCAACAGAAAAAAAAAAGACAGGATGAGCTTAAGAGTATCTATAACATAGTATTATGGCATTTTATTGTGGTATACTGCGGAATTGTGAATTTTAGTCTACTTACCTATATACTTTTCGTCAGTTAGCTAAATTAATCTACATAAGATAAAAAGATTCATTTCAAAGGGACATGTATCCAAAATAACATGTGGAAGCCTCACCCTTTATACAATGCGTACATATCTTTGCAGAGCCCGAGAGTGGCAACCACGATCATAGGAGTTCATCTGCTCAAGAGGAAAAAAAAAGGACATGTGCTTAAGAGTATGTATAACATGGTATTATAATATTTATTGTGATAGACTGTGAATATGTTATTTTTAATCTATTTACCAAGATATATTTCATGAGTTAGCTAAATTAATTTATACGAAGATATCAAAGGGACATATATCCAAAAACATACAATGCGTACAGTATGAGCAAGTGCTTACATATCTAATTTAATCTTATGATGCACACAAGTTGACCTTTTGTTAATATAAAACATTCGAAACTGACGTATGGGTAGCTAGTCTGGATAAAAGGATATGGAAGGTTATCTAAATATGGAATTTGTATGAGAGAGATTCATTGGATAAAATGATAATGGTGTTGTTCACAATTGAAATTACTCTTTTGTCCGTCATTTGGTAACAAAAGTTATTAGTTATATAGAGAGATTACTCTTGAAAATAAAGATCAATGAAAGATGTAACCGTGGTTAAGTATGTTGTTTTTCAACTTCATTTATCAAAGAATAAAATTTCCAATTAAATCATAGCTCTTCAACAGTAATCATTAAAAAAACAGTTATCATAAAAACAAAAAAGCATTCAAAAAATTACATTGGATTCGAATTTCCAAGTAAAAGCAGAAAATCTGATTCCATCATCGGGGAATCAAGTTTTACTTTCAGCATGGCAGATAGTACCGAGAAAGTGGGATTTGTCAAAATTTTCCCAACACATTTAAAGTTGTCTCTCTCTCTCTCTTTTTTTTTTTTTTTACCGAGGGACCGTCGGAGATCATCCTTCGGGGATCACACGACCCTCCAGTGCTCGGTAGCACCGGCGAGGCTTCGCCGCAAGCCGCTATTTAGAAGTAAACCCTCGGGGGACTGGCCCGGTAAACTACCCTTAGGACCCACACTTAAGTCGCGAGCATCCGGATATTTGAACTCGTTCCCTCGGCGATGAGGTAGTAAAGCCCAACCATCACGGCTACCTACGGGTGGGTAAAGTTGTCAATTTTATGAAAATGCATGATGCATCGTCTTGTCTTAATCTTCACCGTCCGAGGAAGTCAGGAAAGATAATATAAGAAGGGAGTCTCATTAAATGACTGTTCTATAGGTAAGAAAAAAGAACAAATGAACCATCGGCCGTGGTGGCTCTGCTAGGTAGGCTTCTGTGAACCTTTGTGAGGGAGATGAGGAGTTCGAAACCTTTGCAACGCAAAGGCTCTGGTGGAGTTACTTGGTGTCTTAAGTGTGCTTCCGGGGGTGGTGGGTCCTCCCGCTTAAGTAGCATCTGGGGGTTTACGCTTCGGCTACCGGTTGAGGCGGTTCCTCCAGAAAAAAAAAAAAAAAAAAAGAACAAATGAAGGAAGAGACAAATGCGTACCTAATCATCAGTCCATTGTACATGTATCAAATTAAGTTGGATCTGAGGAACGTGAGCGATTTTGTGCCATTCCTCGCCAACAAAAGGCTCACATCTTTTGTTCAGTTCACCACAAAGTTCGATGCGTAAATCTTTGAGAGCGGTAAGGGATTGTATTCCTTGTGGCATGGATGATAAGTTGCGACACCTAATCAAGCGAATTGATTTGAGATATTTATGACTGGGCAGCCATTCAGGTATGGCTGTCAAGCTTGCGCAATCATAAACCAAAAAGGACTCCAAAGTACAAGTAGATTCGTCGAGACATCTGAGCAGCTACATCACTTGTTGGGACCTTGATATTACTAGCTTACGAAGATTCAACAAAAGTTGGGCTTATTCTCGTGGGTCAAAGTGAGCTCGCAATGATCAATCGCCAAGGACTCTAGAACGGTCAAATTCTCAAAAGGTATATATATTAGTCTCTCACAATTTCCAATGTCTAGCTCTCGAAGGCAAGTTAGTTGGCAAGCACCTTCAAACAAAACTTGGAGATCTGCACACATATGAATTCCCAAAAAATGCTGATCTTTTAGGAACTGCATTTCACTTTTTTGTAGACTCTTTTGCTTTGTCGTTATGCTTAAAAATCTAAGGCTGATGAGCCTTTTCATATGCTTGGGTAAAATGACTAGCTTTGTGCAACCGTGAAGGGATAATTGTAGCAAACTCTGCAACTCACAAATGGTATCTGGAAGTTTCTTCAATTGCTTGTTCTCACGGAGACGTAGCGATCTCAATTGCTTCAAGTTGCATATGGAACGTGGCAGCTCCTCAAAACTACCACATGACAAATCCAGATATCGCAAGCGGTTACACTTGGAGATGCATGTTCTAACTAACTTTCTAGTAATAACTTCGTCATTAATTCCCAATTGAAGTCTACTACGTCTAATTGCATGCAGCCTCTGTGAAGTTGGCTTTCTCAGAAAAGGTGGGGCTCTATCGAAATTTGAGATTCCCTCTACCAAAGTGCTAGAGAACGAAAGGTACCACACTTTTTCTGAAATCTCTACATTATCTAAACCAACAATAGAACAATCATTTTGTGCCACAATTGTTGCAATAGAATGGACTAGATCGTGCAGTGTAAAAATTGACCTTGATTCAGGCTTCTCAACTATGTGGAGTAAAGATCTCTTCCACAAATCATTGATGTTGCGATATCCTGAATTTCAACCCCGTCCCGAATATAAGAAATTGGCATCTCATCGGCGCGCCTATGGTCCTTTTTCTCTGAGCTGATCACTCATGAGTTAACCAATCTATCGGGCGAAGCCGTTAAGGGATATAACTGCGGTAAAATCCCTAAAAGCTACCTGGTAGGTCGGATCGGACTAAAATCGCGTTCGATCGATTTTAACCATGAAATTGAATTCGGTTTCGAAAATCGGACGTTCGAGCATGTCACGGTTCATTTATAGAGCGCTGTCTTGTCTTTCGGAGAAATTCCATCGAGTTCGAGATTTTTACGGAAAATCGATTCGGACAAATCGGAAAAGAGTTGCAAATTCGGATGGACATTATTAGAGGAATTTTGGATCACCAAATTCAAGTAAATTGTAAGGAGATGGTGCAAATTCGTAGGGGTGATGGATTGCTACAGTTTGGTCCTTAATTTGATTTCATTTGGTATGGAATTGTGGAGAAATTGGCTCATTGGGTGACCCATTGGAAACGTTGGCTGAAAATATGCATAATTATCTACAATAAAGTGATTTAATTTGGGTGAAATTGGAGCAAATTCTCCGTTGGTTAGGCTGAAGACTTTTGTGGTTTGTTAATCATGAATGAGATATTTTCTTTTGACTTAGCCCCCCTCTCATTCGGCTTCTTCAGCACGCTAGCAAGCTGTCGTCTCCCTTCGCCGCTTCTGCCGGCCTACCTTTTTCCTTCGAAGAAATCCAGCTGAAGCAAAAGACCAATTGCTGCTTCAACGTTTTCCTTCTTCACCTCACGTCTCCCACCGACGGCCCCATTCGTTCATTTCCTTCCCCGCAGCCGCGTGCCATCATCTGCCACCGCAGCTGTCCCCACCGAACGAAGCCTCACCAAGTCAACCAGCAATTTCTTCAACGCTGGCAGCACTGATCGAAGCCAACCCACGCCTGCTCCTCCTTCATTTTGGTCTCCTTCGAAGCTTCACGTGGCCGCCTGCTGCTCCATTTCTCTACTCCACCGAACTCTTCAACACCCACGCGTCCAAGCCTCCATCACCGTTGGTCAAAGCTCAGCCGAAACCCTCCATCGGTTTGTTGACCTCCTGGCCCCACATGAAGCCGCCCATCTCCACGAAGCCACATGCCTGCATCTCCATCGCTCCATCTTGGTTCTGCTCATCCACCGAAGACTGAAGCAGCTCCGTCCACCTCAGTCCTTCGACACCAGCATCTTCGTGAGCTCCCCCAACTTGCTTCGATTTTTGACCCGCCAGCAGCCCAACGAAGATCAAAGACGGAAGCAGCTCTTTCCGTTTCGGTGCTCGACCATTTCGTGGCTTCAGCCCATCGAAGGCAGCCCATACGTTTTCTTCGGCCCAGCAAGTTCGGCCCATTTGAAGCTCAGTCCAGCAGATTTCACGGCCCGTTTGAAGCCCATCTTTGGCTGCATCAACGGCCCAGCGGTTTGGCCCGCAAGTCAGCCGCATCAGCCCAGCGAATTTTATTGGGTGCAGCAGCCCAGTTTTTGAGGCCCATCTCCAGCAGAACTTGAGGCCCGCGCAATCAAGCCCAGTTCTGAGACCAAGCCCGTGAAGCAAGCCCGATCCAACTCAATAATAAATCTCAATTTGAGCTGAGATTTGTTGGGCCAAGTTTAAGGCCTAGTCCAAGTTCGTGGGTGTCGTCGCGAGCCCAAGTTCGGCTGCCGTTGCGTCGCTGTTGTGGTGTTCCGGTTGTCGCTCTGCACAAGTGAGTTTTACTCATTAATGCTTTCTTAGTTTGCTAATGATGCTTATGGGTTGATTAGATTTAATTAAGTGTAATTAGATGGTTAGATTAGAGTAGATTAGTGATTATTAATTAAGTGTGATGCATGTTAGGTGGTTAGACATAGTCATTAGCAAGTAGAAACGTGTTATTATTTATTGAATGCATCTCGAGAGTTTTCCCAACCCTTATCGGGCTTTAATTAGGCAATACTGGCATAAATTGAATTTTTAGTATTTATTTATTAATTTTCGAAATTAATTTAATTATTTATTTATTTTTCGGAAATTAGGCTGGGATAGCCGATGACCGAAATTCTATGCTGATTGTCGTGGCGCAGTCTGTTTATTTAATTGAGCTTTATTTTGTGCGGAATGGAATTATCTGTGAATTTGAGAATTATTCCTGAATTAATTAATGTTAGTTATTAATTGAAAAATAACCGGGCATCGATTGATAATGCCAAAAACATTCTTTATGGACTACAGAAAATGTGGAAGTTATGGAAAGGAAAATATTATATTTTGGCTAAGGCCAACCGTGTGCCCACGCACGATATTTTATCGGGTATGATAAAAAATGAGAAGAAATGTTGTGTGGCGTGACTCGGCGATTATTATATCGTTTTGGCATATAGGATGCCTTAGAGAATGCACGTAAATTGTTGAATATATATCATGCATGTGGCGATAATTGATCATGCCTGTGTGGCGATAATTAATCGTGTCTGTGTGGTGTAAATTTTGCCTGTGTGGTCGTATTTCTGTATGTCGAGTATCGTGCCTGTGTGGCCGAAAGTAAATGGAATGCTTGAAAGAGAATACACTTAATTGGTTTATATTGGCTCTGTGATTAAATATATCACCCCGGCGAAAACGACGCCCGAGAGCATGCACATAAAGTGTTTATTGTACATCACCTTGGTGTATGCTAAAGGAACCGCAGCTGTCTCACATCGCTTGGGAGAAGCCCTCTGATATGGTTTATACGGCTGCGGCCCCCCTCTCCTCTCAAGACGTCTTTTGAGGATGAGACCCGAGTTGGTATCAGAGCCAGGTTAAGTTGGATTCAGGTGTATGCTAAAGGAACTGCAGCTGTCCCACATCGCTTGGGAGAAGCCCTCTGATCTGGTTTATACGGCTGCGGCCCCCCTCTCCTCTCAAGACGTCTTTTGAGGATGAGACCCGAGTTGGTTCTAAGTCTAGGTCCATTCAATGGTATCAGAGCCATGGTTTTGTTTGTAATAGTATCCGTTCCATGCGCTTAGTAGGTGAATCCAGTGCTGAGAAGATCTCTTCACATCATGTCAGATCAACCAGAAATACTTGAAGCACCTGTTTCTCTCGTTACGACTCCATCTTCTTCCACCTCTTCAGATTTTCGGATTTCAAATGCTTCTAAGATAGACTATCTCTATGAAGTCTCTCTTAGTGATGAAACCAAGATATCTGAAACCCAACTTCCTCTGATGAACCCTTACTCTACTTTCGCTAAACCCATTTCATCATTTTCTCTCATCCGCTCTATTCGACAACTCATCCGCTAGACTCCGAAGGAAGTAAAAGAGTATGTTCAATCTTCCAAATTCGACCAACACCCTATTCCTGCTACTGAAAAGGAGTACTTTGTTACTTTTCAGATCCCCCCAGAATTTCCTAGATAATGGATCCAGCAGGGGTATTCTCATGTGCATTATGGTGCTGTTCGTCTTGCTCTTATTTTTCATGGTCGAAAAGGTTTGCCAGTTGTGGCAAGAATTGCTTTGTTGGATACCAGGTTTTTAGAATATCAGCATGCCTGCATAGGTATTGTTCAAACCACTTTAAATGCTGGAACTGTTTTTGTGACGTTGTATCCAAACTTCAATATTGCTCTTTCAGACCCTCAGTTACTCTCTTTTCTAAAAGTTCAAATTCAGCTCACTAGAGCCCCTCAGACTGCTGACTCAATAGCAGCAACATTGCACTACCAGATGGTTTATCGAGTGCAGAACCATGCTCTTGACTTAAACTTTCACAATGGAAATGAAGATGCACTATTCATTTCCATGCAGAATGACCAAGCCTCCTGCATTCATGTTCCCAGACAAATCCTGAAAGAAAAATTGGCTACCCTCCTTCCAGAAACTTGGATAACCAACTATGAAAAGTTGCTTCAAAGCAACAAGCCTTTTCAGTCTTTAGACTCTGAATTTGTTAGAAAAAGAGATGGCACTGTTTCCATCAAATTTGGCAAGGAAAAGGAAGAAAGTTCTTCTATTTTCCAAACTCTCTTTATGATTAAAAACCATGTGTTCCTGAGTCAATTTCCGAGCCAGATCCAAAAAAGCTTGTCAAATATTTCAAAAGTGATGGGCATCATGTTCATTACTACAAAGACCAGTATGGTCATTGTTTTTGGGATCCGTTCTGTCAATGTTCTTATTGTATCAACTCTCCTGACGAGGTAGACCCATTTGCAAAACCTCCACCCTGTAGGAAGCACAAAAAGCCAAAAGATCCCATGTACCAAAGGCACTTGAATGGAGATCCTTCTGTTGATACTCTTGGAGAGTGTGATAAATTCCAGTTTATGGTTTCTTATGCACCAACTCCACCACCAGAGTTTAATGTTTCTTCTCATGTATCACCAGAACCATCATCACCTCCTCCATCTCCACCCCAGAAAAAATCAGCCATTTCTCCGTTTTATAAGCCAATTCTTAAGTGGGCGAAGAAACATTCCTACTCACTTGAAGTTCCAGCAGAAATACCACCTACCTCTTCCATCTCCATGTTCCATGAATCAGACTTTCCTCCTCTTGTTAGGGAAAGCTCTAAACTCTCGTTTCCTGCTCCAAAAGAGTTTATTGATCCACAAAGTAGATATAGGCATGTCCCAAAGATACCTGCCCCTGCTGATGTGGATGAACATGGAAGGCAGAAAAGAACTCCTGTTGCTGAAGCTGTTCTAAATTGGCAATCGGAGACTTTTCTTGCACATAACAATGCTTTCAAATCAATTGATTCCAAGATTGGAAATGTGCAACAAGACTTACGAAGATATGATGAAACCACCAAGAAGATGCTTTCAGATTTCCAGAAGAGGCTTCATGCCTTGGAATCTAGACAAAATTTAGGTTATCATTATCTTGAAAGTCCCAAGGTTGAGATAGACAAGCTCAAAAGGCAAATCCAAATTCTTGAAGAAGGAAAACTCAACCCAGGAAGAATCAATCCATTTCCTTCCACTCTGCGGACATAAATCCTTCCTTCTCTACCTCCGCCACTTCAGACGTCTATCTTTGCTACACTTCCAGACATTCCTGTTACACAAAAGACAGATGTGGCTGAAATGAGAAATCGTCTCAGAGAACTATATCGATTAAGGAAAGAAAAGGGGAAGGAAAAGAAGATTGAAGCACCCTCACCCTCGTTGGTTATAAGCGAAAGGCCAGAACAACTAATGTTGTCAAACCCATTAGAATTTTTTCTTAGATATTTGGGTAATCAGGAACCACAGCCTCCTGATCCTCTGCAGCCTCCACAATAGACTGATCCTGTCATTCCAACAGACTAGGTTCTGTTTCCAACAGAACCAGCCTTTCCAAACATCTTTGATACTGAATCAGACTCGGTATCTCTTGCGTCTTCATCCTCCTTTTCAATTCCTACCACTAACCCTCTTCCCATAGCACCAATAACATCATTAGTGTTCATGGCTGATCCCCCGGACTATGACATGGATTCAGATCATTCTAAACCAGAAGTTGTCTAGCCAAACAATTTCTCCCAAAATATCGTCACTTCATCAAAACAGTTTTTCACTATTGATGATATTCCTTATCGCAAATGGCCAGATAGACTTGAAGAATTTCATACTTGGTTAAACACCCAAGCCATTACCAATCAAGACAAGTATGATGTTCTTTTTAACTTTGTCACAAGATTCACAGGTAGCCTCAAACTTTGGTGGGCATCTGTGTCAGAACAAGATCAACTCCACTTTTTACTCGCACCAAGCTTTCAGTATGCCATCACTCTTATGTACCACTTCTTTGTGGGAAAACCCGTTGATCTTGTGGAACTCAGAAGAAGAGAATTTTTCAAAAGAAGGTGCTGTTCTCTTCAGAAAAAACATCTTGATAAACATTATCGAGAAATGCTTCAGCTCTTTTACCAAGTCGGAGCTGATGCAAATTTGAAGCATGTTTTCCTAACCTCCATTCCTAAAGAATTATCTCAACCAGTGAAGAGAAATTTTCTCTCTAGACAAAGGAGAATCCAGGATGTTACGTTGGGAGAACTCCAACAAGAAATCCATTTGTGTTTAGAAGACTTGTGTATGAAGCGTCAGATGATCCAGTCTTATGTCCATGACAACAGAGAACTTGACAGGGCATGTTCTCAGCAGAACTTAAAGATCAAATGCTCCAAGAAAGATTGTGACGGTTCTTGTGGAAAATTCTCCAGGAAAAAGAAGCACTTCAAAAAGATCTGGATAAACAAATCCAAGCATGGCTCCAAACACTCCCGAAGAAAGAAGAAATGACGATATCTATGCAAAAGGAAAGATCGCTCGGGCCACAAAAAGTCAAACCGATGCTTCACCTGCAACAAAAAAGGACATTTTGCCAAAAATTGTCCCTAGGCAAAAAAAGGTCAGAATCATTTGATACATCATATAGAGAATGAAACTGATATTTCTCTTGGAAATGATGATATCGAATCTTTATTTTTTGCGGATGAAGAACCATGTGAACAAACTCTTTGTGTTATCCCTTGTTATCAAACTCCCAGTGATACTGATTCAGAATCAGATCCTGAAGATATCTTTCACATATCTCTCACCCCTTCAGAAGAAAGTACTGACATATTTTCAAGCCAAACTCATTGTCCTCATTTTCCTGTGAAAATATTCACTTCAAAGTTTGCTAAACCAATCACTGTCATTGCCCTCATAGACACTGGAGCTGCTTCTTCAACCTTAGACACTAAAGTTCTTCCTGAAGAATATTGGACTTCTTGTGTCCGGTATTTTAACTCTGCCTCAGGAGATACTTTCTCTACAAATGTGAGAACTACTCCCATAACTGTTCATTTTTTCCCATAGTGTTTCATAACTACAAAAATCTTTGGCTCTAGTCTCCCCAACAAAGATTTGATTATTGGTTGGGATATCATAACTCAAATTTCTCAACTTTGCATCATCCTTGGAAAATGTCTTAAGTATAAAGACCAATTCTATGAATTTGTCAATATTCAAAGACTTTTCTCCATTGAAATGAGTCTGCTAGATCTGATCATGCAAAAGTTGCTGGAATCCTGTTTGGAATCTCATTCTGAATTTGCTCAGAAATGTTCCCATCCTTTATGGAAAAATCCAGAATTCTTTGTTCGCATTCCTTTCAAGAAAAAATGAAGATATTAATCCAACCAATGCGAGTTATATGGGAATGAATCTAGAACACATGATTTTGGCTCAAAAGGAATGCTCGGAATTGCTGCAACAAGGCCTTATTGAGGTCTCACATTCTCAATGGGCTTGTGAAGTTTTTTATGTCAACAAGCGTGCTGAGCAAAACGGAGGAAAAATGAGACTGGTAATTAATTATCAGCCACTTAATCTTTTTCTCCAAAATGATAAATTCCCTTTACTTTCCAGAAACTCTCTTTTTGCTGGATTATCCAAAGCCCAAATCTATTCCAAATTTGATCTTAAAGCCGGATTTTGGTAATTGGGCATTCATCTTGAAGACAGACCCAAGACAGGGTTCTGTATCCCAAATCAGCATTTCCAATGGAAAGTTCTTCCTTTCGGCCTAAAGGTTGCTCCATCCCTTTTTCAAAGGGCTATGTGCAGAATTTTCTAGCCAATTCTGGCAAGCGCATATTGATGATATCTTGCTCTACAGTCCTGATGAACAGTCACACTGCCAACTTCTTGAGCAGTTTGCAGAAATTGTAAAAAAGCACGGCATCATGCTTTCCCAAAGAAAGATGAATATCGCCCGGACAGACATTGAATTTCTTGGTATGCACCTTAACAAAGGGACATACTATCCAGGGCCACATATTGCTCAGAAATTGTTGAAATTTCCTGAAGAAAACTTTACAAGAAAGCAAGTTCAGCAATTTCTTGGGATAATTACTTATCTCAGGGATTTTGTTCCACACATTGCAAAACTACTAATCCCATTGCAGACACTGTTGAAAAAGAATCCCCCACCTTGGGGAAAATCTCAGACTAGTGCAGTCGCTGAACTCAAAGAGATCATGCAATCTCTTCCTCCTCCAGACTGATGCCAGTGATGAATATTGGGCTGCTATCCTATTCGAAAAAATTGATGGTAAGAGACATCTGTGTGCATACAAAAGTGGAAAATTTTCACAGGCTGAAATGCATTATCATTCCACTTTTAAAGAAATCCTAGCGGTCAAAAATGGAATAAAAAAGTTCGAATTCCATCTTATTGGCCATCACTTCCTAGTTGAATTGGATATGACATCTTTCCCTCAAATGACCAAATTCAAATAGAAGCAGGTTCCAAATTCTCAACTGCTTCGATGGGCTGAATGATTTTCAAAATATTCTTTTGAGACCGAGCATATTGCTGGAGACAAAAATGTGCTTGCTGACTTCCTCTCAAGACCAAAAGCACTAGCTGAAATCAACATGTACGTTATGAGACGTGCTTTTCATATGCGTCAATATGGTGAAAAATATAAGATCGAGAAGATCAAAGATTAACCAAGTTGGAAGTATCCCCAGGAAATCATTGAATATATCCAGAATGACAGTTTCACTTAAAATTTGGATAAACTCATATGGCAATGCCACGCAGATTTGTTTAGGTTCAATGGAGGTTTGATCCTCTATCCTTTTGGATTAAATGCAGATTATCCGTTCATACATCCTCTCATTTGGAAAGAAGATGATTTTCCTGACCAGCTTCGATGGTTATTATGGTACTTAACCAATAAGTACTTGATAGCTATTGAAATTCCAACCAGAAGATTCATTGTTAACCTCACCAGGATATTTGGGCTTCCCAGAGGTAAGATTAAAAATGAAAATGACAAAAATCTTTTAGATTTCCTCAATTGGTTTTATCCTCCAAATCACTGGAAATGGCTCCTCGAGAAAGAATTGAGAACCACACAACCAAACCCTGAAGTTCATACTATTTTGTTCTTTCGACGTCCATGGCATTTTTTCACAAATAATGGCCACATTGTCGATGCTCCTCAGAATATAGGTACCACATCCTATAAACCTCGGCTAGACAACAAAGACACTCGAGTTTACAGATCTTATCCAGGTCCTGTTGGTTGCTGTAAGCACCAATATTGAGAACTTCAGAGAATCTTATGCCAGGAGAACAAGGCCATTCCTCCAGATGCATGGAATTATGATGTACCCACAGCATGGGATCATTATAATCTCGCACCAGAAGCCAAAGAAGCGCTCGAAGAATTCAGACAAGCTGCATCATCGCAAGATCACCAGATGTCAGATAGAGATGACACTGCACAGTCTTCTCAAGACCCCTATGCTACATGGGGAGGTCCTCTTTCCCAAGACCCCTATGATCAAGGACCTTTGTCCTTATCTCAAGGCATGGACACATCCTTTTATGCACAACCATCCAATTGGCCTCAGCCAAATCTTCCTGCCGACACAACAGATGACAATACAGATTGGGAACAAGAACTGGCATCTGCAACATATCCTCAAGAAGAAGCATCCTCATCCCATCGATTGAACCAGATCCTCACACTAGAAGATCTTGAGGCACTTGAACAAAAATGTGATGCACATCTTCTAGCAACAGAACACAGCTCAGATGACTCATACTACTGTTATAATGCTCGTGACGGACGAGACCGCTGAAAGATCGATGTTCGTACAAGTTTACTGTAGCAAGTTATTGTTCACTTTTACTGTAGCAGTAGGTTAGGGAAATCACTGTTCATACCGTACAAATAATTCCTGACCGAAATTTTTGGAAGCCTTTGTCTGTTCAGGACCCGTGTGTTTTGGTCCTTGCTTGTTTGTAACCTCTAATTGCCTATAAAAGGCGAGGAGGATGTATTGTGTTGGACAGAGTCCCTTGAAGTAAAGTGAGTGTTTTTGTGAAATTCTCTCCATGGCTTTCTAAATTCCTCCTCCTTCAGCCTGGTAGGATCCTCTAAGAAATGCAGCTCGGATAGTTACAAATGTTACCATCCTGGTTCTACTTGGGTGTCTCTAGGCTCTGAACTAAAGGGCAGAGTGGTTTTCTGCTAACATGCTGTCCCTGAAGGGCTTGATATAGAGTTGTTCGCCCAGTGTGGGAAGGCATACCTGCAGACTCGAGAAACATATGTGATTTGGTGATTGAGTATACAATTTGGGAATTATGGTATGAGTGGGAATGACCTAGAGATGGTCCGACTGACATGTAATCGACTAGGTCGATTTGATCGATGCTTTGATCTGTTGAGATTGTTGGGTGCTTATTGAACTATACTGATTTGTAGGTTGAGACTGAGGCCAAGGTAAGTCCTCTGACTCGTTTTATGCATAGGCAGCCCTAAGGTGTATTGGTTTACTAATCGGGTCTTAGGGGGTAGAACTTGCTGAGACGTAGTCTCATTGGTTATTGAATAACCATTTCAGGTCCCTAGATGTAGCAGACTTGGATGTTGAAGATCTCGAAAGTCCGGTGCAGTCTGCTGAAGGCTCTAGTTGGAGTGTGGAGGATGATGAAGAAGAGGACGAGGATCTGTGGTTTGTGGAACCCCACCCCTACTTGTAGACCTTGTTTTTAAAGCGGCTTGAGTTGAACTTGAATTAATAGTTCACCTTGTATATACGTGCACTGGTTTGCAATGTATATAAAAGTGGATGTTTTTAAATGTTTGAAATTTAGTCCTACTGTTCTATCCTAATGTTTTATTGTCTGGGGATTTAATATATGCTTCCACATGTGCTTATGAAAAAGAAATGGTCGGCGATACGTAGTCTTGGGATATCGCATTTAAAATCGACTAAAGTAAGGAATGTGTGCGTGCCTGAGGATTGGGGCGTGACAGACGTACTCAACACCAACGTCTTCTGATGCCGATTTTTCCCTTGTTGAATTAATGAGTCCTAAAGCCATCCATAGCCTAATTAAATTATCGCTAACGATTTCATATCCTTTGGGGAAAAGTGAGAATGTGGGAAAACAACGTTTCAAGTGGGATGGTAAATGATCATAGCTCAGCTTAAGTATTGGCATAATGTTTTTATCTTTTTCCACTAACTTCCATGTTTCGCTATCACTTATATGTGCCCAATACTGTTCTTCGTCCTTCGTGTAAAGTAGACTCCCCAAAGTTTTCATTAGGAGAGGAACTCCTTGTGATTTTTGGACAATTTCATTTCCAATCTCAAGGAGATTAGGACGTGCTTGCTTTTCCTTTTTGTCGAACGCCCATTTTTTAAACAAGGTTATAGAGTCTTTATGAGAAAGACCTTTTAGACTATACGCTGGATGGGTACCCATCATAGAGGCGACTTTTGAATTGCAGGTTGTCACAATTGTTGCAGGCTCCTTCGCTTAGCAAATCTCTTAATTCTTTCCATCTACTGCAGTCATTGCTCCATACATCATCCAAGACAAGTAGATACTTCTTGTCTTTGATGGTGTCTCGCAGAATTGTTTGCAATTGCTAGATATCAAAGTGACTCAAGCTTTCTCGAGTTACTTCTTTGAGAATTCCTTCGATAGTTCTCTTTAAATCAAAGTCTTCGGGTACGCACACCCACAATCGCAACTTAAAGTGCTCGTTTACAGTGTGGTCATTGTAAACTAACTTAGCAAGGGTAGTCTTGCCCAAACCTCCTATTCCAACAATGGGAATCACCGAGAGGTTTTTGTCGTCTGACCGCATCAACTTCTTAATTATCTTTTGTTTGTCAATATCTCTTCTGACGACATCCGACTCACTTTTGAACGAGTAAGTCATCTCTTGCGATTGCATATGCGTTGCACCACTGTCAACACTCTGCGCATTAAGATCAAATTCATTCTTTTCGATGGAAATTTTGGATAATGTCTCCCTAACCTCCTTGATTTTTTGACAGATTTTTTCGCGGAGTATTGGTGGATTAGAGAGGGAAAAGAAACGGTGCACCTTCTCTTTGACGCCCCCATATTGACTGATGACCTGCTTTCGTAAGGCTTCACACTCGATTTGATCGAGCACATCCTCCGCATCGTACAACACGTCTTGAAGCCGTCCAAGCCACAGTTGCAGGCGGGGGTTCTCCGGCCGTTGCTCCTCAGCATCTGACAACACGGCCGTAATGGCAGCCAGCGTGTTTTTAAGCTCGCGGATCTGGTTTTCGACGCTGTATATTGCACCAGCTTGTTGGAGTGCCGGTGATGCCATCTTCCCTAGCACGCCCTGAGCAATGCTGAGAAGGAGTGATTCAGCCATGCTAAGCGCTGAGGAAATTGATGGGGAGGTACCTGGTTTGAGAGGAAAAAAGAACACCCAATGTCTTCCTTTTATGGGAGTCAGTTGCTATGATGATGACTTCCTCACGAAAGGAAGGTTCTTTCCTTGCGAGCGGGCCTGCAGGTTAGCAGCAATATGCTTTGTACCTTTGCTTTTTATCTTACTTTCCCAGGAGCAACAAAGAATCGAGATTACTTAAAAGATCCAGCGGGGACTCTTCCAAGTGTCTATTCTTTACTTCTGTATGTAATTTACGAATCTTTCACAACAAGCATCTTCCGTCGAGATGATTATTCGTATCGTTATAATAATTATTCGACAGACTTTATAATAAACAATAATTGATGTTTAAGCATTTTCGCCGACGAAGAAAGTACATTTTGGTCAATTCGATTTTGTAAGTGATATAAGAGATTGATTTTAATTAAAAAAATTATTTCAAATTGTTGATTTTTTATAAAACAAACGGACTCTTAAGTTCAGTTCGTTTCGTGGAAATAGCTTCCAGAAAAATGTTTTCCGAATTTTCTGTCATTCGTTTCATGAAAAATAAACTGGTCATGGAAAACATCTTCCGCGATGGAAAAAATACATAATCAAAAGTGGGGAAAATGTTTTCCATATCTTCTTTCACCTCGCCAACTTTCACCAAACACATTTTCTATTTATTATTATGTTTTCCTTTTCTTTTAAAATCAAGTTATTAACTATTTTTTATTCCTTTTATTTTTATTTTTCTTTCCTTTTATTTGTTTCCTTCTTCCTCAGGCTGGTTGAGCCTTGCCAGAGGCTAGCAAGGCCAGAGCTCGCCAGATACTGGCAAGGCTCGAGCTCACCACATACCGGTGAGGCTTGAGCTCGCCCGAGGCTAGATCCGACGAGGCCTGAGCTTGTCCAATTAGCCTCAAGCGAGCGAGCTCGCCTGGACGAAACTTAGGCTTGCTTTGATAAGCCAAACCTCGTGCTCATCGACCCGTGTCTTGGCCGGTCGTTGAATTGCTAGCTGTCGTTGAGGCATGCGATCGGCAGAGGAAGGAGGAGGATGGAAAAGAAAAAAAAGAAAAATTCAATTTTTTAAAAACTATTTAAAAATTAAAAACATTTCGATTTTTTTGGTAATTTTTCCTAGATAATCTAATCAAATACGAATGGTGGAAAATATTTTCTAGTTTATTTTCAGATTTTAGCCAAAAACTAAAAAATATGGTCACTTTGGAAAATGACTTCCTTGAACGTTTTTAGAAAAGTGATATTTTTCGCGAAACGAATGGCGCTTAATAAATAAATAATTTCTACTCATTTTTATATGGTTCTCTAGGCATTTCCTTTTTAAGAGATGATCCAGAATATCAAGGATGATATGAAAAGAATTACCGATTAAACCGAAAGATAAAGTCAAGTTGGCATATGAAGAAATCACTAAAAGAAAGATGTTGGAAAAATTGCCAGAATCGAGAGCTCAGCATTAAACTCCCTTCAAGAATGGCACAGGGCCTTCAAGAAATCATTCCCAGAAACGTGGAACGCCCGAAGATTTGGTAGGTGAGTGGTGAATGGAATTATGGAAAGGAAAAAGAAATGATTTGGTGACAATCTTTAATTTATTGTGAAAATAATAATTTGTTCTGAATGACAAAAAATTAAATAACAGATAATTATAAATTGTTATTAGTAGCTAGGCTCTGAATGAGCCGCACACCAGACTCTCCGCTACACCTGCATCACTCTCTTATGACACCGTCCGTGATGACACCGTCCGTGCGCATGATAATGCGGACGCTGGGGTGCACAGCCTCGTGTTCCATCATCCAGCTCTCCTCGAACGGTGCATAAATGAAAACCTTCTCACCTGCATCGTCCTTCCACTTCTTGAACTCCTCCATGCTGTCCAGGACAATGTCGCTTATGGCTTTAGCCCTCTCCAGCCTCGCACCTTGGCAGAAAATAGCCCATCCTTTGTCGCTCCGGTCATAATGGAGAATGCTCAAGATCTTATGCATTAGAGGGTCGTTTTCAGTGGGCTTCCCAAGGTGCCTCCTCGAGTCGCGCATGCTCTTGAGTCTAGACCAAAATAACCAGAAGAATGTGGGATTGTTCCAGCAGTAACTCAGTTTCTCTGAGGTGATCATTGCAGCTATACTCTGGACTCGTTCCTTGGAATTACTCCCTCCCACATATACCATTTCCAGCGTGATACCATCAGTCTCAGCGACTTGTCTGGCTGTGGCTGTGAACTTCCTGATGCGTTCAAGGTCCTTGCCTCCAAATAGGCAAATGTATGATCCTTGTGTCACCTGATCAGAAGTAGGAAATATTGATTACTGACGCAAATACTTTATGCACATTGTGTTAACATGCGATACTTGTCTGCATTAGGACATGGTCCAGCATATATTTACCAGGAATTACTTGGGACTACTTTATGCTATGAAAGTTCAGGCTACGTGCACTTTACTACAAGGAAATTCATTTTCCTCGATGGAAGAGGTTGTCCCTGGCAGTGCTAAGTCCCTCTGGCGGTAGTTTTTGGGGATGTAATAAGATCTTCGTTGCTATATGTTACAGAACCAAATGTCTCATTCCTCTTTTACTTCCTCTTCTGCTTTACTTTTTGCGGGGAAAAATAAAGCCAGCTCCATGGTTCACCTCGGAATATTTTTTCTTCACGACAGTTGTTTGCCAAAGCCTCTTTTAAGTTCGTTTTTGAAGATGCATATCTAAGAATAAATTTGGGTGAAAAAAGGATCGTTAGGGATGAAGTTTGTACCCATTCCTTTATAGTCCCATCGTCTAAGCCATCGATGATCAGCTTGAGTGTCCAACTCTCCTCCCTCCATAGCGCTTCCTCTCGCTCCCTAGTGAAAGGGAAGGCCAAAGTTCCCCATATCCGGATCATGTGGAGGGCATTGGGGCTCGCCAACTTCCCTTGTGGATCCAGAGCTACTATGATAATACGCATTGGGGCTCCCCAACTTCCCCATACCTTTCTTATGTTCTTGATCATGGCCGGTTCAAGGATCAAAGGGTGGTGGACAGTGTACCATGACATGGTGCTCTGCAGCTCCTCGAATTTCTGCTGATGGGTCACATCCCAAGCAGCTGACTTTGGACTGATATCCACAATTGGAAGCCACACCATTTCGAACTGGTTCTCAGGCGTTGCATGAGACTCTCTGTAGATGTGGTTGAGAAATTCGATGTCTTCAGTGGCAATGTCAAGATCTGATATTAGTAGCAACACTGTCTTCTTTCTCAACTCTTCAAGGCTGACCTGTTTGTTGTGAAATGAGAGAGAATTGCTGTTATATTTCTGTTGGTAGACATAGGTCGAGCCAATTGAGTCAAATAGATGGAAGGAAGAAGTAAAAGAAAGTAGGAAGAAACCCTTGATTTTGTGGTATAGTCCATCAGCTGCTGTATGTTGTCCTCGACATGGATTATATGCTTGAGGATGGTTGTTTTGTCCAAATGAACCTTGCCAAGTAGGTGTACCAGCTCCTTCTGTCTTAGATGGTCGTGCAGTGCATTAGAGAAACCCTTCTGATTTGCATCGTCCTTCCACTTGTCGAACTCCTCTATGCTCTCCAGGACATTGTTGCCGTTGGCTTCCACCATATCCAGCCCTACACCCCGGCAGAAAATAACCCATCCTTCGTCGCTCCTGTCATAGCTGAGTATTGCCTGGATCCTCGGCAGTAAAGGGTCGTTTTCGATGGACTTCCCGAGATGCACCTTTGAGTGGAACATGCTCTCGAGTCTAGCCCAAAAGAGCCAGAAGAAACTGGGGCTGTTCCAGCAGTAACTCATTTGCTCTAAAGTGATTATCGCTGCTGTTCTCTGCACTCCTTCCTTGGAATTAGGCTTTCCCACGTATACCATTTCCAACTTGATACCAGCAATCTTAGCGACTTTTTTTGTTGTGGCTGTTAACTTCCTGATCCATTCAAGGTCCTCGCCGCCAAATAGGCAAATGTATGATTCTTGTCTCACCTGATCAGAAGTAGGAAATATTTATTACCGACACGAATACTCTGTGCACATTGTGTTAACATGCGATACTTGTCTGCATTTGGACATGGTACATTGGATATTTTCCGGGGTTCATTTGGGACTACTTTATACTATGAAAGTTCAGGCTATGCGAACCTTACTACAAAAAAATTCAATTTCCTCGATGGAAAAGGTTGTCTTTGACGGTGGTAAGTCCCTTTGGCGGTAGATTTAGGCGATCTGATCAGATGTTCGTTGCTATATGTTACAGAAAAATGTCTCACTCCTCTTTTACTTCCACTTCTGCTTTACTTTGTTGCGGGGAAAAATAAAGCCTGGTCCTTAGTTCGTCTCGGAATTAATTTTTTCTTAATCGTAGTTTGTTCGCCAAAGCCTCTTTGAAGTGCGTTTTTGAAGATGCATACCTAAACATAAATCCGGGGAAAAAAGGATCAATATAGATGAGGTTTTTACCCATTTCCTTAGAGTCCTCTCGTCTAAGCCGATGATCAGCTTGAGTGTCCAACGCTCCTCCCTCCATAGCGCTTCCTCTCGCTCCTTAGCAAAAGGGAAGGCCAAATTTCCCCATATCCGGATCATGTGGAGGGCATTGGGGCTCGCCAACTTCCCCTGTGGATCCAGAGCTACTATGATGATACTCTTTGAGAAATGCCACACCTCTCTTATGTACTTGATCACGGCCGGTTCAAGGATCGAAGGATGGTGGACAGTGTACCATGACATGCTACGCTGCAGCTCCTCGAATTTCTGTTGATGGGTCATATCCCAAGCAGCTGATTTTGGATCGATATCCACGATTGGAAGCCACACTATTTCGAACTGGTACTCAGGCCTTGCACGAGACTTTCTGTAGGTGTGGTTGAGAAGTTCTATGTCTTCAATGGAAATGTCGAGATCTGATATTAGTAGCAACACTGTTTTCTTTCTCAGCACTTCGAGGCCGACCTGTTTGTTGTGAAGCGAGAGAGAATTGATGTTATATTCTGTAGATAGACATTGACTAGATCGAGGCCAACTGAGTAAAATAATGGGAGGGAAGAAGTAAAAGGAAGTAGGAAAAAACCCTTGATTTTGTGGTCCCGTCCACCAGCGGCTGTATGTCATCGTCGGCATAGATTAATTGCTCAAGGATGGTCATGTTGTCCAAATGAATCTTGTCAAACAGGCGTACCAGCTCCTTCTGTATTAGATGGTCGTGCAGAGCATTAACGAAACCCTTCTGATTTGCATCGTCCTTCCATTTGTGGAAGTCCTCTATGCTCGCCAGGACATTGTTGCCAGTGGCTCCCGCCATATCCAGCCCCACGCCCTGGCAGAAAATAGCCCATCCTTCGTCGTCCTCGTCATAGCTGAGTATTGCCTGGATCCCTTCCAGTAAAGGGTCGTTCTCGATGGACTTCCTGAGGTGCATCTTTGAGTGGAACATGCTCTCGAGTCTAGCCCAAAAGAACCAGAAGAATATGGGGTTGTTCCAGCAGTAACTCAGTCCCTCTGAGATGATCGCCGCTGCTGTTCTCTGCACTCCTTCCTTGGAATTACTCTTTCCCACGTATACCATTTCCAACGTGATACCATCAGTCTGAGCGACTTTTTTGGCTCTGGCTGTTAACTTCCTGATCCATTCAAGGTCCTCACCTCCAAATAGGCAAATGTATGATCCTTGTGTCACCTGATCAGAAGTAGGAAATATTGATTACCGACACGAATACTCTGTGCACATTGTGTTACCATGCGATACTTGTCTGCAGTAGGACATGGTACATCGTAAAATTTCCAGGAATTATTTGGGACTACTTTATACTATGAAAGTTCAGGCTACGTGCACTTTACTACAAGGAAATTCATTTTCCTGGATGGAAAAAGTTGTCCCTGGCAGTGCTCAGTCCCTCTGGCAGTAATTTTAAGCGATGTAATCAGATCTTAGTCGCCAAATGTTACAGAACCAAATCTCCTCTTTCACTTCCTCTTTTGCTTTAGTTTTTGCGGGGAAAAATGAAGCCTGGTCCATGGTTCATTGCGGAATATTTTTTCTTAATCAAAGTTTGTTTGCCAAAGCCTCTTTTAAGTGTGTTTCTGGATATGCATATCTAAGAATAAATCTGGGGGAACAAAGGATCGTTAGGGATAAAGTTTTTACCCATTCCTTCGTAGTCCCGCCGTCTAAGCCATGAAAGATCAGGTCGAGTCCCCAACTCTTCACCTTCCATAGTGCTTCCTCTCGCTCCTCAGTGAAAGGGACGGCGAAAGGTCCCCAAATCCGGATCATGTGGAGGGCATTGGGGCTCGCCAACTTCCCTTGTGGGTCTAGAGCTACTATGATGATAGTCTTTGAGAAACACCAGATCTCTCTTATGTACTTGACGACGGCAGGTTCAAGGATGGAAGGGTGGTGGAGGGTGTACCATGACATGTTGCTCTGTAGCTCCTCGAATTTCTGCTGATAGGTCATATCCCAAGCAGCTGATTTTGGATCCATGTCCACAATTGGAAGCCACACTATTTCAAACTGGTTCTCAGGCCTTGCACGATACTCTCTGTAGAAGCCGTTGAGAAATTCGATGTCTTCCATGGCAATGTCAAGATCTGATATCAGTAGCAACACTGTCTTCTCTCTCAGCACTTCAAGGCTGACCTGGTTGTTGGGAAGCGAGAGAGAATTTGCTGTTATATTTCTGAAGATAGACATTGACTAGATCGAGGCCAATTGAGTTCAATAATGGGAAGGAAGAAGTAAAAGGAAGTAGGACCCAACCCTCGATTTGGTGGTACCGTCCACCAGCGGCTGTATGTCGTCCTTGGCATAGATTAAATGCTTGAGAATGGTCATGTTGTCCATGTCGAATAGGCGTACCAGCGTCTGATCAGCCTCGAAATCCCTCGTGTCATCTGTTGTCTGAATGGATGTTGCCGAACCGGCGCAACAGCATCTGCTGAGCTTCGAAATGCATTTTCTCATCTGCATCCTCCGAAGCTAGAGTCACGAGCTCAACCTCCAGAATACGTTAAATATACGACTTGCCTTATCGAGTTCAGATTATTGCCTTATCGAGTTCAGATTATTTAGCGATACGGGAAGCGATCCGATTGCATATACCATCAGGCAAGCCAGGGGTTTACGTGGAGAGGTTGAGCAGAATAAACCCACAGTAAACAAGTGCTTTGCTTGCGAGTTGGGGCGAATGACAAAAGCGAAAGCCGTGCACGTCAGGACACGGATGGCATCGAATACTGAAGATGGGCCACCTGAAATAAGCAGAAGAGAATGGAAAAAGGAGGAGCAGCAGCCTCAGGGCGAGAGTCTTCAGCACAGGACGTGGACTTCTTCATGGGTCAATTGCTGACGTTGACTCATCCGAAATTTGATGGAGAAGTTCAAACGTAGATTAAGTATATCGAAAATCTTAAAACTCATCACAAAAATTATAAATGAGTCGTAAAAATTTCAAACAAATATAATTAATTCTTAAAATTTATTATCAAAGTGCAAATGGGTCATAAAAATTTCAAAAAATGCAAACAAATCTTTAAACTTAGCGAATTAATCCGATTAAGTTCTTCAGTCAAATGTATTTTTCGTAATTTTTAGGATTTAATTGCATCTTCGTGATAGATTTTAGACTTGATTGCATTTTTTGAAGTTTTTAAGATTCAATTGCACTATAATTTCTAGAGAACTCATCCCATCAAATTATTGCGGAAGAAGAGCACGAGTATTATAATCGCGACAAGAATAAAGGACACGGGTCAAAAAGCGCAGGATCCCAAAACTACAGGGACCAAAGTGAAATTTCCCTCGAAAGAACGCCCCTCGAAAAGGAAACCGGAGACGGCGTCGTCCCGCGCCAGCAAAACCTCGCCTCCCCTCCTCTGTCTGCTCCCGCCGTCGGCCTTCTTCTAGTCGCGAGCGTTGCCGCCAGTCCGGCCGACGAAACGGTGAACTGTAGAGAGAGAGAGAGAGAGAGAGAGAGGATGGGGAAGAAGACGAAGAAGCCGGGGAAGGGGAAGGAGAAAACGGTGAGGAAAACCGCCAAAGCGGAGGAGAAGAAAGCTCGCCGGGAGACCAAGAAGATCTCCCCTGAAGACGACATCGACGCCATCCTCGTATGATGCTGCTCCCGCTTTAACCGCCTCGCCAGATATTCATCTACCGGGACGATGCAGTCCATCGCAAAACCTTTTTTCTTTTTTTTTTATGTCCGAAACTTAGGATTTGAGCAACACCGATGGTGCTGTCGATCCTCTGTTTCTAGGAAAAAAACGTGAAAGACCGAGTCTTGTCGCGCGTCACTAGTGGACTGAGAAATTCAATTGCTTCCGATAGATTACGGCGATAATTTGATCTTTGAAACTGCAACTGAATTTCTGGCCGTATCTGTTCTTGATTTGAGATTAGACATGGCTGCTTTCTCCTTCCTTTAAGCTCGAATTGACTTGTTTGCACTCCCACTGACCAGCTAAGTATACAAAAAGAGGAAGCGAAGAAGAAGGAGGTCCACATTGAGGAAAATGTACCCGCGCCTTCTCCGCGATCTAATTGCACGGTAATGACTCTCTTTATCAGCTCTCGCTGTGCGCCATTTTGTTTACTGACCTTATGGTGGCTTGCCTGAATTGTGTGATTGATTAGTTATTGTTGGGAATAACGGATTCCCAAAATCCGGATTCGACACTAAATCGAACCCCTAAACTTGTGTGGAAGACGAGCCCGGGAATAACACATGCATCACCGATCGTAAGGCACATCACAGAATCGAACGTATCTTGTTAGCCACAGATTAAACACCGACGCCGATATGAGGAAGAGAAACTGATCCCGTTCGATCTGATGACGTCAATTGGCCTTGAAGGGAAGATGGGTGTCGCCTTATGCTTCGTGTTCTTTCTTTTGGAGGGAGAGAGAGAGAGAGGAGGAACGTACGTACTGCCAAAAGGTACGTTCCTCCCTCTTTATTTCCCTCTTATATACGTCCCCTCCAAAAAGAAACATGTCCCTTCATCATATCATTCTATTCATGGGCCCTAATATTGTGGGCCGGGCTTTTAGGCCCAACATGGGCGGACGGGCCAACTTAGGCCCATCACAATAATTAATAAAACCATCAGTTATTGTAATGGTACTGTTAACTCCTGTAGATGGCGCTGAATCCTTTGAAAGATACGCAACTGATTTTTTTATGGCGGCGAGTTTTACAATGGCACCAAGGTGAGGCGTCCACAATAGTTGATGGAGTGCTTATGTTCATGCTGCGAGCTCGGCTGATTTTTTTGGTCGCGACCCCGGTTTCAAAATGGCGCAGACTTTTGTGTACGGTGATCTTTACCGGTATGATGTGGAGAAGCAGGCATGGAAGTTGATCTCCAGTCCCAATAGTCGTCCACCTCCTCGCAGTGCTCATCAGGCAGTTGCTTGGAAAAATTATCTGTATATATTTGGTGAGTTTATTAGTCTTACTCCACCGGTGTTTACTTGCTGGCGGAATATCCATTGCATCCCACGATTAACTTCGGCAACTTCTTGTTAGGTGGCGAGTTTACATCCGCAAATCAAGAACGCTTCCACCACTATAAGGTAACACACATGCGGCTTTGTTTATGTCAAAACCTTCATAGTATTTGCCACGTATTGCAACTGAGAAATCACGTGGGAGTTTTGTGAGTTATGTTGATCTATGATCGAACTTTCTTTTTAGGACTTTTGGATGTTGGACCTCAAAACAAATCAGTGGGAACAACTTAATCTGAAAGGTTGTCCTGGCCCGCGTTCAGGTCATAGAATGGTAATCTCATCGGTGGCCTCATAGCTGTCTTTGGTGCGTTTGATTAGACTTTCGAGAAAAGTCCTTGGGAAAATGTAAAGGACTTTAAGTTAAAAGGAGTTTTTGAAAATGCAAATTGTGTTTGGTAAACTGTAACCTAAAAGTCCATTGCCAAATACTTTTAAGCAAAATAGCATTTGGATAAGTTATATTTACAAGAGTCTTTATTATTAAAAAAAAAAAAAACTGACCGGTAAAGGGCAGCGGCCACCAGCGGTTCCCGAAGACCACCGGCAAGGCCCGCCTGGGGTCATGCGACTGCCAACGACCCAGGCGAGACCCTCGCCTATGGTGGCGTGGCCTCGGCGAGCTACGATCAGCCGACCCTCGGCCAGGGTCGCCCAACGCCGGCCGAAACCCTCGCCGAGACCCTCGCGTGAGGTCGCACGGCCTTGGCGAGCTCGCCTGTGGTCGACGACCTCAGCGAGGTCTCGACTGGGGTCGCTCGACCCCCAGCACAGCGGCCCTCGCCAAAGGTCTCGCTTGGGTCTCGCAACCCCCAGCGAGACCCTCGCCTGAGGTCGTGCGGCTCAAGGGTGGCCTGTGGTGGCCGTGCGACCTCAGGCAACGATCTCACCAGCTGCACGACCTCAGGCGAGACCTTCGGCGAGGGCCGCTGTGCCGGGGTTGCGCGACCCCAGTGACCTTAGGTGAGGGTCTCGGCAAGGGTCGTGCGATTAGATCGCGCGGCCTAGATACCGTCGGAGGTCGCGCGACCCATTGGCGATCGTTGCCTGGGTCGTTGTGACCGTCGCCAACCTTCCTCTGCTCTGTCGCCGGCCCTTCGCAACCTTGCACAACCCGGACGTCCGCCTCAACGAAGACGATGAACAGTGTTTTGCAAGGGTTTCCAAAGGCTGAAAGCTCAAGGCACCCCAAGACCAGCCTTGGGCTTTCAGCCTTCAGAAGGCCAGCCTTCTCCTAATGGGGTTTGTAAAACATTTCCCAAATACTCAATATTTGGCCAAAAGGCCTTTAGGTGTGCAAAGCCCATTTTCAAAGCAGATCCCAAACGCACCCTTCGCCCCCCACATCAGAAGCGACTGCAAAGCAAATGCAAAGCAAATCATATCATTGTGAAGTTTACTGGGGATGGAGAAAAAGGGTATCGTATTGATACTTTGGATGATGTTATTGACATTGACGAATCTCGCCACGGTCCAACCGAAAATTCGGGCTCTTATTTAATGTAGGTTGATTTTTCTACGGTAGATGCATTTATGATCAGCCTACCTAAGTTGGTCGATCTAAGCTATTCGACTCGAAGCTTGCCGTCTGGCTAGAAAAGAAAGCACTCAGGTTCAACACGCCAGTGTCGCTATGTTCGAACAGATATTACCATATATTGAATATCCATACGTATGAATGGACAAAACCTGACAATTACCTTGTTGAGTTCGGAATTGACAAATCAATTCTACAAGGTTAGCGTGTTTCGATTGCTTCTCTAAACAGTTGACAATTGAGCTGGATCTACAACTCAAAAATATATACATAGACCCACAAAATTACACCTTAAATAATGCGACTTTAAATTGACACCAAGGACCTGTTTGGTCCCGGCCGATTCTTAGCTAATTCTGTTTTTTTTTTTTCCAAAATAAAAAAAAGTAGAAATCAGTTTGATAACGTCAGCCAATATTCTTATCTCCAAGAATAAATTCGGAATGGAATCAAGAAGAAGAAAAAAGTTAGTTCTTTATTCTCGAGAACAATTCAAGGATCAAGCAATTTTTTTTTTCTTTTCTTCTTCTTCCTCCTTTAGTCGGCCATTGGCCTCGGCGATGGTTGCAATGGCTAGCGACTGGCCAGACGAGGTCCAGTGACCTCGTCAAAGCTGAGACTTAACGAGGTTGGCCAAGGTGAAGCCTCACCTAGTCATGACGAGGCTCATGCTGGCAACCAGTTAGAGGAGGGAGAAGATGAGAAGTATAAAAGAAAAATCTTATAAAATCAATTAAAAATTAAAAGAAATTCTAAATCACAAAAAAAATTTGAGTGTCATAACAAATGAATTTTCATTTCTATTTCGAAAATAGAAATTTTATGTAGATATACTTAATAACCATTCTATTTATGAGGACAATTTCTGCCTAGAAATTTTTTTTTCTAATTTAGATTTTTGGACAAGTTTCCAAATATTTGAACACGTTTGATAACTGTACAAAGTATCTATTTTCAGGATAGAAAAAGAATAAAAATGTATTTGATATGACTCAAATTTTTTTGTGATATAAAATTTCTAATAATTTTTTAATAATTTTATGAGATTAGGAGATTTTTCTTTTTTTTCCTTCTCTTCTTCTTCCCCCTCTAATCAATTGTCGGGCCTCACCTCAGCGATGGCTGCGACAGGCTAGACAAGAGTTGACGAGGTCGCCAACTATCGCCAAGCCTAACGACCGACTAGAAGAGGAGGAAGAAGAAGAAAAGAAAAAAAGAAATGAGAAGAAAATGAGTTGATTCTAGAATTTATTCGAGTGTAGAAAATGAGTTGATATTATCAAATAAATTTTCATTCTTTTTCCGGATCTAAGTAACTAGTCTGTCGTAATAGTTTAGCTCCGGTGCGGAAGCACGGGAGCCGAGCCGAAGCCAGAGAGCTTTATCAACTCCGTCACGGGAGCTCTATCTCTGTGTGCCTTTTCCATTTACTTCATGGGAAACCCGGTCATGTTCGTCCATCGGTTTTCCAAAGTATAAACTTACTCCGAGAAAAGCGGTGACGGTGCCGACGGCGAGCTTCCAGATGGTGTCGCCGGAGACGGTGGACCCAAGGGCATAGGCGTAGTTGTTGACGCCGATCTCGCCCACCCACACCAATGCGTCCTCCAGTGCGCCCCGGCACGCCTTTCCCTTGCACCCCGCGTGGCTCTCCAGGTACTTGCTGAACCAGAGGAGCTGCGTCAGGGGCGACTGTGGCGTCACGTCCAGGTTCAGGTTATTCTTCACGAAGAACTCGTGGTCGATGGCCGTCGAGCCCGTGAGTGCAAAGTTGACGCCGTGGGCGGCGGCGGCGGTGGCAGAGGGGGAGGAGGAGATGTTGCGGTAGGGGGGAAAGAAGGGGAGGGAGAGGGACTGGGCCACGAAGTCGATGACGAGGCGGCCGTTGGAGTAGCGGTTGGTGGGGCGGTGGAAGAAGGTGACGCTGTAGTGGGGGTCGGAGACGTGGCCGAAGCCAAAGAGCTCTTATTTTTTATTTTTTATTTTTGGTAAAAAGGAGCTATTATTTTGTGAATGGACCAGTAGCGCGACATCTCCTCACAGAGGAAACAATACAACTGATGAATAAGAAGACATCATATCAAACCAAGCAGAAGTACATGGTGGTCCAAGGCCTACCGCTGTCGGGTTGCTTGCCGCTGGCCATGTATTTGGACCCCGTGGGCGAGAAAGACGACTGTTGGGAAAGTCGGATTCCCTGAAACCGGATTCGACACTAAATCGAACCCCTAAACTTGTGCGGAAGACGAGCCCGGGAAAAACACATGCATCACCGATCCTAAGGCACATCACAGAATTGAACGTACCTTGTTAGCCACAAATTAAACACCGATGCCGATATGAGGAAGAGAATTTGGCTCTGTTTGATCCGATGACGCCAATTCGCCTTGAAGAGAAGATGGGTGTCGCCTTATGCTTACTGTTTTTCTTTTGGAGCGTTTTTGAGGGAGAGAGGGAGAAGGAATGTACGTTATGCGAAAAGGTACGTTCCTCCCTCTCTTTTCTCCCTTAAATACGTTCCCTCCAAAGGGAATCGTGTCCCTTCATCATATCTCTCCATCCATGGGCCCTAATATTGTGGGCCGGGCTTTTAGGCCCAATCATGGGCGGACGGGCCAACTTAGGCCCATCACAATTTAATAAAACCATCATCTCCCACTAGCACATGATGGGCCGAACATGATCCTCTTTACCTCTCTTCAACATTCATACCGGTGAATAATCCGTGCGACCAGCATACTTTGAGAGCTCGTTGCTATACATCTGTTAGGAATATATATAGCAGCTCATAATGGGCATCACACTTTGAGTAGATTTAGTATGCAGTACCCTAGATCGATCGATCACATTTATATCTCTCTTAATCTCTTTTTAAACAGTGATATATTGTATTCACAATTATGATTATCCCAAAGACAATCATAATTGGTCGACCAGTGAACACAAAACTATAATGTGATTCTCCAAATTCGATCTTCCTCTTTCCTTCAAAACTCTCAATTTCAGTTCAGCTTGCTTTTCTAGAAATGTCCCATTAGATAGAATCAACTCATGACTATTGGCAACATCCTAAGATAGCAAACACTAAATAGAAATCTTGAGAATAAGTAAAAGTCATGAGGGCACTAAAATTGAGGAACTCTTTTCCTCAAGAGTCTCACATGGCGTAAAAGTTGAGATCAAACTTATGCCACTCTTATTGGTCGTCTCATGCATACGTAGTATGAAAATACGTATTATGGTATTAACTCCTTTCCCATGGAGCGTATGTCTATATCTTCAATACCGTAGAGATGATAGTTCAGACATACCCAATGTCTAACTTGAGTTCACGTATCTACTCATTCACAAAATTCATCAGAACTCACATCTGGCATCATAGACAGATAAAGTAAAATATGTGGGTTATTTTACTTTTGGACATAGTTAATATCATGTCCTCATCTTAACACTCAGTTAAGGTGACATATATATTTTAAGCTTGAGCTCTCGATTATCACCTAGATAATAAGCTTAAAAACTGTCTCATCTCTATTTATCACATAGTAAATAGAGGCGATTACCCTTGTGAGTGGGCTAATCTTATATCTGTCCGACATACTTTCTTAACTTAAAGTAATGCACTAAGCATTAAGATGCATAAAGATCAAACAAAGATTCATAGGCATTAATAATGAAAAAAACACAAGTTCATAAATGTGAACAACTCAGGGAAATTACAATATCCAGTACATCAGACTCTACGCAATCCTAGAGATTTTACATGACCACAAAACACATCTCTAGGTATTGGCTTTGTCATAGGATCTGCTACCATTCTATGCGTAGATATGTACTGTAAGTTCACATTCTTTCGTGCAACCATATCTTTGACAAAGTTATACTTGGTATATATATGTTTGGTCTTGCCATGATATTTTGGATCTTTGGTGTACGCTATAGCTGCTTGGCTATCACAGTTAACCAATAATGGATTTATAGCTTTCTCAATAACACTTAAATGATCCAAAAATCTCTTAAGCCAAACTCCTTCTTGTACCGCTGCTGATAAGGCCACGAACTCAGCTTCCATCGTGGACAAGGCTATACACGTTTGCTTCTTACTGCTCCATGATATGGCGCCATTGTTCAGTAAGAAAGCAAATCCAGAGGTAGATTTCCTTTCATCTAAATCTCATCCCTAATCAGCATCTGAATAGTCTTCAAGTCGCAGATCATTTCCTTGGTAATTCAGCTTGTAATCAGCAGTTCCCTTCAGATACCTCAGTATTCTCTTAACGGCTTTCCAATGTGCTTGACCTGGATTGGATTGGTATCTACTCACCATTCCAACTGCAAAACATATGTCAGGTCTTGTACACATCATAGCGTATATTAAGCTCCCAACAGCACTAGCATAAGGAACATGTTTCATTTGTTCCTTCTCTTGTGGAGTCCTTGGACACAGTCTATAGCTCAACCCTTCACCTTTTGCAATAGGAGTGTCTATGGGTTTACAATCTTGCATACGAAATCGTTCAAGAACCTTATTAATATATGTTTCTTGCGAAAGAGATAATGATCTCTTCGAACGATCTCTTGAAATCTTAACTCCAAGAATGTATGCAGCCTCACCCATATCTTTCATCTCAAAGTTGGAGGATAACCAACTCTTGACAGTATGGACAAACTCCTTATTGTTTCCGGCTATTAGTATATCATCAAAATATAATGATATGATCACAAATTGATCTTTGGATCTTTTGATATATACACAATGATCCTCATCAATCATCGTAAAATCATATGCCATTATGGCATTATGAAAACGTATATACCATTGTCTCGATGATCGCTTAAGGCCATATATCGATCTCAAAAGTCGACATACCTTTTCTTCTTGGCCTTTCATAATGAAACCAGCAGGTTGTTCCATATATATTTCTTCCTCTAATTCTCCATTGAGGAAAGCAGTCTTTACATCCATTTGATGTAACTCAAGATCCATATTAGCCACTATTGCCGAATAATGCGAATCGAGGTAAATCTCACTACGGGAGAAAATGTTTCTTCATAATCAATTCCTTCCGTTGATTATACCCCTTCGCCACAAGGCGAGCCTTATGCCTTTCTATCGAGCCATCAGCTTTACGCTTTATTTTGAGAACCCACTTGTTCCCAATGGCTTTGCGTCCCTTCGGAAGATCAACCAATTCCCAAACTCGGTTCGACTTCATTGACTCCATTTCCTCTTCCATTGCATGCATCCGTTTTTCCTTACTAGGGCAACTTAGAGCCTCATGTATATTTCTTGGCTCATCCTCATCTTGTGGGGCAATCATAAAAGTTTCCCCTTCAATGTCAAAACGTCGACGGGGAATACTTTGGCGACTTGTTCGCCGTATGGGAGATTGTACACTGTGCACATCATTCTCCATTATGCTCCCACTAGGATTAGATAATGATGATGTCATCTCATCATGTGGTTGTAATTGAGAATGAGTTGAATTTAATTCATCACTTCTCATGTTACTCCCACTTGGACAAACTCCACTAATATCATTATCTTGATCCAAGGTTTCAAATAGGGAGTAATCTTCACCTATTTCGCCCTTCTTAGGAAATTCATTCTCTAAGAATGTGACATCCCGTGATTCAAATTCAGTTATACTCCCACTTTCCTGCTCACCTATGAACACATACCCTTTCGAGTGTTCGGAGTATCTTATGAAAATACTCTTCTTTCCTCTGGGACCCAATTTCCCAAACTTGTGAGAGGACTCATGAGTATAGGCAGCACAACCCCACGGCTTAAGAAAACTTAAGTCCGGTTTTCTATCTGTCCATAACTCATATGGAGTAGAAGTAACTGATTTGGAAGGCATTCGGTTAAGTATATAGGCAGCAGTTAACAACACATCACTCCAAAAAGTGATAGGTAAGTTAGCATGCGCCATCATGGACCTAACCATTTCTAGTAGGGTTCTGTTTCTTCTTTCCGCAACACCATTTTGTTGAGGAGTATATGGAATAGACAACTGTCTTTTTATTCCTTTTTCATCACATAATTTTCTGAACTCATCAGATAAATATTCTCGACCTCGATCGGATCTTAATACTTTTATTTTCTTGTCTAATTGATTTTCTACCAAATTCATAAACCTTTTGAAACAACTTAATGCTTCAGATTTATGAGAAATCAAATAGACATATCCGAATCGAGTATAATCATCTATAAAAGTGATGAAATAAACAGCTCCTTGCCTTCCTCTCACATTCATTGGACCACAAACATCAGAATGGATTAAATGCAGAGGAAATTCAGCTCTTTTACATTTTCCAAATGGTTTCCTTGTCGTTTTCCCTACTAGGCAATGCTCACATATAGGCAAATCGACTTTTTCAATGTTGCCCAACAAGCCCTCTTTGACTAGTCTATTCATACGTTATTGGCCAATATGACCAAGTCTAGCATGCCACACATTCACATCATTATCATATGAATTAGGAGATGTGAGAAGGGAATAACAAACATTTGCATTAACATAGTCAATATCTAATACAATGAAACCATCCAGAAAATAACCACAACCATAGTAATTTGTATCCAAATAGAAATCCACACCTCTATTATAGAAATTCATATTAAAACCTAACTTGACCAACACTAAAACAGACACTAAATTCCGACGAATCTCCGGAGCATACAATACATCATGTAGGAACAAAGTGCGTCCACCACGCATGTTCGGTTGGCAGGTGTGCCAATTCCTTTTACTTCAGCTCGGAGTTGTTTCCCACATAGATCCGCTTAGTTCCAGTTGGTACTCGTCGGAATTCCACGAAGGATCCTCTATCCTTCGCTACATGGTCTGTCGCTCCTGAATCTACAGTCCACAAAGGATTAGACTCAGTTAAAAATACAGAACTTGACACATAAGCAAAGTTCTTAAAAGTACAAGGGGTGTATACCTTCTTTGGCTCACGACAGTCGCGAGCATAGTGACCCTTCTTGTCATAATTGTAACACTTCACCCTTGTAAGCTTTTTCATTCGAGGACGTTTTCCTCTTTCATGTTGGTTAAGCTTGGGTTTCTTCCTTGAAGGACCCGCTTCCTTGCCTTTCCCTTTATCAAACCAGTTAGGACGTTTGCGCTTGGAGCTCGAAGCTCCATGTGAGCTAGAACCAGCATAATAGATTTCAGCTTTTGGCTTAGCCGCCAAGAGACGGTCCTCTTCCAGCTCAAGATGACGCACTGCATCCTCAAAGGTTTTGATATTTTCATTATGGGTCAGGTGCACCTTCATATGCTCCTAACTCTGAGGCAAGGAACGAATCACTGCTTGCACTTGCTGTTCATCAGTCAGGACATGGCCAGCATCTTTAAGCTCATTAATCATGTTTGACATCTTTCTAAGATGTTGCTTCATGGTCTGACCATGAGGCTTCTTATAAGAGTCAAACCTAATAGTGAGCTGCCTCAGTCTGGTCACTGAAGTATGACCAAATCTTGCTGCCAATGCTTCCCACATTTCCTTGGCATTCTCATAGCGCCTAAATTCTCGCATGACGTCATTTTCCATGCTACTCAGCAACGTAATGCGAGCAAGAGAGTTCTTTCTTTTCTAAGCAACAAATGCTTCCTTATCTCTCTTGTGCTGTGCAGTGTTTCCTTCTTCAGGTTCTACCATGGTCAGGTTAAGAGCTTCTAGTGCCTCTTGCTCTTCCAGCACATATTGAATTTTCATGTGCCATATTTCATAGTTATCGCCATTGAGCTTCTCACCTTTGTTCAGCTCAGCAACTATGCTCTTTGTGGCTGAAGCCATTGATCTGAACATATCAGACATATATGCACGAATTATTAATGCCTATCATTTATGCATCCATTTTGCATAGACCCATCATATTAATGAACAATTTCAAGTAAGGTTTTAGAATCAAAAGGTCACTATGTTTCCAATCATCCTCCAAAAAATCCTAACTTAAAACTATCATTAATATAATTGTTTTATGCAAAATAAATTCTATGAAGCTACAAAAACTTCTATGAACTACCCACATCAATTAACAACAACAGAAAGCAAATAATATTTGACATCCAATAGAATAATAATGCTTTCACATAATACAACTAACATATCAGTTGCAACATCAACAACAATCAGGTAGTAAACATTACATAAGATGTCCACAAAGCACACTAAATAAAGACCAGTCAAAAAAATATCTAACACCAAGTCAACTTATGAACTGGGAAAGATCATTTTTTGTTCAATTTCTTGATCTTTTCCCTTGTAACAATCCAGTAATAATCATCTATAAAATCCATCACAATTTTTTTATATGAAGCGGCTCTGTTGACATCCCATATGCGATTCAACACTCCTTGCCATTCTTGTGGAAGAGTGTTCATGAAAAATCGCACCATCTCAGACTGTGGCATGGGTCGACCATTCCATATGACCTTTTGAATTTTCCCGTTGACTTCAAGAACGTGATCAATTAAGTCGCCACTCTCCCATCGATAATCATTTAGCTCAGCTATCAAGCTAGAAAGCATTTCCTTTTGATCATCGGTAATTGGGCGAATAGGTGTGCGCAACCTAAGGGGAGGCATTGTTCCTACAACAAATGCAGAATAAATCAGGGATTACATATAATTTACATAGAATTACTTGGCCAAAGAAACACATTCTTTTGCTCCTCCCTTTCCTCCTTTTTTTTTTTTTTGGGTCAACGGTCATCAACGGTCGTCAACGGTCAACGGTCGAGGTCAACAGGGTCGGGTCGCCGGGTCGGGCTGCCGGGTCGGACGAACCGACTCGGCACGTGCGGCACGCGCCAGCGACCGCGTACGCGCACTTGCGCGCGTTGGTCGCCCGTGCGCGTGCGACGCACGCGCCTTCCCCTGCGAATCGACGCGTGCGAAGACGCCGGTTCGTTCCGGCTGTGCGTGGGGGCGCGTCCGGCGGCCTTTGGCGGCGTTCCGCCACTCGTCGCACTCGTCTCGACGAGACCTTCCATCCAACGCCATTAGAAATCGATTTTGAGTCATAGAAACTCGGAAAAATGGATGAACAGTGCTCGGGTGTCGGGATTTTTCACCCCGATCGGTGTCGGCCGATTATATTCACGAAAAAACAATAAAAAAATCATCCATAAACATGAAAGGGGTCGGGAAAAACATGGAAAGGATCGGGAAACAAGAACTAGGGCTCTGATACCAATGTTGGGAAAGTCGGATTCCTTGAAATCGGATTCGAAACTAAATCGAACCCCTAAACTTGTGCGGAAGACGAGCCCGGGAAAAACACATGCATCACCGATCCTAAGGCACATCACAAAATTGAACGTACCTTGTTAGCCACAGATTAAACACCAACGCCGATATGAGGAAGAGAATTTGGCCCTGTTCGATCCGATGACGCCAATTCGCCTTGAAGAGAAGATGGGTGTCGCCTTATGCTTACTGTTTTTCTTTTGGAGCGTTTTTGAGGGAGAGAGGGAGAAGGAACGTACGTTATGCGAAAATGTACGTTCCTCCCTCTCTTTTCTCCCTTAAATACGTTCCCTCCAAAGGGAATCGTGTCCCTTCATCATATCTCTCCATCCATGGGCCCTAATATTGTGGGCCGGGCTTTTAGGCCCAATCATGGGCGGACGGGCCAACTTAGGCCCATCACAATTTAATAAAACCATCAACGACAAAGGCTGCGTGAAGAGCGCGAACGACCATACCCGCGCGCATAATGCCGCGCTCCTGGCCACGATTTCCAACCTTAGGAAGCAGTTCCCTGATTCGGTGATCGTCTACGCCAATTACTGGTACGCACACCACTCTGTCATGAAGTCCCCGGCCAGGCACGGCTTCAAGGAGCCCTTCAGGGCATGCTGCGGTACCGGGGAGCCCTATCACTTCGCTCTGTTCACGACGTGCGGCACGGCATTCGCCGACATGTGCCCTCGTCCCTCGGAGTACATCAACTAGGATGGAGTCCATCTCACGGAAGCCACGTACCGGGTGATCGTCGACATGTTTCTGAATGGGAGGTATAGTCACCATCCCTTTAGATACTTGCTCAGCAAGAAACTGCGCAGCGGATGACCTGCTCCTAGCTATAGCTAAAAATGGGGATGCGAGTTGTGTTGGGACGCCGTCGATCTCTGATCGGCAATAATAAATATAGGCTTCTTCTAGCCGGAGCCATATACAGGACCTGTACTACAGGCCGAAGTAGAACCTTGTGTTGATGCAGATCGCATGATGCTAATACTATGTATACTATGCTCAGCAATTCTCCAAAAACGTGAAACTGCAACAATAAATGGGTTAAATAACACTTCGGGTCAGGGCTCCGTATGTTTTGAGAAGTTCGCTTTCGGTCCCTATATAATTAGATTTGTCACAATTCTATTCCTTATGGCTTTACCATTCTCGACCAGAATTAATCATTCCCATCAAATTTCTGCCCAAAATTCTCCAACTATTGGGTCAGCTTCGACTTTGGCCTGAAGCGCTTGAATGCACAATCCTCCAAAATTAATTACACTTTCGGTGCTCGTACTTTTAGCAATTGTCAATTTTGGTCCATGTACTTTGCTTCGGCGACAACACTAGTCCCTGTACCATTTTCTGAGAAAGATTTAGTTACATTCGTTACATTTACTCACCAGGTGATGGTGCCCTTTTTACGGGCTAGTAATGAAATTTCAGCATCTTCTGTCAAAAAAAAAAAAAAGAATCCAAAATCTTACGGAAAATGTCAAATCAAGACCAGTTACCGAACAGTGGGGCTAAAAAATTACACCCTGTTTGATAAAACTAAAAATATTTAACGCTTAAATTAAGCAATGAATTTTAAGCACCGATTAAATATAAGCACAGAAAAACCTTTAGTGAAATTTGCTAATGGATTTTAAGCAATGAATTCCATAAATTTGTCTGCAAACTAATGCAACCAAATATTGGAACAGTCATATTTTACGGACTCATCCTTGTAAAAGTGTGATAATGCAAAATTATGTTGTAAAAAGATCGAGTGATTGACACTAATTTATCAAAAGTAAGATTCGATGGTGCGTCATGGTTTCATATACTGTTTGTAAATGAAAGACGACCGTTGCTCTAAAAAATTTCAAACTCATATAGTACTTCAGTTGGTCTCATACAATATGAATAAGTCATTTTTCTCAGTAGAGAAAGTTGCGATACAGACACCAAGCAAATGATAAAGAACAACACCCATTCAAGGAAATAAAAAGAAAAGTACGATATCGGTAGCCATTGTTTTCATATTGGCAAATGAAAGAGATTAATGAAGAGATTTGCCGAGTTTGCGAACAAATCTTTGTGGAGCCCCACAAGGAGTGGCAACCAGATTGATCATGGGAGTTGATCTGCTCAACAGAAAAAAAAAAGACAGGATGAGCTTAAGAGTATCTATAACATAGTATTATGGCATTTTATTGTGGTATACTGCGGAATTGTGAATTTTAGTCTACTTACCTATATACTTTTCGTCAGTTAGCTAAATTAATCTACATAAGATAAAAAGATTCATTTCAAAGGGACATGTATCCAAAATAACACGTGGAAGCCTCACCCTTTATACAATGCGTACATATCTTTGCAGAGCCTCGAGAGTGGCAACCACGATCATAGGAGTTCATCTGCTCAACAGGAAAAAAAAACAGGAGATGAGCTTAAGAGTATGTATAACATGGTATTATAATATTTATTGTGGTAGACTGCCAATATGTTATTGTTAATCTTTTTACCAAGATAAATTTCATGAGTTAGGTAAATTAATCTATACGAAGATATAAGATTCATTTCAAAGGGACATGTATCCAAAAACATACAATGCGTACATTATGAGCAAGTGCTTATGTATCTAATTTAATCTTATGATGCACACAAGTTGACCTTTTGTTAATATAAAACATTCGAAACTTACGTATGGGTGGTCACTAGTTTGGATACAAGGATATGGAAGGTTATCTAAATTTGGAATTTATATAAGAGAGATTCATTGGATAAAATGATAATGTTGTTGTTCACAATTGAAATTACCCTTTTGTCCGTCATTTGGTAACAAAAGTCATTATTTATATAGAGAGATTACTCTTGAAAATAAAGATCAATGAAAGATGTAACCGTGGTTGAGTGTGTTGTTTTTCAACTTCATTTATCAAAGAATAAAATTTCCAATTAAATCATAGCTCTTCAACAGTAATCATTAAAAAAACAGTTATCATAAAAACAAAAAAAAAGCATTCAAAAAATTACATTGGATTCGAATTTCCAAATAAAAGCAGAAAATCTGATTCCATCATCGGGGAATCAAGTTTTACTTTCAGCATGGCAGATGGTACCGACAAAGTGGGATTTGTCAAAAATTTCCCAACACATTTAAAGTTGTCAATTTTATGAAAATGCATGATGCATCGTCTTGTCTTAATCTTCACCGTCCGAGGAAGTCAGGAAAGATATTAGAAGAAGGGAGTCTCATTAAATGAGCGTTGTACAGGTAAGGAAAAAGAACAAATGAAGGTAGAGACAGATAGACGCGTACCTAATCATCAGTCCATTGTACATGTATCAAATTAAGTTGGATTTGAGGAACGTGAGCGATTTTGTGCCATTCCTCGCCAACAAAAGGCTCACATCTTTTGTTTAGTTCACCACAAAGTTCGATGCGTAAATCTTTGAGAGCGGTGAGGGATTGTATTCCTTGCGGCATGGATGATAAGTTGGGACATCTGATCAAGCGAATTGATCTGAGATATTTATGATTGGGCAGCCATTCAGGTATGGCTATCAAGCTTGTGCAATCATAAACCGAAAAGGACTCCAAAGTACAGGCAGATTCGTCGAGACATTTGAGCAGCTCCATCACTTGTTGGGACCTTGATATTACTAGCTTACGAAGATTCAACGGAAAGTTGGGCTTATTCTCGTGGGTCAAAGTGAGCTCGCATTGATCAATCGCCAAGGACTCTAGGGCGGTCAAATTCTCAAAAGGTACATATATTGGTCTCTCACAATTTCCAATTTCTAGCTCTCGAAGGCAAGTCAGTTGGCAAGCACCTTCAAACAAAACTTGGAGATCTGCACACATATGAATTCCCAAAAAATGCAGATTTTTTAGGAATTGCATTCCACTTTTTTGTAGACTCTTTTGCTTTGTTGTTATGCTTAAAAACCTAAGGCTGACCAGCCTTTTCATATGCTTGGGTAAAACGACTAGCTTTGTGCAACCGTGAAGGGATAATTGTAGCAAACTCTGCAGCTCACAAATGGTATTTGGAAGTTTCTTCAATCGCTTGTTCTCACGGAGACGTAGCGATCTCAATTGCTTCAAGTTGCATATGGAACGTGGCAGCTCCTCAAAACTACCACATGACAAATCCAGATACCGCAAGCGGTTACACTTGGAGATGCATGCTCTAACAAACTTTCTAGTAATAACTTCGTCGTTAATTCCCAACTGAAATCTACTGCGTCTAATTGCACGCAGCCTCTGTGAAGTTGGCTTTCTCAGAAAAGGTGGGGCTCTATCGAAATTTGAGATTCCCTCTACCAAAGTGCTAGAGAACGAAACATACCGCACTCTTTCTGAAATCTTTGCATTATCTAAACCAACAATAGAACAATCATTTTGTGCCACAATTGTTGCAATTGAATGGACTAGATCGTGCACTGTAAAAATTGACCTTGATTCAGGCTTCTCAACTATGTGGAGTAAAGATCTCTTCCACAAATCATTGACGTACTCAACACCAACGTCTTCCGATGCCAGTTTTTCCCTTGTTGAATTAATGAGTCCTAAAGCCATCCATAGCCTAATTAAATTATCGCTAACGATTTCATATCCTTTGGGGAAAAGTGAGAATGTGGCAAAACAACGTTTCAAGTGGGATGGTAAATGATCATAGCTTAGCTTAAGAACTGGCATAATGTTTTCATCTTTTTCCACTAACTTCCATGTTTCGCTATCTCTTATATGTGCCCAATACCGTTTTTCGTCCTTCGTGTAAAGTAGACTCCCCAAAGTTTTCACCAGGAGAGGAACTCCTTGTGATTTTTTGACAATTTCATTTCCAATCTCAAGGAGATCAAGACGTGCTTGCTTTTCCTTTTCGTCGAATGCCCATTTCTCAAACAAGGCCATAGAGTCTTTATGAGAAAGACCTTTTAGACTATACGCTCGATGGGTACCCATCATAGAGGCGACATCTGAATTGCGGGTTGTCACAATTATCTTGCTTTTGCTGGCTCCTTCGCTTAGCAAATCTCTTAATTCTTTCCATCTAAGGCGGTCCTTGCTCCATACGTCATCCAAGACAAGTAGATACTTCTTGTCTTTGATGGTGTCTCGCAGAATTGTTTGCAATTGCTGGATATCAAAGCGACTCAAGTTTTTATGAGTTACTTCTTTGAGAATTCCTTCGATAGTTCTCTTTAAATCAAAGTCTTCGGGTACGCACACCCACAATCGCAACTCAAAGTGCTCGTTCACACTGTGGTCATTGTAAACTAACTTAGCAAGGGTAGTTTTGCCCAAACCTCCTATTCCAACAATGGGAATCACCGATAGGTTTATGTCGTCTGACCGCATCAACATCTTAATTATCTTTTGTTTGTCAGTATCTCTTCCGACGACATCCGACTCACTTATGAACGAGTAAGTCATCTCTCGCGATCGCATATGCGTCGCACCACTGTCAACACTCCGCGCATTAAGATCAAATTCATTTTTTTCGATGGAAATTTTGGATAATATCTCCCTAACCTCCTTGATTTTTAGACAGATTTTTACGCGGAGTATTAGTGGATTAGAGAGGGAAAAGAAACGGTGCACCTTCTCTTTGACGCCCCCGTACTGACTGATGACCTGCTTTCGTAAGGCTTCACACTCGATTTGATCGAGCACATCCTCCGCATCGTAGAACACGTCTTGAAGCCGACCAAGCCACTCTTGCAGGCGGGGGTTGTCCGCCCGTTGCTCCTCAGCATCTGACAACACGGCCGTAATGGCGGTCAGCGTGTTTTTAAGCTCGCGGATCTGGTCTTCGACGCTGTATATTGCACCAGCTTGTTGGAGTGCCGGTGATGCCATCTTCCCTAGCACGCCCTGAGCAATGCTGAGAAGGAGTGATTCAGCCATGCTAAGCGCTGAGGAAATTGATGGGGAGGTACTTGGTTTGAGAGGAAAAAAGAACACCCAATGTCTTCCTTTTATGGGAGTCAGTTGCCATGATGATGACTTCCTCACGAAAGGAAGGTTCTTTCCTTGCGAGCGGGCGTGCAGGTTAGCAGCAATATGCTTTGTACCTTTGCTTTTGATCTTACTTTCCCAGGAGAAACAAAGAATCGAAATTACTTCAAAGATCCAGCGGGGACTCTTCCAAGTGTCAGTATTCTTTGCTTCTGTATGTAATTTACGAATCTTTCACAAAAAGCATCTTCCTTCGAGATGATTATTCGTATCGCTTATAATAATTATTCGACAGACTTTATAATAAACAATAATCGATGTTTAAGCATTTTTGTCGATGAAGAAAGTACTTTTTGGTCAATTCAATTTTATAAGTGATATAAGAGATCGATTTTAATTAAAAAAATCTTTCAAATTGTTGATTTTTTATAAAACAAACGGACTTTTAAGCTCAGTTCGTTTCGTGAAAACAGCTTCTAGAAAAATGTTTTCCGAATTTTCCATCGTTCGTTTCATGGAAATTAAACCGGTCATGGAAAACATCTTTCGCTGATGGAAAAAACATAATCAAAAGTGGGGAAAATGTTTTCCATATCCTCTTTCACCTCACCAACTTTCACCAAACACATTTTCTGTTTATTTTTATGTTTTCCTTTTCTTTTAAAACCAAGTTATTAACTATTTTTTTATTCCTTTTATTTTTATTTTTCTTTCCTTTATTTTTTTTCCTTCTTCCTCGGGTTGGTTGAACCTCACCGAGGCTAGCAAGGCCAGAGCTTGCCAGATACTGGCAAGGCTCGAGCTCGCCACATATCGGTGAGGCTTGAGCTCGCTCGAGGCTAGATTCGGCGAGACCCGAGCTTGCCTGATTAGCCAACGGAACTTGGGCTTCCTTGGATCAACCAAGCCTTGTGCTCATCGACCCACGTCTTGGCCGGTCATCGAGTTGCTAGCTGTCATTGAGGCACGCAATCAACAGAGGAAGGAGGAGGACGGAAAAGAAAAAAAGAAAAAAATCATTTTTTTTAAATATTTGAAAATTAAAAACATTTTGATTTTCTTGGTAATTTTTCCTAGAAAATCTAATCAAATACGAATGGTGGAAAATATTTTCTAGTTTATTTTCAGATTTCAGCTGAAAACTAAAAAATATTGTCATTTTGGAAAATGGCCTCTCAGAAAATATTTTTGAGAATAGTGATATTTTCGGTGAAACGAATGGAGCGCTTAATAAATAAATAATTTCTACTCATTTTAATTTGGTTCTCTAGGCATTTCGTTTTTAAGAGATGATGCAGAATATCAAGGATGATATGAAAAGAATTACCGATTAAACCGAAAGATAAAGTCGAGTTGGCATATGAAGAAATCACTAAAAGAAAGATGTTGGAAAAATGCCAGAATCGAGAGCTCAACATTAACTCCCTTCAAGAATGGCACAGGGCCTTCAAGAAAATCATTCCCAAAAACATGGAACACCCGAAGATTTGGTAGGTGAGTGGTGAATGGAATTATGGAAAGGAAAGAGAAATGGTTGGGTGACAATCTTTAATTTATTGTGAAAATAATAATTTGTTCCGAATCATAAAAAATTAAATAACAGATAATTATAAATTGTTATTAGTAGCTAGGCTCTGAATGAGCCCCACACCAGACTCCGCTACAACCTGCGTCACTCTCTTCGACAACCAAATCTTTCATAACCTCAAGACGGTCGATCACAACAGACCTTCACATCCAAGTAATCATATTCTATCTTCTGCTTATTCGTTGCAGCAGCGGTAAAAAGTCCCCATCTCATGGCCGCACTCTGCGCACACGATTCTGTCCGGGGTATTCACGCCGCTCCCGCGCACGATCATGCGGCCGCTGGGGTGCACAGCCTCGTGTTCCTTCGCTCTTACACCGCCCAATGCCCAGCTCTCCTCAAACCGTGGAAAAATGAAAACCTTCGTATCTGCATCGTCCTTCCACTTCTTGAACTCCTCCAAGCTGTCCAGGACAATGCTGCTCATGGCTTTAGGCATCCCCACCCCTGCACCTTGGCAGAAAATAGCCCATCCTTCGTCGCTCCAGTCATAAAGGAGAATGTTCCAGATCTTATGCATTACAGGGTCGTCTTCAGGGGACTTCCCAAGGTGCCTCCTCGAGTCGCACATGCTCTTGAGTCTAGCCCAAAATAACCAGAAGAATGTGGGATTGTTCCAGCAGTAACTCAGTTTCTCTGAGGTGATCATTGCAGCTATACTCTGCACTCGTTCCTTGGAATTGTTCTTTCCCACATATAACATTTCCAGCATGATACCATCAGCCTCAGCGACTTGTTTGGCTGTGGCTGTGAACTTCCTGATCCGTTCAAGGTCCTCGCCTCCAAATAGGCAAATGTATGATCCTTGTGTCACCTGATCAGATGGAGGAAATATTGATTACCGATGCGAATTTTATGCACATCGTGTTAACATGCAATACTTGTCTGCATTAGGACATGGTACGTCGTATATTTTCCAGGATTCATTTGGGATTACTTTATACTACGAAAGTTCAGGCTATGTGCACATTACAAGAAGGAAATTCGTTTTCCTCGATGGAAAAGGTTGTCCCTGGCAGTGGTAAGTCCCTCTGGCGGTAGATTTTGGGGATGTAATAAGATCTTCGTTGCTATATGTTACAGAAACAAATGTCTCACTCCTCTTTTACTTCCACTTCTGCTTTACTTTTTGTGGGGATAAATAAAGCCTGGTCCATGGTTCATCTCGGAATATTTTTTTTCTTCACCACTGTTGTTTGCCAAAGCCTCTTTTAAGTTCGTTTTTGAAGATGCATATCTAAGAATAAATCCGGGGGAAAAAAGGATGATTAGGGATGAAGTTTGTACCCATTCCTTTATAGTCCCATCGTCTAAGCCATCGATGATCAGCGCGAGTGTCCAACTCTCCTCCCTCCATAGCGCTTCCTCTCGCTCCTTAGTGAAAGGGAAGGCCAAAGTTCCCCATATCCGGATCATGTGGAGGGCATTGGGGCTCGCCAACTTCCCTTGTGGATCCAGAGCTACTATGACGATACTCTTTGAGAAATGCCACACCTCTCTTGTGTACTCGATCACGGCCGGTTCAAGGATCAAAGGGTGGTGGACAGTGTACCATGACATGCTGCTCTGCAGCTCCTCGAATTTCTGCTGATGGGTCACATCCCAAGCAGCTGATTTTGGATCCATGTCCACAATTGGAAGCCACACCATTTCGAACTGGTTCTCAGGCGTTGCATGAGACTCTCTGTAGATGTGGTTGAGAAATTCGATGTCTTCAGTGGCAATGTCAAGATCTGATATTAGTAGCAACACTGTCTTCGTTCTCAACTCGTCAAAGCTGACCTGTTTGTTGCGAAATGAGAGAGAATTGCTGTTATATTTCTGTTGGTAGACATTGACTAGGTCGCCCCAAGTGAGTCAAATAAATGGAAGGAAGAAGTAAAAGAAAGTAGGAAGAAACCCTTGATTTTATGGTATGGTCCACCAGCTGCTGTATGTCGTCCTCGACATGGATTATATGCTTGAGGATGGTTGTTTTTTCTAAATGAACCTTGCCAAGCAGGTGTACCAGCTCCTTCTGTCTTAGATGGTCATGCAACGCATCAAAGAAACCCCTCTGATTTGCATCGTCCTTCCACTTGTCGAACTCCTCTATGCTCTCCAGGACATTGTTGCCGTTGACTTCCACCATACCCGACCACTTACCCTCGTAGAAAAGAGCCCATCCTTCGTCGCTCCTGTCATAGCTGAGTATTGCCTGGATCCTTGGCAGTAAAGGGTTGTTTTCGATGGACTTCCTGAGATGCACCTTTGAGTGGACCATGCTCTTGAGTCTAGCCCAAAAAAGCCAGAAGAATATGGGGTTGTTCCAGCAGTAACTCAGTTCCTCTGAGATGATCATCGCTGCTGTTCTCTGCACTCCTTCCTTGGAATTACTCTTTCCCACGTATACCATTTCCAGCGTGATACCAGCAATCTTAGCGACTTCTTTGGTTTTGGCTGTTAACTTCCTGATCCATTCAAGGTCCTCGCCTCCAAATAGGCAAATGTATGATCCTTGTGTCACCTGATCAGAAGGAGGAGATATTGATTACCGATGCGAATTTTATGCACATTGTGTTAACATGCGATACTTGTCTGCATTAGGACATGGTACATTGTATATTTTCCGGGATTCACTTGGGACTACTTTATACTATGAAAGTTCAGGCTACGTGCACCTTACTACAAAGAAATTCATTTTCCTCGATGGAAAAGGTTGTCCTTGACGGTGGTAAGTCCCTCTGGGGGAGGATTTAGGCGATCTGATTAGATGTTCGTTGCTATATGTTACAGAAACAAATGTCTCACTCCTCTTTTACTTCCACTTCTGCTTTACTTTTTTGCGGGGAAAAGCAAAGCCTGGTCCATAGTTCATCTCGGAATATATTTTCTTAATCGTAGTTTGTTCGCCAAAGCCTCTCTGAAGTGCGTTTTTGAAGATGCATATCTAAAAATAAATCCGGGGAAAAAGGGATCAATATAGATGAGGTTTTTACCCATTCCTTTAGAGTCTGGTCGCCTAAGCTATCGATGATCAGCTCATCTGTCCAACTCTTCTGCCTCCATAGCGCTTCCTCTCGCTCCTCAGTGAAAGGGAAGGCCAAATTTCCCCATATCCGGATCATGTGGAGGGCATTGGGGCTCGCCAACTTCCCCTGTGGATCCAGAGCTATTATGATTATACTCTTTGAGAAACGCCACACCTCTCTTATGTACTTGATCACGGCCGGTTCAAGGATCGAAGGATGGTGGACAGTGTACCATGACATGCTACTCTGCAGCTCCCCGAATTTCTGTTGATGGGTCATATCCCAAGCAGCTGATTTTGGATCGATATCCACAATTGGAAGCCACACTATTTCGAACTGGTTCTCAGGCCTTGCACGAGACTATCTGTAGATGTGGTTGAGAAGTTCTATGTCTTCAATGGAAATGTCGAGATCTGATATTAGTAGCAACACTATTTTCTTTCTCAGCACTTCAAGGCCGACCTGTTTGTTGTGAAGTGAGAGAGAATTGATGTTATGTTCTGTAGACAGACACTGACTAGATCGAGGCCAACTGAGTAAGATAATGGGAGGGGAGGGAAGAAGTAAAAGGAAGTAGGAAAAAACCCTTGATTTTGTGGTCCCGTCCACCAGCGGCTGTATGTCATCGCTGGCATAGATTAATTGCTTAAGGATGGTCATGTTGTCCAAATGAATCTTGTCAAACAGGCGTACCAGCTCCTTCTTTATTAGATGGTCGTGCGGCGCATTAATGAAACCCTTCTGATTTGCATCGTCCTTCCACTTGTGGAAGTCTGCTATGCTCGCCAGGACATTGTTGCCAGTGGCTCCCGCCATATCCAGCCCCACACCCTGGCAGAAAATAGCCCATCCTTCGTCGTCCTTGTCATAGCTGAGTATTGCCTGGATCCCTTCCAGTAAAGGGTCGTTCTCGATGGACTTCCTGAGGTGCATCTTTGAGTGGAACATGCTCTCGAGTCTAGCCCAAAAGAACCAGAAGAATATGGGGTTGTTCCAGCAGTAACTCAGTCCCTCTGAGATGATCGCCGCTGCTGTTCTCTGCACTCCTTCCTTGGAATTACTCTTTCCCACGTATACCATTTCCAACGTGATACCATCAGTCTGAGCGACTTTTTTGGCTCTGGCTGTTAACTTCCTGATCCATTCAAGGTCCTCACCTCCAAATAGGCAAATGTATGATCCTTGTGTCACCTGATCAGAAGTAGGAAATATTGATTACCGACACGAATACTCTGTGCACATTGTGTTACCATGCGATACTTGTCTGCAGTAGGACATGGTACATCGTAAAATTTCCAGGAATTATTTGGGACTACTTTATACTATGAAAGTTCAGGCTACGTGCACTTTACTACAAGGAAATTCATTTTCCTGGATGGAAAAAGTTGTCCCTGGCAGTGCTCAGTCCCTCTGGCAGTAATTTTAAGCGATGTAATCAGATCTTAGTCGCCAAATGTTACAGAACCAAATCTCCTCTTTCACTTCCTCTTTTGCTTTAGTTTTTGCGGGGAAAAATGAAGCCTGGTCCATGGTTCATTGCGGAATATTTTTCTTAATCAAAGTTTGTTTGCCAAAGCCTCTTTTAAGTGTGTTTCTGGATATGCATATCTAAGAATAAATCTGGGGGAACAAAGGATCGTTAGGGATAAAGTTTTTACCCATTCCTTCGTAGTCCCGCCGTCTAAGCCATGAAAGATCAGGTCGAGTCCCCAACTCTTCACCTTCCATAGTGCTTCCTCTCGCTCCTCAGTGAAAGGGACGGCGAAAGGTCCCCAAATCCGGATCATGTGGAGGGCATTGGGGCTCGCCAACTTCCCTTGTGGGTCTAGAGCTACTATGATGATAGTCTTTGAGAAACACCAGATCTCTCTTATGTACTTGACGACGGCAGGTTCAAGGATGGAAGGGTGGTGGAGGGTGTACCATGACATGTTGCTCTGTAGCTCCTCGAATTTCTGCTGATAGGTCATATCCCAAGCAGCTGATTTTGGATCCATGTCCACAATTGGAAGCCACACTATTTCAAACTGGTTCTCAGGCCTTGCACGATACTCTCTGTAGAAGCCGTTGAGAAATTCGATGTCTTCCATGGCAATGTCAAGATCTGATATCAGTAGCAACACTGTCTTCTCTCTCAGCACTTCAAGGCTGACCTGGTTGTTGGGAAGCGAGAGAGAATTTGCTGTTATATTTCTGAAGATAGACATTGACTAGATCGAGGCCAATTGAGTTCAATAATGGGAAGGAAGAAGTAAAAGGAAGTAGGACCCAACCCTCGATTTGGTGGTACCGTCCACCAGCGGCTGTATGTCGTCCTTGGCATAGATTAAATGCTTGAGAATGGTCATGTTGTCCATGTCGAATAGGCGTACCAGCGTCTGATCAGCCTCGAAATCCCTCGTGTCATCTGTTGTCTGAATGGATGTTGCCGAACCGGCGCAACAGCATCTGCTGAGCTTCGAAATGCATTTTCTCATCTGCATCCTCCGAAGCTAGAGTCACGAGCTCAACCTCCAGAATACGTTAAATATACGACTTGCCTTATCGAGTTCAGATTATTGCCTTATCGAGTTCAGATTATTTAGCGATACGGGAAGCGATCCGATTGCATATACCATCAGGCAAGCCAGGGGTTTACGTGGAGAGGTTGAGCAGAATAAACCCACAGTAAACAAGTGCTTTGCTTGCGAGTTGGGGCGAATGACAAAAGCGAAAGCCGTGCACGTCAGGACACGGATGGCATCGAATACTGAAGATGGGCCACCTGAAATAAGCAGAAGAGAATGGAAAAAGGAGGAGCAGCAGCCTCAGGGCGAGAGTCTTCAGCACAGGACGTGGACTTCTTCATGGGTCAATTGCTGACGTTGACTCATCCGAAATTTGATGGAGAAGTTCAAACGTAGATTAAGTATATCGAAAATCTTAAAACTCATCACAAAAATTATAAATGAGTCGTAAAAATTTCAAACAAATATAATTAATTCTTAAAATTTATTATCAAAGTGCAAATGGGTCATAAAAATTTCAAAAAATGCAAACAAATCTTTAAACTTAGCGAATTAATCCGATTAAGTTCTTCAGTCAAATGTATTTTTCGTAATTTTTAGGATTTAATTGCATCTTCGTGATAGATTTTAGACTTGATTGCATTTTTGAAGTTTTTAAGATTCAATTGCACTATAATTTCTAGAGAACTCATCCCATCAAATTATTGCGGAAGAAGAGCACGAGTATTATAATCGCGACAAGAATAAAGGACACGGGTCAAAAAGCGCAGGATCCCAAAACTACAGGGACCAAAGTGAAATTTCCCTCGAAAGAACGCCCCTCGAAAAGGAAACCGGAGACGGCGTCGTCCCGCGCCAGCAAAACCTCGCCTCCCCTCCTCTGTCTGCTCCCGCCGTCGGCCTTCTTCTAGTCGCGAGCGTTGCCGCCAGTCCGGCCGACGAAACGGTGAACTGTAGAGAGAGAGAGAGAGAGAGAGAGAGGATGGGGAAGAAGACGAAGAAGCCGGGGAAGGGGAAGGAGAAAACGGTGAGGAAAACCGCCAAAGCGGAGGAGAAGAAAGCTCGCCGGGAGACCAAGAAGATCTCCCTGAAGACGACATCGACGCCATCCTCGTATGATGCTGCTCCCGCTTTAACCGCCTCGCCAGATATTCATCTACCGGGACGATGCAGTCCATCGCAAAACCTTTTTTCTTTTTTTTTTTATGTCCGAAACTTAGGATTTGAGCAACACCGATGGTGCTGTCGATCCTCTGTTTCTAGGAAAAAAACGTGAAAGACCGAGTCTTGTCGCGCGTCACTAGTGGACTGAGAAATTCAATTGCTTCCGATAGATTACGGCGATAATTTGATCTTTGAAACTGCAACTGAATTTCTGGCCGTATCTGTTCTTGATTTGAGATTAGACATGGCTGCTTTCTCCTTCCTTTAAGCTCGAATTGACTTGTTTGCACTCCCACTGACCAGCTAAGTATACAAAAAGAGGAAGCGAAGAAGAAGGAGGTCCACATTGAGGAAAATGTACCCGCGCCTTCTCCGCGATCTAATTGCACGGTAATGACTCTCTTTATCAGCTCTCGCTGTGCGCCATTTTGTTTACTGACCTTATGGTGGCTTGCCTGAATTGTGTGATTGATTAGTTTTTGTAATGGTACCGTTAACTCCTGTAGATGACGCTGAATCCTTTGAAAGACACGGAGCTGATTTTTTACGGCGGTGAGTTTTACAATGGCACCAAGGTGAGGCGTCAAACAATAGTTGATGGAGTGCTTATGTTTACGCTGCAAGCTCCGCTCATTTTTTGGTCACGACCCTGGTTTCAAAATGGTGCAGACTTTTGTGTACGGTGATCTTTACCGGTATGATGTGGAGAAGCAGGCGTGGAAGTTGATCTCCAGTCCCAATAGTCCACCTCCTCGCAGTGCTCATCAGGCAGTTGCTTGGAAAAATTATCTGTATATATTCGGTGAGCTCGTTAGTCTTCCTCCACAGGTGTTTACTGGCTGGTGCAATATCCGTTGCATCACACAAATAACTTTGGGCACTTGTTGTTAGGTGGTGAATTTACCTCCCCAAATCAAGAACGCTTCCACCACTACAGGGTAACACACATGCGGTTTTGTTTATGCCAAAACCATCCTAGTAGTTTCTGCATATTGCAACCGAGATATTATGTGGGAGTCTTGCGAATTATGTTGATCTATGATCGAAATTTCCTTTTAGGACTTCTGGATGTTGGACCTCAAAACAAATCAGTGGGAACAACTTAATCTGAAAGGTTGTCCTGGCCCGCGTTCAGGTCATAGAATGGTAATCTAATCAGTGGCCTCATAGCTGTCTTTGTCCTTCATATATTGTTATCTCCTGTTAACTCATGCATGGCTGCTTTTCTATCCATCTCGCTTTGTTACAGGTTTTGTATAAACACAAAATCATTGTTTTTGGTGGCTTCTATGACACTCTCAGAGAAGTGAGGTTGGTTGACGGTTTCTTAGTCAATACCTTCAGAGGTCCTATACTCTTATGATTTCATAACGACGTGAGAAATAATTTTCTATATGCTTGGTTTGATATGATGTCTTCTTATTCATCAGTTGTACTGTTTCCTCTGTGAGGAGATGTCACACTACTTGTCCATTCACAAAATAAGAGCTTTTTGGCTTCTCGTTAAAGGGCCTTTGTTGTCTTAATGTCTTGATGTTATATGAACTGATTCTGCTTCTAAACTGTATCTTTTATAAGGAGAATTAGTTATATGAAAATTAGAAGACTGCCTCTTCTATCGATATTGTCTTTGAATAAAGAAGTGGTTCTTTATTATAAGGAACATGAGAAGATTTTTAAATATTAGGATTAATTTTCTGGCAAATTGATTGGAACTGATCATGTCGTTGCTCCTGAGCAAAAGCTACGATTTAACTGCAACTCAGCTAAAGTTGAAGTTTAATAAAGCAGATGAAATGGTGTGCACTTCCCATTTGGCCTCATACTCTACACTACTATAAACAATTAGAGTCTTTCATCCTATTCTTTTCATCATGGCCTGGAAAGTTTATTAAATCAGGAGAATCCAAGCATTGTTTCCCTTTTCCATATCCTATGGAAAGTTTATTAAATCAGGGAGAATTCAAGCTTTATTTCTCTTTTCTATATCCTATGGACTTTTAATCAGCCTTTCAGACTTGCTTCTACAATTTGAAGGTTTGCAAAGCTTCTTACTTCCATTTCTCCCCTATATGTGCAGGTATTATAATGATTTATTTGTTTTTGATCTGGATCAGTACAAGGTGAACACCATAGGCTTTTAGTGGTTGGGCTAATCAGTGCAGTCCCTTTTCATTTCGATTTACTTTCTATTTAAAGCTAATTTGCTGCTTTGTTGCAGTGGCAAGAAATAAAGCCCAGGCCTGGATCAATGTGGCCAAGTGCACGGAGTGGATTTCAGTTTTTTGTTCACCAGGATGAGGCAAGTATTTTTCAATGCTTCAAAGAGCAAATAGACAGCTATTATTAACTTATGGTCACTGCATGAGAAAATAGTCATATTTCATAGGTGTTTTCAAGTTACGGTCACTTAAGTTGCAAATGTTACTTTCAAATTCTACCAGTTGCATGCTAGTTTGGGGAAGTTCATTTAACAAATTACATTAATTAATCACCTTCTTCTTTTGATGAAGGTGCTTTTCATTTGTTGCTGACAACAAAAGGGTGTGTTAGTCAATTTCAAGGATGACAAGGGTTCAAAACTCAGTTTCTAGCTGATGTCTTTTTCGTTGAATTATATATACTAGCTGTTCTCGTTTCTTGAATTGCCTGAAGGGATGAAGTCTGTGAGATTTTGTGAGACCACTGCCAACTGTTCTAAAAGCTTAAACTATTAGATGAAGGTGTGATTTATTATTTAAATATTCTAACACTCCCCCTCACGCTTAGTCTGGTCTTTTGCCTAGTACTAAGCGTGGAAATTTAATTGGGGAGGCAAATAGGGGCCTGGAAGATTCGAACTCAGGACCTCCTAGCTCTGATACCATGAAGAAAAGAATCTGTTTTCTTATTTCTCATAGAGTGATTACAATGAGTATAAATACATGAACAGAGAACCTAAATTAGGTAAGAAACCTATTTAGGTAAAGATCCTAAGTAGTCTCTAATTTATATCAATATCTAATTTACAGCTAACAAAATCAAATCACATAATATCACGTAATATAATCACGTAATATAATCGGGGAGAAATTCTAGAAGATTTCCTAATACATTCCAACACTCCCCTCAAGCTGGCTTGAAGATGTCTTCCATAGACAGCTTGTTCACTAGACGAACGAATTGCTTTTTATGTAATCCCTTGGTCAGAATGTCAGCAGCCTGATCATCACTTGAAATATACGGCATACAAATTAGTCCGCTATCAAGTTTTTCTTTGATGAAGTGTTTATCAACTTCCACATGCTTTGTCCGTTCATGTAACACGGGATTATGAGCAATTGCAATTGCTGCCTTATTGTCGCAATACACTTTCATTGGTATGGAACTTGGGATCTGTAGTTCATCCAAGATGCCTTTAATCCACATAACTTCGCATACACCATGTGCTCTTCGACCGAAATTCAGCTTCAGCACTTTGCTTCTTGCCACCACGCTCTGCTTTTTACTCTTCCAAGTGACTAAATTACCACCAACAAACGTGCAGTAGCCTGAAGTAGATCTCCTATCCATATTGCTTCCAGCCCAATCTGCATCGGTGAACACCTCAATTTCCAGATGTCCATGTTTTTCAAACATTAGACCCTTACCAGGACTTCCCTTCAAGTAGCGTAGAATTCTATATCTTTGCTTCAAAATGCCTTGGCCCTGGTGAGTGCATGAATTGGCTCACCATACTTACAGCAAACGATATATCGGGTCGAGTATGAGATAAGTAAATAAGTCGACCAACAAGCCTTTGATACCTTTCTCGGTCTATCACTTCTTCAGCCTTGGCAAGTTCAAGCTTCATATTTGGTTCCACGGGGTCTCGCCGCTTTACATCCTAATAGACTGTCTCTTTGAGCAAATCGAGAACATATTTGCGTTGGTTTATAAAAATGCCCTTCTTGGATCTCGCAAATTCTATTCCAAGAAAATATTTCAAGACACCCAAATCCTTAACCTCAAACTCCTCGGCCAGCTTCCCTCGCAAGCTTTCCAACTCAACTTTGTCATCACCGGTCAATATTATATCATCAACATAGACGATTAGAATTGCACACTTACCTTCCTTTGAGTGTTTATAGAATAGAGTGTGATCTCCTTGATTTTGGCGATAGCCAAACCTTTTAACCACATTCCCGAACCGTTCAAACCACGCTCTTGGAGATTGTTTAAGTCCATACAGCGACTTTTTTAATCTGCAGACTTTGCCTTCGGTTTCGCAAAACCTGGTGGTAAACTCATAAACACTTCTTCCTCCAAGTCACCATTCAAGAATGCATTCTTCACGTCTAAGCGATGTAAGGGCCAATCAAATGCAGCAGCCAAAGATAGTAAAATCCGAACAGAATTTATCTTGGCAACCGGGGCAAAAGTCTCGATAGTCCACTCCATAAGTACGAGTGAACCCCTTTGCCACTAGCCTTGCTTTATATCGTTCAACACTCCCATCAGGTTTACATTTTATAGTAAATACCCATTTACAGCCAACAATCTTTTTTCCTTCGGTGCATCAACCAATTCCCATGTGCCATTCTTCTTAAGTGCAAGCATTTCATCCTCAACTGCCATCTTCCACTTTGGATCCTTCACGGCTTCATGGATATTTCTAGGAATAGATATGTGAGACAGATTTGACACAAATGCTCTATGATGATGAGACAACTTTTGGAATGACACATGTTTTGATATAGGATGCGAGTACATGATCTAACTCCTTTTCTAAGAGCTATAGGCATATCAAGATTAGAAGCATTAGTATCAGAATTTAAGATAGGAATGGAGGGAAAATGAGTACTACTAGGATCACACGATGACGAAGGCAAGAGATCATCTCTCGGGGCTGCGAGACGGATGAGGCTCCAAGACAAAGTTCTGATCTGCAACCTTTTGAAGAGTTTTTCTTCTAGTATAAACACGAAGCTCGGGCTTGTTGATCACATTGTGATCTTTAACTTTTTCTCCCCTATCCTTGACACATCAAGATTCGGCGAAGTGTTTTAGAAGATTCAAACAAAGGAGTAGGAAGGACGGAGAGTTAATCTCTTCACTAACTTCGCCTTTCTCCCCCTGAAGAGATTTGTTAGAAAAAAACGGTTGTGACTCAATAAAGGTTACATCCATAGTGATATGAGTTTTACCGGTATGAGGATTGTAACACTTGTAACCTCTTTGATTAGGTGCATACCCTATAAACACACACTTTTCAGCACGAGGATCTAATTTTGATCGACATTGAATTGGGAGATGGACAAATGTAGTGCAACCAAACACCCTTAGAGGAATGTCGGAAAAAAATACGGGCTGTGGGGTACACCTTTTGAAACAATCTAAGGGAGTAGTGTAGTTTAATACCCGAGTAGGCAACCTATTAATTAGATAAGATGCTGTTAGCACTGCTTCTCCCCATAAGTATTTAGGTACATGCATTGAAAAAGCAGGAGGGCACGCGATACTTCAAGAAGATGGCGATTTTTGCGTTCCGCAATACCATTTGTTGAGGTGTAGTTCGGCAAGTTGACTGGTGAAGGATGCCTTTTTCTTTCAAAAAACTCCCTAAAAACTGGTTATAATATTCAGTACCATTATCGGTACGAAGAATACTAATAGTAGTGCGGAATTGAGTCATAACCATTTGATAAAAATTTTTGAACAAGGATTCAACTTCAGACTTGGCGCTCATCAAGTATGTCCAACATAAACGGGTATGATCATCTATAAAGGTAACAAACCATCGTTTTCCGGTTTTTGTTGGCATGGGTGAAGGACCCCAAACATCACTATGGATTAAGTAAAAGGGGATGATGCACGATCTTTGTTTTGGACTATAATGAGTACGATGACTTTTAGAAAAAAGACAATTGTCACAATGTAGTGAAGAAACATCCACATCCTTGAATAAATGAGAAAACAAATGTTTTAAATATCCAAAGCTAGGATGGCCTAATCTATGATGCCAAACCATTATTTGTTCTTGAACGGGGAAGAACTGAAAGTTCCATACGCACGAGCTTTTTTATCAAAGATAAACTCTTCAAAATAGTAGAGACCATCCCTCATCCTAGCATTGCCAATCGTCTTCCCGAGATCGATCCGAAACTCACAATGGGAAGCAAAAAAGACAACACGGCGGTTAGACTCTTTAGAAAGTTTACTAACGAGACAAGAGGCTGCGAGGCTAACTTAGGAACATGCAGTACATTATGAAGTTTAATAGAATCGAGAAAGTGGAACCGATCCTTTTTGCAATAGATGAAAAACTCCCATCGGCAATCCGAATTTTTTGGTTGCCGGGACAAGGAATATAGGATTTGAACATATATGGAATATTAGTCATATGATCGGATGCCCCCGAATCAATGATCCAAGGAACAGATTGTGAACTACGGGAGAGGGCATTTAGATTTCTACCTTGGTGGGCAATCGAAGCGGTAGGATTACCCGATACGGACCCAACCTGAAGTAGCTGCAAAAGATGGTTTAATTGTTCTTTGCTGAAAGGGAATGCGGTGGCCTCATTAGCTGTAGGAGGCATACGCTGAGATGACGTATTATCACGGCTGAATGAAGTTGGTCTCCTTGCCTCACTAGTTGTAGAAGCTGGACGGCCATGAATCCTCCAACAGGTCTCCGTGTATGACGGGGTTTGTTGCAGAAATCACACCAAATACGGGGTTTCCCATCTGATCTTCGCAAGTTAATGGGGATCTTGCTTACATTTGCCTCGGAGACTATTGTTGCGGGAACATGGCCCTTCTTGTTTTCGAATATAGTCAATGCTGAACCTTCCGATGATCCATCCTTTCCGGCGGTAGCTGACTTGCCCAGCATTATTCCCCGTCTACTTTCTTCTCTCCGAACCTCGAGAAGACCTCTCCAATAGGTGGAAGAGGCTGCTTCCCAAGTATTCTGCCGCGTACCTCATCAAACTCATCTCTAAGCCCTGCTAGGAAAGCGTAAATACGTTCTGCTTCTACAATTTTCCTGTATCGATTACCATCTTCAATACACGTCCACTCATGATCATTGAATACATCCAACTCCTGCCACAAACGTTTCAAAGAGTGAAAGTATTTCGTGACAGTTTCCTCTCCTTGTCGCATCTTCCCCAACTTCAAGGTTAACTCATAGATTTGAGATTGATTACCCAAATCTGAATACATCTCACACACCGCATCCCGAGTTCCTTTGCGGTATAATAGCCCAGATAATTTGCACCAATTTCTTCTTCCATGGAGTTGGTCAGCCACGTCATAATCGCTGAATTCTCTGCATCCCGGACAGCCCAAGTGGGGTCATCGTCGCTGGTTCTGCGTTATCTCCAGTCAGATAGCTAATTTTTCCTCTACCCCGTATATACATTCGAACGGATTGAGACCACCGGAAAAAATTATCACCATTCAGCTTTATGGAAGTGATCTGAATGGGATGAGGTACGGTGGACTTTGTGAGAAGTGATGGGGGGTTATATTGGGTGGTTGATGATTCGTCCGACATAGTGATCGAACGATAAAAAAAAATTACTTGAGGTGAATAGATAAAGGACCTTTGGGCTCTGATACCACGTGAGATTTTGTGAGACCACTGCCAACTGTTCTAAAAGCTTAAACTATTAGATGAAGGTGTGATTTATTATTTAAATATTCTAACAAAGTCTTTGCTACAACTTCTGAGTAGAAGATTAGTCAGTCTAAGTTGGTCTTCCTGAATTTCATGCCTTTGCAGACTTCATGTTCTATTTTATTTTATTTTATTTTATTTTATTTTTTTGAATCAGTTTTGCCTCGCTAGTCTCTTTTTCTTGTTTCCTTTGTATTATCAATGTACTTGAACAGTTTCTCTAGAAAAAAAAATATCACCTTTTTAAAAATTAAAACGTTTGGAGTCACTATTGTTTGTGAAGCAATTAATAGGAATGATTTAACACGCAGAAATCAAAAGAATGAAACTAGTTAAAGTGCCTGAAGATGACATATACTTTTCAAGTTTGAAACGAGCCTCTTTAAAGTTAATTTCACTGTTATAATAGAAGTAAACTAGGCATCTGCAGTAGTAATTAATGAATGAGGTAAAATGCCGTACCCATAGAAATGGATGAGTAGGTACCATGCATCTTCTTTTGTATCTTATGGCGGAAAAAATGAAATGGCAGAGCGGACAGTAAATAACTGGTCGATGTAGTTTTTGTTATAAGTGCATTGGTCTTTTTCCCTTTCGATATAAATCCACATTGTGGGAAAGTGTTAGGTATGGCTAAATGCCAAGAATCTTGGTACGGAGGATAACTTATCAACTCATACTATTACATTGTCGATTGGAGATCATGGTATTGTAATGATCTCTCATTATTCCAAGATTGCATTTGTGACATCTTCCTCTCATTGCTGATACCGAGCATGTGATCTTACCTCCAATTCTTAAGTTTTCCTTTTCTGAAGATAAATCAGGAGCTTAAAATGGTCCAAATGGCATTTGATATGGCCATTTGACAAGAAATGATTCTTAAAGACTTGCCATGAGGGATAAAAGACACCAAATGCATCAGCTTTTGTTAAGTTCTTTTATGTGGGATTAAGGATTCTGACTAAATCTTGATTTAATAGGCCAAGAACCAAATGAATAGTGATGCCAATTACAATGATTAATAAGCAAGTCTTATCTGTTGACTTTAAGCACTTCCTTTTCCAATGAACAATAACTGTTGCCACTTTTTCTACAAAGTCGAGTGTCTTTCTGTTATGCTACCGTGCATGGCCAAACCATGTTAATCAGAGCTTGACTGATACCGCTCGCAAATGTCCTATTTTGCACGACCTGCATTTCATATCTCCTGCTTATAATATTACAGCATTTGCAAAGTTTTGCTGAGTTATCTGTGATTCAGTGTTTTGAGTTATTTCATTAGAAGTCCACAAACGCCTGCTTTTGGGTGTTCACTATTGTTGTATCTTATTCAATGAAATGCTTACATTGCAGATCTTTTTGTATGGTGGCTACTCAAAGGAAGTTTCAACCGACAAGAACAGCTCTGAAAAAGGAATTGTCCATGCTGACTTGTGGTCCCTTGATCCAAGGACTTGGGAATGGAATAAGGTTCCTATCCTTTAACTTATGCTGTCAAATTACCTGAAAAACACAATGAAATTTTGTGCTCTGTGATGGTGCTGATGCGTCAATTGAAAAGGAAGGGCATGTCTTTTTTTATAATAACTTCACAGATGACTTGCAGAGTATTGTGGTAGCAAAGGACGCTGTGAATTTACAAAGAATCATCTGCCTTACTGTAAATCTAAGTTTATTTGCAGAAGGGTGTTTCTTTTTTCTTTGATAACTACACAGACAGCTTGCAGAATTTTGCAGTAGCAAAGGACGGTTTGAACTGAGAACTTAGACTTTCGCAGTACTGTAACGTTTACATGTATTATGGCTGTCAGAATTTGGACCTGCTAATTTGTTTGTCATCTTGTGCGAACATTTTAAGTAATTGAAAATACTCCCAATATCTTGTCTTATGTCTTATAAAAGTTATGGTTTCTGCAGTCTTTGGAAAATCAAGTATGCTTTGCATTTAGTATGCTGACAAATAAAATTATATTTTGCAAAACATTTCCTCAAGATGACTTTTTCTTCAAATTGGTTCCGTGTTTCATTTAATAAGGGTGTAGCATGGATTGTCTTTTTTACCTGTGAATTATGATAGATTCATATATTTTTAGTTTTCTAGCTCTCTCATCCACCACACCAACACCACCACTAACATTAAGTCAGACATCTTTTATTTCTAGCCTTTCCGGTTTTCTATTACTTCTAGAAAGCAAGACAGCAGTGCCCTGTTCATTGATTCATACAAAAAACATAACTCTCTCTCTCTCTCTCTCTCGCTCGCAAGTTCATGATCTTACCTTCTGCTTTTTAACAGGTAAAGAAAATCGGAATGCCTCCTGGCCCACGTGCAGGATTTTCGATGTGTGTTCATAAGAAAAGGGCTTTACTATTTGGTGGTGTGGTTGATATGGAGGTTGAAGGTCAGATACTTTTGCATGTCATTCTGTGTGCTTTCCCATGATTATCCTTTCAGACTATTGTCTCCCAAGTAATTTAGAAGTTTGACTTTTAGTTTCTCATATCTCCTTTTCTGTGCTGTCAGTTTCTAGTATTTGACTATTCATTACTATACATGAATATCTTAATTGAACTTGTGTGGTATAAGTATGGATTTGCTCCCTCGACCTGTAATGTTTTTCCAATGTGGTCCTCCTATTTCTACATGGTCTTCAACCTACATATTTTTCCTAATCGATTTCTGTTATGCTAGCTGTTAAGGGGTGATAACATCCTTATAATTAAGCATCCATTTGTGACTAAAAGTGGGCCATTATCAGTGTCTGTAGAATGTGGCAACTTTTAACTGAATATGTACTGATGATACCATGAAAGGCCGAAGCAATCAGTTCGAGGACGACATTAGACAGAACTTTAGTAATAGGACCATATTGCATAAACTAATTTGATTGATATTGACACTTGTTATCTGTTATTATGCGCATGCAGGTGATGTTATGATGAGCGTATTCTTGAACGAACTCTATGGTTTTCAATTAGACAACCATCGTTGGTAATAATACCTTTTCTTTTTCAGTTGACATAAGCTTTTTCGGCACAAGTGTCACCGAAGTTCTTTTGTGGTCAACAATTAATGTTTGTCAGCTATTTTAGGGAAAGAGAGAGATGAAAGTATGATTGCATTATATGTCTTGCCTCGCAGGTACCCATTAGAGCTACGGAAGGAGAAGTCAACAAAGGAAAAGGTATAACCTCTGTAAAAGGATTTGTTCAGGTTGTGAAATTTATCATCTCACTATTGGTTTGAGAGTTTTTGATTAAATATTTTTTTATCACAAGCTGAATTAATTGACATCTTTTGGTACAGTAAATTTTGACACTTACATATTTAATTGCAGTTAAAACTTAGTTCTGATAGAAAACCTGACAACGAGGACGGCGATGATAAAAATCAGACTGCAGAATTTGCAGCAAAAGAAAAGGATGATAATTTGGAATACTTAGATGAAGCAGGTGATATGGAAAGTTACATGGATGAGGTAGCACGTAGCCTGGATACAGAATTGATTATCAGTGATCATGGAATAAATGCAAGCTCTGCCAGAAACCCGCAGGCATGCCCTGCTAATGGTGTTCAGCATTCTCCATTGCCAGAGGTCTGTAATTTTTGACTGCAGGGTTGTCCCACTTTCACAGTTTCTGCAATTATTGTTGTTGACTTCTGGCAATTGTTTAGATAGTCAAGCCTTGTGGACGCATAAATTCTTGCTTGGCGGTTGGGAAAGATACTCTATATGTTTATGGAGGGATGATGGAAGTCAAGGATCAAGAAATTACTCTTGATGATTTGTACTGCCTCAATCTCAGCAAGCTTGACGAATGGAAGTGCATTATACCGGTTTGTTCTATTTTCATAATTATTTTTTTTTTTATTCTTATGTGATCTTTTATAAGTATTCTAATGTGTATGAAGTATTTCAAACATAAAGCTTTCTTATTAGCTAATGTCGACATTCTTTTCCAGCAAAGTAGTGGAGCAGCAAATTCCTAGAAAATTAAGTTGTGTTTTAATGCTGCTTTCTATATTGTTATTTTCACTTTTCCAATTTAGGCATCTGAATCAGAATGGATAGAAGCCTCAGAGGATGAAAATGAGGATGAGGATGAAGATGAAGATGGAGAAGACAGTGAGGATGAAACTGATAGTGATGATGTCAGTGAGAATGAGGATGAGGGTAGCGATGCAGATGATACTTCAGAGGTGACTTTACTTTTCCTCTTTAGGAATTTATATGCTTATTTCCCATTTACATCAATTTGACGTCAAAATGAAGATTTATCCAATTTTCTGTAAAAAAAATACTGTCGATTACTTTTTGAGACTCAGGGTTGCTTCATTCTTTGTTGTAACAAGTGTGAAGGTCAAATTGATACAATCTGTTAATCAGATCTGTGCTTGGTCAAATTGTTTGGAGTGTCTAAACACAGTGAAGCAATGGTGATAAAGATACATGGTGGTGAGTGGTGTTTGTGGCTAATGACCATAAATACTATAATCTGCGTGGCTAATTATCATTAATGAATGTCCAGAATATGCAGGGAAATGGTGGGTTCTCAGTGCGTATTGCCTTTTGTTTTGTCTCAGTTATTTCCGAAAAGGCATTTTGGCAGATTTCCTTTTGTTCTCATGCATGTTTTTCTTATGTTCCTGTGGGAAGGCTAGAAAAGATGCTTCTGCCTCGTCTCATGTGGGAGATGCTGTCGCAATAATAAAGGGTGAAGGAAAAAATCTTCGTAGGAAGGAAAAGCGACTTAGGATAGAGCAGATCAGAGCCAACCTTGGGCTCTCAGATTCCCAGAGAACACCTGTGGTAGGTTCCTATCTTTAACACTTCATATCTGGGTATAATTGACATCTCAAAAGCATAAATTGGATGTGTTAGACTTGCGTTTCATGTTTTTCCTCTTTTATGAATACGTTGGTTTATCCAACTTATGTACCTAATTGCTTTCTGTTGTATTGTGAAGCCTGGAGAATCCCTGAAGGATTTCTATAAACGTACAAATATGTATTGGCAAATGGCAGCTTATGAGCATACTCAACATACTGGAAAGGTTTGTTCCTTTGTCTTTTCATGGCAGATGAAGCAAATATCGTCGTCTATCTCATTAAAAGCATTTCAGGCAAACTGGTTCAGCGGAAAAACAAAATTCTGACCACTCAGTTTCTGAACCCACCATTTCTAGTAACATCCCCATTCTCCCTCCCTTCCGACCCACTGTGCACTAAATTAGTGTAGAGAAGTTGAATGGAACTGTTTGTGCTGAATCTCTGTTAGTCTGGACAGAAAATTAAACATGTGTCAGCTTCTCTCGAGGCATTGAAAGTGAATTTAGAAGATGATAAATTATGGTCGATCTCCAGACATAGGAAGTGTAACTCTTGGTGCTTGCAGTGTGTCAACTTTTGTTTTGCTGGTGCAAGTGTTGATTTGTGCAGTCTCTCTTGGTCTCTCCAAATTAATAAGAACAAATACACTATTGTCCTATCCGAATTGCAGGAGCTCAGAAAGGATGGATTCGATCTTGCTGTCATTCGTTACAGGGAGCTTAAACCGATTCTAGATGAAGTAATTCTTTTACATTCTTTAGTCAGATGGCAATATGTTCATTCCCTCCCTGAGCTTGCACAAGGACTTACAATTTTCTGGTGGTTCTCACCCTGCAGCTGGCCATACTGGAGGCCGAGCAAAAGGCTGAAGAGGAAGAAGGCCCTGAAACTAGTTCAAGAAAGAGAGGGACTAAGAAGAAGAGTACAAGTCTGCTCATAAAATAGCAACTCCACTTTCATGACATGCCCAGATTATGGTGGATTCGAATATTCACTAGGTTAATGGCTGCATGCACAAACCCCATGATTCGGAGTTTGAGGGAACAAATGTTTTTCACTGAAGAAAAAGGGGAACGTGGAAAGGGGGCAACAAAACTGAGGTCATCAATGGCCCAGATCTGCCCGCTGGACTGTAGGATGAAGCTATGTGTTTTTCTTTTCTTCTTTTTTTTTTTAATTGAATGGAAGTTATATGATATAGTGGCACGTTTTGGAGATCTTGAAGAAGATATCAGAGTGCTGGTGTTCTTGTACGTTAAATTGGAAAGGCACAATTTCTAGAGCGTTAGTCCTCCACTCATGCGTATAATTTCTTTTGGGTGGAATATCATGTACTTTCGTGTCATATATTTGCAAGTGTGGACTTGAGTCTAGCAGGCCACGCGCTACATGTACCGCTTTATGCGATCAGCAAATATGATAACCGAAGAAAACGATGTGTAATTTATGAAGCGAGTCTTTGTTTTATGATTCTGCAGAAGTAGAATGTCTCGTGACCTTGCTGCTATCTAATACGTAGGAAAAGTGAGATGGTAAATTTTATGGACTTACATCGTTGTTGCTCACCATGAACTGCCATATATGATTCAAACTGCTGTTAGACAAGCGATATGATGTCGCCGATATCCGATTTGTCTAACTTGAAATGTGTCTGCCCTTTTGAGATATGATATCGCTGATATCCGATTTGTCTAACTTGAAATGTGTCTGCCCTTTTGAGATTGCATTGACTTTGCGGGCAGAAGTTGACTAAACGAACAAGGAAATGCCTCATTGTAGGTAAAGAAACTTATTGATTGGAGATGTGTCCCTTTTGTTTCGTTTAGTGACCCAACCTTGGATTTGTATATGATCAGAATTGAAGTCCCTTTCCGAGTCATTCCATGATAGCTCTTCACAATGTTCGGTTTGAAGTAGAATGCGAATGCTCAGACCAAGTTGACCACATGTTTCCACTTCAAAGACATCATTTAGCTATTAAAAAAATCTAGAGGCATTCTCAATCTCATCGTTATTGTTCTGTTCACGACCTTCTCTTGTTCATTGTTTCCTCTGTAATGGAGTGCCAATCGAGTCAAATGCGGAACATATCACTGAACGAGGTAACGCATCAACCAGGGATCATCTCTGCAACTTACCAAATATAACAATCCCAGATCCTCGAGTTGTGAGAACTTGAACCATACAAAAGCTCTAGAGATTTCGTTTTTCTCGGAAGACATTCTCTAAACGAGTGCCGATAGGTTCTGATTGCAGTACGAACATATCACGAGCGACTTCATCTACCAAGTTTCATGTGGGATGGATCTACCTGGCTGCTCTTCCAATTAGCCTTCTATGACTGCAAAACGACATGGAGAGGCGAACTGCCGCTTGTAAGAAATAGTCCAAGATCCGCAAATTGGGTAGCAGATATTAATTCCAAGTTAGATTATAGGATTGATTCAGGTCCAGCTGGCTGTACAAGTTAATCGGCATGCCTTCGAATCAATTGCAGGAAGATGGACTAGGAGGACAGAAACAGTGTCAAAATGCTATAGTTGGGTGCAATGTCGCTTTGCTTTCGCTTAGTTTAAACCAATCTCATCTAGTCCTTGAGGTTAAGACATGCAACTTTATATTCTTTCTTATCGATTTTGTGTCTGATTCTCGGATTGCTTGCAGCGTTTTTCTTGCTCAGCAAAATACAGAGCCATCGTTGCCATCGACAAAGTTTTCACATCATTTAATAGGTCAGCTGATGAGTGCAGAAGAGATTCTGAGGAAGGATTTGCTAGACTGTGATGTACAAGAGAGTGCATCAGTCAGATTGTAAAAGCAGAACAAATTCAACGCAGGCCCTGTAAAAAGATGGGGCACGGATCTCAGTAAAGAAAGGAATATAGATGGTTTCTTTTGCGATTTAACACATTCGTACATCATTTCCTCACGCTGGTATACAAAATTGATAATTAAACAGATGCTATCGTAATGCAAACTCAATACCCATTCTACAAAATTCGTCACTCGAGGTACTTCACCATGTAAGGCCCTTCGAGCTCATAGCCCAATTTCCTGTAGTAATGGCGAGTTCCCACACCGGATATGACTGCTATTTTTGTCGATCTATGCTCCCTACGAGCGATTCGTTCAGCTTCCTCCATCAGAAGTGTACCATAACCCTGTAATAATTGCACCATGGGGGAAGTTAATGGGTGTTGTCACACAATATTGTCATCTGTTCCAAGGCACATAAAGTGGCATCCAAGGTTTTATGCTAATACTGTCATTCTTTTTCATCCTTTAGTAGACATGGGTTACCTGGTGTTGCAATTTCTCAGCGTCACGTCCATGAACTGGAACAGCAGTTCCATACACATGAAGCTCACGAACAATAGAGCACTTCCCCATTAGCTCAGGGCAAGTAGTGTTCCGTCCACACTTCCGCAAGCGCAACAAACCAACAAGTATATCCTGAGTTATATTGAAAGAAGGTATTTAAGGGTTTAAGTATGCCATAGGACACATTGTACATCAAAAGATATAACGAATGCAATTTAGAATTCATTGCTAGCAGATAAGAGAGTATTCTGCCATCTCAAAGTCTGTGCAGATTACCCTAAATCTCGTGGTTTTAAATCAGTATCAAAAGCTGAAGCATCTCTTTTTCTAAGCATTATCAATTTTCTACGTGTGTACAAATATAACTTGCTTCATGGCAAAGCAGCTACCAACTGCTGCCAGAGATCAACATTTGTTTGCATGCACACACATATTATGAATATGCATTTGTCTCTGTTTCTTTTTTCTATTTTCTTTGTGCGCGCACACGCTTGAGAGAGAGAGAGAGAGAGAGAGAGAGACCTGGTGTGTATCTTCATATGATAAAAATGTCTCCCAACCTTCATTTGCTGAATAATCACGTCGAACAAGCTCCACTTCTTCTGGCTTGATGTTATGGTGTATGTCCTTTACCAATCACAGAGAAACTTTATAAATTCCAATTGTTGTGACTACAGCCCATAAATAAAACATTCCGTGCAAGCATGGACTTCTCCAGTTACCTGAATTCCAGCTTCACGAGTTCGTACATCACGGCACTTCAAGCCTAAATCATCCATTCTGGCCAGAGCTAATTCGCGAAGGTTTCCTTTCTCAACACCAGAAGTGACTAAAGGCATTGGAATATCACGCTGAACTCTATAGACACGCGTCCAAGGTGGCACCATTGCCAAGATTCTTGCGACAATATCCACAAGTTGCTCGGGTGGGTAATTTCTATACCTGAAATGCATGCCGATTATATTTAGTACTTGACTCTAGAAAACACATAAAATTCTAAAAAGCACTATCTCATCAACAATATGTATTTCACAGGACAACATGTAAACCATTTCAATCGTGGTAAACCAGATCCAGCAATGTCATAGTTCCAGGAGGGAAGGAGGGGGGAGACAGAGATCACACCTGCCAGTTTTCCAAAGTTCATACAACCCGGTTCCCCGAATCACAAGGGTAGGATATATTTTAAGTCCATCAGCTCTAAATAGGGGGCTTTCGAAGAACTCCCGGAAACTTTCCAAGTCCCTTTCAACCCCCACATTAGGAAGATCCGGCATCATGTGAGCAACAACCTACAGAAGAAGCACAAAGGTGGGGTGAAAAGAAATACTGAAGTAGTCCATGCCCAATGTGGTGAAATGCTGAACAGTTCCACGGATACAATTGATTCATTGAAGTCAACTCTTCAAACCAAAGTCCTCTAGGATTATCAAACGTTATCTTCTCATAACATTAAGTATCAACTTGCTTGTCTTCTCATTAGCGAAGCCCATGTAAGTATTACATAATAAAGTGATAAGATTCATGACCGTGCACCTTAAAACCAGCATCCTTTGCCAAGCAAAAACAATCGGCCACAGCGGCAACAGTGTGACCTCTATTAGTGTCACGTGCAACATCCTCATAAGTGCTCTGGACCCCAATTTCCAGTCGTGTACAACCATAGGAAAGCATTTGCCTCAAATGGGGTCCAAGGCAATAGTCTGGTCTCCTGACAGAACAGAAGATTTATCACATTCAGACAGCTAAAATGGACATTTCTACCATGGAGAGACAATTCTTTCTACAGAAGAAAAAGGAGCAAAGGCAGGCATAGTTCACTTTGAGAAATGTGCATCACAGAAGGAAAAGAAGGTTAAACATAATATTACCAACTATAAAATGGAAAAAAAAAAACCTCCACTAAACAGCAGTTCAGTGACTCTTAAATTGTCCTAATCATATTGCCTTCTCTGTTTTTAGATGATAATACAAAGAAGCCCAAAGAAATTATACTATAGGGATGTAAAAGATTGGATGTAAAAGATTGTCAATTGCCCCTTCCCAAGTCCCCAGCATCTCTTTATGCCTAGGGATACTTAGTTGATCCTGACTAGTTAAAGCATTGCTATCAGAAAACGAGCTCGAGGCTACAGCACCATTCCCTCTAATGATAACTAGAAGGAGTTTTTTTACTTCTGTTGGAGGCACAGAATGTTGTTAGCATTGAAAATTCAGAACCTAAATAAACTACTGAAACAAATTGACCTCACTCTAGCTGTTGACACAATTGATTTCTCTAAGTCATCAGTAACTCACGTTTCAATGGTCATGCCGATGCACTTCACTGCACTGTGCTCTGAGTAGGCAACTGCCTCTTCAACATTGGCTGAAGTATGTCCTGATAAAGCATCGTGAAGATTCCTGGTGAAGTAATCACGATAATCTGCTGGTAGAGACATGAAAGTGCCGCCCATCAATATGAACTCCACCTGAAACCCAAAACAAGGCATATAAAAGCCACATCACGACAGAACACCAAACAGGAACTTTCGCAGCTACAAACAGGACAATGTAATTTAACAGAGCCCGCAAACAAACCTTATCAACGCTGTGACCCAGCCGCTTAAGCTGATCTATCCTACCCCTGGCTTGGACATACGGATTATACCTGAAAACCCACATTAAAGGTATAAGGTTTTCGCAAATGACAGTGCATTACCTCACACTCACTTTACAATGTCATAATTTTTCCCTCCTTTTTAACTAGTCCACAATCTTCATAATTTTGGAATGCAGAACACAGCACCAACAACTATAAGAACGAATTATACTGCTCTGATTGACAGTATGAATGATGAAATGAGCATGAACCATAAATAATCAGATAAAAATAACTTGAACAGGACGGGACATAACACGACGTGCTTACCTGAAAACCCGCATTTAAGGTATAAGGTTTTTGCAATGGCAGAGCATTACCTCACACTAACTCTAAAATCTCATATTCCTCCTTTTTAACTTGTCGACAATCTTCATAATTTTGGAATGCAGAACACAGCACCAACAGCTATAAGAACGAATTACACTGCTCCGATTGATAATATGAACGACGGAATGATCATGGACCATAAGCACACACATAAAGATACCAACTTTGAATACGACGAGACCAAACACGACGCGCTTACCTAGCCCTAATGGCGCGCATGCTCGTCGGCTCATAGCCAGTGTAGGACTGCGTGCTGTACTCGAAATCCGAGTCGGGCCCCCCGGGGCAGTACACGCATATGTTCCCCGTCGTCGCGATGTGCGGGCAACGGTGGGGCTTCGACATGACGGCGACGACGGCGATGCCGGAGGCGGTGCGGACGGGCTTCGCCTTGAGCTTCGGGAGGAGCGCGTCGCGGTCGGACTCCGGGAGCGCCGCGATCATCTCCACGAGCTTCGGGGCCCGCGCAAGGCCGTACTTGCGGCACGCGGCGGACTTGAGGGCGTTGAGGTCGACGGTCTCGCCCTTGCGGGAGAGGTCCACCATGGCGCTCACGATCTCGCCGATGGCCCTCACGCGGGCCTCCTCCTCGGTGAGCCCCTGCGCCTGGTACCCGCCGCCGCCCGGGCGCGGCTGCCGCCGGGTCTCCGCCACTGCCACTGCCGCCGCCGCCGCCATGGAGAGATGGGGAGGGAGAAGGGAGGAGGCGGAATCTTGGCCGAGGTTTTTCGTATAACGGTTTCGATCGCCGATTTTCACTTGAATCGCCGGTTTTCGGGTTACCCGATCCGGGCCGGATCTTAAACCCTGATTGGTAACCGTAGATACGTGTGATTGGTTTCGCGGAATCAGATCGGTTCTTGATTTATGGAATCGGGAACCGCCCTGCTTGGTCCTAGAACCAGTGATTTTTTTTTCTTTCATTTCTCCTTAAAAAATTACTTATTAGGATTTGCTTTAAAATTAAAAAATCTTAACTTATGCGTGGATTTGATCCGAACGATCATCTTTTATGTGAATCAAGAACCAAATTGGTTAGGAATTGAGATTAGGATCAGCTCATTGGGAAATCATCCAAAACCAATTAATTCGGTCTAGTTGGATAGGAATCGAGCCAAAATCTAAATTACTAATTTATGTGAATTTATATGTCAACATTAAGAAAGTTTTGAGTGTGTTGGACGAAAGAAGTTTAAATTATGTATGCTAGAAGATTTTAATTAAGGGTGCGCTTTTTTAATTGAAAATTGATGAATTAAAAAATGCTTTTTTATAAGTGGTCGTTTATATCTTATAAAAATGAATGAATGAAAAATTATTTCATTTTTCACAAAAAAACGTTTAAACATGTGTTTTTGTTTATAATAAAAATATTGTTCAATGAATAATTATTTCAAATTATTATTTTTAGAAGAATATTTTTCAAATAATTTATTTTATGCAAAACAAACAGAATTTAAATAAAAAATAAAAAGCAAAAATCAATCATGCATGTCGGGCCCCTCCTAGAGAATTATCTTATGTTTTACTCAGTGATATAGTTGTGATGATAAACTTTCGATGTTTAAGACTTGTTTGGTAATTGACTAAATAATGCTTGATTTTATTCTTTTATTTTTTGAAACAAAAAAAAAGAATAAAATCCGTTTTGAAACAAAATCAAAAAGTTAAAAAAAGATGCTTCTTTATTCTTAGGAATAACTCCAAAATCAAGTCAATTTTCTTTTTTTCCTTTTTCTTTTCTTTCCTTTTCTCTTCTACTTCCTCATTGCTAATCATCCACGACAACAACTAGTAACCAACTGGGTGAGGTCCGGCAACCGGTTAGAGAAGAAGAAGAGGGAAGGAAAAATGAAAAAGAAAAAAGAGAAAAATATAATAAAAATGCAAAAAATTAAAAGAAATTCTAAGTTATAAAAAAAATTATAAAGCCGTCAAAAAGATTTTATTCCGAGAATAGAAATTTTGGGTAATTACCAAACGTTTTCAAAAGTTCAGAAATCCATAGAGGAAATAGAATAAAAAGTTTATTTTTAAGCTAACAAACAAAATAGTTACCGGAGGAAATACATGCCTTTATTTTTTTTAATTCTATACCTGCTTTTGCCAAAAAAATAAAAGATTGTTTTTGTCTCGGTCCAGATTGTGACCCGAACCGCTTGCCAATTTTCTGGACCGGGTCCGACTGCGGGGTCCACATCGGTGGTCGGGTAACCGCTTTCGCGGTCGGGTTTCGTTATAGACTTCGAGAAGCAAGCCACTATTTTCTCAAATTCCAGAACGCCGTGAGCAGCGACGGCGGTGGTGCGGCGATGGAGGACGGCGATCGGAGACGAGCGATGGAGGCGGAGATGCTGGAGAAGGCGGGCGAGGCGATCGCAGCCATAAAGGAGGCGAAGCACGTGGACCAAGTGATCTGCGCCCTCCACTCCCTCGCCGCCCTTCTCTTCCCCGTCGATTCCTCTCTTCTCGCAGGTCCCTATCTCGTTCGCTTCTGCCTATGATCTTTCTGTATTGTATAACGTTGGAAAACTCGAATGACCCTTTGTTCTTCGAGACATGGGACTGCTGCTGGACTCTCGACTTCATTTGGGTTGCTTCTGTTTAGAGTGTTTTTTTTTTTTTGTTTTTTTTTGGTGGTCTGTGGCTTCTGTGGGTGTGCTAGATGACATGAATGAGCTGATTGCGTTTTTCTTGGTAACAGTGCTCGTGGGCTTCTCTCTTTTCTACCATTTGTAGTCATCCTAGAGTTGGCGAGTGGAGTTGTGTGATGTTTTACTGTTTTGTTCGTTTCTGCCTATGATCTTTATATATCGTATAACGTTGGAGGACTCGAATGTCCTTCAATCTTCGAGACATGGGACTGCTGCTGGACTCTCGACTTCATTTGGGTTGCTTCTGTTTGCAGTGTTTTATTTTTATTTTTATTTTTATTTTTTGTGTGGTCTTTGGTTTCTGTGGTGTGCTAGATGACATGAATGAGCTGATTGCTTTTTTCTTGGCAACAGTGTTTGTGGGCTTGTCTCTTTTCTATCATTTGTAGTCATTCTAGAGTTGGTGAGTGGAGTTGTGTGGTGTTTTACTGTTTTGTGTCTTGATGTGCAGGCGTCGTTGATGAAGGATACAGAGATCAGGTGGCTACTTGGGCTGCTTCAGTTTTTTGTTCAGACCCGACTCTTCTTATGGGGTTTTAGCTTCAATTAACGTGATGTTGGCTACTTTGTTTGTTTGTTTTTTTTTTTATGTAGATTCTTGGGACGAAGATTCCTTCCGCAAATGAGAGAGAAGATCGGTGGCAGGCGTTCTACTGTGGAGCTGCATTTCCAGCTTTAGCCAGAGTCCTATTATACGGTAGCACGTTGTTTTGCATGTTATGGTTTTTCGTTGTGCTTTATTCCTCAAAAAGTAGCCATCTCATCCCCACACAAGGCAGGAAAGGACTTGGAATCCCCTTTCCTCTCGCAGATTAGTTGTCGCTTCTGTGTCGATCCTGCACACTTTCTCATTGGAGCCATGATTCGTTGTCACATCGTTTTACTGTTTGATTAGACATGTGATTGCTATTGAGGTTGCGCTTCTTTAACTTGGTGTCGGAAGCGGCATACTTGATGCTTGAGTTGATGAACCCAAAATTCTTCCTTATCCTTACGTGATCCCCCAAATTTTATCCTTGTCAGAGACTTATCATTCATACACACCTGCTAGTTTTGATTGTAACTGTTATCTGGTCAGATGTTGCCTCGGACTGGCTCGCTTGCTTTCCCTTTACTGCACAGAAGCATGTATATGATGTTTTCTTTGTGGACGGACTTGCCACCGAGGTGGTCCAGACTCTGATTCCTCGTCTACAACTAGACAGCAGTGCTGGTCTTGATGTCCATGCGATTGTCTCGAATATCCAGAGGTGTGAGCGAAGGCCCTTGTCTCTTACTTAATAAAGTGGAAAGGATAATTATATCAACCTGTATAACTTGGTCTTTCCAAGCCATTATTAAGGACATTTGAATCTGAGGAACACAATGCCAACAATGCAGTGAATATAACATTTTATTCTCTTGACAGATTAATAGTGCTTTTCTTGCTTGAAAGCACCGGAGTGCTCCGTATTGCTACAGAGTTTGCTAAATCACAAAGGGAAGGTTCATCTCATAAACAACTCCAGCCTGTCATATCGAGGGTGGCGCAGCTTATAGCATCTGTGCCTGACAAAGCACAGTTGAAAGCTCCACCTTCTCTTTCAGCACAGTATCCTTTGTTCTGCTATTCCCGATGTTGAGTTTGCTTGCCTATGTGGTTTCTTCTTCTTACTAATTGGAACCTTACCTAATGATTTCACCAATATTAAATACATCAGTTAAGTGATTTTGGAGCAGAACTTATTCGATCCTCCTTTGATGTGTTTGTTCTTTACAAGAGAGTTAAAGCATTTTCTTCAGGCAGATAATTACTCAGCTTCTCTGTGGAGTTGATGGAAGAGATTCGACAACAGATCCTGGAAGGACTGTTGACAAGAGTGAGATGCATGGTGCCTTTCATTTTACTGGGGAGACATTTGCTTGCATTTGTCGTCGAGGATTTACAGGTCAGTAACATACTTAAGCTCTGCATGTTTTGTTTTCTCATGTTTATGAGTGAAAGAGAGTTTTGTTCTTATGTAGCAGAGCTTCTGCCACCAACAACAAAAACCTAAGTGACTGGGTGATGTGACTGCAATTTGCTTATGTATAAGTGAATATATTGTACTCCTACAATGGTTTGAATTCACTTTGATGTACATTATCTTTGTTGATGTTATCAATTCCGTCTCATTGTTGGAGCTTCTGTTGTAGAGGTCTTTGTTCATGGGCTTACCCATTCTGATCTGAATTGCTGGTGAAAAAGAGTTATGGACCTAAGAGTCATTACCCACTTAAGTTGCATTTGGAAGTGATTAGACTATGCTATTCGAAGATTCTTAAATATGTGTAACACTCTAGATCCAAGTACAACCAGACACTGTCTCGAACTTTCCACAAATATAAACACTGGAGAATTTGGGTGCTAGACATTGCCAAATTCTTTGTTAGATAGTACTGTTTTCCTTTATGTCACACAATATTATGCCATCGTAAAAGTCAGATATTATTCTTGTGAGTATGCTATCTGACTTATTCTTAGTTCATTGTATTTGCAATGTTAGTACATAATTGTGTCTTTCCTTTCACAAATGGTGTCCAGTGGACTTGAGATTTGACAATAGAGTACTGGATTTCTTTTTGGGCAGATGTTTTAGCAAGTGAAGTGGTTCCTCGGATACTTAGTCATGTCCGAGGCTTATTGTTATCAAATGGAACAACTATTGGAGCAGATGTATTTGAATCAGATCCAGGGTCCCAGTTTTGGATAAGGATGATGGAAAATATAAAAGATTCCCATGCCATCGAAAGAACTTCAGAAGAGTTTTTACGTGGGCTTGCTACTAAGCGTATAAATGACACTGAAGCTTACTGGGTCATTTGGATACTGTTTCACAATCTGTTCTATAATCAAAAATCCGTTCGGTACGCAAGTTGTTTATCATTGTTATTGCTTTGACATATGTAGATTTTTGTCATTCCATCCAGCTGTCTTCATCCAAACTCCAAAACCTCTCCAACTCCAGGAAGCACTTTTAACTTGCTGCAGTCCATCTGTCTCTTACATGCCTGTTGATGTGATGGGCTATTGTAGTGTTTCATCTATAACTTTAGCTATCAAGAGAAATTGCTGTTGGACTACATCAAATCCTTACATACAGGCAGACACCTACCTGCAGTAAAGATTTCTGTCTAAGAGAAGTTTGATGCGATTCCCTGGTTATAATTTTAGATTACACCTGGAATTCAGTGAAAAATATAGAATGGTTTGTTTCTTTGATGATTTGCATAATGCCACATGTCAATCGTGCAACTTTTTTGGGACTCAGGACATTGTTTCTGGACAAATTTCTACTTTGGAAAGTACTACCTGTTCGGTGCCTGCGTTGGATATTTCAATTTGCTGTATTTGGATGCCCTCCTAATCCTGATTCACAAGTCTCAAATCATGTTTCACAACATCTTCCAATTACACTGCAAAGTCTGGTGGTAGTATGGTCCAAGCAGGAGTTTGTGCGATCAGTGTCATTGGAGCAGCAAGTTTGTATCCTCTGATCATTTGTTGTGATATATCTATTGATGGTTCTCAGTATTGAGGACTGCTGGTCTACGTTAAAAGAATGAAATAACGGAACCTCTCTTCCATCTTCTTTGAAATATTGTTATAGTTCCTATAGAATGAGTGCCTGTTGCATGTGTTAAAACTTTTACCAGACAAAATGTATCCGGAATTTTGAGGACCAAAGTAATATTGTATTACATTTGGCATTATGTATTACCTTGATTTTCATTCAGATGTTACCGCAGCGGTAGGCCTTTTACTGGAGCAGATGTCTAAAGAGGAACTGGATAAGTCTAAGGATGTGATGCACTCAATTCTTCAAGGAGTTAGCTGTATATTTTTGTCCACTTACTAGTTCCAATGGCAATAAGGTTACTGTTTCTTCCCTTTTAATTGTTGTTTGACCTCTTGCAGGTAGGCTGGAGAGTCCTGACCATTTAGTTAGAAAAATGGCTAGCAGCATCGCTCTAGCATTCTCGAACGTGATTGATCCAAAAAATCCTTTGTACCTTGATGATAGCTTCAGTGGTGAGAGTATTGACTGGGAATTTGGTTTAGGTACCTCCAAAGACAGTGCGCTGCCTGCCTCTAATGGCAGAATAAAGGGAATTCATGAAACAAAGACATCTGTTGGCACAGTGGACACAAATGAGTTTAATGATATAGCCACTGATGGGCAGGAAGGTAATCTGAAAGATGAAAGGAAGAAGTTGTCTGAGTATAAGATGATCGACCCTGATGAGATTATTGATCCAGCTAGTCTAGAACTTGAAAGAGAATCTGATTATGATAATTATGAAAACGTAAGCGAAAGTTCCGATGCCTCGAGTGACTCTTCGTTGGAGCCATATGACTTGACAGATGATCAAACTGATTTAAAGAGAAGATTTTCACAGTTGGTTGATGTTGTGGCAGCATTACGAAAAACTGACGATGTTGATGGGGTAAGTCATCCTGTTGTGCTTGTTTATTTCGTTATCTCGCACAACTCTCTTGAAGAATCCATTTCTTTCCTAGGCCACTTATGAGATCTTCTTTAGTGAAATATTGCTTTGCACATTTGTAGTATGACAAATCCACAATATAAGGAATACTGGTTTTGGAAAAATTTCCATTCAATCTGGTTTGACGAGATTGACACAGGAGTTCTCTGAGCGAACATACTCCTTTCTTGTTTTGTTGGTTGCAGGTGGAGCAGGCTCTTGAAGTTGTTGAAAAGCTTGTGCAGGCATCCCCTGATGAACTAAAATATGTAGCAAGCGATCTTGTTAGAACTCTTATACAAATTCGTTGTGCTGATGTGGCTGTTGAAGGTGAGGAAGATTCAGCAGAAGAGAAAAGACAAAGGGCATTGGTTGCTTTGGTAGTATCATGTCCACTGCAGTCCCTTGAAACTGCCCACAAGCTACTTTACTCACCAAATGTGGATGTAAGCCAAAGGATAATGATACTCGACATAATGACTGAAGCAGCAGAAGAACTTGCCAAGGCCAAGATTATGCGATTAAAACATCAGACAGGGCCTCTTGTATCTATCACTTCGGAGAGTCGACCATGGTTCTTGCCCAGTAGTGCAGGACCTGCTGGCGCAGGTTCCTGGAAGGAGGTAGCAGGCACCGGCTCTGTGCTGAACTTGTCAAGTATGGGGACTGAAAATGTTCCAAATTGGTCAACTCATTATGAGAGAGAGCTTCCTCCAAAACCTGGTCAGATGAAGCGAGGAAAGACGCGCAGATGGAGCATTAAGTCTACAAATATGCAAGAAGATCAGATTGACGTATCCCAGAATAAATTTCCTGTATATGCAGCAGCTTTTATGCTCCCTGCCATGCAGGGATTTGATAAGGAAAGGCATGGTGTTGACTTGCTCGGAAGGGATCATATAGTCTTGGGAAAACTTATCTATATGCTTGGTGTATGCATGAAATGCACTTCTATGCATCCTGAAGCAACTGTATTGGCTCCACCTCTTTTAGATCTGTTGGGATCAAGGTATAGAAATATCAATACACGAGGCAGCACTGAGTGCAAATATCCATTAGCATATTTAGGATATGCTTTTCAAGATAACTGCAGAACTTTGCAATCTGAAAGTGAATTCTTATTTTTGCAGAGAAGTTTGCCATCACAGTGAAGCATATGTTAGGAGAGCTGTGCTCTTCGCTGCTTTGTGTGTATTAATAGCGCTTCCTCCTTCGTTTGTCGCATCTGCTTTGGTTGAAGGCAATGCAGAAATTTCTAAAGGTCTTGAATGGGTCCGGACGTGGGCCATCCAGGTTGTGGAGTCTGACCCTGACAGAGAATGCTATACGGTAAAGAATGAATACTTTCACTGGGAACATTGTCATATTTGTTCATTTTTTCAGTTTCTGAGTAATGCTCGGGCTCTAACATTTACAATCATATGGAATGTCATATCAGTGCACACTGACACTACGAAGGAGAAAGGAAAACTCTTGTAAGCATGTTTAAACGGAAAGTTTACTGCATAGACACAGTATGTCATAGGATGTATCATGAAAGCCGAGATATGTTGCAGACATGCAAGTCAATGTTCCTCATGCATGCTCTTCATTGCCTCCCTTTCTGTCATTAAGTTTTTCACATAAGGCAACCTTGTCTTGGTCTTAGGTTGAGATCCACTGTGACTGCTCGTTTGTTCACTCCTTTTTTCATTTCTTTCCACTTTTCGCTTAGCTCATATGATATCAATTTGAAATATATTTAGGATTCTAACATGTGCAACATTGGTTGTAATCTGACAATAGTGAAGTTCATTCATCAAGTATTTTGCATGAATGACCAAAATCGTATCTCCCTTCTTGTAGTTAGCAATGTCATGTCTCCAACGTCATGCTGAGATGGCCCTTCAAGCTTCACGGGTATTAGAATCAACCGCAGAAACTGCTGTCAAGTCAAAGAATATCAGCCTCCCATCTGATCTGTCCAAGGGAATAATTAAAATCCCTAGAGGAAGTATAGAATTCTAGATGAATCTTCCCCAACAATACCTGCTCGCCTTGCGCACATCATTGACTCTCAATGTAAGTGCTCTATTAGTTCCTTACCATTTGATATTATTTGGCGTCAGTTAAAAGTAACTGGTTGGGCACAGGAAACTTGGAAGAAATCCTGCGTACAAAGGAAAACACTCTGGTGAGGGGTTTTGGTTCCTGCTTTTCTGGTCCTTGTGGAAATAAGCATCCTGTGCTTCACTGTTTCCTGGCAGGGGCAACTTAGGACCAAGAGGCAAGTCTTCTTGAATATGAACCAACTAATGATGCTTTCTAGATTAGCAGTCCCTCTGCCTCTGTGGGAGATCAGAATCAGGTGAGAGCAAGTGAGCTGGCATTTCAGAGGACCTCATGGCTGCTGAAGCTGGGGCAGGCTCTTCCGGTGATGGAGACCCAGTTGATGGAGGCGTCGAAATGGATCAGGGTTCTTTCTTCACCCGACTTTGTGTCCAAAAGGTGACTTGATCCACTTCGAGTAGGGGATGACAAGATGCAAGATATGACAAACAGTTCGTCGTTCCCGACTTTTGGGAATGGATTGGTGCACAAGTGGCTGATCTTTTTTTTTATAAATTTATGTTATTTTCTTCCTATTCCCAATGCTCACAATGATGTATGTCAGATCCCGAGAAGCGCGGCGCATTGGTGTAAATTGCTCAACGTTCTATAACGCTAAAATGCCTGCTTGTAAGATTACCCCGCGAACTATTTATCTGTGAAAATGGATGTCATAATTTTCTTGCGGTTATAAAGAATGTTCAGGTCAACAAGTTCCCATACCTGCTGTAATTGAAGTACTTTTTTCTCTGGAGACTGCTGGCCGGTGGACTTGTAGAAAGGCGAATGATGCGCGGTTGTTGTCCCGTTGCAGTGTGCCGGCGATGGCTCGGAGAAAATATTCAGTAAGGTCAAATATCGAAAAACACACGACTGTTCTCGCTGATTGTTTTTTTTTTCCTTATAGCAAATCACACTATCTATGGAAATTCCCTTCGAAAAAGCCAATGCCAAAGGTGTGTTTATGGATGACGTATTCAGATTTAGTTCTTGAAATTTTTCTGCATAATTATCTAAAAAGCTCTAAATCCACCCTATGGCAATCAATTCAATCATAAACTTTTTATTAATTTAGTGCTAAATATTTCCATTGTGTCCATATAATCATAAATCTTTTAAAGATTTATCAATTTAGTTCTAAACTTATTATTTAGATATTTAATCATAAGGACGACATTAATGATTCGACAAAATGTGTTTAGAACTAAATTAATATAATTGAAAGATTTATGATTAATTTAGCAAATTGTCAAAATATTTATAAATAAATTGATATAATTAAAAAGTTTATGATTCAATTAATGCGATGAAAAGTGTTACGTTAAGGTTTTGATCTACCGATGGGAGGATCGAAAATTCCCATGCTCCCCAATACTCCAACAGATGATTTTGGGCCAGCATCATTGAAGTGGGCCAAGACAGGAATGGCCACCGATACAGTACAGACAAAAATTAAGGAATGATCCAGACACCGAGAAAGCGAACGACAACAACGTAGTCGACGAGACCGATGACCATGATCAGCGCCTCCTCGCTCTCCACCAACTTCCTCTCCCCTCTTCTTCCTCCCAAGTCAACCCCACCACCTCCTCCTCCCTCTTCGAGCCCAGTGACATGGCTCCACCTTCCGCCCCAGCCCGCCGACGCCCACCGCCGGAAGTGGGCGCCGCTCGTGGCCGACCTGGGTCCGTCGCCTTCGCCGGCGGCGATGTCGACCGCGTGCCCTGCGCTGGCGTACGCGAACACCCTTTTCTTCAAATCGACGTATAACGTGCAGATAACCGTGGACGACAACGAGCCGGAGGAGAGGCTGGTGAATCGGTTCAGGAGGGAGGTCGCGAAGGCCGGGATCATCCAAGAATGCCGGCGCCGGCGGTTCTTCGAGACCCAGCAGGAGTATAGGAAGCGGAAGACTCGAGAAGCTGCCAGACGGAATCGCCGGAGGTATTCTTTTTCTTTTCTCTTTTTGTTCGGGTTCTTGAATGAGATCTTTATTTTGAGAATTCGCAGTTGTGGGAATTTGATCTTGCAAGTTCTGATTTTTCTGACTTCCTGAATTCAGAAATTCTTTGCATGATTAGCCTCCAGCCCTCCGCCATTGGGTTTGTCTTTTTTTTCTAGTTTGTTTCTGTTTTGTTTGAATTGATGAGAGAACGGTAGTTCCTGGTGCATAAGGAAGTTATAATGACATAGCAAAGCTGTTATCAGAACTGATGGGCATTGGAATTTGAATTAGAGGATAACAATGACCGGCCAAGTTCTGGAGAAAAACTTGATGGTAGCATTGAAATTAGATCTTCACTGATGGCAGAATCCAAGAGCTAGTTTGAGATTTAAGTCTTATCACTTCTCTTCAAAGCTAGCAGGCATGTTTTGTCAAACTAGCCAATATCATTCCATGATTGCCGGGTAGCCAGGAAAATATGCAGCTGTTTCTCCATCGACTACAAACTAGGGAGTGATGACCTTAAGTTACTATTGGGATTGAGCTTTGGTTGGTTAAATCTCAAATTAAATGCGGAATCTGAGCAAAGAATCAATCTTTGCTGTGGAAGTTCAATGTCCTGTGACTGTTTCAGCATATTGATGCAATTGAATCAGAAGCCATGTTCATTTACTCTGGAAACTTCGTGCATGAGAAATATTGATCATTTTGCAATGTAGCCAGTCAAATTCTTATGCTCTCTTGATAATGGTGATGAAAATGCATTACTTTTTATCTTGATGTTGGGTCAAAGATTTCTGGTAGTTGAATCCTGTGATCTTTCAATATGCTCTTGCACAGACCAATTGAGACTACCCAATAACGTTGCTCACCTTTTTTTCTGACTCTGTCCAGGCGCCCACAAGCTAAATTGGCAAAGCAGGCTAAGAAAGAGATGCCTAAGAAGAAAAGGGCCGATGATGAAGAAGATGATAACTGGGATCTTCCTCAAGGAGACCTTCCATACTGACTGATGTTTACATGCTGAATGTTAAGAAGATAATAGATGAACAGCACAGTTCTGGTGCAAGCAGTTGTGAAGCAGACAGTGCCGTTCTAGCATTGAACAGCTTATAGTGCTTTGGTGAGAGAGAAATTTCATCATATTATTCATTTCCGAAGCAATGGAGTGGAGAGGGGTTTTTCGCTTCCAGCAACGAGAAAAATAAATGCAATAGCAAAATGATGATGAGCAGTATCTTTCAACCATACACTTAAAAGAATTGCACATATATTCTACTGAGATGGATTTCTGTGGACACTGAATACTCTTCAAAGACCATCTTTGTTTCTGACCTAGTGAATTTCACTGATTCTATTTTGTTGACAATCATATGCACCTGATCGTTTTCTTCCCTTCCTCCACTGTGTATATTCTTTCCAGTATGGTTTATTCTTTTATCAACAAAATTCATTTGTGTAGGATACCTCATTTTTTGTTTCAATCAAAGTGAATTTGCGGTGACAATAAGATGGGTTGTCGACAACATTGATTAGCTTTGAAAAGGTTTGGACAGTGGCTACTAATATCCCACAACGCGAAGAGGGGATGCAGCATTCAGACCTGATGCTCGGCACAAACTCTTCATTCGCAAGCACCTGTTGGTTTGAGCATGTGTCGAAGTCGAGGTCCTTGAATTTATCAAAGACAATGGTCAAGCATTTCAGCTACTCAGACATTTATTCGAGCTGCAGTCTTTGCTTTCCCTGTAGTTGATGTTGTGTGACTTGTCGGATGATATGCTTGTTTGGAGGAGTTCATGTGAGAGAGGGACCGGAAAATGCAAATATATGCAAACAAACGTAGATCAAAGCTTTATTAAGAGTCCGTTTGTTTCACGGAAAACAACTTCCGGAAAAATATCTTTCGAATTTTCCAATGTTCGTTTCATGAAAAATGAACTAGTTGTGGAAATTATTTTCCACCAAGAGAAAAAAGTCTTTTTAAGAGGGGAAAATGTTTTTCACTTTTCAAATTAGGAAAAATATTTTCCTTACTCACTCTCTCTTGTCTCATAACCTACTAGCCCCATTCTTTCTTGTTTTCTTTTTTAATAATTTGAATTTTCAATTCTTTTTCCTTTTCCTTCTTCTCTTTTTCTTTTATTTTTCCTTTTAGGCTCCGTTCGTTTCATGGAAAATAACTTCTAGGAAAGCGTTTTCTGAATTTTTTAGCGTTCGTTTTACGGAAAATAAATAACTTGGGAAAAACATTTTCCATGAAAGGAAAAAAGTCTTCTAAATTAGGGGAAACTGTTTTCCTCACTTAGGGCCTGTTTGGTTTAGCTTTGAAGAAATGCTTTTGGCAAAATGCAAATACCTTTGAACTAAAGGGGTTTTCCGAAATGCTTGAGTATTTGGAAAATTATAATTTAAAGTGCATTGGAAAGTGACTTTGATATAAATATCGTTTGGTAAACCCAATATTTGCAAAGGGCTTTTATTTTTTCTTAAAAAAATAAAAATTAAATCCAATGAAACTCCGCCGCCGAGGTTGCATGAACCTAGATCTGGCTGTCGGCAAGGCTGCCTGAGGTCGCGCGACCTTAGGTGGCGCCACCCAAGCCTTGCTGACGGCCAAATCTATGTCTGCATGACGCAAGCGAGGTCGCCTAGGTGCGCGCGACCTTAGGCGACGCTAGCTTGGGTTCCCGTGACCTTAGGCGGCGTCACCTGGGTCGCGCGAGCCTAGATCTGGCTACCGGCGAGGCCCAAGCGACAATGCTTGAGGTCACACGACCTCAAGCAACGTCACCTGGGTTCGCGCGATGACCTTAGGCGATGCCTGCTTGGGTTGTGCGAGCCTAGATTTGGCCACTGGCGAGGCCCAAGTGGCGGCACTTGAGGTCACCCGACCACAGGCAGCCTCGTTGGTGGCCAGATCTAGCTGTCGGCGATTGAGGAATGCGGAAGATGAATTGAACTCTTGGTAAAAAAAAAAAAAAAAAAAAAAGTTGAGGGATGAACAGTAGAACTGGACTTGCATTTCCAAAATGCCGAAAGCCCAAAGCAGGTCCCAATATTGATATTTGGCTAATGGACTTCTAAAAATACTTGCCAAACGCTCAATATTTTCCCGAGTGGGCTCTGGGGGCTCAAAGCCCATTAGGAAAGCCGAATCAAATGGGGCCTTATGATGATTGCATGTTCTCCACGGAATTCAAGAATGAAATCTTTTTACAGTAATTGATTGTTACTTATTGACAAAATAAGCTATTTTATATTCTTCATTAAATATTCCTGATTTATGGTGGGTTTGGAAAAACTGAACCAAAGACATCCTTAAGAAGACAACAATCCACAAAATGCCGGGCTTTTGGGATAGGAAATTGGTTCGAGAGTTGTCCAGATTTACAGCAATTGTCGCTTTTTGTTCGTGTTTGTTCCCTACAGCCTATAAAAGCCCCCGAAACATTAACGATAACTCAATATTGTAAGGAGTTTGTTAATCGGTTTACGTCTGTTTTAACTTGTCATTCTTTAAGATTATCCATAATCAGCTCACGATGGAAATTTCATCCTTGCTAACACATTAAATATTTGACTTCACAATAGTGGTCGTCCACGAATCATTAGACTTGAAAGACAATACAATATACAAAAATAGAAAAACCCGTGTCTTTGTGCTAGCTTGGCTTTGCCCATGAACCTAATATTAATCTCCAAAACATAAGTAATTTCTCCAAGCACTTCATAGGATGTCCTCAGACTTTGGGGTTGTACATGCCATGTGATGATCAACGGAAGCTACATTTCACACTAGGATTCTGAGAAGCAGCATCCTATATTATTTATGATTCAAGCCAATGTGAAAAATTTAACAAGTACAGTCGGGTTTGATAATCAAACAAACTGATCCAAATACTAATCCACAGTCGTGTATTTGACATCGGTGTAGAGCTCCGAAGCTTCCTCTCCGAATGATGGCTCAATCTCGAAGTTGGCTTGGACTCCTTTCACGAAAATAGAATGGAATACTGCCAATATCACATTGAGCAGAACTGCCGCCTCTGCAATGACTGGACAAGCTTTAAATCTTAGAGAGAACAGAGACGATTTATGCGCTTAAATCCAATAGAAATGCAGCCCTAACCTTGAATATTCTTCAGAGCCTCCTCCTCTGGAACATACACCCTCTCCAGGGTCCTGCCGATCTTTCTCTCCCGCAATGACATGAGCTCATTAAAAGAGTAGGTGTTGGCAAGAGGTCTGAAGTACAGAATTTTGTTCAAGGTTCTTGGATCATCCATAGCTTTAATAGTATAGGTGCCAATGTCATCCTCTTTGTTAAACACCGCTGCATATTGACGTGAAGAGTTTTAGAATTTGGCTAATAAATAAATCACAGAGCCATTGATCTTCCTAAGGTTACTTTCAGCTCAAATTGAAGAAGAATTCTCTTGGTAAACGGATTCATCAGACAATCGGCAGACAGATGCATCAATATGTTCTTTTCTCAACCAAATACATAAAGAGAACCTTCACGATCTGACCACTAGGTGGTATTATGCCAAGATAAACCATAACACACTCATATCATCTATTAGTCTCTGACGGTGAAGACTAATGGATGTAAGAGTCCCAACATCTCCAGAAAAGGACATTGCCCTGGGATTCTCAAGCTTCAAGAACTGCCCCTCACACTGATCACTACCGTAATTAAATCGTGATTAATGTACAGAAATATCTTAACTAATTAAAATGCACATTTCGACGAATTGCTTCTTACGTTTTGCATTTCCATCCCCTAAGATAACAACTTTATCTCTAGGGGGGCTGTGACAATGTCCTGAGGTAGTCACCTGCAAAATAGTTAGAAGCCACATATGTTTAAGGGATTCCCTCGGCCTCAACAAGGCGGCGGACCTTGGCCTTGATAGCATATACAGTTTTTGCTGGCTCCATAGCATGGACACGATCCCCATCATTTCCAAACTCTGAAGGCAAGAATCTCTAAAAAGAAAATTAATTGAATCAGGAGATACATTTTTATTAGAAAGCAACAAAAAAACTAGAGCAAATTCCCCTCATCCAACAAACTTACATGAGTTCTGCCAAAAAAATGGAAACCAAACTCATATGAGACTATATTTCACTTTTTTCTTCAATATGTGAGCAAACAAAGAAAACAAACTTATACAAGACTGAATTTCACTTTTTTTTTTCTAAATGGACTATAATATAGTAAAAATGATTATAAGTGAATCAAGACTAGCAACTAAGTGCTATTAGAAAAGTAGAAGAAAGAAAACTGAAGATTTAATTGTTAGGGCAATAGCTAGATAACTCTGTCAAGTATAAAATATGCAAAGACGCTGCTTGCTTGGACACTTTTCGCAAGAAATAAAATCTCAGGTAAGTCCATTGCCTTTTGTGAGCATGCTACGCTCCACTCATTACCGACCATCAACCCCACAAAGCAACAACTACTAAATTATCCACCAGTTGGGTTTTGAAAACTTATTTGCTATAATAATAATTTTACCGAAAAAACCTCTTGAAGGATTAGGTAGTTCATGTTTCCCATTATTGATCAAGGAACAGGATACATGACCATAATCCATATTGAGTGCTTGAAACCTTTTACTTTTTTCAATGACCTACAGTAAACCCAACCACAGTGAAGCCGGCATTATCCGGAACTTGGATTTGAAATAGTTAGCCTCAAATTTCACTGACAACTTCTACATAAAGTCATGACCGTTTAAAAAAGAAAGAAGTGTAGTCTACAAATAAATAAGTGAATCCATCCCATTTCATCAAAGTGGAGCTCACAAGGAGAACGTAGGAGAACGTGATGCACTGATACTAGAAGAAAAGGGTTAAGCTTGCACCAACCTATATCATCAGTCAAAGGTTAAATGAACAATTGTAACTTGGATGAAATTATTATAAACATCACAACTTTATATTCCCGACTGCTTTGATGGCTGCAACAATCCTGTCTTGGTCCTCTACCCGTGCTCACCCCACAGCAGAGATTACCACGTCAACCTACTTAACTGCAGTCAACAGAGACTCTTGATCGTATATGTCTACCTGAGAATCAAATAACCAAGAGCGTTGACAAACAATCAATAAAGTCACCAATCTTCAATAGATCCCATCTTGGCTAGTAGGAAGACTACGAAAAGGAGAGATATGAAGTCCGATGCAGATAAGACGTCAATACCTTCACTAGACGAGAAAAAGCATTATAAGAAATAAAGCATCCATACATTGCCTACCGATCTTTCAAAAGGTTATAGCAAGGGATTTGCAGTGACATCTGAATTACAAGTCAGTCACATTCACTTATATATACAAGCTCATCTAGGCAGTAGGTGATATATGGAAGATTTCATAAGATTTGTCTAAAAATGTACTCTATTCGTACTTCGTATCGGCAAGCGAAGCTGAGGTGATTTGTCAGTCAGTGTGAAAAATGACCGATAATACAGGGGCAAATTACTAGAGGAGGGAAAGAGAAACACCAAATATCAAACTCAATTATGTGAAAGATTGAGATGAAAGGCGACTCCGATTCTACGGCTAAAGACATTTCTCGAAATGACGGATGAGATTAACGGTAGGGGATGCTTCGATTCCTCAAAGGAGCACCAAATGCGAGAAACGAACAGGATTGCATCGGAAGAACGGAGCGCTAAAAGGAGGGTTCTTGTCTTTGTGACGGAACGGAGCGTCATTAAATGAATAAGGAAGGGCGTAATCGTCTTTTCATTGAAATAACTTTTCTTGCTGAGATAAATCTTGAATCCCAGAAAGTGAAAGTTAAAAGAAAAGAGTCCTCATTTCTCCCTTTTATTATTTTTATTACTATTTTTTTTTACATATTTATATTTTGACTGCTTATTTATTAAAAAAAATTAAATTGACTATGTCGAAATAGCGTGTCGAAATTCACCGTGTCAAGAGAATTGATCACGACACCTATAAACTGCATGTTGAAACATATCAGAGTGTAATTCCGAACTCATGTGTCGGGAGAATTAATTACATGTCCGATTTTTCAACACCTATTAATCACGCGTCAAAACATGTCAAAGCATATCGAACACTTGTCGGAATATCGAATACATCTTGAAAAGTGTCGATACTTTCTAGATAAAATCAGCGTCCTTCTAACGTAACATGGCAAATGCTCACATGAAATTTTTTTTGAAATTTAAAAAATATATATATTGTTTTCGTTCTCTTTTTTATCCTTCATTTTCTTTTAATTTTCTTTTCATTTCTTACGTACTTTTTTGCTCTTCTGCCCCCTCAATCGCCAAGCCTCGGCGAAGACCTCGATGCCCTCACCAAGGATCGACCTCACAATCCACATGCCTGGGGCAAGGCTCGACCTCATCATTGGCGGCTCCAATTCATTATCCACACCAAGGACGTACCACATATAATATACAAAAGTAGAGAAACCCGCGTTTAACTTTCAGCTTCCCATAGCTTGGCCCATAAAGCCATATCAAACTCCTAAACAGGAGTAACTTCTCTAAGCGCTGCATAGATGCACACACATCGAATGTTCATAGCATGTCCTCGTATTTGGAGGTTGCACAAGCCATAAGATGATCAGCAGGAGCGACATTTCACACAAGGATCCTAACTAGCAGAATCCTATATTATTCATGATTCAAACCGACGTGAGAAATCTACCGAACACAGTCAGTTTCGGCTATCAGACAAACTGATCAAGGTACTGATCCACGATCGTGTATTTGACGTCAGGATAGAGCTCTGAAGCTTCCACTCCGAAAGATGGCTCAATCTCAAAGTTGGTGTGGTCCCCTTTCACGAAAACAGAATGAGATATGGCCAATATTACATTGAGTGGAAATGCCGCCTCTGCAATATGACAATACAAGTAGACCGATTGACTTCAGAATACTTAAATCTCGGAGAGAAATAGACAATACACGTGCTTGAATCTAATGAAAACGCATCCCTGACCTTGAATGTTCTTCAGAACTTGCTCCTCTGGAACATAAACCCTCTCCAGGGTCTTGCCGATCTTTCTCTCCCACAAAGACACGAGATCATTAAACGAGTAGGTGTTGGCAGGAAGTCTGATGTACAGAATTTTGTTCAGGGTCCTCGGATCATCCACGGCTTTGATGGTATAGGTGCCAATGTCATCCTCCTTGTTAAACACCGCTGTGTATTGACAGGGAGAATTTTAGAATTTGGTTAATAACTATAAGCCATTGATATTCCTAGAGTTACGTTCAGCTCGCATTCAAAGAACTTTCTCAGTAAACAGAATCACCAGACAGCTGCATCCATATGTTCTTTCCTCTCCCAACTACGTTAAAATAACCTTCATGAACTGCTGCCTAGGCAGTATTGTGCCAAGAAAAACCACAGAACTTTCATATCATCAATTAATATCTGAAAGAGAAGACTAATGGCCAACATCTCCAGATACAGAAGATGCTTGGAATTCTCAAGCTTCAAGAACTGCCCCACTCTGATTACTACAATAATTAAGTTGTGAAAAATTTGCAGAAAAATCTCAAGGAATTAAAATGCGAATCTCAAGTTGCTTCTTACCTTTTACATTTCCATCCCCTAAGATAACCACTTTTTCTCTAGGGGGAGCTGTAGCCCCAGGCTGTGACAATGTTGGGAGGAATCTTCCCGCAAAAAAGTTAGAAGACACATAGGTATAAGGGATTTCCTCGGCCTCAACAAGGCGGCGAATCTTGGCCTTGATAGCAAATGCACTTTTTGCTGGCTCCACCGCATGGAGACGATCCACGTCGTTTCCAAACTCTGAAGGCAAGAATCTCTGAGAAGAAAATTAATTGAATTAGAATAAACATTTTTATTAGAAAGCAACAAAAACTAGAGCATATTCCCCTTATCCAACAAACTTACATGAGTTCTGGCAAATAAAGAAAACATGAGACTGAATTTTACATTTTAATATGTTACTATAACAAAGTAAAAAATGATTACAAGTGAATCAATACAAGCAACGAAGCAAATTCAATCCCAAGAGCTATTAGAAAAATACAAGAAAAGAAAACTGAAGATGTAATTATTAAGGCATTTGCCAGATAACTCTGTCCAGTATAAAAATGCAAACATGCTTGCTTGGACACTTTCACTAGTAATAAAATATCAGGTAAGTTGATTGGCTTTTGTGAGCATGCTGAGCTCTACTCATTATGGACCGTCAACCCCCAAAGCAACAACTACTAAACTATCTACTAACTAGGTTTTGGTAACTTATTTACAACAATAATAACACCACCGAAAAAAGACCATTTGAAGGATTAAGTAGTTCATGATTTGCATTCATGATCCAAGAGCTGGGTAGATGACCATAATCCATATTGAGTGCTAGAAACTCTTTACTCTTTTCGGTGACCTAGAAGAAATCCAACCACACAGGTTCTGAATAAATAAAGCCTCCTGGAGTTTGTAAGCAGCCCAATATCCATACAAGGACGGAGACTGGGGAGAGCACGAGTTTGGGGTTAAAGAACCGTTTTGTTTGTGTAAAGATGTCGATCTCCGAGTAACACATACGAATATGTATGAATTCATCTAGATGGTACACCATTCATCCATAATGAAAGAATTTCCTACCCAATTGAATAGGTCAAAAAGCAATAGTGTGGATCTAAAGTAACCCACTTAGAAGCCCACATTGTGCTATACTTGGATTTGAAATAACTATTCTCAAATTTCGCTGACAACTTCTACACAAAGTCATAACTATTCCATCCCATTTCATCAAAGCGAAGCTCATGAGGAGAACGCGATGCACTCATACCAGAAGATAAGAATTAAACCAACACCAACCCATATCATCAGTCAAATGCTAAACAAAAGTAGTAACTTGGACGAAATGATCAAAAAACAGCACGACCTTGATATTCCCGGCTGCTTTGATGGCAGCAACAATCCTGTCTTGGTCCCCTAATTGTGCTTGCCCCACAGCAGAGATTACCACATCGACTTGCTTGATTGCATTCAACAGACTCTCTTGATCGTATATGTCTCCCTGAGAATCAAATAACCAAGAGCATGGACAAACAATCAATAAAGTTAGCAATCATAAAAAAAATCCTATTTTGACCAGCAGGAAGACTAAGAAAATGAGAAATACATAATCCGATGCAGATAAAACTTCAATACCTTCACCAGACGAGACAAAGTATCATGAGAAATAAAAAGACGAAGCTACTATCCGTAGTATAACGCTCGTCCACAAATTGCCTACCGATCTTCAAAATGCTATAACAAGGCATCTTACAGTAAGAATGCATCTATACAGTACATAACATATGGAAAATTTCGTAAGATTTGGTCTACAAATGTACTCGGTTCGTAAGAGAAACACCAAATCGTAGCGTGACTCCATCAACTGCGATGTCATGAAAGATCGAGATGAAAAATCGACTCCGATTCTTACTGCTAAAAACATTTCTCGGAAATGCGGAACGAGACATAACGGCAGGCGACGCTTCGATTTTCTCGAAGCAGAACCAAACGTGCGAAGCGAACACCGATCGCACGGGAAGAAGTACTCACGTGAACTAAATTGACGCCGAGGCTCTTGAAACCTTCGACGATCTTGGCCTTGGCGGGGTTTGAGAGAGTGGACTCCCTCACGAGAGCGAAGGTAGGGCGACCGGACTTAGCACTGGCTTCCACGATGAACTTTCCGATGTATCCAGTGCCTCCGATTACCAGGACCTTGCTCTTCGCGGCCATCCCTGAGTGGTTTTCACGGCGGACGCGCGGTGTTTTCCGGCGAACTTGCGGTGTTTTCCGGCGAACTCGATCGGTTTCTAGAGGCGACTCTGCTGTGACTGGAGAGAGAAGGGGGTTTAAATAGCAGGATTCCTGTCTTCAACGAATGGTCGGGCTTTAGAGATAGGAATTTGGTTCTATAAATTGTCCAGGTTCTTTTGGACCTGAACAGGACCTTAAACGGCTCACCAGGGAAACAGGCAGGAGAATCGCTCTAGTGAAAGATCTCATGCTGTCCTCGTATTCTTTCTATGTCGGGAAGATAAAGATATATAGGGAATTAGGAGGTCTCACGATAGTGAAAGTAGACAAATTTACATACATCATTTTTATTTTTCAATTTTGCCGTTTCGTGCATTTGCCTTTTCTTCTTTTTGTCGGTTCTGCGCCTATAAGATTCCTTGGAACATTAAAATCAATTCGATAAACCCCAGGTATCCATAATTTTTTGTTTAATCTTGTTGTTTCTAAATTTATCCTTAATGTCGTTATTTCTAAGTTTATCCTTAACCAATTCACTATGGAAATTTCATCCTTGCTCACCAAAAAAAAAAAAAAATCTACAAAGTGAAACCTCGGGTTTCAATTATGACAAGATTTTTTAGGATGCGTAAAGTAGTCAAAGTTATTTTAAATATCTGTACCTTCACCATTTTCTTAATCAAGTATCTATAATTTTAATTTTTATAATCAAGTGATTCTACTCATGTAATATGCCTAGTTGATCTCTCCATCATCAAATTCGGCCAAGTCCAATTAACATATCTGTCGAATGATGCTAAAATGTGATGTGGATCATATTGTCTACTAGTTGTTGAAAACTCTATCCAAAGCTTCGATCCCCATACTTTTTCTAGTCAAGTACTTATTTTTATAGATAAGCAATATTTGATCAACATCACATTCCAGCAGCCTTAAACAATCGCGTCAATCGAATTTAATGTTGGAAGGACTTGATTAGATATTTTATAAAAATTAAAAATAATTTTAGATTAATTGAAAGTTTAGGGACTTTATAGAAAAATTAGTGAATTATAGGAACGAAAAGTATGAAACTTTTGTAAAAATATGGGAAAATATTGCATAGTCAGTGTTGAACGGGCAGCTTGTGTAATTTCAATTGTACTTTTCCACTTTTAACATTTATGTAACGACAACCATGTAAATTGGCTTTTTTCAACGGTTTTTGATTTAATAAAAAAAATCTTCAGATTGTCCAGATGGCAGATTCATGAAGATGTCCCGATTCATCATTTTCGAAAGGTCGAGGTATCTACAAATGTGGTTGAAGCATTAATGAAGTTGGGACCTTTCAAGGCATTTACCAATTGGTGTAAATCCTGCTAATTTTTATAAAAGTAAGTATGAAGAAATTTAAAAGTAACACCTTTCAATACAATTATAATTAGATATTTTAATAAAATCGCTTGCTTCAAATAATAAACCTCAAATTTTCAAATCAAATTTAATAAGACTTAACATGTGCCTAAGGAGCACTCTTTGACACTTTCCTTTTATATCAGGATCAGTCAGTTTTTATCCATCTCCTTAATTTGGTAAATGGTCGTCGAAAAATTCATCCAACTATAAACACTCTAACATTGAGAGAGTTATGGTGACATGAAACTATATGAGCAATGGTAAAAACGATCGTCAATGGGCCACTTAAGCCTTGACGGCCGTGGGAAAAGAATAAGCCAATGAAACCTTAAATAGCACGAACATAATTCTGTGCACATTAAAACATATTATAAGCTAAAGAAAAACCCTTTTAGCATGTTGTCACTAACAAACAATTTTCAAAAGGTAGTTATATTTCTTGGTCAAGTACACCGGGGTCATTTTTTTTTTTTGGGAAAAGACCATAAAAAAATTTCAAATTATACTCGCTCTTACACATCTACCCTAAACATTTTTGTATGATATTAAAAACCCAAAACTTATACTTACATAACACATTTACTTTTATCAAAATTCGGTTAATAAGGACAATTAAAAATCTCCCTACATGGATGATGGAAGGCAAATGGTATTAACATTGTTTTAGCTAGAAAATCATTTGGTGAACCTTGTCAGGAGATAAATATGTCACACAGCAAGAAAAAGTTTATAATAAATGCATCGCAGTGGGCATAGTTTGACGATTTTATGTTATAAAAAAAAAGTTTAGTGTAAATATATCACGGTTGACATAATTTGTATATTTTTTATGCCTTCTTTATTTTATTTATTTATTTTTAGACAGAACCCAAAAGAAGGGAAAAAGCATGCGGAGGACAGGAGACAACTAACATCCACAAGCATGCACTGCACGAGGCCTACCAAACGAAAGTGAATTATTTGACGGGGGTTAGGTGCGTAGTGCTCATGGAGCATGCGTGGTAAAGTCTCGACAGGTTGGATGGAAACTACGTTTACGCCAATGATAATCATTTTGACTAAAATTTAATTTTTAAAAGAGAAATAAATTTTTCTTTTTATATTTTTGGATGAGTTTCTGAGAAAATTTCATATTTAATATTTAATATAAAATTTCTGTTTCTAGAATAAAATTTCGACACAAAATTTCTCCTTTCTAGAGGATGGCGATGGTGGCAACAATAACCAACGACAGATGATGAACAACAGTGGCAGACGACGAGCGGTAGCGATAGGTAGGTGACCGACTAGTAGAGAGAAAGAGCAATGATAAGCGTTTTCACTTCTCGTTTATGTTCCAAACATATTTCTGGATTAAAAATTTATTCTAAAAATAGAAAAAATGAAATTGCGTTATCAGACAGATTTTTATTTCAGAAACAAACCTAAAATGGAAAAATTATTCTGGAACAAAAATAGAATAGTTATTATACACACTCTAAAGCTCACTCATTTTCATCAACCGAGGCTCAACGCAAAGATGATGGGCCGAAAGAGGCTGCTCGAATTGGAGCCTATGTCCCGATAAGGGTTCACTCGCGCATTACGGGTGTCAAGGAGTGGGAATGGGACTGGGTTTTCATCATACTGGACCCAACTCAAAACCCCATGGGCATGTGAGTAACCTGACCCGACCCTTCCAAGACTCGAATATCATATAATAGGAGAGAACGGATAACATAGTTCCACTAAAGGGGCAAAATCGGAAATTTATTCAAAGCTATCCAATATAGAGTGTCAAAAAAGCCCGAGCTGGCCCGACCCCACCCCAACCCTCATGATACAAACGTCAAAATTTGTATCCAAAGAAAACTAAGGCCCGGCCAACGTGGGCTTTTTTGACACCCTTACTTGCGCATATGACTAAAACCAAGTCGAGTTACTTGGGAGTAGCTCGAGTTCCTCTTACTTAATTTTGAGTCGAGCACGAGTTTGAATCCCTCGGGTATCTTATCGAGTTAAGTTCACGCCTTTCGATACTTAGCTCGATACCTTATCGAGCTTTCATTATTAAAAGTATTTAATAACTATAATATATATGAAAATATAATATTCGAGCCTATAAAATTTAAGCTCGAGTTTTGATTGTAAGTTTGACTATAATCAAATTGAGCTCGAGTATTATGATACCCTAAGTTCCTCTGACGTCAGGACTTTCCTCTTCTCGGCCATTGGAGAGTTTTCTCGGCAGGAGGCGTGGTTTTTCTTGGCAAACTTGCTCCATCTCTGAAGCGACTCTACTGTAGAGAGAGAGAGAGAGCAGTGTTCTTGTCTTCATGACGGATCGTCATTGGATTTCGATTCCGAAAAGGACATAATCGTCTTTTCGGTGAAATAATCTTACTTGTTGAGACAATCCTACACCGGAGAAAGGACACATGGATAGGGGAAAATAAACAGAAGATAACGATTTTCTCTAATTTCAGTGATAAATCAAATTATTGTGAAGTAAGATAGAGTTAACTTAGCAAAAAACAAGAAAATTTAATTTTGATGGTGCTATGAATCTAAGTAATCGTAATTGTGAAGTGTTAGGGATTCTATTCAATTAAATGTCATGTTTTTACTATGAACAATCCCCAAATTCGGTATACATATTATAAATTTATCATAAACTAATTTTTTTACCATAAAAAACCTTAAACTAGTACACTTGTGATAAATTTACATAAATTAATTTTTTGTCACAAAAAACCCCAAAGTGATAGATTTTGACAAATTTACTCAAAACTAATATTTTAACCACAAATAACTCTAAACTCATAAACTTGCGACAAATTTATCCTCCACCAGCTTCTATCAAATTTTACTGTTAAATTTGCTAACATGGACGACACATCATGTCCATACGGTAAATATTATGAAAACTCCAAACCGATATACTTATGACAAATTTAACGATACACCTATGATCAATTTGGAATTTTTCGTGACATTAATCCTATGAATTATTATGTGGATTTGCCATGTCACCATAACATGTCACAATGTGTCATTTACCTTAACAAATTTAATGGTAAAGTTTGATGGAGTTTAATAGAGAATAAATTTATCACAGTCATACCAGTTGGGGAGTTTGGAGATTGTCATGAGTCTACCACTTTAAGGTAAATTTATTACAAGTATATTAATTTGAGATTTTTAGTTATCAAAATATTTATTTAGGATAAACTTATTACGAATGTACCAATTTGAAATTTTTCTTAATATTAACCCTTTAATTTATTAGCCAAGGTTACTACATTCATAATTCGCAACCTCCATGGATAAAAGCAACATCATGAGAGTTGAAATGTGAAATGATTTAACAAAAATCGTAAACCTTTAATATGTATATCAATTCAATTCTCAACTTTTATATTTGACTAATTTAATTCTAAATATTTGAACGATTTATCTTACGATACAACCAACACTAATTATATAATGCAACACAATCAATGCTAACATAAATAAAAAATAAAAATCAATTTAAAAAAATCTGATTTTTTCTTTTTTTTCCTTCCTTTTCTTTTCATTTTTTCGTACCTTTTTTTTTTTCTCTTTTTTTTGTTTCTTTCTTTCTTTCCCTGCCAATTGCCAGGCCTGGCCAAAGGCCACAACGTCCTTGGGTCGACCTCATCGTCAAAGGCTCCGATTCATTACCACACCAAGGACGCACCACATAAAATATACAAAATCAGAGAACCCAATGCCTTTCTTTTTGCTTTCCCATAAATAAAAAACGATATCAAATGTTCATAGTATGTCCTCCTATTTGAAGTTTGTACGCCTTGCACACGCCATAAGATGATCTGTGGGAGCGACATTTCACACAAGGATCCCTAACAAGCAGAATCCTATATTATTTATGATTCAAACTGCTGTGAAATATCGACCAATCCTAGGCAGTTTCGGCCATCAGACAAACTGATCAAGGTACTGATCCACGGTCGTGTATTTGATGTCGGGATAGAGCTCTGAAGCTTCCACTCCGAAAGATGGCTCAATCTCAAAGTTGGTGTGGTCCCCTTTCACGAAAACAGAATGAGATATGGCCAATATCACATTGAGTGGAACTGCCGCCTCTGCAATATGACAATACAAGTAGACCGATTGACTTCAGAATACTTAAATCTCGGAGAGAAATAGACAATACACGTGCTTAAATCTAATGAAAACGCATCCCTGACCTTGAATGTTCTTCAGAACTTGCTCCTCTGGAACATAAACCCTCTCCAGGGTCTTGCCGATCTTTCTCTCCCACAAAGACACGAGATCATTAAACGAGTAGGTGTTGGCAGGAGGTTTGATGTACAGAATTTTGTTTAGGGTCCTCGGATCATCCACAGCTTTGATGGTATAGGTGCCAATGTCATCCTCCTTGTTAAACACCGCTGTGTATTGACAGGGAGAATTTTAGAATTTGGTTAATAACTATAAGCCATTAATATTCCTAGAGTTACGTTCAGCTCGCATTCAAAGAACTTTCTCAGTAAACAGAATCACCAGACAGCTGCATCCATATGTTCTTTCCTCTCCCAACTATGTTAAAATAACCTTCATGATCTGCCGCCTAGGCAGTATTGTGCCAAGAAAAACCACAGAACTTTCATATCATCAATTAATATCTGAAAGAGAAGACTAATGGCCAACATCTCCAGATACAGAAGATGCTTGGAATTCTCAAGCTTCAAGAACTGCCCCACTCTGATTACTACAATAATTAAGTTGTGAAAAATTTCCAGAAATATCTCAAGGAATTAAAATGCGAATCTCAAGTTGCTTCTTACCTTTTACATTTCCATCCCCTAAGATAACCACTTTATCTCTAGGGGGAGCTGTAGCCCCAGGCTGTGACAATGTTGGGAGGAAGTAACCCGCAAAAAAGTTGGAAGACACATAGGTATAAGGGATTTCCTCGGCCTCAACAAGGCGGCGAATCTTGGCCTTGATAGCAAATGCACTTTTTGCTGGCTCCACCGCATGGACACGATCCACGTCGTTTCCAAACTCTGAAGGTAAGAATCTCTGAGAAGAAAATTAATTGAATTAGAAGAAACATTTTTATTAGAAAGCAACAAAAACTAGAGCATATTCCCCTTATCCCACAAACTTACATGAGTTCTGGCAAATAAGAAAACATGAGACTGAATTTTACATTTTAATACGTTACTATAACAAAGTAAAAAATGATTACAAGTGAATCAATACAAGCAACGAAGCAAATTCAATCCCAAGAGCTACTAGAAAAATACAAGAAAAGAAAACTGAAGATGTAATTATTAAGGCATTTGCCAGATAACTCTGTCCAGTATAAAAATGCAAACATGCTTGCTTGGACACTTTCGCTAGTAATAAAATATCAGGTAAGTTGATTGGCTTTTGTGAGCATGCTGAGCTCTACTCATTATGGACCGTCAACCCCCAAAGCAACAACTACTAAACTATCCACTAACTAGGTTTTGGTAACTTATTTACAACAATAATAACACCACCGAAAAAAGACCATTTGAAGGATTAAGTAGTCCATGATTTGCATTCATGATCCAAGAGCTGGGTAGATGACCATAATCCATATTGAGTGCTAGAAACTCTTTACTCTTTTCGGTGACCTAGAAGAAATCCAACCACACAGGTTCTGAATAAATAAAGCCTCCTGGAGTTTGTAAGCAGCCCAATATCCATACAAGGACCGAGACTGGGGAGAGCACGAGTTTGGGGTCAAAGAACCGGTTTGTTTGTGTAAAGATGTCGATCTCCGAGTAACACATACGAATATGTATGAATTCATCTAGATGGTACACCATTCATCCATAATGAAAGAATTTCCTACCCATTTGAATAGGTCAAAAAGCAATAGTGTGGATCTAAAGTAACCCACTTAGAAGCCCACATTGTGCTATACTTGGATTTGAAATAGCTTCTCAAATTTCGCTGACGACTTCTACACAAAGTCATAACTATTAAGTCAATCCATCCCATTTCATCAAAGCGAAGCTCATGAGGAGAACGCAATGCACTCATACCAGAAGATAAGAATTAAACCATCGCCAATCCATATCATCAGTCAAATGCTAAACAAAAGTAGTAACTTGGACGAAATTATCAAAAAACAGCACGACCTTGATATTCCCAGCTGCTTTGATGGCAGCAACAATCCTGTCTTGGTCCTCTAGTTGTGCTTGCCCCAAGGCAGAGATTACCACATCGACCTGCTTGATCGCATTCAACAGACTCTCTTGATCGTATATGTCTCCCTGAGAATCAAATAACCAAGAGCATGGACAAAACAATCAATAAAGATAGCAATCATCAAAAGAATCCTATTTTGACCAGCAGGAAGACTAAGAAAATGAGAAATACATAATCCGATGCATATAAAACTTCAATACCTTCACCAGACGAGACAAAGTATCATGAGAAATAGAAAGACGAAGCTACTATCCGTAGTATAACGCTCGTCCACACATTGCCTACCGATCTTCAAAATGCTATAACAAGGCATCTTACCGTAAAAATGCATCTATACAGTACATAACATATGGAAAATTTCGTAAGATTTGTCTACAAATGTACTCGTTCGTAAACGTGACTCCATCAACTGCGATGTCATGAAAGATCGAGATGAAAAATCGACTCCGATTCTTACTGCTAAAAACATTTCTCGGAAATGCGGAACGAGACATAACGGCAGGCGACGCTTCGATTTTCTCGGAGCAGAACCAAACGTGCGAAGCGAACACGATCGCACACGCACGGGAAGAAGTACTCACGTGAACTAAATTGACGCCGAGGCTCTTGAAACCTTCGACGATCTTGGCCTTGGCGGGGTTGGAGAGAGTGGACTCCCTCGCGAGAGCGAAGGTAGGGTGACCGGACTTAGCACTGGCTTCCACGATGAACTTTCCGATGTATCCAGTGCCTCCGATCACCAGGACCTTGCTCTTCGCGGCCATGTCTGAGTGGTTTTCACGGCGGACGCGCGGTGTTTTCCGGCGAACTCGATCGGTTTCTAGAGGCGACTCTGCTGTGACTGGAGAGAGAAGGGGGTATAAATAGCGGGATTCCTGTCTTCGACGAATGCTCGGGCTTTAGAGATAGGAATTTGGTTCTATAAATTGTCCAGGTTCTTTGGACCTGAGCAGGTCCTTAAATGTTTTACCGGGAAATAAGCGGGAGAATCGCTTGGGTGAGATATCCTGCGCTGTCCTCCTATTCCCTCTCTATCGAGAAGACAAAAATAAACAGGGAATTAGGAGACCTCATGATAGTGAAAATAGACAGATTTACATACATCATTTTTTTTTTCAATTTTAACAAATAAAAATTAAAAAATTCCGATGAAGAGTTTGGTCCTTTTTATAAAAAAAAAAAAATCATATATATGTATTTGATTTTTTAGCATTATTTTCAATTTTATATTTAAAAAGTTGCATACATTATTTTTTCAATTTTAAACAAATAAAAATTTTAAAAATTTGACGAAGGATTTGTTTTTTTTAAATTATATATTTTTTTTATTTTTTAGCATTATTGTCAAAATATATATTTAAAAAGTTGCATACATTATTTTTTTTTTCAATTTTAAACAAATAAAAATTAAAAAATTCTTCTCTTACCCTTACTAGAAAAAAAATTAAAAAATTCTGATGAAGGGTTTGGTCTTTTAAAAAAAATTATATATGTATTTGATTTTTTAGTATCATTGTCAAAATCTATATTTAAAAAGTTGTATAAATTATTATTTTCAATTTTAAACAAATGAAATTAAAAATAATAATAATATTAATCATGCAAAGGGTTTTTCAAATGTGTTTTCTATCAAACGGCATTTATCTCAAAATTACTTCTCAAAGTATGGTTTACCAAACAAATCCTTTAGGATAAACTGCTTTGCATAGTTTTTAAAATGCTGAACCAAACGAACCTATAGTAGCCTCCCGCGCTTGGAGTAAGTGAGAGTGGGTGAAATGCCCACAATTAGGTTGACACGCCTTATGGCACTATACTCAACCACAGGTTGACCCAGTTCCCCAACTGAGTACAGTGTAACGCCTCATCGTGCATTTGCCTTTTTTTCCTTTTGTCGGTTCCGTGCCTACAAGATTCCTTGGAACATTAAAATCAATTCGATAAACCCAGGTATCCATAAATTTTTGTTTAATCTTGTTGTTTCTAAATTTATCCTTAATGTTGTTATTTCTAAGTTTATCCTTAACCAATTCACTACAGAAATTTCATCCTTGCTCGCCAAAAAAAAAAAAAATTACAAAGTGAAACCTCAGGTTTCAATTATGATAAGATTTTTTAGGATACGTAAAGTAGTCAAAGTTATTTTAAATATCTGTACCATCACCATTTTCTTAATCAAGTATCTATAATTTTAATTTTTATAATCAAGTGATTCTACTCATGTAATATGCCTAGTTGATCTCTCCATCATCAAATTCGGCCAAGTCCAATTAACATATCTGTCGAATGATGCTAAAATGTGATGCGGATCATATTGCCTACTAGTTGTTGAAAACTCTATCCAAAGCTTCGATCCCCATACTTTTTCTAGTCAAGTACTTATTTTTATAGGTAAGCAATATTTGATCAACATCACATTCCGGCAACGTTAAACAGTCGCGTCAATTGAATTGAATGTTGGAAGGACTTGATTATATATTTTATAAAAATTAAAAATAATTTTAGATTAATTGAAAGTTTAGGGACTTGATTAGAAAATTTAGTGAATTATAGGAACAAAAAGTATGAAACTTTTGTAAAAATATGGGAAAATATTGCATAGTCAGTGTTGAAAGGGCAGCTTGTGTAATTTCAATTGTACTTTTCCACTTTAACATTTATGTAACGACAACCATGTAAATTGGCTTTTTTCAACGGTTTTTAATTTAATAAAAAAAATCTTCAGATTGTCCAGATTCATGAAGAATTGAAGATGTCCCGATTCATCATTTTCCAGATTCATGAAGATGTCCCGATTCATCATGTTCCAGATTCATGAAGATGTCCCGATTCATCATTTTCGAAAGGTCGAGGTATCTACAAAAGTCTTTGAAGCATTAATGAAGTTGGGACCTTTCAAGGCATTGACCAATTGGTGTAAATCCTGCTAATTTTTATAAAAGTAAGTATGAAGAAATTTAAAAGTAACACCTTTCAATACAAATTGTAATTAGATATTTTAATAAAATTGCTTGCTTCAAATAATAAACCTCAAATTTAATAAGACTTAACATGTGCCTAAGGAGCACTCTTTGACATTTTCCTTTTATATCAGGATCAGTCGGTTTTTATCCATCTCCTTAATTTGGTAAATGGTCGTCGAAAAGTTCATCCAACTATAAACACTCTAGCATTGAGAGGGTTATGGCGACATGAAACTATATGAGCATTGGTAAAAACGATCGTCAACGGGCCACTTAAGCCCTGACGGCCCGTGGGAAAAGAATTAGCCAACAAAACCTTAAATAGCACGGACATAATTATGTGCACATTAAAACATATTATAAGCTAAAGAAAAACCCTTTTAGCATGTTATTACTAACAAACAATTTTCCAAAGGTAGTTATATTTCTTGGTCAAGTACACCAAGGCCATTTTTTTTGGGGGGTGAGGGGGAACAGACCATAAAAAATTTCAAACTATACTCGCTCTTACACATTTACCCTAAACATTTTTGTATGATATTAAAAACCAAAACTTATACTTACATAACACATTTACTTTTTATCAAGATTCGGTTAATAAGGACAATTAAAAATCTCCCTACATGGATGATGGAAGGCAAATGGTATTAAAATGACGCTCACATGAACCAACATTGTTTTAGCTAGAAAATCATTTTATGAACATTGTCAGGAGATAAATATGTCACACAGCAATAAAATGTTTATAATAAATGCATCACAGTGGGCATAGTTTGAGGATTTTTATGTTATAAAAAAACAAAAAAAAGCTTAGTGTAAATATATCACGGTTGACATAATTTGTATATTTTTGATGGCGTCTTTCTTTTCTTTTTTTGACAGAACCCAAAAGAAGGGAAAAAGCATGCGGAGGACAGGAGACAACTACATCCACAAGCATGCCATGCATGAGGCCTACCAAACGAAAGTGAATTATTCGACGGGGGTTAGGTGCGTAGTGCTCATGGAGCATGCGTGGTAAAGTCTCGACAGCGTTGGATGGAAACTACGTTTACGCCAATGATAATCATTTTGACTAACCAAAAAAAAAAAAAAGACTAAAATTTAATTTTTAAAAGAGAAATAAATTTTTCTTTTTATATTTTTGGATGAGTTTCTGAGAAAAATTCATGTTCAATATTTAATATAAAATTTCTATTTCTAAAATAAAATTTTGACACAAAATTTCTCCTTTCCAGAGGATGGCGATGGTGGCAACAGTAACCAACAGCAGATGATGAACAACAGCGGCAGACGACAAGCGGTAGCAACAGATTGGTGACTGACTAGTAGAGAGAAAGAGCAATGATAAGAGTTTTCACTTCTCGTTTATGTTCCAAACCTATTTCTGGATTAAAAATTTATTCTAAAAATAGAAAAATGAAATTGCGTTATTAGATGGATTTCTATTTTAGAAACAAATACAAAATAGAAAAATTATTTTGGAACAAAAATAGAATGGTTGTTTTACACACCCTAAAGCTTACTCATTTTCATCAATCGAGGCTCAATGCAAAGATGATGGGCCGAAAGAGGCTGCTCGAATTGGAGCCTATGTCTTGATAAGGGTTCACTCGCACATTACGAGTGTCAAGGAGTGGAAATGGGACTAGGTTTTCATCGTACTGGACCCAACTCAAAACCTCGTGGGCACACGATTAACCTAACCCGACCCATCCAAGACTTGAATATCATATAATAGGAGAGAACGGATAAAATAGTTCCACTAAAGGGGCAAAATCGGAAATTTATTCAAAGCTATCCAATATAGAGTGTCAAAAAAGCCCGAGCTGGCCCGACCCCACCCCAACCCTCATGATACAAACGTCTAAAAATTCGTATCCAAAGAAAACTAAGGCCCGGCCAACGTGGGCTTTTTTGACACCCTTACTTGCGCATATGGCTAAAACCAAGTCAAGTTACTCGGGAGTAGCTCGAGTTCCTCTTGCTTAATTTTGAGTCGAGCATGAGTTTGAATCCCTCGGGTATCTTATCGAGTTAAGTTCGCGCTTTTCAATACTTAGCTCGATACCTGATCAAGCTTTCATTATTAAAAGTATTTAATAACTATTATATATATATGAAGATATAATATTCGAGCTTATAAAATATAAGCTCGAGTTTTGATTGTGAGTTTGACTATAATCAAATTGAGCTCGAGTATTATAATACCCTAAGTTCCTCTGACGTCAGGACTTTCCTCTTCTCGGCCATTGGAGAGTTTTCTCGGCAGGAGGCGTGGTTTTTCTTGGCAAACTTGCTCCATCTCTGAAGCGACTCTACTGTAGAGAGAGAGAGAGAGAGAGAGAGAGAGAGCAGTGTTCTTGTCTTCATGACGGATCGTCATTGGATTTCGATTCCGAAAAGGACATAATCGTCTTTTCGGTGAAATAATCTTACTTGTTGAGACAATCCTACACCGGAGAAAGGACACATGGATAGGGGAAAATAAACAGAATATAACGATTTTCTCTAATTTCAGTGATAAATTAAATTATTGTGAAGTAAGATAGATTTAACTTAGCAAAAAAAAAGAAAATTTAATTTTGATGGTGCTATAAATCTAAGTAATCGTAATTGTGAAGTGTTAGGGATTCTTTTCAATTAAATGTCATGTTTTTACTATGAAAAATCCCCAAATTCGGTATACATATTATAAATTTATCCTAAACTAATTTTTTTACCATAAAAAACCTTAAACTAGTACACTTGTGATAAATTTATCATAAATTAATTTTTTGTCACAAAAAACCCCAAATTGATAGATTTTGACAAATTTACTCAACTTTATCCTTCGCCAGCTTCTATCAAATTTTACTGATAAATTTGCTAACATGGACGACACATGGTGATGTGGCATGTCCATACGGTAAATATCATGGAAAACTCCAAATCGATATACGTATGACAAATTTAACGTTACTTTTGTAATAAATTTAACGATACACCTGTGATAAATTTGAAATTTTTCGTGACATTAACCCTTTATGTGAACTTGCCATGTCACCATAACATGTCACAATGTGTCATTTACCTTAACAAATTTAATGGTAAAATTTGATGGAGTTTAATAGAGAGTAAATTTATCACAGTCGTACTAGTTGGGAAGTTTGGAGATAGCCATGAGTCTACCACTTTAAGGTAAATTTATCACAAGTATATTAATTTGAGATTTTTAGTTGTCAAAAAATTTATTTAGAATAAACTTATTATGAATGTACCAATTTGAAATTTTTCTTAATATTAACCCCTTAATTTATTAGCCAAGGTTACTACATTCGTAATTTGCAACCTCCACGGATAAAAGCAACATCATGAGAGTTGAAATGTGAAATGATTTAACAAAAATCGTAAACCTTTAATATGTATATCAATTCAATTCTCAACTTTTATATTTGATTAATTTAATTCTAAATCTTTTAACGATTTATCATACGATACAACCAACACTAATTATATAATGCAACACAATCAATGCTAACGTAAATATATATATATATATCAATTTAAAAAAAAATCTGTTTTTTCTTCTTTTCATTTCTTCATACTTTTTTTTTCCCTTCTTTCTTTTTTTCTTCCCTTCTTCCCCTGCCAATTGCCAGGCCTGGGCAAAGGCTCCGATTCATTACCACACCAAGGACGCACCACATAAAATATACAAAATTAGAGAACCCAATGCCTTTCTTTTTGCTTTCCCATAAATAAAAAACGATATCAACTCCAAAACAGAAGAAACTTCTCCGAGCACTGCATAGATGCAAACAAAGATGCAAACAAATCGAATGTTCATACTATGTCCTCCTATTTGAAGGTTGTACGCGCCTTGTACACGCCATAAGATGATCCGTGGGAGCGACATTTCACACAAGGATCTCTAACAAGCAGAATCCTATATTATTCATGATTCAAACTGCTGTGAAATATCGATGAATCCCATGCAGTTTCAGCCATTGGACAAACTGATCAAGGTAACAATCCACGGTCGTGTATATGACGTCGGGATAGAGCTCTGAAGCTTCCACTCCGAACGACAGCTCAATCTCAAAGTTGGTTTGGTCTCCTTTCACAAAAACAGAATGAGATATGGCCAATATCTCATTGAGCGGAGGCGCCTCTGCAATATCATTGGACAAGTAGAAATGCATGCTTAAATCCAATAGAAATGCATCCCTGACCTAGAATGTTCTTCAGAACCTGCTCCTCTGGAACATAAACCCTCTCCAGGGTCTTGCCGATCTTTCTCTCCCACAAAGACACGAGATCATTAAACATGTAGGTGTTGGCAGGAGGTCTGATGTACAGAATTTTGTTCAAGGTCATCGGATCATCCACAGCTTTAAAGGTATAGGTGCCGATGTCATCCTCCTTGTTAAACACCGTTGTACATTGACGGGGAGAATTTTAGAATGCAGTTAATAAATATAAGCCATCAATATTCCTAGAATTACTTTCAGCTCGCATTCAAAGAAGAATTTTCTCGCTAAACAGACTCACTAGACAACTCGCACACAACTGCATCCATACGTTCTTTTCCCTACCAAATACATTAAGATAACATTCATCGTCTAGGCGGTATTGTGCCAAGATAAACCACATAATTTCCATATCATCTATTAGTCTCTGAAAGTGAAGACTAATGGATGTAAAAGGCCAACATCTCCAGACACAGAAGATGCCCGGAATTCTCACCGTAATTAAGTAGTGAAAAATGCACAGAAAAATCTCAATGAATTAAAATGCGCATATCAAGAAATTGCTTCTTACCTCGTGCATTTCCATCCCCGAAGATAAAAACTTTATCTCTCAGGGGAGCTGTAGCCCCCAGGTTGTGACAATGTTCGAAGGAAGTAACCTGCAAAAAAGTTAGAAGACATATAGGTATAAGGGATTCCCTCGGCCTCAACAAGGCGGCGGATCTTGGCCTTGATGGCAAATGTTGATTTTGCTGGCTCCACGGCATGGACACGATCCACATCATTGCCAAACTCTAAAGGCAAGAATCTCTGAGAAGAAAATTAATTGAATTAGAAGAAACATTTTTATTAGAGAGCAACCAAAAACTAGAGTATATTCCCCTTATCCAACAAACTTACATGAGTTATGGTAAATAAAGAAAACAAACTTATACGAGACTGAAAATCACGTTTTAATATGTTACTATAACAGAGTAAAAAATTATTACAAGTGAATCAATACAAGCAACGGAGCAAATTCGACTCCAAAGTGCTATACGTCAAAAAGCAATAGTGTGGATCTAGAGTAGCCCACTTCAAAGGCCCACACTGTGCTATACTTGGATTTGAAATAGCTATCCTCGAATGTCGCTGATGATTTCTACACAAAGTCATGACTATATAAAAAAGGAAAGAAGTGAAGTCTAAAAACAAATAAGTCAATCCATTCCATTTCATCAAAGCGAAGCTCACGAGGAGAAGGCGATGCACTTACACCAGAAGAAAAGAATTAAGCCAACGCCAACCTATATCATCAGTCAAAATTATTAAGAAACAGCATGACCTTGATATTCCCGGCTGCTTTGATGGCAGCAACAATCCTGTCTTGGTCCACTAGTTGCGCTTGCTCCACAGCAGAGATTACCACATCGGCCTGTTTGATTGCACTCAACAGATTCTCTTGATTGTATATGTCTCCCTGAAAATCAAATCACCAAGAGCGTGGACAAAAAATCAATAAAGTCGGCAATCATGAACCGATGCAGATTAAACTTCAATACCTTCATCGGACAAGACAGCGTACTATGAGGAAGTAAAAACACAAAGCTCCTATCCGTAGTATAACGTTCGTCCACATGTTGCCTACCGTTGCCTACCGATCTTCACAAGGTTATAACAAGGAATCTTACGGTTCTTACCATGACATCTGAAGAACAAATCTGCCACATTTATTTCTACAAAAAGTTCATCTACACGGTACATAACATATGGAAAATTTCATAAAATTTGTCTAAAGATGTACTCGTTCGTATCAGCATGCGAAGCTGAGATAATTCGTCAGTTAGCAAATAACAGAGGAGGGAAAAAGAGACACCAAACCGTAACGTGACTCTGTCAACTGCAATCTTGTGAAAGATCGAGAAGAAAATCGACTCCGATTCTACTGCTAAAGACGTTTCTCCGTACGACGAACAAGATCAACGGCGAGTGACGCTTCGATTCTTCGAAGCAGCACCAAATGCAGGAAAGGAACAGAGATTGCACGGGAATGCCTACTCATGTGAACTAAATTAACGCCTAGGCTCTTGAAAACTTCGACGATTCCGGCCTTGGCGAGGTTGGAGAGATCGGACTCCCTCACGAGAGCGAAGGTAGGGTGACCCGATTTGATGCAAATTACGCACCCCCTCGCGTTTAGTGTTAGGTAAACACTCCTTAGGTGATGATACATGTGAGAACTAGGGTTAGAGGAGAGACTTGAACACTATGTATAGAGTTTCCAGCTAGTCCCCCTCATTACGGGCCAGGCTCAACTCGGCCCACACTAGCCAGCCCATATTAGACTAATTAAGAAACCTTCTATCTCACCTTAAACCAAACCCCGTAAAACGATAAACGTTAAACGGTAAATTACAATATCAATTGATGTAGTCCAAATTAGGTAAACTTTTTACATTCTCCCACTTGGACTATATTAATTGAAGTCGTACTGTATGTGCGCACTTTGGTCTAGAGATAATTCTTAATAGTCAATCCTATCTTATAAAGTCTTAAACACCGAATCATGGCGGTAACTGCATGTATACACACAGAGCCTTCAATGGTCACGAATGTTCTTAACTTTATTGATATGGATTCAATATGGTAGTGTGGCAAAAGAATAACATCTCTTATAGAGAAATCCCATTTGTTAGTCACCATTCTCTTAACTTTAGGCGTCACAAAACTTGTGCCACTAGAAAATGCTTTATAGTTCCAATGAACCCACATATGTCTTGTCCTTACGGTTAACCTTTCTTTATGTATCACTAGACATATGCACAAGGCTAATAACTGGATGCCCTTAGCCTTCACTCAAGGATTTAGCAATACCTTGAGACTTTTAACAATATATATATTCAACATAATAACAATCCATTCAAAAATATTTATTGAATGCAAAAAAATTGACATATATATATCAAAGTGTTACTAAATTGTAACAAAAACAGATATAAACTTTATTCAAAGAAAAATAAAACACAGCTCCCACTAAATAACAGCATCCCAAGATACTCCTAGGCCCATGCTAATGACATGTCGATCAAATACACACGGGTGTAGGCCTTTAGTCAGTGAATCTGCTATCATATCATCTGTAGGAATATAATTTACTGCAACGTCACCATTCTGCACTGATTCTTTTATAGTCAAAAATTTGACCTCCATATGTTTAGACCCCTTGAGACTTCTGTTATTATTAATAAACAACACTGTAGAGTTATTGTCACAATATAGCTGTATGGGCCTATCCACAAAATCAAAAACTGATAACTCCCTAATGAGGTTTCGGAGCCAAATAGCTTGAGTAGCAGCTGAAAAACATGCTACAAACTCCGCTTGCATGGTAGAAGAAGATATGGATTTCTGTTTTTCGCTCTTCCATGATACTGCACCTCTTGCCAACATAAATATGTATCCTGTCGTCGACTTCTTATCATCTTGACAACCAGCAAAATCTGCATCTGGATACCCTACTAGTTGCAAGTCTGGAATATATCTATAAAACAACATATAATCTTTTGTTCTCTTTAAGTACCTTAAAACCTTCTTGGCAGCAACCCAGTGATCATGACCTAGATTTGACTGATATCTGCCTAGAAGCCCTATTGCAAAAGTAATATCTGGTCTAGTGCAAACTTGAGCATACATGATACTTCCAAGCACACTAGCATAAGGTACATCCATCATTTGAGCTTTCTCAAAATCTGAATTAGGGCATTGTGAAAGACTCAACTTATCACCCTTAACATGAGTAATTCCTGGTTTGCAATCCTGCATATTGAATCTTTCTAAAATGCGATCAATATATGCCCTCTGAGACAAACCCAATGAACGGCGTGAGCGATCCCTATGGATCTCAATGCCAAGAACAAAAGACGCCTCACCAAGGTCTTTCATATCAAAATTTTTCAATAACATCCGTTTTGTCTCATGTAGTAAACCAATGTCATTACTAGCAAGCAAGATATCATCCACATAAAGTATGAGAAAAATATATCTCCTCCCACTGACCTTGGTGTATATACATTGATCTACTTTGTCCTCAATAAATCCTAATGAAGTGACAACACTATGAAACTTGAAATACCACTGTCTAGAAGCTTGCTTAAGGCCATAAATAGACTTTTACAATTTACAAACAAGCTTACTTGAGTCATCTGCTGCAAAACCTTCAGGCTGCACTATATAAATCTCTTCATCAAAGTCTCCATTTAGAAAAGCAGTCTTAACATCCATCTGGTGTAACTCCATATCGAAATGAGCTACCAATGCCAGGATCACTCTAAAGGAATCTTTAGAAGGAACTGGAGAAAAAGTTGCTTCATAATCTATTCATTCTCTTTGAGTGAAACCCTTAACTACCAGTCTGGCTTTAAACTTTTCAATCTTTCCTTTGGAATCCCTTTTAGTTTTGAATACCCATTTGCAGCCAATAGGTTTATAACTTTCATGCAATTCAACAAGCTCCCAAACACCATTGTGTTTCATAGATTGCATCTCATCTTTCATCGCATCTAGCCATAAATCTGATTGAGGACATGAGATGGCATCTACATAAGTCATCAGATCGACAACACAACCAATATCATAATCATGCTCTCCTAGGTAGACTAGATAATCTGGTAGTATAGCTGAACGTCTTTCCCTAATTGATCTTCTAAGTGGAGCTATTTCAACCTCATTATGAATTTGAGGGACTTGAGGAATTTCTTCAGGAACTGTTTCAACAATAGGATCTTGAGCCGCAACAGGCTCAGTTTGTGGTGCAAGAGGCTCCATAATTGTTTGCACAGGATAAGACAGGGATCCAGTAATCCCCACCATATTATCATCTTCGATAGCTTGTGATCAGCTACCCTTTTCAGCTACATCAAATTCTAGAAATTTTGCAGTCTAAGATTCCACAATTCTTGTACCTCCATTAGGGTTATAAAACCGATATCCCTTTGAATGATCTGGGTAGGATACAAAGTAACACCGAGTAGTTTTATAATCCAACTTACTCAATGTCGGATTATATAACTTCACCTCTGCAAGACATCCCCAAACTTTAAGGTGATTCAAGTTAGGCTTACGTTCAGTCCACAATTCAAAAGGAGTTAATGGAACTGCTTTAGGAACACGATTTAGAATATAAAGAGCTGTTTTCAAAGTTTCACCTCGTAGAAAATTAGGCAAATTGGTCCTGCTAATCATACTTCTCATCATGTCCATAAGAGTACGATTGCGCCTTTCAGCTACACCATTTTGTTCAGGACTTCCGGGCATAGTAAATTGACCTACTATCCTAGAATCCTCTAGGTATCTAGCAAACGGCCCTTTAAGTTGTCCAGCATCACCGTGCCTACCAAAATACTGACCACCACGATCAGATCTAACGATCTTTATAACTTTTCCCAACTGTTTCTCCACTTCAATCCGAAAAATCTTGAATTTGTCAAGAGACTCGGACTTTTCTTTAATCAAGTATAAATATCCATATCGGGAATAGTCATCAATAAATGTGATGAAATAAAAATTTCTGCACAAAATAGCCGTGTATGGTCCACTGATATCAGTGTGAACAAACTCCAACAAGTCAGAACTTCGTACGGCGGATTTCTTCTTTATCTTAGTCATCTTACCTCTACAACAGTCTATGCAAGCCTCTAAATCACCTTTAAGAGTCGACAATATGTCAGCCTTCATAAGCATTTCTACTCTTTCTTTAGAGATGTGACCAAGACATTTATGCCACAACACATAAAACTGTTCCTTAGGTAGAGGCCTTTTGGAAACAATTTTTTCAGCTGAATAAGCAACGTACATGTCATTGGGAGATAAACTTAATCGATATAATCCATTGGATAAATTGCAACACCCAATCTTATTTGAATCATAAAATATGGAAATAGTATTACTCTTTATTTCAAAAGAGTATTCACACATGTCCAAACAAGACACTGAAACTAAATTCCACCTAAAAGAAGGTACGTAAAAAGTGTTTCTCAACACCATCCTAAAACTAGAATCTAAAATCAAAATAACATCTTCCACGAACTCGACGTCAACTCCAACGCTGTTCCCAACAGTGAGCTTTAATTTATCCTGATTTGGCGTCCTTCGATTTATGAACCCCTGTATGGTAAATGCAACATGATTAGTTGCACCACTATCTAGCCACCATGAATTGGTCGGGACTTCAGATAGATTTGATTCATAAACAAATGCCAAAGAATTATTACCTTTAGGCTCATTCTTGTTTCTCTTAGACAACCAAGCCTTAAATTTGTTGCAGCGTTTCTTTACGTGTCCTCTCTCCCTACAAAAGTAGTAAAGAACACCATTCTTCTTGGTGAATGCTTTCTTAGGACCCAAACTGTTAAAGGGTCCAGCACCTTCAGGATTTCCTTTATAGTTGGAAGGTCCAGCAACTTCAGAATTGCTCTTATGAGTATACTTTCTCACCTTCTTACCATTATCACTACCAGAACTAGAAACATAAAGAGCAATATGGCCTTTATCTTTCTTCAATTTCTCTTCCTCTGCCACCACCCTTGCAATCAGGTCATTAACTGACCAGGTTTCATCTTGGGAATTATAATTGGTCTTGATAATCCCAAAATCAGGAGGAAGATTATTTAGAGCTTGATGCACAATGCAAGCAGTGAGAATAACAACATTGAGAGCCTCAAGCTTTGTCTGCAAATCCACCATCCTCATAACATAATCTCTAACTCCACCAAAACCATCAAACTTCATAGTAAATAATGTTTGCAGGTGTGTTCCTATCTCAGCATTAGGTGAAACACGGTTTCTAGCCATCAAGGCCTCCATCATCTGCCTAGCAGTGCAGTCTGCAGGCAAACCACTTTTCAAGTGTTCCTGAATGGCACGCTTCATTGACAATAAGCAAATTCTATTGCTCTTTTCCCAGGCAGTAAAATGAGCTTTCTAAGCTTTTGTACTCTCGACAGTAAGATCTGCCGGCCGATCGACAGTAAGAGCAATATGAACATCTGTCATCTCCATAGCAAATAGAAAATCTTCTCTCAATTTCTTAAAGTTTGAACCAGTAAGAACCTCAATAGTGACGGAGTTACTGTTTACAGAAAAGGTGACTGTAAAAACAAGCAGATTATATATAATTAGCATCATGTGAGCATTGTGTAACTTGACAAACAAGTACACATCCAGAGAGTTACATGCAAAATTACATAATCACCTTTAGGCAGAATACATAACATGCAATTGTATACTCCCCACATGATAGCGGTTATGAGAATATATTCCAATCTTTCATGAATTTATCACCTTTGGGCATATGAACCATTATGATTAGTCACTCCTCCACCGCACTATCATGTATCCCTCCATGAACTAATACACAATTACCCCCTTTGGGAGTATGACTATGCATTAGATCAGGAGACATCCCAATCAATATACGAGACCGAAATTTCTCAAACCCAATCAAGTGTGCCACTTTGGCGGTCACAACTCAATTGAATCTTTGAAACTCTCTCATACCAGGGATATAAAATTACATCTCACATAAACCATATATATGTGATTTTAACTTTAGTGACAAGGGCAGTAAATCACTAAAATCACATATCATGCTAATTACATTGCTTTATTCATTAATAAAATATAAACTTCATTGTATATTATTAATGAATAACACTCATAAAGTTCATGTGATAACATACCAGTAACCCAGCCCCTATATTTCCAAAATCACAGAAAAATACAAGAAAAATACGCAAAAATACACTAAAAAAACACGTATTTAGGGTTCCGTATGTATTTTCACATCCATAAAATTATCAAACATGTAAAACAAATACACCACAAGATAGAGGACAATCATACGAGTCCAACGCCGCCGGTCACGCGCCGATCTAACGCCCCACGCGCCTGCACGCGCCACCTGAATGCGCGGCGCGTGGAGCCCACGCGCGGGCGTCAACGGCCGGTCAAAACCGGTCCGACCGGTGGCGATACGACCGGTTCCCGGTCCGACCTTCCGGTCCAGCCGCCCAGTCCGACCGGTTGACCGGGTCGGGTTGGGTCAACGGGTCGGGTCGGGTCGATCGCCATTTGGGTCGGGTCAGGTCAAATCGATGACGTCAGCGTGACGTCATCGGGTCGGGTCGGATCCAATCGGATCGAATTCGGGTCCAGGGGCGCTGACGTCACGATGACGTCAGCGCCCGCGTTCGCCACATGCACGGAAAGCGCCTCGCGCGTGAGGGCGCGTGGACGCGCATCTTCGGCGCGTGGCCGCGCGTGGGGCCTCCCCCGGCGACTTGCCGCCCACGGTTTTGCTCGTCTCACCAAGCCCAGTCCGAATATATAATTCAATTATATTTTTATTTTACAAAAAATCTCGAAAAACTCAAATTAGGGCAAAATCATTTGTGTTCGAGTTCTAGGTTATGGAAGCTCCGATACCACATGTTAGATGCAAATTACGCAACCCCAAGATCTCTATAACTAGAACAAGAACATGCATAATAGATCAGAAAGATTTATGCACCTGTTTTAGGATCCATTGTACTTGAAGCGGAAGCGGAAACACAATATTCCACGCACAAGTCCTTCTCCTCTATTGCCCTCCGTATCATTGGCTCAATGAGGCAACCCCCCTCACGTTTAGTGTTAGGTAAACATTCCTTAGGTGATGATACATGTGAGAATTAGGGTTAGAGGAGAGACTTGAGCACTATTTATAGAGTTTCCAGCCAGTCCCCCTCATTACGGGCCAGGCTCAACTCGGCCCACACTAGCCAGCCCATATTAGATTAATTAAGAAACTTTCTATCTCACCTTAGACCAAACCCCGTAAAACGGTAAACGTTAAACGGTAAATTACAATATCAATTAATGTAGTCCAAATTAGGTAAACTCTTACAGACCCGACTTGGCACTCGCTGCCACGATGAACTTTCCGATGTATCAGTGGCTTTGATCACCAGGACCTTGCTCATCTTCTCCATACGTGCTTTTTTACGGGTAAGTTGATCGAAGCTTTCGGAAGCTGCTCTTTTGTTGCCGGAGAGAGGCATGGCGAGAGAGAGAGAAAAAGCCGATCTTTCCAGTGATGATTTTTCCTTGTCCTTCGCTGGAAAAAGTACGTGGAAAGTGGGGAAATTTGCAGAAGAAAATCAAAATTGTGTGAAATAAGCCAAAACAAGAAAGTTTAAATTTAAGTCATAATTTTGAAGCGTGAGAGACTCGGATTGATTTTATATCTTTGATTGCGTATTAAATCATCACAATTAACATTGATTTTTCATGTTGGTAAGGAAGAAGTTGAAACCGCCTTTTAGATTTATTGTATCATATTAAGAAGAGAACAAGTGAAAATGGTATGAAAGGGCAGTAAGCTACTCTCCATGTATGGACTTGTGTTGATCATGAGATTGCTGTTATTCATTTTCTTGAAATAAAGAAGACCAACTTTGTTAGATTCGTTCGGGATTTGAAGAGGAAGCATCACGTAAGCATATAGATATTTCTTAGTACCTTCGTCAAAAGTCCATGCCCATCGTCTGTATTCATTGTTTAGCCCCCTCCTGTCCACAAATTGGTCGGCCTTAGTGATGGGAATTGGTTCGAGATCAGGTTCATCGTACATGTATGTCTTATGCCTTTGCTTCTTTTTGTCGGTTCCACGCCTTAATCTCTCTCGTATCTCACACCCTATAAGCCCTCACTTTCTCCTCCTCCTTTTTTTTTTTTGAATTATTTTTTATCTTCTTTGTTTTCCCTCTTATTCTTTATTTTTTTGTTTTCTTTTTCTTTTTTCTTTTTCTTTTTTCTTTTTCTTTTTAAAATTGAGTTTTTAATTCTTTTTTTTTTTATTCTCTTTTCTTTTTCTTCTTCCTTGGTCGTCGTTGGCAACAATGGCAGTTGGCGACCGGCCATAGACTAACTCTAGCCTCACCCAAGGCCAGATTTGGTGAGCTAGATCCGATGAGGGCGAGGCTCAAGCTCACCGGATCTGGGGAGCTGCAAGCTCGTCGGCCTCGGTCGAGCTTGGACTTGCCTGGATCGGGCAAGTCACGAGCTCGTCAGCTCGATCCAAGTGAGCCCGAGCTTCACCGAGGTCGGTGAGCTCACGGCTCGCCCAATCCAAGCGAGCTCGAGCTCCGTCAAGGTCGGCGAGCTCGCAGCTCATCAAATCTAACAAACTTGAGCTTCGCCGAGGCCGGTGAGCTCGTGACTCGCCCGATCCGAGCGAGCTTGAGCCTTGTAAGGCCGGTGAGCTCATAACTTGCCTAGATCGGTTGAGCCTCGAGCTCGCTGAGCCTTGAGTTCGCCGAATCTAGTGATTGTGTCTTAGTCGGCCGTCGGGCAGTCGGCCACGTCCAGACACACGGTGGGGGAGGAAGGAGGAGGGAGGAGGAGGATGAAGGAGGGAGGAAAAGAAAAAGAAAGAAAAATTAAAAATAATAAAAATTCGATTTTTAAAATAAAGAAATAAAAAATAATTTTTAAAAAATTTATATATATAAATTAAAATTAATTTTTTGGTCAATTAAAAATATTAAAATTAAATATTTTTTGGTAATTTTTTCCAATAAATCAAATTAGATAACAAATAACGAAAAACATTTTCCACTCAAATTTCAAATTTCAACCGAATACAAAAAAATAGTCATTTTTTGGAAAATGATTTCTTAGAAAATATTTTCCGAAAACCCGATATTTTTCAGTTTTTAAACGAATGGACTCTTATTATTTTATTTTTTTTTCCGACCTCCTCCTTTGGTCAGTCGCTGGCACGGCTACGGTCGGTGACCGGCCACAGGCAAGCCTCAAGCTTGCCCGAGGCCAGTGAGCTTGAGGTTCGTTGCCACCGGTGTTAGGCCTTGCTTGGCTCACCGATCTTTGGCTAGCAGCGAGCTTAAGGATCACTGACCTTTGGAGCTCGCTACTTGCCGCTTGCCAAGTCAACGAACCAGCGACAAGCGCGAGCCTTTGGCTCACTAATTTGCTAAGGCCAGAGGTCGGCGAGCTCGAGGCTCACCCTCGCGCTTAGGCCCTAGCGCTAGTTGATCTCTAGCGAGCGACGAGCTCGAGGCACACCACTCGCCGCTAGCTAGATCGGTGAGTGCGAGCCTCTGGCTTGCTGATCTGGCAAGGCCAAAGGTCGGCGAGCTCAAGCTCGTCACTCTTCGTCAGCTACTCGCCAGATCAGCGAGCTAGCAGAAGCTAGCCTTTGGTCAGTCGCCGGCCAAAGGAGAAGAAGATAAAAAGAAAGAAAAAAATAAAAAATAAAAATCTATTTTAAAAAATAAAGTAAAAAATCAATCTAAAAAATAAATTTAAAATTGATTTTAAAATTAAAAGAATAATAAAATTATTGAAAAAAAAAAAGTACATAGAGAAATAGATTTTTCATTACCAAAAAATAAAATATACTTTCGACTTCATTTTCAAGTTTTAGACAAACATTGAAAAATAATGATATTTTCTTGTAAAATGACCTCCAAAAAAATACGCTACATTTTTCGTGAAACGAATAGAGCCTATGACTCTTGATGGTCCTGTACCTTTTTATGCAGTAAAGCTGTCCGAGTGACATTGCATAGGAGGAGCTAAATGTCCATTTGCGTGGTTGGTTCTTTGGGCTTTTAACAATGAGAGATGGATATGTCGATGTTTATGTTGGTGCATGAGACTGAGTGAGAGAGGGATTATAAGGACAATAGTCCGAGCTGAAGAGATGGCTTTCGGGTTTTTCTGTGCAATGTTGAGGCTGCATCCCGACTTTCTTTTCTTCCTTCCTCTTCTCATTAATGTCTCAGCCTCTCAGGTACCGAGCATTAATTGGGTTCGAAGCACGTAAAGCCTGTCGAAGAGTGTGATCTAGGGGTTCGGAACTTGGGAATTGAGGTATGGACCTGCCCTAGCTGCTCCGAAGATGAAGGATAATGCAGAAGGCGAAGACGGGTACCTGCAATATGCTCATGCGCTATTTGCATTGTAGAGTTGATGCGCCTTTACTTGGAGGGAGGTTCACCTTCTCTTGGTGATGGTGTCCTGCATTGAGTGATAAGGATATGGTACAGAATCCAAAGGTAAACATCATGTGGGAATCCCAAGCAATCTGTCAGACATGGATAAGTGGGCCTCTAAGAGGTTTGTCTTTGTGTTCTAATGTTCATTACATTGATTCTTCAGCTTGTCCTAGGGTCGCCCACCATTCGCACGATGCCAAATCACCTCCATCTTGGCCAATAGGGGTTGTTGCTTTGCACCCACCAACATGAATAAAGCATAACGCAACTACCCTTTTCTATGGGCTCGATATGTGATGATAACGTCTGGTTTTGGTTTTCCAAATTCCTTTGTAGCTTCAACTTCAAGTGAACGGAAAGAAGGATTGGAGTTAAGGGAAAGCTGATGGTGATTTTGACTCGTACGCTATACGGGTTTAGTAAATGATAAAACCGATGGATTCGATATTTGACAACAAACACCGAGACTCTGAGCCTTTTGGGTGAAAATAACTTTTAGCGTGTTGTATTAGGATTGGAAATTCATTGGGTTCTATCGATGGGGAGTTTGGTATATCGTCGATTGAGTTAACACAAAAGGGAAGTAGTAATGCTCGATGTCGAAACTCACGTACTAGATGGATTTAGATTCTTGTCGACTGCTTAAAATGGGCATTTAATACAAATTATTTTCCTTACGAGTTTTTAGTATCTCTAGCATTCCATTCCTCTATGTGCGCGGGTCATCGAGGGGGGCGGAAGTGGGAAAAATGGATGGATGAGATTGAAGAGGGAACGAAGGCCACGGATGCTGCGATTGAAAGCGAGATTGAGAGCCACTTGTCAGGCCGACCATCGGTGACGTGGCCCATCTAACCATCTTTCCACGTGGAAAAATAACGTACACATGGCGAGTGAAGATAAGAGTAGTATGAATTAGTGATTTTTTACCAAGTCTTTTTTTCTTTAACTCTATTACCTGCATCATATCAATGACAAGGGACAGTAGAAAGGAATAAAGAGAAAAAAAGTAATCTCAATAAGTGTGTGATACGTGTTTAAGTTTAGAATTTTATGAGTCATAAACAAATGTATCACGTTAATATAAATTTAGAATTTTTTTGTCACATAAAGTAAATGTGTGACACGTATATAAATTTGAAAGAAATATGTTGCAAATATTAATTTACAGTCTATCATAACAAGTATAATTTAAAGTTTTTATTGGCTTTTTATTTAGGATTAATACCCTAAAAAACTTTAAACCTGGTACACATGTAATAAATAAACCTCATACGATATACTTTTGACAAATTTACCCCAAACTAATTTATTCAATTGCAAAAAATCATAAATTGGTATATTTGTGATAAATATATCCTCCGTTAAATCGGATTAATATTACAAAAAAATCACAAAAATTGTATAATTATGATAAGCAGATAGTAAAATCTCAAATTGATACGTTAGTCAAGTGTCACATGTCATTTAACTTAGTAATTTGACAGTAAAATTTAACGAAAACTAATAAAAGGTAAATTTGTTACAAGTATATCAGTTTATAGTAAATTTGTCAATGGTGTATTAATTTGAGATTTTTGATAGTTAAAAAATTAATTTGAGATAAATTTCTCATAAATATAGTAATTTAGGCTTTTTCAAGTATTAATCCTTTTATTTAATGCTTCGTATAAGTGCTTTTGGGACATAGAGAGGACTCTTCTAACGTGTTCTACAACACAGTATCGGTCATTCCCGGTCTCCCCGCTATTTTCAACGTTATCGTAAAACCATGTTTCTGGAATCTCCTACCGCTTTACTCTGCTGTTCTTTAGTGTTCAGCGCTTTCTTCCACAACCACCTTTTCCTCCTACTCTGCTGAACTGAGCTCTTCCTCTCTCTTTCTCTCTGTCGAACCTTTTCGCTAGTGAACCTCCATCCACGATCATGTGTAAGTGATAAATAGAAACATAACTTTCTTCTTATTATCTGCTGTCCATATGATGATGATCATCATCTGATGTTTGCTAATATCTGTTCTTTTCTTTGGGTTTTTTAGCAGGCAAGGTGAAGATTGGAATCAACGGTAAGCGATCCCACTTCACTCACTTCTTTTTCTGTTGAACTGAGTTGTATCTTTGCTCTTTTTGGGTTTTTGGGTTTCTGTTCTTGCTCTTACCCGGATCATGTGTCGGGGTTTATGGCCCAACGATCATTTGCTGTTGCAGGTTTTGGTAGGATTGGCCGGTTGGTGGCTAGAGTTGCTCTGCAGCGAGACGATGTCGAGCTCGTCGCCGTCAACGACCCCTTCATTTCCACCGACTATATGGTGCTACTTATCTCCACTTCTCATGGATTTTGTTTCTCTTCTTTTGCTTGTGTCGGCGGCAGTTACCGTTATCTGTTCTCTACTTGGTTTTCGTTTAACTTATAAAACTGTTTATGGTGTTGGTCCCTGACTTGTTAAAGCTTTTGGGTCCTCATCAAGATGCCTTTTTGGTGTTGTAACTTGCTCTTTGTGGTTGTTGATCAGTTCCCTGTTGGGTTTGAAGTGCTTTTGATTTGTTAGCTTTTAGACTCTTCTCAGTTTATCTACGATCGGATCTAAATTTCTTGGTGCCAAAGTGAGTTTTGAATTTATGATTGTCGTGTTGTTCGACTTATTTGTGTTCTTTTATGCTGCAGACGTATATGTTCAAGTATGACAGTGTTCACGGTCAGTGGAAACATCACGAGCTAAAGGTTAAAGACTCTAAGACTCTTCTCTTTGGTGAGAGGCCGGTCACAGTCTTTGGTCTCAGGTACTGGTGCTGTCTTCTCCTCATCTGAGCCTGAGCTTGTTTTAAAGCTCTGTTTGTATTGTGAGAAGATTCAATACTCTGGATGTGTATGGTTGATGTGTTAGGAACCCAGAGGAGATTCCATGGGCTGAAACAGGAGCTGAGTTCATTGTGGAATCGACTGGGGTTTTCACTGATAAGGAAAAGGCAGCTGCTCACCTGAAGGTTCGTTTTCAAATTTCTATTTAGTTTCAGTGCTAAACTAATCCTCTGCATTATGAGTGCTATGGTTAATTACGGAGAGTCCAAGGAATTGGTTTTCGTCCTCATAAGGGTTCTTTCACTCCATAATAGTGTTAGTTCTATCTGTGGTTTGAGTCTGCAAGTGGAGCTTTTGCACATAAAGCCACTACTTGGGCAGTCTCTTTTCTTATGTATGAGAAAGGGTGTGAGTGCTTTAAAAGCATGGAAAAAAATTTCTGCTTTGTCATCTAGCTGTATCTTGATAATCTGGAGAAATAAAAAAAAAAAAAATGTGAATTTTATTTTGTCTGAACTATTGATGGATTATCACCACATTTGCATCTTTGAGTGTCATTCTCTTTTTGCCCAAATTCCATAACAGTGAGATTTATCAATCCCTAACCAGCTAATTTCTAGATGCTGAGTTCTGCTTCATCTGCTCATGCCTTCTCCATTTGTTTTTCGCTGATTTCTGAAAATTCTTAACCAGTAGTTATAGCTAAGGCCCAACTGAATTGCAGGGTGGAGCAAAGAAGGTGATCATTTCAGCTCCTAGCAAGGATGCACCTATGTTTGTTGTTGGTGTCAATGAGAAGGAATACAAGCCTGACCTGGACATTGTTTCCAATGCTAGTTGCACCACCAACTGCTTGGCTCCCCTTGCAAAGGTTCACACCCATCTCCTTCCTGGAATGACAATATTACTCTATTGAGCTAAGGATTAATTTGTCAACTGTGTTTTTCATAGGTTATTCATGATCGATTTGGCATTGTTGAGGGTCTAATGACTACTGTTCACTCTATCACTGGTAAGCTCTTCGAATTATCCAAAGTAATTGGACGAGTACAGTGATTACTGGTAATCGTGTTTCACTCTCTATTTGTTTTTACAGCTACACAAAAGACTGTTGATGGTCCATCGATGAAGGACTGGAGAGGTGGAAGAGCTGCTTCCTTTAACATCATTCCAAGCAGCACCGGGGCTGCAAAGGTAATAATATTATACAGTACCATATACAATAGGTACTCAAGAGAATATTATAGTATTTGTTCATAGGTGAGTATCTGTTCAAGTTATTGATTCTTTTCTGTATTTGATATTGGATTCAAGGCTGTCGGTAAAGTTCTTCCTGCACTCAACGGTAAATTGACTGGCATGGCTTTCCGTGTTCCGACCGTTGATGTCTCTGTTGTCGACCTCACCGTCAGATTGGAAAAAGGCGCTACATATGAGGAAATCAAGGCTGCTATGAAGTATGACTCGATAATCTTTTATTGAACTAAGCTAGATTTCTACTGTTTGCCTATGGAGGTCGACTGTTTTGCTGTTTTTCATCTTTGTTTAATCCTATGAGCTTAATATTTGGTCGTATAGGGAGGAGTCCGAGGGGAAACTCAAGGGAATTCTGGGTTACACTGAAGAAGACGTGGTTTCTACTGATTTTGTGGGCGACAGCAGGTATTGATCTATGCCTTACTCTCGAGTCTCTGAGGAAGTTGTCCCGGAAGTTAGCTCCTCTCATTGTTACCACCAACCTCCTGAATTCAGAATGAAGATGACCAGTTTTCAAAGGATTTATCTTAATCTGACCATGATTCTTTCAGGTCGAGCATTTTCGATGCTAAGGCTGGAATTGCATTAAATGAGAACTTTGTGAAGCTGGTTGCTTGGTATGACAACGAATGGGGCTACAGGTTAGTTTTCCGTTAACTTCTATATATCTATGCACAGTTTCACCCTGACCATCTTCTTTGGAAGAAAATCATCCAATCGCAAGATGATTTCTTGGGCTCTTACATTTCTCGCCGATCCAAATTCTTTTGCAGCTCCCGAGTGATCGACCTGATCCTGCACATGGCGTCTTGCCAGTGAGGGGCGCAAGGAGGGGCAGTACTTAATAATATCAACGCGTTTTCTGTGTCCGGCCGGTTTGCGTTTGCCAATAAGAGCGAAGCGTGCAATAAAAGAAGAGTTTGTTTGTAGAACCTCTTTTGTGCAGGTTGTCTGATGGGGCATGGAATCCCCAGGTGTTCTACTTTGCAGAATGTATGCCCTTGTGCATCTTAATATTAAGTTGTTCGTATAGATGAGAGGCTGTCCCTCCCTTCCCCCCCTCCCCGTCCCTTCCTCTTTCTGCCATTAGAACTTCACTGAAATGAGAAGGATGGTGGTTTTTTCTCGTGGTAACTGAGTAATGTATTGGCCTCTGCCGGCGGTTTATGGGGCGTCAGTTTTCTTCATGAGAGAGGCGAGTCGAAGTGCTCGTCACAGAACACCGCCAAAAAAGTACAGAGGCCAGTGCGCGAGTCTCAGCTGCTCCGGCGATGGACGAATGGCCCTCGACCGTTCTCAGCTTCTCCCAAATGGAGACTTCCTTCCTCATTGGACGAGCCCATCGCTTGTTTGGTTTGCTACGCCAGACTGTTTAGGCGACATTGTATGGGGAAAGCTTTGTGGTTCCGAAATACTTGTTTGCTCAGAGCATCACTCGCTCCTGCAGCGGCCGCCGGTTGAAAATGGGCGTGGTCGACGTACCGCCGGATTTCTGAGTAGGAACTTTGCTTGAAATATTCGACCTTGATCTGATATCAGCAGTTTTTGCGACTACGCTCAGCCGGAAGCTTGTCCTCGACGAGCTTTTACAGAAACAATGTCGCTGGTGCTCGCAGCCTATAGAGCTCGACCACAGAGGTTTAAGCGCTTGAATTCAAAAGCAGAGAATTCCAAGGCTTAAATAAGTTTATAGCCTAAATGGAATGAGTTAATGAGCCCCTTGCGTCATGAAATGCCTAGATGAACTCATTGGTCATAAAGTCATAACAATACAATTGACGAAACCATTAATTATATACTTGATGAGCTCATTGATCATAAGTCCTTCGGTAAGAGACCACGTGGTTATGATAGATTCGAAGGGACTTCAGACATGAATGTATAGCTATAAATGTACTTTTCTTATTTTCAATATAAATCCCGTGACCTCTTTATAATTTTATATACTGGAAAGGCTCCTGAAATCCAAATATTAACTAGAAGTGAGCGGTTTCATTACTTGTTAGAATATGTTCTTTATTTTTTGGAGCCTTAAACCTACTATGTTAGAACTTGGAGCTTACTCTATTAGAGATTGCAAGGTCGGTTTTAGGGTTTACTCGAATTTCATCTATTTTATTAATTGAATTATTGTAATGAATTAAAATCTTTAGATTTATAATATAATGATTATAATTTATATCTAGACACACACAAAATATGAACATTAATAAAATAAAAGTTCAATTATAAAATGGAAGCTTAAACTAGTGTTTTCAAATTATACACTTATAATTGAACCACATAGAATATTGCAAGATTGCGTGAAGACATGAATTAAGAAAAAATTAAGACTTATTTCAAGTTATAGGTTTTAGGTTCCTCAAACTAAGAAATTAGAATTTACTATGGAAATAGGTTTTTTATTTTTGGGAACTTGAAATCTATCCACTCTAGAATATACATGTTCCTACTGATTCGATTCTTAGGTTCAAAGTTCTATCCTGAAATTATAATCATCCTTGATATCGACAATAGTTTTTCTTAATTTAAATAATATCCTAGGTTTTGGGAGGGGGATCGAAGTTGCCATTTGCTTTTTATTTTTTTGCTTAAGTCGAAAAATAAAACCCGAGGAAACTTTTCAACAAATAAACAATCTTAAAATTTATATATTTTACGTAAATTCGAGGGGATTAGAGATTTAAATTCAAATTTACAATGTCCGAAGGACTTCAATAAATAACACTTCCATCCATTCCCATTCAAACGGTCTCATTCTCTCTCTCTCTCTAAAAAATGCAGCAAATCCAGCATCACCATCTCCACCGCCAAGCCCCGCCTTATCTCTTCTTCTCCGCCTCCCCTAAACCCCCGCTAAACCCTCCCTCCCTCCTCCCCCGCCACCACCGCCGCCGCCACCGCCGCCGCCTCGCCGTCGCCGGCCGCCCCTCCCGGCCTCCCCTCCTCCCGCCGCCGCGATGCTTCAGCTCCGACGAGTTCCCCGTCGACGAGACCTTCCTCCAGAACTTCGGCCCCAAGGACAAGGAGACCGAGGACGAGGCCCGCCGCCGCAACTGGATCGAGCGCGGCTGGGCCCCCTGGGAGGAGGTCCTCTCCCCGGAGGCCGACTTCGCCCGCAAGTCCCTCAACGAAGGGGAGGAGGTCCCCCTCCAGTCCCCCGACTCCATCGAGGCCTTCCGCATGCTCAACCCGCGCTACCGCGAGCAGCGCATGCAGGAGCTGGGGCTCACCGAGGACGAGTGGTACGCCAGGCAGTTCGAGATCAAGGGCGAGATCCCGGAGCCGCTCAGCACGCCGTGGGCGGGGCCCCTCGTCGTCCGCCAGGTGGCGCCCCGCGACTGGCCCCCCCGGGGGTGGGAGGTCGACGGGGAGGAGCTCCGGTTCATCCGGGAGGGGCACCGGATGATGTCGGAGAGGGTGGATTTGGAGGATGTGGAGAGCAGGGCGAGCGCGGATACGGATGACATGTGCCTGGAGAGGTATAAGGTTTTCCTCAAACAGTACAAGGAGTGGGTCGACGCGAACAAGGATCGATTGGAGGAGGAATCTTACAAGGTGCTCTTCCTCGTCTTTTCTCGAATTGAGCGCCAATGTGATTCGAGACTTGATGTTTTTCTCTCTTTTTTCTTCTTCAGTATGATCAGGACTACCATCCTGGACGAAGGAAAAGAGGCAAAGATTACGAAGAGGGCATGGTAGAACTAATTTCAAGCTTACACTACCATATATTGGATCCATAAACTTTCTAAATGCTTCGAAAATGGATGTCTTACTTTGCTTTTTTTTCGTTGTTCGATGCAGTACGAGCTGCCTTTCTATTATCCTGGGCAGGTAACTTCCTTTTCTGTTCTTTTATTTTTTGCAGTTCTGCTCATAAATTGATTCTCACAAATTAAATGAATTGCAAGACTTGGACTTGTATAGCCGAGAACAATAATGCACGTGATAGGATATCCTCAATAATTATTCGTTGCTTAGGTGTTTCTTCTGTTGGATCTTCTCAGCAGCTAGCTGTTCTTTATACTCTAATTTTGGTCGATTTCTTTAATCCTGTAGGCATATGATGTTTGAAAATTTAAAACTAGCAACTTGTAATCATTGACAAGCAGTGTAACATTTCTTTCTTCAAGATTTAACTGTGTAATTGGGTTATTGACAATGCATAGGTTCCTTTTGTCATGAAAAAAGGGAAGTATAGCCTCAACTTGTTGAGCGATTGCCTTTAGTTTGTCCTGTAATGCAAGTCCAACTCTTTCGCTACATGTATATACATTAGTTCTTTAATTATGTACATTGTAGATGCACACTTTCTAGTTGTCTGTTCAAATTCCAAATTTCAGATGCTATTTTAATATGAGAGAACCTGAGCTTTACACTAGAGATATTCTTCTACAGATTTGCGAGGGGAAGGTCACCACTTTACACCTTTATCAAGGGGCATTTGTTGATGTGGGAGGTGTATACGACGGGTACAGTTGTTTGCTCACATATCATCAAATTAATGTGCCTTTCTCCTTGGTTAATTTACTGTTGATTAATCACTTAATATTACTGGCTCAACTGGTCCTTCTGGGGTCAGCATGCTGCTTTATCATTGTTGTCAACTGTTTTTCATTCGAATGATGTACTCCTTCAGTGGCAATGCTTAATTGGATATCATACGACCAGATGGACTAAATAGAGGTTTAGGGATATTGTAAAATTACTGAGGTTTCCTCCTAAAGCTTAAGCATAGCTTGAACTTGCAGTTTCTGCTTTGTCCCAGGAACATGGTATTCCCTCATCATTATTCGTAAAAGCGAGCAGCTTATTTAATGTATAGGTGGTGGATATTCATGTTTCTAATGTGACAGGATCTCTACTGGTTGCAGTGGCTACAAATATTTATTAGGCCCATCTTTCTCGTTTTTCAAAGTTTCATACTGATGAGGTATTATGTATGCACAAAGAAGAGGTATAAAGTAATATCCAGCTTCAAGGAACACAGAGGAATGATACAGTGGTGAATTTGAGAATCCACAACCACGAAGATACTTTTATCATGTTGTAGCAAAAACCAATTGAAATACATGCATTCTGCATCTATAGTGCTAGGACTCAGGGATATTAATTTATTATAGGTAGATACGTATGTCATATGATTAAAGTTCTTGACGATATTTAAGAATTATGCCATGCCGCAGGTGGGTTCCGATCAAAGGAAATGATTGGTATTGGATCCGCCATCACATAAAAGTTGGTATGCATGTTATTGTCGAAATCCTGGTGAGTGCTGTTTGTATAGCTGCTTACTTATAATGATTTTTCTTTTGTTTTTTGCACATATCTGCAAAAGGCCAATTTGGAACATACGCTATTTAGAGGCATGAAAACTTTCATTCTTTATCGTCCTGTTTCGACATGGAAGCAAAATTGGCTCTCCAAATGTCAAAAATAAAAATGTCAAGTCAAAGTCCCAACAAAAGTCATAAAGCCACGGTCAAAGTCACAGCCACCCCGAACAGGCTCTAAATTTGTTGGACAGATTTTGAATTCAGTTGTTTCTGTTTGATCACTTTCATTTCTATGCATCTACTTTTTCCTGCATCGACAAATCATAAATGTTTTATGTGTCTCGGGATTGACCATGCATATTTGCTCATTGCTGCAGGCAAAGCGAGACCCATACAGGTTTCGGTTTCCTCTGGAAATGCGTCTTGTCCATCCTAACATTGATCACCTGATGTACATAAATCTTGCTCCTTACTTCAATTCTGTTCAACAGTGTTGTGGGGTCATTTCAAGAGCTATATAATATTATCTTGTATGTCAGACATCATCTCTAGTTTCTTGCATTTGACATGTGTTTTTACTTGCAGCTTTAACAGGTTTGAGTTTCCGCCAATATTTCATCGGGATGAGGATAGCAGTCCTGATGAATTGCGGGTCTGTGACTTCTGTTTCGATATTGCAGTCCTCCAAGTGTGATTGAATTTTACCATGACTAAATAGTCAAATAGATTATGCTTGATCTACTAATTAGATATTTTAACTAGAGTCCTAGTACATAAATGGAACAAATTCGTGATTGCTTATCTGCAAGGATTACTTGTGAAGTCTTAGCAAGGATTAAGCTTTGATGGAACAAGCAGTTTTTTTCCCCCGGTAGAACACGTGAACATAATATGTCCTCTTGCTTTTACTCAAAGCACATACTTAAGTGTGATCATGAATCATTTTTCTTGTTTGTGGACCTTTTGCCAGAAAGGATTCAGTCTATAGAGTTCTAATGACCTCCATCTTTTTCTTTGCTCCTGTATATGCAGCGTGATTGTGGAAGACCTCCTATACCTAGAAAAGACCCAGGAAAAAAACCTGAAGAGGAGCCTCTATTATCGAATCACCCTTATGTTGATAAGGTATTTGTGTAGATAAGATCCATTCATCTTTCTTTTGCAGTAATGCATCTGTTGAAATTCCAGCCATTGTATATGAAGAGTCTTCTTTACAAGTGACCATCGCATAATTGCTAAATCATCTTTGTATTGTAGGCCATTGTCATATATTAGCAAAGCACTTTTGGTGTAGCTTGATCTATTCTCTAAGGGCACTTGTTGACTAACTTCCTATATAAAACGCATGGCAAGCGTTCCCCAGAATAGCAACTTTTTCCTAAAAATTTGCTAATGGATTCCATATTGATGGTTCTTTGTTCAAGTTTTTGGTTTTAAGTTGCATACATATTGACATACAAATTAATCACAAATGTATGGCAAACAAGAGGTCCCAAGTGCACTTAAAAGACTATAGAGGGGCTACGTCCTAAGGCAACAAATTTTGGACTGCTACTTAAGTGTCTACCTTCATGACTCCTATGAGGTGAGAATCGATTAGGTGCACTTTGGACTTTGCGTTTGTCATTCATGTTAGGTAATTGGGTTTAAGCACCTATCCATGTTAGGAAGGGAAATAAGAAAACCCTAGTGGCTCACACGTTTGTTTGTGGGCAAAAACTTAAGATCTTCTCTAGGTCTTCTAAGGGCTTAACCCTTCTGGACAAACTCAAGCAATGAACACAATGATGTCTTTCATGTGTGCAAGATGGTAGAAATTTCCTTTGCGTGTAACCAAAGTCATTGGCATTTGTTTCAACACAAAATGATGTTTCTAAATTCTGAGTGATGAATATATTCATTTTCACTCAACTATTCTGTTATGCTATGAGGTTTTTTTTTTTCATATCTTTCACCCTTGTTATGCACCGCAACCACAGCTTCATGGTCTATAATGGGTGTAGAAAAGTACTGATAGCTTAGTTAGCTTTATACTAAACTTCAAAAGTCTGTGGTCTTTCAAATGCAACTCCTGCTCATGAGTGAATTGTCATTATTCAAATATTTGGTGTGGTTTGGCTTTATGCAGTTGTGGCAGATACATGTCGCTGAGCAAATGATTTTGGATGATTTGGAGGTCAATCCTGAGAAGTACCAAAACCAAAAATTATCTGAGTTGGTTGATGATGATTATGATGAAGAGAAGAGTGTTGAATATACCAAGGCTTACTATAAGAAGTCCTTAATACCAAAAGTTATTCTGGTAGGTTATTTGATGTTTAAGATATGTCATTCTTATAATTGGTGATTTCTCTGATGTTGCCTTGTATTTTTGGGCAGAAAACTAGTGTGAGAGAACTTGACTTGGAAGCAGCTTTAGCTGAGCGTGAGGTTAGTTATTGCTTTGTTGTTGCACAGATCATATCTTCCCTACTCAAGTACTGTTCATATGAAATTTTGGTCACTGTATGCATATGTCCCATTTTGTCCAGATTTAGATGATACTCTGGTTTTGTTTGCCAAGTCACTTTATGAGATATCTGTTGATTGGCTTTCTGTCTACATGTAGTTCCATAACAAAATGAGAAAAGAAGCAGAAGAAAGGGGAGAGGCGTATAAAATTTCCAAATTCAGGCGAAATATTGAGATGGATGAGTATGACTTGATGCATTGGCGTCGGTCATTTGAAGAAAGAGAAGCCTTGATCAGGGATATCAGCTGGTAATCCTATGTCACTATAACATATTTGACTCTTTTGATATTGAATCCAATTTATGTTTCCAATTGCAAATTGTTTGACGTTTGTCATCTTTTCTAACTGGATATTTTGGGAAACAAAACTAACCATAAAAGGATGCAATCACCAATCTAATTTTTTTTCCTTTATATCACACGTAATATGTGAAAGATTCCACGTGCCATGTATGTTGCCATTGACAGATTTCCAGGAATGACAGAATTTAGTACATGTTTGGTACTCTTATTCCTACAATGTGCCACTTGGCTTTGGGCTTTACTATTTGTCATAAAAGGGTAAGGGAAGAAGAAATCAGTTGCACTGACAAAATGGTTCAATATTGCAGTTTGCAGTTAGAAAAGGGAAAGAATTAAAAATGGTCCATGAAAGGGACTAATGTTTGCTTTTGTGAAAGGAAAACTTAGTTCATTTAAATTTTGTCAAATGAAGCAAAATGGTTTTGGTCACTATCTACCTATTGATGATAGCCTTTACTTTCATACGTGTGACTTATAATTTTCTTGTGCGCATCTTAATGTATACAATGCATGCTAATATCCTTCACTGAGAATAGGATGGTCTAGCTGGTCGAAATTCTTGCAAACATTACAAGGGAACGGCTATGATGATATCCTTTATAGTATGTTTAGAAAGCAAGTTTTTCTGAAAGCTCTTAGTTCCTGTCCTTTTGGAGTGCTGGGAATGTTTTGTTACCAAATCAGCAGAGAATCTTTTCTTTCATTCTCTCTCTATAAATGCCAGAGAACTTTGTTCCTGGAATTAAGATACTCAAAATATGCTGTCTGATAATGTTCGCTGAACAAGGCTCGTAATTTTACAGCCGACAAGCCCTGGGCCTGCCACTGGAAGAGCCAGGGAGGTACGTAGACAGCAGTTACTTTGGCAAGGATCAATACGATCCTTCAAACCCTTTATATAGATATGACTATTGGGGCGAACCGGAGAACTCAGAGAAAAGCAAGCAACAGAGGATGACGGACGCCCACAACAAATCCATGGTTGGCAAGGGTGTCGTGTGGTATGAAATGTCTTACGAAGATGCCATCAAGCAAAAGATGCAGAGAGAAGCCGCATTAAAAGGAGTGCTGCAAAAAGATTTCGAGGATCAAGATAGCGAAGACGATGAGGACGACGATGAGGAGGATTTTGATTACAGCATCCTTGGCGACCCGAGCATTAGTTTTGAGAACCAGCCTCTTGTTAATGGGACTGAATCTGCTAGAATATCAGATGAGGGTATGTTTGAGGACTAATGTAGCCCATTGTGGGATAGTGGAAAGTCTGTACAGCGGAACGCATGTTATCTTTCCTATTTTTGACCAAAGCTCGAGTTAAAAGCCGTTGTGTACGGAGCATTCTCGCCTTTGCTAAGCAAGGACAAGAAGCATGAAGAAAGTTCGAGAGTTCCATAAAGAATCCCCCTCTCTTTGTAACGTACGTTGGAAGGATTTGATGGATTATATCCTTTACCATAAATGGGAAGGACGAAAAAGCCAAACTTCATAGGAAAGTTACGATCTCAAAATTTACGAAAATACAAAGAAGTCGTGAAAACTTACTACCCTTTGAAGGACGTCACGACTCGTAAGGTTGTAATTAATTGAAAACACTAATGACGCTTGCGAATTTTCATTGGAAAAGTCATTCATTCGTAAAGGTATTGCCTCATCTAAAAGGCAGTTTGAATTAAAAATCAGATGAAAAGAATCAGTGCATTATGCTTTGACATATATAGTTCATCTGAAAAGGCAGATTGAATCAAGGAATGATCGGAACATACACAAACAAAGGAAAAGAATGAATTTTTGCTTTTTCCTTTCTTTCTCTCTTTTTTTTCTTTGTGTGTGTGGGCATAGCAAGAAAACAATTTGATCTTTCCACTTGCGCCGTGCAAACAGAACCAGAACCTTTTATACAAGGAAAGACTGCCTCTTCTCTCTAAGTTATCCTCCCGTCTTTCTTTTGCCCTTTCTTTATAACAGTCTAATCCTCGGCGTCCGTCAGAAAAGCCTACTGCTTGTGCTTGTGCTTGTGCTTGTGTGCTTGTGCTCCATTTCAATGAATCGGAATCAATACCTCCAAATATCTATGTACACGCTCCCTTCCAAATCCGCATTTTGCATCGCTGACCGTCCACAGATAAGGTAAAACCAACCTCAGTCGCCAAATGTTCAAAGCAAAAGAAGGAAGTTTCCAACCCTCTTTGGGAAAGGCTGGAGCAGTTTGTTCCCCCAATCCATTGCGCACTTCCAATTTAGGCGGTCACCTAAGAAGGAAGGAGATTTCCTCCAGTTGTCTCATTCCTCCTAAAGAAACTCCTTTCCAGTCCTCTTAAAAGGATTTACGTTCCTAGTGTCAGAATATGAAGAAGAAAGATTCTCTCATCAATCAATTTCCCCGTCCTCTACGTCATTTGGCGGTGGCAGAACCGGAAGACTTTCCGGCGGCTCACTCTCCTCATCCTCATCTTCGTCATCAACCTTCATGTACAAGCCAAGCTGTTCTAAAGGATTGCTACTATTCTGGAGTTTGAAACTACCCAGATGGTCTTCTGAACAGTCTGGGCTCTTTGCCTCCTCCAAGAAGTTTGGTAAATCCTCACCATGAGGAACCCGAAGCATCTCCAAGTCCTCCATAAAATGACTGTTCTCATTGATATCAACTGTCTTTTCCATCTGCAGAAACCAAGACTTGTCAGATAAGTAACTTTTAAAACCTTGTCCAGGAAACTGCAAGGTGTGCACTCACCTTTTGCAATGCTTGACGAGCAAGTTCCCTCTCCAGCTCCCTCTGCCTCTTGGCTTCAGCTGCAGCTTCAGCTTCAGCTTTTTTTCTAGCCTCTTCTGCTGCCTTTGCCTCAGCTTGAATTTTAGCCTTTTCTGATTAGTAGAAAAAGAAAAAAAAATTAGGAGGAGACCCATCCTAGTAAAGAGCTTTTTTTTTTTTTGGGTTGAATGACGATGATGGTATAATAAAAGAGACCTTCTTTTGCCCGCCTCTCGAGTTCCTCTCTCTCTATTCGTAACTTCTCAGGATCCCGCTTCTCAACCTAAGATGGGAAAAACTATAGATATCAAGTATCTAGACAAGTAGACACAGAGAAAAGATGCATCAAGCACTGTGTTCAACCTTCTCAAGAGCCTTTTCTCGAGCTTTAAATATAGTCTCAGCAAATCGGTTCCTCAAAAGAGCTGCACGATAACGCTTCTCAGGGGAGACTTGCCTCTCAGGTGTAGTATTCTCCTCTATAATGTTACAGCACCATGCGTGAGATCACGCCCCCATAAGGTACAGCATACAATTATCTTTATGATGATCATGCTTACCCTCTCCCTGAACATCAGCTTCTAAGGGAAGCGAATTGGGCTGAGAATTTTGCACAACTTGATCCATTCCATCAACAGATGCTAGAAGTAACACAAGGTCAGTTATTAATTCATCAGTCCAGATGGTTGCACAAAGTGAATCACCTTTTAACCAAAATGCGATCTGAACTTAAATTTACCAGTATCGAAGTCATGCAAAGTACTCTTTTGGTCATCACTTACTCCATTAGCCATGCCTTCCTGAAGTAAGAGAAATAATTTGCATAAAGTTAGCTGACAACATATGAACCAGAACCTCAGTCATGCAACATGACAACAGCACCTAAGCTTGGCATATCTACCTTTGCCACCTTGACAGGTCCAGAAACCTTAGCAGGATCTAATTCACTAGCGGATGAACTAGCTGAGTCTGCATCTGATGAGTAGGAAACAAGCACAAGTGCAAAGCTATTAGAGCTCAATCAAGAAAAGTCATAATGTTATGCAATTCAAGAACATTGTATTAAACATCAAAAGCTTACAGGCTTATAACAAAGGCTAGTTCCAAATCCATGTATGCCCATCTACCCTATAAATGGCTAATGATGACGAAACAATGCCCAGGCTAATAGCTGTACCAACTACACAGTCTTAAGCACTGCCGCTACACATTGACAGACAAAGCATTGCCACTACACATCGAGAGACAATTTGACAAAGTTATACTTGAGTCAAAGCATGACTCTGACCCACTACTAATGATGAAAAACATGCAAAGAGATCCACTCCCCATTTCTTCAAAAAATTAGATGGTTAAGCATACACCAGCACATATACCGTTCTACATGCATGTCTACTTGCAAACCTTGTATGAAACTACAAAAAAACATCATGTGCAAATTTGAGGGGACTTGCCAGGTAAAGTTAATCTTAAGAACTGAAACCAAATTTAAAATCCAGTTTAAAACTAATAATAAATTTGGCAGGTTTAAATTACTACATAGAACATCATCACCCAGACCCTTCAGCAAACATGAGATGAACTAAAAATAGGTGTACACCATGAGATATGATGTGCACATCTTCTGAATAAGTGGTGCAAAAAACCAGTTCTCATATTTCTCTTTTTCATACAATTTTTTCCAGAAAAGCAGAAAAAAAAAAATCAGTAATATAATACAGATCTTGCCCAGATCCCCCAATTTTGACCACTATACAGGCAAATTTGCGTGCATATAACCAAAATGAAGAGTCCTTCCGCCATTATATTGAAAACTAAACTCCCCATAGCAGCACTTGTGGCTCCTTCTTCGAAGGACATCAAATGAACCCTGGAGAGAGATCATGACAGGCAACAGGCGAAGCTGACACAAAGAACCTGGGAGTTTTCTTATTCTATCCTACTATTCTGAACAATTGATAACAAAGGCAATCAAACAAAGCGGATGACTTGAGAACTTTAAACACTTCATATGCAAATACTAAGAAGAGTGATCAGCACTTAAGGACTTGGTGCATTCAACGACCAAATTCAAAATAAAGTGCCCTCTGAAGTATGAACTTCACAAATAAAAAATTGAAAATATACAAAATCGGATTATGACATGGACTAGAAAAGCAGAAGATGTCCCTAGCATTTGTGTATTGGTAATTATAGAAAGAGATGAGCTCCATAAAGTTAGACAATACAACTTCCAAAAGAGAAAGTATAACTTTATGAAAAAAGAAAGTAGAAAAAGATCTGCAGAAGCGCGAACCACTTGATGAGGACCCCGATTCAGTACCGGAGCTACTGGAACTACTGCATTTACTGTTTCTATGCACCGCATCTTTCTCTATCTCTACTGGAGGGAAGCATGAAACTGGAGCGTCATTCCCGCCAACTATATCTACATCCTCATCAATTGCGTCATTTCCTAGTAATATACAAGAAGAGAAGAATGCAGTGTCAGATAAACAGCCCTTGTGCAGGCCATGCGCTGGTGCATGCATAACTATGACTCGAATAGTTGACAAGGATTACCTTTGCAAGGCGGCGCTGATGAGGTGCTGACACCTGACATGTTATGAACCTGCAAGAGAGAAAAAAAAAAGCAATAAGCCAAGTGAAACTCATCTTCTTCTTCTTCTTCTTCTTTTTTTTTTTTTTTTTTTTTGGGCAGCAAATATCAAAGGAATCATAGAGAAGTCAGGACCTCCATTTCACAAGGTTCAGCTTTTGCCTGTTTTTTCTGTTTCTCCAGCAAATAGTCATCTACAAGCTTCCGTAATTTGAACAACGTTTCATGCCCAAGTGCATCAACATCTATCTCAATTTCATCCTCATTGGTCTGCTCTGCTCCAGAGCTTTGCTCTTTAAGAAAATTGACAATGCTCTCAGGCAGTTCTCCCAGGAGATCATATAGTTCAACGCTTAGTTTATGCTTATCCTCGTCACTCATGATCTGCTTCTCTGGCTCAGGCTTAGTCCGAGGGTCAACTGGACTACCTTTCTTCTTTTTCGTAGGTGGCATTTCGGTGCCAATTCCAGTTTCACTATGGGCAGCGTATTCAGGGACTGCCTGCACGTCATTAACAGCTGGAAGCTTTTTCTCTACAGGTTTCCACTTCGTCTCAAAATACTTTCTGAGAGTGTCAGCCATAATATGCACATTGTTCTCACGAGGGTTGTAAGTCATTGCATTCGAGAAAGTCAGCCGTACATCAGCCGCAAACCCAAGAGGGCTAGCATATTCTCCTGAAAGCAACTTTTTTTTCACAGTCCCTAAATCCATAGGGTGCTTAATCACACTAAAGTAGTCCGGAATGTTCAACTCCACTATGTCCACAGGTGTATTAAAGACCCAACCATATTGGTGCGACATCAAACGATTCAACAATGATTCACACTGTTTTAATAACATAGCATTCGATGTATTTGCTGAAGTAGCAGCTTTTATTGATTCAGAGCGGCCAGGGGCACCCTTCTTACTTTGAGACCCGCTGCGAGCTGAAGGTAAACGCTTCTTTCCATTCCGAGCGGACAATTCTGAAGACCTTGGGAAGCCATCCACTGGAGGCTTTCTCTGCCCCTCACTCCAACTCCGTACATCACGAGATGGAGACAATGCAATTACATCAGAGCCCATGCGCGCAAGTTTCCTCTGGAGATTCTCAACTTGCTCAAGTTCCTTTTTCAACCTCAGCTTAAGGTCTCTCCTCTCCAGCCTTGACATCTTAGCCAAAGACAACACCTGTATTGGGACCCCGAATTTATTGCTTCCGTCTACATTCAAGCTAATGCATTTCTTTCTCGGGGCAGATGAATCGTCCGAAGCCGTCATCTCAGTGTCAACCCGTCCCGAGCTCCCGAAGCCCTCGGTTTCAATAGTCTCAACAGCATGCCGATAATCCGGTACAAAGCCACTGGAAGGCCCTTTCGACGAGAACTTCCGCGACTTGCCCATCAATCGCGAGGGAGAACACCTTATCGACTCTCTCTGCCCACTAAACTCTATGGGAAAAGCTGGTGCCATAAAATCAGCACCCGGTAGTTGCACATGTCAACCGCAGGCGTCCCTTCTTTTCCAAGCGTATATCACTTCCGATATCAATCCACCAAAAACTCCAGAGCCCTAGTCTCGATCAACAAGGCTCAGAACAACTAATCAACCCGCGCCCCCGATGCCTCTTCACCCGCCGCTCTTCCTCTTCCACCAGCAAGACTCCACTGGAGATAAGCCAGTCCGCCTCGAGAAACGAATCCACCCCAGACAGGATGCTCAACACGAATCCTCCAATCCCGTTCCGACCGAGAACCCTAGCGCTCTCAGCTCTTCCGCCTCCTCCTCCTCGTCGGCTCCGCAACCCGCATTCGATCCCCGCCACCGAATCGCCGCCGCCTCTCCGAAACCGAATCCCCGATCAAGCTCCCCGCCGAATAGGGGAAACACCTCCCGAACAAACCTAATACGCAATCCGAGCGGCGCCGCGCGAATCGAGAACCCTAGAGCAAGAATCCGAAAGCAATCCCAATCCGATTCGAGGAGAAGGATAACCTGGAGAACCTCCGCGCGATCCCCGACCGCCGGCCCCCGACCTTCGATTGCGCGCCAATGGAGGAAAACCCTAGCCTTCGACAGAGCTAGAGAGAGAAAGGACAAAGAAGGAGGAAGAGAGAGAAAGAGAGAATGCTTTGCTACGGACAGCCCTCGGCCCCCGTATTTATAGCGGCCGAGTGGGATTCGTCGAGCGCCGCCACGGAGTCGATCCCAGCCGTCCAGCGACGACGCGGCCGGGATCGCACGGCTCCCGTTGTTAACCCGTTGCGGTCCGTCCGATCGGATCTGACGAGTGGCGTTGGTTCCCCCTCCTCTCCTCGCCGTGCCGACGTGGAGAGTAGAGTAACAGGGGCGCGTCGGCATCGTGACGTCGACGCACTCGTCACGGAGCGTGCGGTGCACTCGCCAGGTCCTGAAGCCACGTCCGTAGCTTTGACTTTTCTTTGTGCGTGACGCGGCAAGTCAGCCTTCGACATGTTTTCTAACTTTTTAGTTTTTATCATTATCGCTAACGAGAGAACAATCGAGATGCTTCTCACGTGTTAAACTTTTCACCGCGCGAAATGCGTTACGCTTTTGCAGAATTTTAATGTTGATTAAAATTCTGCAAAAAAGCCTCCACAGTATTTTGCCCATAATATATTATTTAAGTCCTACATATATATAACTGTAAGTGTAGACCACCCTATTTATCTTTTGGGTAAACTAGGACAATCAAATTCGTCCTTGCATTCTTTTTTTTTTGTCTCTAAGAAATAAATTTGGAAAATAACACAAATAATCTTTAAATTTGGGTTTGATATGCAATACGGTCCCTAACTTTTGATTTGTTGAACATTTTTATATAATTCAAGAAATCAAATTAAAAATATACAAAAATCAAATGAACATATTATACAAATTAAAATTTAAAGGGTAATATTACATATTGAGTTAAAGTTCAAACAAATTAAAAATTTTAAGATCACATTATATATTAAATGATAATTCTAGGTCATTTTTGTCATTGTCTCAAATATAAAACGATAAGTCACGGTCAACGTGACAACGTTAAAGCAATAAATGAATGCTTCATATCAAGAGGAAACGGATAAAAGTGATTAGACGAAGTTCCAACCTCTAGGATAGTCTTTGGCTGATGTGAAGCTTTGGTGCGTCCCTTTCAGTCAGAATGTTGTAGATTTTTGGGTTTGTCAGAGACTAGTTGCTGGTTGCTTGTGTTTTGCCCAGATTCTTGCGAGTTTTTCAGATACTGCCATTGAATGTGCAGGCTTGATATGATGGTATAGAAGGTTCAGGATTTTGTACGTGACAAGTTTTCAACTACAGGATAACAAGTCATATAATCGGTGATTATTCGAGCAAACTTAATAGTGGTTTTGTTAATGGCTCTTTTGCATTACGACTCCAGTTTTGGTGTTTGATTCATTCAATTCCGCAATGACATGGTTAAAGAGGACAAAGATGTGTTCAGGGTTGAAATACGGCGACGAATGGCGATGGGTAAGCTGTCACGAAGGAAAAGTTAACAAGTATAACAAAAAATAAAAGTTCGAGGGGGAGCATGTAACTATTCAAAGTTCGAAGGTTGCTGCTGCGCAACGATGTCTAAGTTTGGGGGGATTTCAACAATAATTCCAGATGGAATCATGGGTGTTCGAAATTTCCAAGAACCAATCGAAGTTTGGCCCAAAATCAAACAAGATATGGCCCATTTGAGACCAGCCTGGTCGCGGAACATTGGTTTTTTGTCTTCGATTTTACCTCATGGGCCAGCAGTGTTTCTTCCTGTAGCAACATGGGCAGCACTTGGTCGCGTTAAAGCGTATGTTCTCCACAAACAAAGATCTTATTCGCCACTCCACCTTCTCCTCTATCGAGTCGACTGTTATGTTGGCTGGAGCTCTGGTGAGGCGAGTCGATGGATAATGGCAGATAGCTCCGGAGGGATACTGCATTATTCACATTCTTTATTAGAAGTATCACTGTAAACAATTATCGAATTATCCCTTCGGCTCACTCGATCTACATCAATGCTTGGTTCATATTGTCACGATCTACCAATCAGAGCTATCAATGGCCCGGACCCAAATACCAAATATGCATGCCGCAATTGGGCAGATCCCATGACTCTTTTTGAGTATCTGTTCGGTCCCTAAATCCTTACCTCAATAGACTTGTAACCGAGAGTTCATCACGAGCTCGTACCCAGCTCGACTACTATCCTTTATGTCATTTCTTGACCATAAAGGGTTCCATAAGAACAGAGAAAATACCCACCATCATACATTTCCCCGTACGCGAAACAAGTTCGTTCTATAAATAAATCCGAATTACCCCAAAAATACACCTCACTTGATGGGGTTTATAAGCACCATAAGCACCCGCAGATTACATATGGAATCATGATAACCTCATCCAAGTGACCATTTTCCTCTTTAGTTTAAGATCATCTATCTAACAAGTGAGTGTTCAGATCTAACTTTCCACTTGGACATTAAAAGGGTAACTAATTTCACACAAGAAGCCTCAAATGGTTAAAAATATCCTAGCGCAATACCTATATATTTCTCTTATCTTTCTAAACTGGGATTTTATTCTGCTGTAAAATATTGTTTAAACGGTGAGAACATGCCTGGAAAAAAGATGCACCAACTAATATGGGAATTAGGGTTTGCTCTTAGGGTTATGCCGGAGGGATCCGTTAGTTTTACGTTCCGTGCGAACAGGAGATACGAGGGGCCTTATGTTCTTATCATCTCATCCCCCTCCTATGATGTTGGAGAACTTGCGCCAGTCCCCTACAAAAGGAGCCCTAAGCCTCTAGTTTCGACCATTCGAGATCGATCTACCGAATCAAAGGATGATCTTTTTGCGCTTGGGGGCATAGCCAAGAACCAAGCTCGAACCTCTAAACGGGACTCCCAAGAAGAATATGAAAGTGGGAAGAACACAGGGTTCTCAGAAAATCTCAAGAGAGAAAGAGTGCAGGAGCTCATGAACATGGGTTAATTTCCACACGGAAAAGAGAGAGAGAGAGAGAGAGAGAGAGAGAGAGAGGAGCGAAAGAAGATGGGAGTGGAGCGACGAGAAAAGACGAGAGAAATCTTGCGGTCAGATCTTCTCCGATGGCAGAATGAGAAAATATTATGCAAGAATGGAGAAAAGCTTGCATGGCAAAGGACACGTCTTCACCCTCGTGTCACATCACGTGAATCATCGGCCCACCTGTCGCCCCAGAACCCCGGGACACGTACCCGGTTGTTCGGCACGAAAGAGAGATCCGAAAGCAAGGTTAAGGCCTCTTCCAATGGACGCCTCCCCTCTTTTTCGCAGGGGTATTCGAATTCCCTTCCGTTCCACGTCCACCACCTGTCCCTTGCGCATGGTTCTTTCTTTCCATTATTATTTTTATCTTTCCTCGAAGACTCCGTATTAACTTGGACTGGTGCGATGGAAGGACACTGCAGATGTGCAGTGATGAACACCTCACCTCTCCCCCTGTCACCGCTAACGTGCATGCACAGTAATCTTGGGTACGGAAAATCAAGAACCCGGAGATCGGACATTCAAAGTTGCTTAAAGCTTGAACATCTTACAGAGCTAAAGATAATAATATGTACTTACATAAAAGGGCATTCCCGCTCCAAAACGGCTTCTCAGGAAAAGGCCAAATAACCAGAGAGAGAGAGAGAGAGAGGAGTGCAAGGGACAGCAACGACAAAAGCTGAGAAAAAGCAAACCGTATTCACATGCACGGCTTAGTTTAAGTTCTTCCCAGGGTGGTTTTTTCGAAGGGTCTTCGGTTTGAGACTCGGTTATTATCCCGTCCTGATCACCCTTTTTCGTTATCATCGTCCCAACCGCAGCGCAGCCTCCACGTCCAGCCTCCATGCAAATCCTCCTCCGTCCATCCTCCACACGTCGCACGGCAGCGTCACCGCCCTCCTCTCCCTCCCGCGCGTGTACTCCATCCTCACCCGACACGAGAACGCCCCGCACATCATCCTCCCCACCCTCGCCCCGACCTCCTCCCTCACCGCCAACCACACCCCGCAGTCCTCCTCCTCCTCCTGCCGCCCCACCATCTTCCGCAGCGCCCCGTTGGTCCACGTCACCCTCCCCAGGCCGTCCGATGTGAACCCGGGGCACGTATCCCGCTCCAGGTTCCTCCTCCTCTCGCCGTCGGTGCGGCCTAGCGCCTTCCCGTCCACCGACGTGTCCGTCACGCACTCCACCGTCACGCACGGGGACGGTCTGCCCCAAGGCTGCAACAGCGGCGGCGCCGTCGCTATCGTCGCCCCAAAATGGCCTCCGCTCGCCGGATTCGGGGCGTTGTCGTCGAATCTAAGCCACTTCGGTACGTCCCGCATTTCCCTTTCGGCCTTGTCCCGGCAGAAGCCCGGATCCGCGGCACGTCTGGAATAATCAGCAGCCTGCACCAAGCCCGCCTTCACGTTCCCGAGATCGCCACCGACTCTGCGCTCGGGCATCTCCGGCAACAGCGGCAGGGTCACCTTCTGTCGAGGCGGCGACGCGTCTCCGGCCTTCTCCTTGCTGCAAGCCCTCCTCTTCCTGCTGGAGCGCTTGGCTGCGGCGGCGGCGTCGTTGCCGCCCCTCGCTTGCCGTCTCCTGCCTCGGCCGCGCCGGACGCGAGTGTCCTTGCCCTCGGGCGAGGATCCGCCGGAGGAGGAGCCGCCGCACGCCGGCTTGGGCGCGATGGGGCGGAACCTCAGCATTATGCGGTCCACCTTGGACATGTCATACGGGCCGCCGCCGCCCCCGCCGCCGCCGGGGGCGTATCTGGCGATGCAACACCCTCCTCTACCGTCCATCTATCTCCACAGCTCTCTCTCTTACACGATCTCTCGCCCTCGCTAATTCAAGCAAAAACCGAACCAACTATTTCTCATCGATCTACAGCTTCTCTCTCTTTATCTCTCTGTTTCTCAAACCCTACCAAGATCCTCGAGGAGTTCACCTTGGAGGAAAGATTGAAGGCAGTAAGTGCAGAGCGGGGAAAGATGCCCATTTATAAGGACTGTAGTCAGGGACACGTGTGATGCAGGACACGTGTGCGGGCGATCGACTCGAACGGCAGCGGCGCGGGGAGGAGACGAGAGGGCGCCAGCAAGCCATTGGTTGGGATGCGATGCGAAACGTGGCGTGGCGAGAGAGGTGGGCCCGCGGGGAGCACGCTGCGCGGGAACGTAGGGAAATAGTGCCACGCTATATTAAGCTGCCATACTTAGACTAAAGTCCGTCGAATTGATATGATCATTAGACGTACGCGACACCAGTCTAATTAAGATCACACGCAAAATCTAATGAGATTCCGCCGTACCGCTGGATATATTTGTTTGTATTTCGATTTCAATAGACTTAATGTACTCCTTAATCACATTAGAGAAACATGCTGTAATGATTTCGCAATGTCTACCTCATTTTGAATTTAATTTATGAAAACCTTTGCTTTTATATTCGCAATGTCTACCTCATTTTGAATTTAACTTGCGAAAACCTTTGCTTTTATATTCCATCTATCACGTCAATACAAATGAAAAATAAATCTAGTCAATGCAAAATGAAGAAAACTCTACCATTGAAATATTTTTGTGTTCATATTATAAAAAATCTCAAAACCGATACATTTGTGATAAATTTACTCAGATTAACTTTTTGATTATAAAAAACTTCAAATTAATTTCAAAAATCTTGAATTAGTACATTTGTGACAGGTTACTCTCTATTAGTTTTCGTTTAATTTCATTAAAAATTACAAATCAGAAGGTAAAGTACCGAATCAAGTATATTTGTCAATCAGTAGAATTTAACATAAATTAATAAAAGATGAATTTATCATAGGTTTTATCAATTTAAGTTAGTTTAGAATAATTTTTTCAGGAATTTTTGCGGTGATAATTTTAATTTTTTTTATATTAAGAAATGAGGACGAATCATATATAGTCCAAAGATGAGAAAATTCATTACACCGACCGGGGGCGAGATGATGGGAGATCTTTTGAAATGGTAAGGCGGGGCCCACCGAAAGGAAGGGGAGCCAATGGGAGTGCGCGAGGTGTCGAGATAAAAAGAAGGCGAGGCAGAAAAAAGGAGGGGGTGGGGGGCCGCGTAGGTCAGCAGGAGGAGTTAGTGGTGGAGGTGGTGGTGGCGGTCGACCTCGTGGGATGTGAGGGAGTTCCAGAAGCGGGACACGTGGGGCGACGTCGGTAGCCGTAGCCGGATAGAGATTGGCCGCAGGGGGGGTGGGGGCGGGGCGTTTCCATAATTAGCGCGACCCGGATGGCGCCACGTGGACGGCGGGATGGCGACAGAGATCTCCCCTCCTTCCCCACCACCCACACCTGACGTGGGGGTTTTTGCCGTTTGTTCCCCTCCGCCCGGCCCGCGATTGGAGATTGGAATGGCAGGGGGGAAGGTGGGGGGACCGCGTCCCACGTTGCCGAATATGCCCTTTTGCTTTTTTTGTTTTGTTTTGTTTTTCTTTTTCTTTTTTCGCGTATTTTAAGGAAGGTGTCGAGTGGCGACCCCGTTATTGGCACGGTTTTGGAAAAGGAGTCTCGGGCGCCTCAATTCCCCTTACGTGGCTTTCAACGTTTTCGGCAAGCATCTTTCCAGGATTAATAACTTTTTTTTCTATTTACTTTTTCTTAGGATTATGCAATTGGAACGATTCTATCCATAAACCGGATCAATATGTCTTGAAAATCGGTCTAGTTTCAAGTTCCTAGTTCCAAATTTTTGGAACCAGTAAGAATCGATTCGGAGTAGAGAATCGGACCAATCGAAAAGAATTTGGACTAAAGGTACGTTTGGTAGTAATTCTATTTTCTTGAATAATTTCTCATTGAAAATAGTGTTTTTTAATTCTATTTCCTATATGAGTTTTTGAAAGCATTTAAAAGTGTTTTGTAACTATACAAAATTTTTATTATTCTTGAAATAGAAATACATTTGGTGACGATTCTCATTTTTTTATGATTTAAAATTTCTTTTAATTTTTTAATAATTTTATTACAATTTTCTCTTTTTTTTTTTCTTCTTTTTCTCTTATTCTTCTTCTTCCTCCAGTCAAATGATGGCCTTAGCCATGGCCAAGGTGAGGTCGAGCCTTGCCCAACCATTGCGAGGTCACTGGACCTCATTTAGCCAGTTGCCGGCCGTCGCCGTAGTTGGAGACAACTAGAGGAAGAAGAAGAGGAAGAGAAAAAGAAGAAAAGAAAAGAGAAAAAATGAAAATGGTTTGGATTTAATTGTTAAATCGTTCCCGGGAATAAATAAATAACTTTTTTTGACCTCTTGATTCTATTCAAAATCTATTTTCGAGAACCAAATTATTATCAAATGGATTTCTGTTATCTTTTTATTACAAGGAGCAAAAGAACGGAAATAATTACTATTTAGTTAGTTACCAAATAGGTCCTAAAAACCCTAAATTATCCATAGACATTTCTCTCTCTCTCTCTCTCTCTCTCTCGGCTTTAGCTACCCGTTCAAGCCAAGGAATGGTGTTTTGAGTTGCGCACAATTAATCTTCTGTTGCATTTAGGCGAAAATGGGGGCAAAGTAGGGAATCTCATTTGCATAATCTTTCATCTGCCAATAGCAATCGAGTAATCTATAATGCTAAACTCATTTACCAACAAAGAGAATGAAAGGACATGACTTTGCATCCACCATTAAGCATCATTAGAATAATCGAGTTCTTTGTTCAACGATTGGCCTCTCTCCTATCACTAGCTCTATGAACTTACTTAATCCACATGTGAAAGAAGCTTTCATTGGACCACATGTGATTAGTTTTGCCATTCAATTCCTCATCTTCATATGCTAAGACACCATTGAATAAAGATTGTGGTGATCCTGATTAGCGTCTAAACTTTATTATTCAGTACTCTCAGTTTAACTCGATTGACATTACCTATTGAGGATGATCTCACAACTCTTTTTCATATCCAATTTAAGTGTCTATCTCTCTCTCTCTCAAACACAAAGTGATTGACCTTTGCTACTCTTATGCTATGAAAGGTCAGTATGATATCCGGAACTCTTTTTAACTCAATTAACATTACCTATTGGGGATGATCTCGCAACTCTTTTTCCTATCCAATTTAAGTGTCTATCTTTCTCTCTGTCTCTCAAACACAAAGTGATTGACCTTTGCTACTCTTATGTTATGAAAGGTCAGTATGATATCCGGAACTCGAAATGCCCTTGTCCTTGGCATTTGATCATCATGCCATCATATATAGTATTTTACATGATGGCAAAAGAGATTAAAGTGGGGATGACGGTTCACCTTAGTTGTTAGAACAACGCATGCAATTCGTTTTGATTCGTGCCATTAATGGAATGCCGTAAATCCTTCTTTATAAGTCATATAAAAGGGTGGGATCTCAACGTGTTTCTCACGTGCATTCCTGGTTTCACCATGTGTGCTGGCAATCTGGACTCCTAGGAGGAGTCAGCTGGATTTTTCTATGGTTCATCACCACTACCGCCAAAAGTAGGATTCCTTCATTGTAGTTGTACCGCAAAGGCTTGGCCAATAATGGAAGGACCGGTCACATCCATCATCCCTATTATATACAGGATCTGTGGAGATCTATCTCGACAGAAGGATGACTCCACATGAAGACATTGAACGTGCCACGGAGGTTTGCATCCACTGAACAAGCAATAAACATCCAATCTAGACAACCTGCACATGGTTCACACCTCACATAAACGGCAAAAATTGCCTGGACAAGTCCTAAATCTATTATTGCCCGAGTGGCCATCCTTCCAATATGAAAGAGGGAAGTAGGGGGTTCGAATCATCATATTCTCAGAGGAGTTGGGGTGGGGACGATATAGTTTCGGGAGTGGGTTTGACTACGCCTGCGCGAAGAAGAAAAAAATCGAAAGTGAGCGTTAGAGTAGAAATAGAGAGACCAACAAAAAAATAAAAGTCCTAGATCTATTATGATTATACCAATTAATTTAAACTTTTTGTCAATTGAATCATAAAATTTTTGTACTTATACTAATTCTATCAATCCAATCAATTTTAACTCGGAAATCACTAATATTGAAAATTTTTAATAATATTTTAACTTTTCTCAAATTATTTATTTTTAAAATTTTATTTTATTTTTTTCCTTTTTTTCCTTCCTTCTTTATTCCTCTAGTCGGTTGCTAGATCTCAATGACCAGCCAAAGGTGAGGGTCGACGAGGTCCTTATGGGCCTTTGGCAAAGCTTGCCACCACTAGCTATTGGTGAGGGTGAGCCTTGCCCGCCTTGCGCGCCCCTGGTGAGGCTCGACGTCATTGTTGCTGGGTGAGGCTTGATCCTTGTTAGCTAGCAATCGCTAGGGGCCAAGCTTCGATGATCATAGCCCTTGGATTGACCTTTGACTACCTAGGTCGATCTGTTACTCCCATGGCTGTGTGGCGACAATTACAAAAGTTGGATGGTAAGGGCGAGGCTTGAACTTGCTAGATCTAGCAAGACTCAACCTTGTTGTCATTGGATGAGGTCAGCCTTGCCTGTGGCAAGACAAGGATTTTGAGGTCCGGCGACTAGCTAAAGAAAGAATGAAAGGAAAGAAAAAAAACAGAGAAAGAGGAGAAAAAAAACAGAGAAAGAGGAGAAAAAATAAATAATGAATAATTTGAGAAAACATTAAATTATAATTAAAAATTATCAACATTAACGCTTACCGCGCTATGTAGGACAACCGACATCCATGTCTATGATTTCTAATCAAAATCGACCAAATTGGCACAAATAATTCCCTTGCATAAACCCATGGTAGTTCCAAAAGAACTTCGTTTCCACTTATTTACACAGACTTTGTTAATATATATATATATAATCAAATTTGACCCCATCCTTGGTTTTTTTTGTGTTTATTTGTGAAGTGTCTATTTCTTGAATATGGAGACCCACATAACTATAAATTAGTCCATGCTCAACTAGCCATGTAGAATCCTGTGCATTTTTATCTCTCTCGCATATCGATTCATTTGTTCATACCTACGGTAGTTCACACTGACAATGAAATGAAATTTATGAAGATCGATTCGTCCTTTATATGAAGCGATTCTTCATGGTACTAGAATTTTGTGCATTGATTTGAACAATTTGAGGAATGGCAGCCGTTTAAAGCCATTCTAAGCAAGTAATGTCCTGTCGTTTCAAGACGTCACGATAATTCTGATTTGACAACTATCTGTCAGATGTAGACATCCTGAAATTAAAAAACAAACGAAAGAGGATAAGGTACGGACTCATATGCATTGTCTAAATCCTTCTCAAGTCCACAAAATGCTACCGATGAAAGCAACCCTAAGCATGGCGGTTGTAGGCAAAGCGTTGGATATTTGAAGAGCCGGAGAGAGAGAGAGAGAGAGAGAAAGGCGACTGAACTGTTGAAAACATTGTGCGGAAAGGAGTGGGGCCAGGGTTGCCGAAAAATAGCGATACAAGTGGAGAAATCCCAGCGGGTTCACAGTCCAAAGAGGGGATATGATTGAATCTTGTGGGCTTAGATTGGAACATAAGAGAGAGATCTTTATTAGGTAGCAGTAATAATTGAAGGTTTGAGTCCACCAAAGCTCCTCGAGTGCGATGGCTTGGAAATGTCCGTTCCCTGCGCCAATGGTCAGCTGGACAGCTGATCTGTGGAATCATGAGCAGGCCCCTTACGTTGGCGTTCTCCCATACGAGCTGGGGCATCGACTTTCATTAGGGGAATTCTGAAATTGACGTGCACCTATGAGCTTTAAGATCCTGGAGATCTATTAGTCCAATGTCCTGAGCGGCCACTGGTCCATTCGGGGTACTCTCTCTTCATCAAAAGATGCCACTCCAAAGCCGTCACGTCTCGTTTTTCCAAGCCTCGCTAGGGCCCGCTTTGCAGTGGTGGGCGCCGAGCTTTATCATCGCTCAGGGTACGTGGCCCACGCATCTCCTGTCGAACTTTTCACTTCGCCATCGGATGCATACGCGTGTCCATGCCTGGAAGGTGCTCTCGAAGTCTGGAGCGGCTGTTGGCTTTTGTGCATGGAGCTTTTAGCCTTCAACTGCAGCCTCCAAGGAACGACCAAGAACAAATATCTATGTGTTCTCTTCAGGTCACCGTTTCCTCTCGCCAATTGCAGCTCCATCCACGCAGATAAAGAAAGAAAGGAAAGATTAGTTCAGCAGAAAGTGGGTGGTGGGAGTGACGAGGACTTTGCGGGGACCTTTGACCATATCTTTTCCTGGGTTCAGCCATTAGAAAAGAGAGAAAATACACGACGTTGTCTCACTATCTAAAGACGTTGCTTTCCCCTTGCGTCCATATCCAATTGAAGTTGCGGGATCGCTAGCGACTTGGCCAGTTCTCACATCCATTAGTCGACCTAGCAAGATATTCTCCGTCATCTTCCTTGGAGGTTGTCTTTGGAAAAACGATGCAAATGCACCTCTCTCTCTCTCTCTCTCTCTCTCTCTCTCTCTCTCTGTGTGTCGCTAGGTTAGTCTAAGTGCATGCATGTAAATATGTCTGAATACAGACCAAAATGAAAAAAAAAAGACCAAAATGAAAAAAAGATTACACACGTTGGTCCAACGTCATTGGGGCATAGATATAATGCTGGTGACTGTCCAGAAATAGAATCAATCCATCATTACTTCATGTTAAGTGGCATAGCTTTTTCAAAGTGAATAAGACCTGTTTTAGCATAGGGTCGACCAAAGCAGACAAGATCTTCCCTCGCGTCATTCTCCTAAAATGCGTGCGAATCGATTGAGAGTTAGGTCTCGAGGAATATTTAAAAATGCTGTACAGTCCAGCCAAAAGGAGGGGTATCTAGGGCTTCGCCATTCCTTACTATAATAATTAGAGGGAACAAAGAAAAAACAAAGCATGCCCCTTTCTAGTGCTGATCACATGATAGTGAAAATTAGAGCAAAAATGTCTGACTAATTTTTGGTCTCGACTTATGAAAAACCCTAACTCTCGTCTTGTATGCGGTGATTTATCATTGGATCGAATTTGTAAGCGTGCACATATAATATACACAGATTGAAACTGTCAAGTAAGTGATGGATTGGTTTATATGGCTAGGTTGTATAATAAGACACGAGAGTTAGGTAGTTTCCATCGAAATAGAGATCGATTTCAGATATGATTAGATTGAATTCGCACGTGACAATATGCATAGATTGGAACTATCGAGTAAATGACAGATTGATCTATATAGTTAGGTCGTATGATAAGATACAAGAGTTAGATAACTCCTATTGAAATAAGAAACTCAACTATTGTATTAGAATTATCAAGATCTATGAGTGCCTTCTCCATCTCTCCATCCTCTCATTGTCGTTATTACATGATTAATTGATATTTTCTTGCATCTCTAAATGACTTTACGTCTAGACAATTTTTCGTACGTATGGTGAAGTGTGGGAATATATGCTATTCTTGCAAAATATCTTCAAGACAGGCATATATATAATTGAGCAAGAACATGGACGTCACGTCCAAGTTTTATAATCTACTGTATCCGTGAAAAGAACGTAGATATCGTCCACATGGCAGCTCCATCTCCAACGAGAGAACCTCTCTCTCTCTCATCGACTTTCGGGGTTGGTCTGAGAAATATTTGCTAGATTTGCAAGCTCCCTTCTTTAAATAATGTTTGTCGTTGTCGTGACCTAAAAAAAGAAATGCAGGAGGACCATCGATGTTTGGCACATCTGTCTCCACTTAGGAGGAGGGATCGGCGTAGCATTTTACTTTCGTCGCCATGAGTTCGCGTGATCGAAGACGCACGGATCATTCCTGCGTGCATAACCAGCAAACTTAGTCATTGGTCGGTTCGTGAATCCTAGGTTATGTGTCCTGGAGACTGTTCAGTCAAGAACTAATGATGTTCCATCGAGATGAATGATGGAAATTTGGTGGCTCTATCTCGCCAATAGACTCTTGACTCTCACGCATGCCGTTTTGCCGTTTGCGATAGCCTCAGGAGATGATCGAGCGAATGATGATGAAGGGTTCTTCAGTGCCTTTTATCTTAATGCTTCTCCAAGATAATTTATCAAAGTTCAAGGAATGAAAAAGCTCTACATGGCATGTCGCGTTATGTATGTGTTCTTGAGATTGTGAAAGATCTATCGAGCATGTTCAAGCAAGGCTATTAGTCTGCATCAAGGGCCAATGTCCATGTGTTGTCCAAAAGTTGCATAAAGTATACGACTGAATGAGCTGAAGAGAAATTATTATGCTGCCTAGTCACCATTTTTTTTTGTCGGACTGCCTAGTCACCATTTAATAACAAGTAATAGGACGGTTCTCATAGTAAATCGCACATCTGTTTTTTTTTTCTTTTTCTATATTAAGAGGGAAAGTTAGGCTGCTCCATGATTCGAGCATCTGCATCCAGTGGGTTTGGAGCACGTCGAGGCATTAAGAAATTCGAAATGAAGAAAGGGGTTTGGAGCCCATTCCTCGGGGCCCTTAATTATTTGACCTTTTTCCCTTGATTTGGAAGGCTAATGCGGGGATGATGCCACGTGTTGGAGTGGGTACCAACCTCACTGCTAGGGCATCTACAAGGTTGAGCTGAAGAAGGGATCGATCTATAGAGAGAGAGATTAGGTTTTGGGGCCGCGTAATGAAAACCAAGAGAAATGACTAGAATCATCTATGACTTTAGGGCAACAAAAGAGAAATGTAACCACCACTTTTTGGGAATATCTCCTTACCTTGATGCTCCATTCGAGTGAACCTTACGTTTTGGCATGGAACCTTGTCCCTCTTTCGATGTTGCTCATAACTCAAGGAACTTCCTTTGCTTTGCTAGAACATTCTTTCATCACATGCATCATTAGAGGTTGAAGTGATCCTTAAAAAGTGATTTGAGTGGTGAAATGATTGGAATAATCTTGCTGCACTTTGAGAAGTGTAGGGTTTCGGGTTTGGTTTCTAACCAGTGCAATTACTTGAAGGTGGAAAGTCATGAGGAAATATTTATTTTGAGAATCTATTGTTTCTGATATGAATGGTTCACTTTCGATTGGATCAAAAAAGTGGACTTTTTGTTTTATGTGCAAAAGCTGGCACACAACACTACCAAAAACGTTAAAAAAAGGTAGATATTGCAGTGGTTAGAAGGATATTGGAACTTTACAATGCAAAATGATTGACAATTATTTTATCACAAAACAATATAACTAACAGAATAAATATTCGATATACACCTAAAAGATTGATTTGATTAGTTTTTGAAATAACACGACGGATTTTGTGTGTTTATTATAATCCATTGATCTAAATATTCACCGACAATTTGTTACTTTATTGAAATAGCTGACATCGCTCCTTTTATAAGATAGGGCCCAATGGGATTGCAACTTTAAACCTCAAAAAGAGTAGGGTTTCCATATTCAATTTTAGTATCACTCAACCCAATTAGATTCGAAAGGGTGGGGACTTCATTTCTACCAAATTAGCAAAATAGACATAATTTAGTGTTACTGGCCGAAATAGCACTGGTTTACTTAGAGATATTATTCCAGATCGTGAACAAAAAAACAAAAAAAAAGGATTTCAGAAGTGGGAAATTATTGTCATCATTTTTGGGTAGACAAACCTTTCCAGGGGTTGTGTTAAGCTAACAACAAATATCTTCTGCACCACATGCAATACTATTCCATGTTACATGCTGCCATTTTCATCAGCTTCAACCCTAAATGCAGCTTCGTATCCAGTACATATTCTGATATAATTATTATACAATCAATGCTGGTACGGACGGAGATTTCGGGTTCGAGAGAGAGCGCATGAACAGGGAAAGAGAAAAAAAAAGGGGAATCAACTTATATTAAAACCTTGGTTAAATAAATGAAGGGTACTTAAAATTTGGTTCGATAAAATGGCTGTTCTTTATATGTGAGTGCTCAGCCGAAAGTTACAGATTCATATACATTCTCTCCATAAGGATTTAAATATGTGGTCATGTCCAGCTCAATTGTTTTCAGGTTCTTATCATTTTCCTGCTCTTAAAGGAGAGATAGAAACTCCAATTCGTACACCAATTCCTTTTTTACTGGAAGTCCCAGCTTTCAAAACAGATGGCTTATTAGGAAATAACTTGGAAAAGATCTACGGGCGGTGATGTTAACCAGTGCTCGTTTATCTTGTGGGATGCAGTATACGTAAAGCCGAGAAAGGAAATAAAAATTTTACTGACTAAACTTCAGCTTCCTCACTTAACTAAGGGTACTTTTTTTCCTGCTCATCTGTCTTTATTTAATCTCTTAATGTACAAGCTTTAGAGATGATGGTGCCAAATTATTCTGGTCTAGCGGTTGATATCATCTTGACATGCATCTTTAGGTGGATGTCATGTTTACCTACCGCTTTTAGATAAGTCAAGCTTTCCAACATGTCGCCATTATCTGCTTGATTGCTTTTTCTTGATTTAGTGATGCATTCAGTGACAGATTGTGATGTTATTGATCGCAACATCTTAATTTCTGCGTTCTTGAGAATTTCTTAATGCAATAATGTAGCTTTCCCCATCCCCAGCTTACCTAGTTTGAACTAAGAAGGAATTCTTTCTGTTTCTGTGTTTTTCGAGGTAGGGACAGAAATCTACAGTACTGAAACCAGAAGCCACAAGGAACTGAAGTATGGACCATGTTCTTTAAATGGATTTCCTTTTCATTTATAACGTTTTTTGGGATAAATATTATCTAAATTTGGAGTGTGTGTTGAAGACTCCTCCAAGAGATGAGAAATCCAGACGTAGTTTTATATGTCAAGGGTCTGGTTTATTATGCACACATGCATGTAACATTTCATTTCTGATTGGCTACACCAAACTAGGCATAGTGAACGTAAAAACTAACGTTGCTATTGCCATATGGTTTGATATTTCAACTAAAGTTCACATTTCAAGCTAGGGGAAGAGGTATGTATGGTCATATCATATCTGATAGTCACCAAAAGGGGTCATATTCCTGGATTTTTCCATGGAGGAGGGTTAATTGCCGATAGTGATGAAGATCGCAATTCACATTAGTCAAAGAATCGTGAGCATCTCGTGAAATGGTTAGTCTTTTCTAACATCGTAGAGTACATACTTTCTTCTACCTTCTGTGGATATTCCAGTTTTCAGTCTTCATTTGACATGTCCACGCACTTGTTTCGAAACCAACTGAGCAGGTCTATCTAAAAACCATCTGCCACAGGACATTGATTTACGTTAGGTGATATTCTAGTATGTCATGTCGTCCATGTCTATTATCAAATAATGAACGCATTTACAAACTATTTGAAGAGTGCTAATTCATCATATCTTGCTTGTTCAGAAGCCAAACACAATCACTTTAACATATAGCGATTGGTTTGGTGGTTTGCATGAGTAGTGTAATTAGCTCAACATTATGCTCAGATAATTAGACTGATGCAATGGAATGAGAAGTGAATCACGTATGAAGTAGGCCGTTGTAATTCTTACTGACATTTAGTCACAAAGAATGAATACAGGAAATGCTTCTGCTTGCAGTTCTACGAAGGGGGATTCCTAACATTACAACACAGGTTGCTAAAGAAAACACAGACAACAGAAACGAGGCTTTTAAAATGGTGTCAGTTTAGTCCTCTTTCACTTCAAGGAAGAGCTCTTTTTGATTAGCTTTTGTTTGAACAAATTAAAATGGATTACTACTCGCTGGTGATGCCTTGATGGCCTCCCAGATTAGATAGATGCCTCAAAAACACAACACCTCAAGAAGCCTCATTTCCTCTTCTGAGCATACTGTCTAGAGTTTAGCTGATCTGACAGACGTGGCCAGATTGACAAGTTCTCTCCTCAAGATCTTCCCTGCTGGAGATTTTGGGATGCTACTGATGAAAGCTATTCGCCGTATCTTCTTGTACGGAGCAACCTGCAGCAATACTCAAACTAGTAATTTGGATCCACCAAACATGCTGTCAACACTAATTTATAAATTGTGGCTAAAATCCTATATCCCAGAGTATAAATTCCTAAAAACTCTCGGAACTATGGTTCCAAGAGTCAAAACATTTGAACAAAAAGCAGTACCATGTTTAGATGACCCATAAGGTATGCTAGCACATACCTATCCACAGTGTGCACAGATTATGAACAGATAAACTTCAATGCATGAGATGGAATGAGTGGAAGGTCCTGTGTTTGCTTTCAGTCCACTCAAACCCACAAGGTATGAGAGCAAGGTATGCTACTCCATGGCCTGTTACTTTTCTTATATTACCATCTCTATTGTGATAAAAAGCATCAAGTGGAATCTGCTTCCTATCATGTTATGTGGCAGGAAACAGACCCCAGAAAGCAACTTGCGATTTTTTGGCAGCACAGAGCATAAGATAGCAGCAACTCGTTGCAAATTAATGCAGATACATACAGCATCCCAGAGACCAAAGGCACCCTTGCTATATGTTAAGAAACAATCATCTCCCTGCTTTATGGGAGAGAGAAGTACACAGACTTAGAGGATTCCAAAAATTACCTGTCTAGCAATGAAGTCCATAACCTGAGATTCAGTAATGTTGCTTCCAGGTTTTCTAACCACAAAAGCCATGGGAATCTGCCCTGCTTCTTCATCAGGATAACTGCTTCCACATAATCAGAAGACACAGAAAAAGTGGATCAACAAAAGCAACATATCACTACTGTACAGTTAAGAGAAGGTGAGAAGACAAACAGTTTAGGAAATTCTCATAAACTTGTTTTATAACTGATGTCCATATCTAACTGATGTATCATCCTCAATCAGCAATAGTCTCTTGAAAATGCAGAGCACATCCTACTAAGAGATGCAAAAAATTTGAAGGGTGTGGGAAAAGTTTGAGATAGAAGCAAAGCCGGCGATTAATATGAATCATACCAAGAATTTAAAAACTAAAAGGATATATGAGTTCTAGACCCATCAAATGGGTGGGGTTGAAACTGGTCCAACCCAAATAGACCCATTTAACCCATTTTGACTTATTTTCATGCAATACAAATCTAGTGACCCATATTTGACCCAATCCTACCCATATCACTAAAACACTTCTATATTTAACCCAATCTACGAAAACTCATACCCAAGTGAGGTGAAATTGTGGCTGAGTGAGCATGAGATCGAGTAACCCATTTATGAGGAGAGAAGGTTGGTTGGGTTTAAGTAAGTTATAAACCCATTTAACACCCATATTGTGTTTAAACTCATTTATGATCCATTTACTGAATATAACTAACCCATTTATGATCCATCTAACATCCATATGGGTTAAGAGTCTATGCGGTCTAATGAGTTGTTACTCCTGCAAAATGTAATTTGAGCGATAAGAAGAGGATTAAGGAAGTGAAGATGCATACGGAATCACAGCAGCATCCGCAATATTAGGGTTGGAGTGAAGAAGATGTTCCAACTCAGCAGGAGGAACCTGAAAGATGCGTGCGATAATATATCACCGGTTCATGAGAAAAGACAAGAGAAGACAAGCCAAAAACCATCCAGAGAAAATGCCATATCAAATTAGTCACCTGATATCCCTTGTATTTAATCAACTCCTTCAGTCTGTCCACAATGAACAAGAACCCTTTGGAGTCAATATAACAAAGGTCACCAGTCTTCAACCAACCATCCGAGTCAATTGTCTCGGCAGTTGCCTTGTCATCCCCTACATAACCTGCAGCTCCAGTCACCCATTTTTAGTGCCATTCTAATGTGGGGGCTTCACATACTTTCTATTCAATGGATTAATGAGCTCAATTTGTTAATGATAAATAATAAACAATAATGGAAAGGCAGTGATAGTACTTGCTAGCAATCATTATTTGCATAGCACCATGTCTAATGCAGCTACCTTTCAAGCAAGCAATTTGAACTTCCTGTTCACAAGGGAACCTAGAGTCTGGCCAACATAGATTCATTTTATACCGTTTTGATCATGAATCAACCAATCGGCCCAGTATTGGCTGTCATGATTACTAATCCTCGGAATTTCGATCCACAATGACAAAAAGGTGCAAAATGAAGAGGTGCAATGCTCGATACTGGGAAATATACTGTTAAAGGAAAATGTGTCCAGAGAAGCGACAATGAAAAACTGTAATGTGTATAGAGTCCTTTGATCAACAGCAGATCAAGTAACATCCCACAGAGAAAAAGAGCCAGTCATTTGATACTAGGCAAGACGCACGGTAAACTGATGGAAGGTGTTATTTCCACACAGTTTAATAAAGCTCCTAATTATGGCCAATCCTTACCTTTCATGATAGTTGGGCCTCGTAGCCATAGCTCTCCTCTCTGACCAGGAGGCAGGGGATCCCCAGTGGTAGGATCAACTATCTTTGCTTCCATATTTTCAGCAATGCGACCAACAGAACCATGGTGGCTTGCCTCATCGGGCCCCAATGTCCTAGTTGCCCCTCCACAAGTCTCTGTCAGGCCATATCCCTATTATACAATGAGAAGTTTGACCCTTTGAGTCAGATATCTGAAGAATTATTAAGAGCATCGTAGTTTTCACACATTATGAACCTAATAATCAGAAGAACAATTTGACATCTCAAATGTAAGCAGAGCAGAAACAAAACTTCGATAGTTTCCCAGTTTGGCAGACAAGTAGAAGTTAGAGCTTAATAAACTAGATATTGCTTAAAGGAATCATTTGAACCCACACAGTCCAATCAATGCATTGTGTTACTTTCAGCATATCGTTCGAATTATTAACAAATAAGTTGAAGAACGCCCCGGCTATATCTACAATGATCCAAATCCGATCCCGGGGGGCTTAAGTTCCAAAGGAAGCAACCAAACTCACCAACTTGGTTAGACAGTTATACAAATTTCGTGTGTCGAACTCAATTGCACTTCATCGGACTTGAAATCCAATAATGCACCACTTGCTGCTATGCTTACTCCTAGGTGCTCATGCCGTCCTCCATTGTCTCCCAAAAAGAGTATTCAAAGCTGAAAATTATGGGATGACCTCTTCTTCTCAATTGAACACATGTAAAATGCCATTTCATACTATTCAGCCCACAGATATCAGAACCATTAGAGTTCGCATTCAAATTGAACAATAAACAATAGTTTAATCGCGCACCAGTCTCCGGGTTTTGTTGCAGATTCGCACTCCTCCAAGGTATTATTTTATCAGAAAGTCAGAAGGTTAGTAGAAGATGGGGTCTTCCCTAACCTCGTCAACCGGCTCTAGAAGCCCATCATTTCGAGGTCAACAATGTCACACTATCGGTCAGGATAAACTATAACGCATTTGACAAAAAGCGTCTCAAAAGCGTCTCAATTCTTGATTTTGGCCCCTACCCACCACCGCCACCGAATGTCACATGAATGACAATGATGAATGATAAACTAACCTGGACGATCTCCACGTGCGGGAACTTCTCCTTGAACCGGTCGGCGACCTCCTTCCCGAGCGGGGCGCCGCCGCACCCGAGCACCTGGAGCGAGCTCAGGTCGTACTTCCCCGCGATCTCCGACTTCACGAACGCCACGATCAGCGGCGGGGACACCGGCATGTACGTCACCCGGTACTTCTCGATCGCGCTCAGCATCCCCACGAAGTCGAACCTCTCCATCAGGACCGCCGTCTCCCCGAACGCGAACGCCCGCACCAGCATGAAGAACCCGAACACGTGGAAAAGGGGCAGCGTGAAGAGGGACACGGGGTGCGGCTGCTCCTCCGACTCGTCCAGCTCCTCCCGCAAGTGGTAGAGCCCCGCGAGCAGCGCGATCAGGTTGCGGTGGCTCAGCAGCACTCCTTTGACTTTGCCCGTCGTGCCCGACGAGAACAGGATGGCCGCCGGGTCGGACTGCTCGACCCGGCTCGGTGGGAACGCCTCGGCCGCCCCCGAGGCGTGCCGGGTCAGCATGGAGTCGAACTCCGGGGAGTCGACGAGGACGGTGCCGCGCGGGAACGCGGGGAGCTTGGGAGCGAGCTGGGAGGTGGAGAAGGCGACGGCGGGGCGGGAGAGGCGGACCTGGTGGGCGATCTCGGAGGGGGAGCCGAGCGGGTTGGCGGGGCAGACGACGACGCCGATGGAGAGGAGGGCGAAGTAGACGACGGGGACGTGGGAGGAGGGAGGGGCGAGGAGGAAGGCGACGTCGCCCTTGGAGAGGGAGAGGCGGGACCGGAGGGAGAGGGCGAGGGAGCGGACGCGGCGGAGGAAGTCCGGGTAGGTGAGGCGGTGGCCGGAGGAGGCGTGGACGAGGAAGTCGGTGTCGGAGGCGGAGGCGGAGGCGGAGGCGGGGAGGAGGGAGGCGGCGTAGTGGGCGACGGAGAGGGGGAGGGAGGCGGGGGGAGGGGGACGGGAGGGCGGAGGCTGTGGAAGGTCCGGGTGGCGGAGCAGTAGCCGCTGTCGGGGTCGACGGCGGCGGAGGTGGCGGAGGAGGAGGAACCGGCGGAGGCGCTGGTCGGCTCGGCCATGGTGATTGGTTTTGTCGGAAGGTTCTGTTATGTGGCTGTTGGATAAAAGGCCAGAATCTGAATTTAAGGAGGACGTGAATCGAAGCCGAACCGTGTCTGTTTTTACGTGTTTACATCTAGCATGACGTCCTCCTCCTCTCTCCCCCGCCGCTAACTTTTCCCGGATTTTCAGCGGTAACAAGTTAATGATGAGTTTATATTAAAAAATTCAAAAAAAAAAATTATTGCGGTCGTCGATGAATATGAAAACGACGTAAAGTGTTCTTAAACATTGACTGAACGTGCAGTCTCTTATCCGTAAGGTTAGTCGTTGAAAAGAGAGCTTTTTGATTGTTTTGAATATAGATTAATTGAGGCAAATTTTTCTCTGGGCACAACGAGAATTTTTGAAAGAAATATCAAAATTTCATAATTTGAGATTGATTCAGTCCATACTTACTGGTTCTTTTTTTAGAGGTCAAAGGATCCTTAGTTGGCTTTAAAGAAGGAGAGTCGCTCTCGCCCAAGCCCTCCCCTACTTGTAAGGATCACTAGATTTTGGAAAGAGTACAGATATAGATTGGGGCCCGTTCGAACTGAGAAATAAGGGGAAAAAAATCCTATTTTTATGTACCTGGATTGAATGGCTCAAATTGAAAGCCCTTTTCAATAAATGCTTGAAAGAACCCATCCAAGCTCCAAGCATTTATACTATTCAAATTTAATGTAAAAAAGAAGTCCCTTTGTCCTTTCTATCCAAAAAGAAAAAAATTATATTTTAGTTTGTTGAATATGGTATTTGAACTTTAATTTATTAAATGTGGTGGCCCCTAAACTTTTAGCACATATACAATCAAGATCTCAAATTATATAAAAATACTCAAATTATAATTTCATTAATTCAAATTCAAATAACATAGTGAACAAATTAAAAGTTCAAGAATGATATTATATATTAAATTAAAGTTTATAATCGCAATGAACAAATTAAACGTCCAAAACCCATATTATATGTTGGATTAAAGTTCAAGAATCATAATGAACAAATTAAAAGTCCAAAAATAACATAGCAAGATGACCTGAAATTCAACGATCATTAATGAAAATCACTTAGAATTAGAATATATCATATTAGCGAACTCATTAAAGTAACAAATCAATTTCGTTTTTGTTTATATGGTTTGACGAGGCACTCGGACCGATGGAGAGCGTCGGCGCACCTTCACGTGAATTTCCAATGAGAAAAGGACAAAGAGGCAAGCTAGATGGGAACATGTCGTGGAAGATTAATTAGTTTGCGGCTAGGCAAGAGGGTCGTGTGAATGCTTGATGACTCGAATCGTATGAGGAATATCTCTACATTGTGTTAATCTCGGTGCGGGTAGCCCATATGACGGGCCGTATGTGTCACTGCAGAGAAATTTAGCATCAAGGAATTCTAGATACATCATGAGAGTTTGGCAACAACGGTGTCGGCGGATTTTTAGCCACGAATCGTCAGGGAAAGGTTGGCCTACCATGAAATTGGTGTTTTCTCTTGCATGGATTCTTGTGGAGGCGAAAGAACAAGGTAAATCTGTATGAGATATGGTAGCGTTAACACCACAAAAAAACATAGGCAAGCTATTTTGGTTGACAGATAGTGTTCAGTTACCAGAAAGCCTCAAGAGTTGATTGATGAAACCATTGACAGAGTTATCGATAGTGAGCCAAGTGTTGGAGTAGAATGATTAGTGAGTGAAATGAAGATCCACTTGCATGTCAACATGAAGACGTAATGGTCAATTAGTGGAGTTGATAATTTCGAGAATCGAAACTTCTTGTGGATAAATGTTGATATATAATAGGGGTTGTGAATGGCATGTGCTCCTTGGTAATTGTTTGTTAGTATTGTCTATTGTAGGCTATATAAAGCCACATTGTGCTCTTTGTAAGGGTTCACTAAAAAGCATAGAAGATTGATTGTTCTTTACTTTTTTTGTGATCCTTTGTCTTCCATTTATTATCTTCATTAAAAAAACAATTGTTCCCAGTATTCATACACTTAAATTTTTGGCTATTTACTTTCATGTCCAAGATTAGTTGAAACTATTTTCCCCAAAAAAGAAGAAGAAAGAAAGACAAATATTCCAAGATCAACTGAGGTGAAACATTTTTTTGACATATCTAATAAGACACTTTTGATTGATTTGAGAAGATTATCATGGCAAGAGCCAGAATTCAACAAGAAACTTGCAATGCTGTCGGCAACAATCCAAGCGATAACGAGAGGGCTGTGCACTTTGAACCTTCAATCACTTGAGAATCGGCTGAAGAAAGGGAAATGTTAACCTTCCAAGACCTCACTGAAGAACAAATGAGGGAAGTGGCACAAAACCCTAACATGGTGTCAACTATGCGGAGGTTTCTTGAAGAACAGCAAACCGAGATGGTCCACAATATAGCAAGGCACCTTTCAAGCCTATGGTCATTAATGCGGTCAAGGATACCATCGCGAGACCAGGATCGTCTAACGAGCCACTTCCACTCTAAGGGAATCCAATGGTGTATGGCTAAGTTCCTGCTTCATCTGGTCAGTTCCATAGTATTAATAATGTAGGGCTGAACTTTTCACCCCTGTAAGAATTTTGCAAAAGGCCCCATTCTAATCCAGTACAGAATAATAGTAATGACTTAAACGTGGCTGGCCTAGTTAATGCAAATAATGGAAAAATACTGCTGGTCCAAACAACCAAAACAGAGCTAATAATTAGACGGTCAAGACGGTCCACCGAATGGATCAATGCCAAACATTCAACGTGTAAGGCTGGCCGGTGTAGTAATGCCACATAAGGTGGCAAACATCCTTGTAGGCCTAATGTGCCGATTTTTGGTAGTAAGGATAATTCGGCTAGACCAGCATTGCCTAGGGTTTGAACGTAAGCCGAAGGAGTTTGGCAATAATCAGGATTAGATAGAGGAGTAGATAGACCAACCCGCAGGAAACTCTTATCCTGAGTGGGCTGTCACCCAGCCTTTTCCTAGAGGCTTTAAAACTCCTGACTGTGCCATTTTCAATCTGCACTGGTGAAGATGATCGGTTGACTATTGAACACGTTGGTCGAATCATAGCCCAATGCAGTGAAGGAGAAACAAATTAATTTTTAAAACTTAGGTTATTTCCTCTGTATCTGTCAAGAATTGCATTTATATTGTACACTAATTTATTCCATAATTCAGATGTAATTGGGTATAGATGAAAAGACAATTCCATTCTTAATTTTATAAAACGATACCAGATGTATCGGTTGCTGATGTTGCGAGACTCTATTAATCGGTCAATTCATTGGTTAATATAAGAGAGTTAGAAATAAATGCCTCACTTTACTCCTAGAGAAAGAAATTCTAAATTTGGCTTATTGAGTAAAAGATTTGGAAATTGAGATTTTGCCGATTCGTTTCAATTGGCAATGAATTGTTACCCAAAGAAAAAGATAAGAAGCCGTGCAAAGATTTCAAACGAAACATGACTTTCAATAGAAAATCATGTACCGAAAGGTGAATCCGATCAAGACAAATACATAGAAGTACCTTGCGGAAGAAATGGTGGTCGACAAGCCTCAATTTGTTTAGGCCCGCTAGTGCAAAAGAGAACCATGGCTACGGCTAAAAGATGCCTAAAGTCGGCACATACGATGACGACAAAAGTGGACGTAATTTTAGTCGATTTGCTTTTGAAAAGTGGCTTTATAAAGTAAACACAATTTGCGCCTTCGCGCTTTCTAATGACGTGGATTCTGTCGCGGCCCGCGGACCCAACTTTTCGAATCATAAAAAGACATCCAAAGAAAGCTGTCTCTCTGCCAAAAGTCAACTAAACTTTCTTTAGTCGACGCACGAGCGGTTTGACTGCCTTGGTCCGCCACCGAAACCTTTTCTTTTTTGGTTCGAAGTGCATTCACATGCCTCCGTCGTTACTGCAAGACTACCAATCCAACCCAACAACCGCATTATATCACGCTGAGAATGGATGGGAATGCGTAATACATGATTTAGAAAAGAATAGTGTCGACAATTCCATCAATGGGAATGAACATGGGCAATGTAAACATGACCAGATTCGAAGTTCGGGCTCGCCAACCAAGTCTGTTTTCACACGTTCTTGGGAGGCCGAAGGTTGTGTAGGTATTCCAATAGAGAGCCTGGAGGTGGCAATCGAACTGAAGCCGGCCGAGCCACCTTGATCCAACCAAGTCAACTTACTAATGACTTTGGATTCCAGATTCCGATCTTATAATAAGTATCTCTACATCATGTTAATCTTGGTGTTGGTTTCGCGTGCTGAGATAAAGCTCATTACACGCATCATTTGTCTTATTACAAAGAGATTTAGCGTTGACGGATTTTGATACACACATAGGTTGTGGCAACAAGGGGTGGAGGAAGAGTGTTAACCGCCCATAGTAAGAGAAAGGCTGTCCTACCACGAAATTGGCAATTTCTTTGTCGGGGCAGAGGCGAAAGAACAAGGTAAAACACGTACGAGATGCAGTAGATTCCGAGATGTTTGCGGTCAGCATCTTTTGCATCATTCTGGTTCAGATTCATGAACGACTTTCCGACCATTATGATTCTTCGTTCCTATTTCTCAATTTGCTACCTAAGGAATTATTATTGTACTTGACGGGCGGAATCTTCTAGAAGAGATAGTCTCCATGTGGAGTCATTCCACACAGCATAAGCATTTCCTATTAGGCCATTTTGGAAGTGGTTGATGGGTTTCAACAGGACTATATCATGGGTCGACAGTTCCTTGGCCACGGAATAGCCCGTGTAGTGCCTGATGAGCGGATAACACCATGCTAGTGTTTTTTCTATTGTTGTTCAAGAAAACAATACAACGAATAGCTTCCTTATATTAGATTGTATCACACCCAACTTAACCGGAACGTCTAGTTTATTAAGCAAAACAGTAAATCACTTTAGGCACAATAACTAGTTTCGACCTACCATGGCCTCATCAGGTAAGCAGCCTCATCAGGTTAGCGATATCAGCTCCCTATCAGTTTGTGAACATTAGGCCAAACTCGCCTTCATAATTCTGTAGAGATATATTTGTTCTATCCTAGAATTTCTAGCAGCAATCATCCTGATGCCATTCTCACGGACCAGTTATATTCATCCCCTCTGCATCACTTACTTTTCACTCAATAATCCAAGCTCCATTTACAAGAGTACACAAGTACAAAAGAATCACGAATCGTGACAACTGCAACTGAATCAATCAATTGCATCTAAACTATTCATGCTGACAATATACACTTGAAACGTGTCAGAGTTTATATGGTCTAAGAACGCTTAAAATAGGCAAATTGAATGGGAATCATCCATAGTTACTGATTCCAGGAACATGTGAGAGATGAAACGGAAAAGCATGCGACATTCTTACTACACTTTCCCAAGTCTGGCAGGTGATTTGGGTTTTTGTACGCATGTAGCTAGCGAATCATGTATGAAGCAGGCCGTGGTTTTATAGGGGGGATTCCTAAAATTGCAATGCAGATTGCTAGTGAAAGCCGGAGGACAGAAATGAGGCCCTCAAATTGTGATGCCAATTTAGTCCTCTTTCACTCCAAGGAACAGCTTTTGTAGGAATCAAATTACGATGGATTAGCTACTCACTAGTAATGCCATGGTGGTCTTCCAAATTAGATAGATGCCCCAGAAAGTGTCAATATAACTTAAAACAACATGCACCAGGAAGTCTAATTTCCTCTTCTGAGCATACTGTCTAGAGTTTAGCTGATCCGACCGATGTGGCAAGATTGACAAGTTCTCTCCTCAAGATCTTCCATGCTAGAGATTTTGGGATGCTACTGATGAAAGCTACCCGCCTTATCTTCTTGTATGGAGCAACCTGCAGCAATACTCAAAGTAATAATTTAGAACCACTAGATATAGTGTCTACTCTAATCTAGAATTATGATAAAAATTCTAAGGTAATCCTATATTCCTGTGTACATATTCCTGAAAAGTTCCAAGGCAATACTCAAAGTCTGAGGGACATGTCTCTCAAAATAAACAGCATCATATGTGATCTGCTTCCTACCATATTATGTAGCAGGAAACGGTCCCTAGAGACCAAGTTGTAATTCTTTTGCAGCATAGAGCATAAGATAGCACAACTCCATGCAGATAAAAGCAGATATGTGCAGCGCCTTAGAGCCTACAGGCCCCCTTGACATTTGTTTAGCAACAATCATCTCCGTTCTATATGGGAGACAGAAGTACACTCACTGAGTGGATTCCAAAAAATACCTGTTTAGAAACGAAGTCATAATCTGAGATTCAGTAACGTTGCTTCCAGGTTTTCTAACCACAAAAGCCATGGGAATCTGCTCGACTTCTTCATCAGGATAACTGCCTCCATACAATCATAAAGGACAGAAAAAGTGGATCAACATAAGCAACGTATGACTACTGTGAATTAAGAGATGGCAAGAAGAAAAACAGAGCAAGAAATTTTGATGAACTCGTTTTATAATAGCAATTTGACTAAAATGCCATTATGTAAACTGATGTAACATCCTTAATGAGTGATAGTCTCCAGAAAAATGCAGAGCACATCCTACTTACAGCTGCAAATTTAACGGTGTGGGAAAAGTTTGAGATAGGAGCCCGCAATTCATGCTAATCATATCAATTATTGAAACTAAAAAGAACATATGAGTTCTGACTTCTACAAATGTAATTTAAGTGATTCATACAAATCATACAAAATATTAAAACTAAAAAGAGCATGAGTTCCGACTTCTGATGTATGTAATTTGAGTAATATGAAAAGACTCAAGGAAGTGAAGATGCATACGGAATCACAGCAGCATCCACAACATCAGGGTTGGGGTGAAGAAGATGTTCCAATTCAGCAGGAGCAACCTAAAAGATGCATAGATGATCCATCACCACTTGATAAGAAAAGGCAACCGACAAGCCAAACACCAATGGGGAAAAAGGCCATTTTGAACTAGTCACCTGATATGCCTCGTATTTAATCAACTCCTTTAGTCTGTCCACGATGAACAAGAACCCTCGGAGTCAATATAACAAAGGTCACCAGTCCTCAACCAACCATCCGAATTAATTGTTTCAGCAGTTGCCTTCTCATCCCCTACATAACCTGCAATTCACCTAATTTTAGCACCATTCTAATGTGGGGATTGCAGAGAGTTTTTATTCAATGGATTAATAAGCTCAATTTTTTTAAACGCGAATGGTAAAAGATACTTAGAAGGCAGTAATAAAATCTGCTAGCATTTATTATCTGCAACGCACCATATCTAATGCAGCTACCTTTCAAGCTAGCAGTTTGAACTTCCTGTTGACAAGGGGAACCAAAATTTTGGCCAACGTAGATTCATTTTCTATTGTTTCCATCATGAAACAACCAATTGGCCCAGTATTGGCTGATACAATTTACTAATCCTCGGATTTTGGATCCACAATGAGGAAAAGGTGCAAACCTTGGCGGTCATGATGAAGAGGTGAAATACAAGATACGGAGAAATAAACTCTTAAAGGAAGATGTGCCCAAAGAAGCGACAATGAATTACTGTAAGCAAATTGTATATGGAGTCCTGCAGTCTACAATAAATCAAGTAACACCAACCAGAAGAAGAGACGGTCATTAGATGCTGGGGAAGAAGCACGATAGACTAATTTGTAACTTTCAGTCACAAGTGTCAAAACAAAAACCAAAGAACGATGTTATCTCCACACAGTTGAATAACGCTCCTAGTTACGGAAGACCCTTAAATTTCATGATTGTTAGGCCTCGCAACCATAGCTCTCCTCTTTGGCCAGGAGGCAGGGCATCCCCAGTGGTAGGATCAACAATCTTCGCTTCCATATTTTGAGGTATGCGACCAACAGAACCATGGTGGTTTGCTTCATCAGGCCCCAATGTCCTAGTTGCCACTCCACATGTCTCTGTCAGACCATATCACTATTATACAATGAGAGTATTTGACCCTTAGAAATCTGAGGTATTATTAGTAGAATCTTAGTTTTCTCACACCATAAACTACAAATTAGAAGAACAATTTGATATTATAAACATAAGCATAGCTGAGACACAAGTCCGATACTTTCCCAGATTACTAGGGGCGTGAAGCCATTGGCATAGTAGTCGAGAAAGTACAGGACGGACGGGTAGAAGTTAGAGCTTGATAAACTAGTTATTGCTCAAAGTAATCGTTTTAACCCACATAGTTCAATCAATACATTCTATTACTTATAATCAATACTTCAAATTTTAACAATTGAAGAACACCCTGGTTATATCTACAATGATCCAAACCCGAAAATGGGGACTTAAGTTCCAAAGGAAGCAACGGAATACCCCAACGTAGTTAGATAGCTGCACAAATATTGAGTGTTGAACTCGGTTAGATGCCCTGGGACTCAGGATTTAACAAGAGATCCAATACATGAATGAAAGAAGCAATGTTTTACTAACCACTTCTTTTTGTTCTTCTCGAAATTATTACAGGGCTCAACTGGCATAGGGGTTATATCACGTATGAAACTTAATAGTATACCACTTCTACGAATAGCTCTTAATGCTGTATGCCCTTACGAGGTAGTGATGAGTTTCACGCGCTCTAAGCCCGGCCCGCGCGCGGTTAGGAAGATTGGCCGCAATCTGAGCGGTACCACCCACCCTACCCTACCACCTATAGGCGGCCGTCCGTCCTACAGCCGCCCAAAGGCACTGGGCGTGGCTGAACCATCTACGATGGGGGGAGCGAATGCACAGGGAAGAAGCTTAGATAAGAGAATACGTTCTCGCATCGCTTTTTTTGTAGAAAGCTCGCCTGACAACACAAGGAGTTTGGCCGTGCCTAAAATGTTGAAAGTAATACCGGATCTATTGGTTAGACAATTTGGGCATTGTAGAAAGGATAGAATATGACCCTAATCGTTCTTCTCGGATCGCTCCAGTACGATGGATTGAGGGGGTCAGCCTGAGGACCACCATCCACCGCTATGCTCCTCCTAGGACCATTGTGCAAGAGGAAGGTGCTCATGCTGGCCTGAACGGTCTTTGAAAAGAGTTGGAGCTAACGATTAGGGGAGATTCCTCTTCTCACTTGATCACACATAAAATGCCATTTCTGTTAGATATGTCTTAAGTTTGAGTCCGAAAGGAAAGTATCCTAATTCAAGTATGTTTCCTATTTTGAATAGGTTCTCTAATTGAATGATTTTCCTAGGTAGAGAGGGTTTCCTAAAAAGAGGTTTCCTACTTTGGATTTGATTCTTGCCTATATATAAGAAGTTGAGACAGAAAGAGTTTAAGTTTTTTAGAGCTACATTTTGTAATTCTTGATTTCTATAGTAGATTTTGCTTCTCCTCTTTCTGTGATTTTTTCCCGTAAGGGTTTCTACATAAATCCGGTGTTCTTTTATCCTTCTTAGTTTCAATTTCGTTTTAGTTTCCATATTTGCCATAATAATATGGTATTAGAGCCTTAGGATTTTTTTTTTCTCTCGATCTTCTAGTTATGGCTTCAAGTTCAACAATGAGATTTGATGTTGAGAAGTTTGAAAGGAGCGGCAATTTCAACCTATTGCAAGTTCGTATGTTGGTTGTTTTTACGCAATAGGGTTTGAAGAAAACTTTGTTTTGGAAAGGGAAGAAATTGGAAAGCACGTCGGATGAAATGTGAGAAGAATTGGATGAAAGAGCTTTGTCTACTATTCAGTTGTGTCTCATGAGGAGGTACTAGATTAGACAACAATTATAGGTTTATGAAATAAATTAAAGAGTATATATATATATATTGAAGCTTAAGTAACAACTCTTCACTCTTCGTATGGCTGAAGGTGCTTCTCTTACATCTCGTATTTCTGAATTCAATGCTATTATCTTTGAATTAAGAAGTATTGATACTAAGGTTGAAGATGAAGATTAGGCTCTCTTATTATTAGTTTCACTACCTTCCTCTTATAAAAATTTTAGAGAAACTAGAAACTATTGATGTTGAAGATGTCAATACTTGTCTTCTAAATCGGCAAAAACTAGATACATAATTGACTTTTGAATGTAGTAATGATCATGAGGCTGGTTTAGTTGCTAGAGGAAGGTCTGTTGAAAGAAGTAATGGTGGCAAGTCCAGATCAAAATCAAAGCATATGGATTTGATTTACAACTATTGTAAGTCTAAGGGGCATATTCAAATAAATTACCGGAAACTGAAGGCAAAACAACAAAGAAAAAATAATATGAATTAGCAAGATCAAGAGAATGCAAATAGGTAAAACAGTCAGAATCACTAGATCAGGCAAAATCTAGGAAACGAAAACCCCGCTCAAGCTGGTTTTATTGAAAAAGAAAACGAAGATTGGTTATTGGTTGCAGATGATAAAGACAAATTCAACGATAGTTGGATTCTTGATTTAGGTTACTCGTACCACATGTGCCCTCATCACAACTGGCTCTCCACATACAAAGAATTTAACGGTGGAGTTATTCTAATGGGAAACAATGCTAAGTGCGAAGCAATTGGGATTAAAACTGTCAACATTAAGATGTACGACGGCATCTTCAGGACTTTGGATAATATCAGACACATTCATGATTTGAAGAAAAACCTCATCTCTTTAGGTACACTTAATGCTAATGGCTGTAAGTTTACAACTAAATGTGGAATTATGAAAAATATGAGAGGATTCACTTCTATTGACGAAAGGGCTGAAAATTGATACTCAGTATCAGTTGCAAGGCACTATAATTACTGGTTCAACTGCAATCTTAGCCACTATGACAGAATCAAGTGACACTAAATTATGGCATATGAATATTAGAGGAATGGAGAAGCTAAGTAAGAGAGGTCTTCCGTGTGGTCAAAAGATTGAAAAACTGGATTTCTGTGAGCATTGTGCCTTTGGAAAACATAAAAAGATTAGTTTCAAGACAGGAATTCACACAATGAATGGCACTTTGGATTATATTCACTATGATATTTGGGGGCTTGTGAAAGTTCCTTCGAAAGGCCTTGCTTTGAGTTATTTACTCATTTTCATTGATGATTTTTCAAGAAAGGTTTGTGCTTATTTTCTAAAACATAAATGTGATGTTTTCGTTACATTTAAACGATGGAAAACATTAATTGAGAAGCAAACTGGTAACCAAATTAAGCAGTTGAGACATGAGCTAGAATTTTGTGGAGATGAGTTTAATGAGTTTGCAAAGTTGAAGGTATTATGAGCCATCATACGACAATGAAGACACCACAGTTGAATGATATTGCAGAATGCATGAATAGAATCTTATTAGAAAGGACTAGATGCCTATTGTTTAACGCTGGTTTAGGCATGAAGTTTTGGATTGAAGTAGTCAATACAATTGCTTGGTTGATAAATTGTTTTCCTTGCACATTTATTGAGTGCAAGACACCTGAGAAGGTATGGTCAGGTAAACCTGCTGATTATTCTTCTCTTTCAGTATTTGGATGTCTAGCATCTGCACATGTTAGTGAAGGCAAATCAGAGCCTAGAGTAAAAAAATGCATCTTTCTTGGTTATGCTTATAGTGTAATAGGTTATAGACTTTGGTGTGCTAATTCAATTAAGATTATTATCAGCAAAGATGTTACTTTTGATAAATCTGCTTTGCTTCATCCTAAGAAAGAATCATCTATTTCTTGTGATGAAAATCCAAAAAGTGTTGTAGAGAAAGTAGAGCTTGAAGTAATTTCTTTGCAACCAATTCAATCATCTATTAATAATATTGAGTTAAAAGAACCAAAGGAACAATATTCTATTGCCAAAGATAGAACAAGAAGAACAATGAAGCCTCTACATAGATATGGGTTCTTAGATTTTGTTGCTTATGCTCTTTCAATTTTAGAGTTAGTAGAGTATAATGAGTCTAAAACCTACAAAGAAGCCGTTTCTTCAAAATATTCAGTAAAGTGGTTAGTTGTTATAAATGAAGAGATGGAATCTCTTGAAAAGAATCAAACTTGGGAGTTTGTCAGACCACCAATAGGAAAGAAATCATGGGCTATAAATGGGCTTTCAAAGAAAGGAAGGTATTCTTGGAGTTGAATACATCAGGTTCAAAACTTGTTTAATTGCTAAAGGCTATAGTCAGATTGAGGAAATTGATTTTAATGATGTGTTTTCACCTGTTGTTAAACATAGTTCTATTCGGGTTTTTCTTGCGTTAATTGCCATGCATGATTTAGAGTTGGAGCAACTCGATGTGAAAATAGTTTTCCTACATAATGAAGAGAAAATCTATATGGGTCAACTAGAAGGTTTTCAATTTGAATGTAAGTAAGATCATTTTTGTCTATTGAAAGACATATGGCTTGAAGCAATTGCCTAGACAGTGGTATAAAAGTTTGATTCATTTATGGTGCATCTTGGCTATTATAGGAGCAAATATGATAGTTGCGTATATTTGCGGAAACTTCCTAATGGCTCTTTCATTTATTTTTTATTATATGTTTGATGATATGTTGATTGCGGCAAAAGATATATCTGATATATAGAATTTAAAGGCATAGTTGAGCGTTAAATTTGAGATGAAGAATTTAGGTGCGGTGAAAAAAATCCTAGGCATGGAAATTCGCAGAGACCATAACAAGGGAAAATTATATTTCTCCTAGAAGAGCTACATTGAGAAGGTGGTAGATCGTTTTGGCATGAAAGATGACAAAACAGTAAGTACTCCTCATGTTGCTCATTTTAAATTATCAACTAATTTATGTCCATAAACAGATGATGGCATGAAATATATATCATGTATTCCATACTCTAGTGCACTTGGTAGCTCTATATATGCCATGATTTGTACTCGACTCAATATTTCACGTGTTGTTAGCGTGGTAAGTAAATATTTATCATGCTTAAGAAAAGTTCATTGGCAAGCTGTGAAGTGGATTTTGAGGTATTTGAAAGATACTTCTGATTTTGGTTTAGAGTTTAGGAAAATTGGTGACATTCTAACATAATATGTTGATTCTGATTATGATGGTGACCTTGATAAGATGAAGTCTTTGATTGGGTACATCTTTATTATTGGAGGTTGTGTAGTTAGTTAGAAAGTTGTTGTACAACATATAGTAGCTTTGTCTATTACAAAAGTAGAATATATGGCTATTGCAGAATTAGTTAAAGAGGTCATATGTTTAAGAGGCTTATGTAGAGAGCTCAGTGTGGATCATGGTGTGACTGTTGTCCATTGCGCAATCAAAGTACTATATATCTTACTAAAGATTAGATATATCATGAGAGGACATAGTACATTAATGTGCGATATCATTTTATTCGAGACATTCTTGCTGATGGTTATATTGAGGTCTTCAAGATTAGTATAGAAAACAATTTAGCTGATGAAACTTTTGCCTATCGCCAAATTCAAGCATTGCTTGGGTTTGGTTAAAATTTGCTACAACTGAGTTTTACAAGCCAAGCAATTGTAACTTAACTAAAATATCGAGCCAAGGTAGAGATTGTTAGATATGTCTCAAGTTTGAGCCCGAAAAGGAAAATTCCTAATTCAAGCAAGTGTTCTGTTTTGAATAGGTTTCCTAATTGAATGGTTTTTCTAGTTGGAGAAGGTTTCCTAAAAAATGTTTCCTACTTTAGATTTGATTATTGCCTATATATAAGAAGTTGAGACAAAGAGTTTAAATTTTTTTAGAGCCACTTTTTGTAATCCTCGATTTCTGTAGTAGATTTTCCTTTTCTTCTCCTAGTGGTTTTTTCCTGCAAGGGTTTCCAATGCAAATCTGGTGTTCTTTTATTCTTCTCAATTTTAATTTTGTTTGAGTTTCCGCATCTGCCGTAACAATTTCATTCTATGCAGCCAGCAGATATTGAGTGGCTTGAATTAAGAGAGGTCAGCAGTACTAGGTCATTGTAAACATTTCAAAACCAGTAATCATGAGAGTTCGAATTCAAATTGAACATTCATTAATAATACAATCACGCATGCTTCGGCAGGTTTGTTAAAGATTAGCATTCGACCAAGTATCATTTTAGTAAATTACGACGCAAGATAAACAATGACGCAAGTATCTATCTGGATAAACAATTAAGCATTGACCAAAGCGTCTTATTTATGATTTTGAACCCACCTAATGTCATGACAGAGTAAGTATTTGCAAATATTACTTAAAAATTTACCTGGTTTATCTCCGCATGGGGGAACTTCTCTCTGAACCGGTCGGCGACCTCCTTCTCGAGCGGAGAGCCGCCGCATCCAAGTGACTGGAGTGAGCTCAGATCGTACTTTCCCACCATCTCCGACTTCACAAGCGCCACAATCAACGGCGGGGACAGCTGTGTCCATCACTCGGAACTTCACGACCGCCCTTAACATGGCCACGAAATCAGACTTCTCCATCAGAACCACCGTCTCCCCGAACGCGAACGCTTTGACCAGCACCGAGAACCCGAACACGTGGAACAGAGGTAGCGTGACGAGGGAGACGGAGTGTGGCTCCGACTCGTCTCGCTGGGGCCGTGTGTGATAAAGCCCCGCAAGCAGCGCAATCAGATTGCGGTGAGTCAGCAGGACTCCTTTGACTCTGCCCGTCGTGCCCGACGAGAACAGGATGGCTACTGAATCGGACTGCGAGACTCGGTTCGGAGGCATTGTCTCCGCCACAGGACCGTCGCCGCTCGAGCTGTACTGAGTCAGCATGGACTGAAACTCGGGGGAGTCGATGAGGACCGTGCCGCAGGGAACAGAAGGGAGCTTAGGAGCAATCTGCGAGGTGGAGAAGGCAATGGCCGGCCGGCAGAGGTGGACCTGGTGGGCGATCTCGGAGGGGGAGCCAAGAGGATAGGCTGGGGAGACGATGACGCCGATGGAGAGGAGGGAGAAGTGGATAACGGGGACATGCAAGGAGGTAGGGGCGAGGATGAAGGCAACGTCGCCCTTGGAGAGGGAGAAGCGGGACCGGAGGGAGAGGGCGAGGGAGCGAACGCGGCGGAGGAAGTCGAAGTAGGAGAGGCGGTGGCTGGAAGACGCGTCAACGAGGAAGGTGGAGGAGGAGGAGGAGGAGGAGGGAGAGGGCGTAGTGGAAGACGAAGAGGGGCTGGGAGGGAGGAGGGAGAGGGGCTGGGGGTCGGAGGCTGTGGAAGGTCTTGGTGGCGGAGCAGTAACCGCTGCTGGGGTCGACGGTGGAGTGGCTGGAGGGGTTAGTCGGGCCCGCGATGGAAATGGGAAGCAGAAGTAGAAGCTGAAGGAGAAGGGAGAGAGAGAGAGAGGGACAAGCGAGAGTGGGAATGCGTCAGTTATTACGGTTGGAAGACAAAATCTAATGGCGTGCGTTGAGATGTCTGTCAGTTACAAAAACATAACGTCGTCCTCTCCTGCTGCTGCTGCTGCTGCTTCTTCTTCTTGTACTTAGATGGTAAAAGGACATAGAAGAGGCAAAACTAATACGAAGGGATCTGTCTGAGATGATGAGTGTATCCCTCCGCGAGGTAGTCATTATCAGAGACATTAAATAACTTTGATCCACTAGTGCATTCGCATCCCTTCTTCATTATTATAAAGATGGAAGTATCACGTAACTACAAAAATATTCCCCTTAAAATAGGGAAAATTTTAAAATAGGCCTCCCTAATCCAACCACTTTAAGCTCCTATTGATTCTGGATTTTAGATTCCAATCATGTGATGGATATCTCTACATCATGCCTATGATGCCCAGAACATCACCTGTGACGCTCAAAATGTCACCCATGACATGTATTTTCTCATAATCAAACATTTATGAATGTTCCTGTTATAAGGAAAGTTGTACAAGGATAAATAACATATTTATACTTCTTTTATTTATATAATATTTAAGTTTACAACTTTATTACATTGCAAGCAAAAATACAAAAGTTTGGGTAGGGGTTGGGAAGACCTATCTTCATACTACACTTTCAAAAGTCCGCATATATAAAAGTCCACACCGAAGTCATGGGTTGATAACTTATCTTTCTGCTATGTCACCACCATCATCAAGATCGAAGCTCCCTAATGGACCAACCAACTCGCCATCCAAGTTCTGATACCAGGCGACGAATCTATAGTGAACCCACTCTATGAAACCTTTTACATCAATCCACACAGTAAAACTACACTTGATATATACTATTCCAAACTCAAATTCAAGTACACTTTCATAAAAACCTTCGTAGTACATAGGAACTCCATAGTGCAAAGATTGAGGGGAGTCCATCTTACACGTTTAAAAATAATAATAATTAAGGGATGAACTAAAGCTCAGTAAATGATCTCTAGTTTTAAGTTAGAAGAATTCTCTTATCACTTCATCTGATATAAGCAAAGAGAATGTATAATAATCCAGTAAGTATGATAAAAACATGAATAGACTTTACCTTTCCCATTTTCATTTATCATAGTAATCGTTATCCAACAATACTTCCATCTAGACTTATGCATATGACACTTCATGTTTCACAACACAAATAATCAATTTAAACAATGTTTAGTTTTACACATGATCATGCATTATATGCATTATTACTTCTACCTCCTGAACTCTCTTGAGGCATGTGAGTGGCATCCCAACCCATGGGGCATCACAACTTCGAGATGTCTTGCAAACTTCATCACGGGGCATCCTTCTTTCCTTGGTGCCAATAGTGATATTAATTATCCATAAACACTAATTAACTAGATTTTAAACAAATACTTCTACCCATTAACAACTAAGTCTATATTAATCAATTAATCCGTTCTACTATTAACACACACATCGACATTTATCAACTTATCGGACTCGGGACAATCACGTCTACAAAAAATTATCGTCCGTGTCTCACAAAATTCATGATTCAACTAAAATTTCGACGTATTCGCTCGAATTCTAAAGTAAATAAAACTTGGCTTAACAATCTAAGTATCATTATTAAATACAAAAATTTCAGGATGTCACATAATAACTAAATTGAAAATTTTGGATGTCACACCAATCTCAGTGTTGGTTTTGTCTGTTGAGGTGAACCCATTTTTGCTGCTGCAAAGATATTTAGCATCAAGGAACGTAAGGTTTTGGCGACAAGAGTGTAATAACAGTATTAACTAGAGCTAATCGATTATACGGTTTGTAGGTTTCTAATAAAGAATTCAAAATCCACCCTAGCAGAGTGGTTCCTAGGTTTTGGAATCAAATTCAAAACAGATCGATTCGGGAGTCGGCCTGCTTATGTTGAGATGTTCAACCTCGTTATTATTATTGTTGTTGTTATTATTTATTATTTATTATTTATTATTTTTAGCAAAATTTCCTAAAAAGGAGACTTGTGGAGTTTTTATATTGAACTGATTTAAAACGACTTCTATCCAATAACCAACTTTGAATTTGGTTCGAAATTGTTCTCCCGGGAGTTGGCATCACAAGGCCTATTTTTGAGTAGAAACGACTGGTTCAAGGCCAGGAATTAGAAATTGAACCTTTAAAGGCTGCTTTCCAAATTTTTTACTTGGGAACTGAATCTGTCCCCATGTGAGGTTGGTTCGGTTCAATTCTTGAGTTGAACGTATCCAATTGCTTGCCTTTAGCATTAACCATGCAATGTCGAGAAATGCTGGCATACCATGAAATTGGCATCCTTTCATGGATTCGCCAGGAGTGGGAAGAACAAGTTGGCAAGTACTGATATAAATTTTCATCTCCCTAAAACATGTCGTTGGTGATCAACATCTTTTGGATTCGCTTGAAATTGACATCTTATGGTTCTTGGACGAGCAGTATATGTTTCAAGCCACACACAGAAATTAAGCGGATATGAGCTTCAATGCCAAGATGATGATGACCCATCACTCCTTTCGGGTAATTATCCTACGCTTTGATGGAGTTTAAAGCAAATTATTCAAGAGTCTCGTACAACAAGCCAGAACGAATAAGGAAAATGAATCAGGGCAGGGAAGAAATTGGCATCAAGTTACTGGGCGGAGGCTTCATCCTTCTTCATTTGCGAGTACCTGAGTGAAGACAGAAGGATCGTTGTAGTGAGAAATCTGGGGCATGAAGCAGATAAATGTGGCAACCCGCAATCATGTAAAAACCAGAAAAAGAAAGTAAGCCACATGTATAGATGACCATGGACATAGATAAGAATAGTATGCGAAGTATTCATATATATTTTGATGATACCTGTTGGAGATATGATTTGATTCTGATTTTGATTATCATAATTATGGGTTAATTGATCCAATCTATTTGTAAGATTAGGTATTCGGACAATAGAATGGGATTCTTTCCTACTATATACGTTTCTAGTATTGTAAATAGGTTTGCAAGACATGTACAGACACAAAGTAATACAATTACAATTTCCCCCAATAGTCTCCATTTTCTGTCATGGTAATCATAGCTTCCCTTCCTAACTTAGCTTCCGCGAACGTCTTCTGGAATTGCCTCCGTTTTTTTTGTTTTTCTGATTTGTTGTTGCATCCCTATTTTTGCAAAACAAAATCGGCACTTTGGCAGGAATCCATACTTCACGATACCATGCGGTAAATCAAAATACAAGTTCTGGTGAAAACTCACCCCGGAGTCAATCGTCTGATTAGATTGATCCGACCCAAGAAGAACAAACTCCGGCTGAACATCTTGCTATATCGGTTCTTGTTCCTGTTCAGTATCCCGGCCCAGTCCAGTGGCCACAGGCCCACTGGTTTCAGTTTCAAGGTCAATGGGCAACCGGGCTGAGTCAACCTTGGAACCAAGAGAACCCACTCGGAGGAGAAGCAACTTCAAGAATTGGAACTTAGCCCAATGGAGGTGGGCCGACCCCCAAGCGGTGGACCGGGATGGACATCTCTGGGTCAAAGACCGAATTTGAATCCAGTGGATCCGGGGACGAATCCCTACCCGATATTCCAACATGTAATCCAACCGGCTTTGTGCCCTATGCGTTTTTAGCCACAGGCGACTACCTAGAGCCTGGTGACCCATTATACACGTCATCGGCTGTGACAGCCTCCTCTCTTGTCCCACGTCGCCTAGGGAGGGAGGTCTTGGTCAGCTTATAAGGCTTGGGTCCCTCTAACCTGTGTAACGCGTTTTAAAGCCGTGAGGGAAAAGATCGTGGCTGGGATGGCGGTTCGTCCGCGCCAGGGCGGGTGACCCAAAGCGGATAATAATACACAGTGGGGCCCGGGATGTTACAAGTGGTATCAGAGTCGACTCCCGACCGCGTGTGGGGCCACAGCAAGAATGTTGTTCTGACGTCCGTGGGGCCACAGCGAGGACGCTGTTCTGTTAAGAGGTGGAGAGTGTGACAGCCTCCTCTCTTGTCCCACATCGCCTAGCTTGGTCAGCTTATAAGGCTTGGGTTCCTCTAACCTGTGTAACGCGTTTTAAAGCCGTGAGGGAAAAGACCGTGACTGGGATGGCGGTTCGTCCGTGCCAGGGCGGGTGACCCAAAGCGAACAATATTACACAGTGGGGCCCGGGATGTTACATCGGCAGACGGGCCGAGTTGAGGATTATCATCCTAGTCACTAGTCCAAATAACTATATGATGTGGGCTTGGGACTTTTTGCGAGCCTTGGTGACAAATGACAAAGGCGGTTTTCTCAATAGAACCGTAGCCCTTTTGACTGATAAGCGATTGTAGCGATACTAGTGCAAGTGCAATCAGCTTGCAAGCACATGGATTGGAATTGCTTGAGTCTCGAGATTGCTATTGGTCTCCCACCAATCAAAGATTTAATAGCCATGTGAAAAAACATCTATGAGATGTAAGACAAACTCGACTGCGCCAAGCTTTTCTCATTAACCCAAGCCTTGTCAGAATTGAAGCAAGGGACCGGTTACTTCAATCAACTTTTGACCCTATGGAATGAGCTTGAGGTGTTCAAGGAGCAGCTCAAGGGACTCAAGTCCACACTTAGACAATATCGAGACATGAAGGACAGAGAGAAAGTCATGAGATTTCTATTGATTTTGAATGAGATTTACTGGCATTTCCGATTGTAAATTCTTGCCATGGAGTCGATGTTGCCACCTGGCCGAATATATTGGTTGGTTGTCCAAGAGGAAAGCCAACGTTTGGCCATGGCGGAGTACGTTCGGGTAGGGGATAGCATCACTCTTGCCGCTTTGGTGAGGCAAATGCAGCAAGCTCTCGAGTTCCGTGGAACACACCAAGCAGCATCTGCTTCTCACACAGCAGAAGAAGTAAATCCACAGGGGTTCGGGTGGATGGCTCGGATCATTTAGAAGGATTCGATGGCCAGCATCTATCCACCCACTTGGCTGAATCCAATGGCCCACATCAAGCCATGTCAGCACCGTTTTTTAAACCATCGAACGGTCCATGAAGCGCCACATCATCACATAAAGGAGGTGGGCAAAACCAAAAGGGGGTAAATTTTGCAAATATTGCCAACGTCTAGACCGTACTATTGATATGTGTTGAAAATTACATGAAAAGCCAAATAAATTAAAAAAAAAGAAGAGAATATTTTGTTCAACAGGTTTCAAAGTAAGGGGCCGAAGGGGCATCTCAAATAATTACAGAGGATCAATATCAAAATATTGTGAGAGCTCTGAGTCAATTGAAAACTAATGATAAGACTCTTGGTTTTTCAAGTACTTTCTGTTGGAGTTTTGTTTGTTAAAACAAAATAAGTGCTTTTCTTTTTGTCCCACATAGAAAAAAATGGGAGGGAGTGGACCAGCTTAAAAGTGTGCAATTTCCTTTGAGTAAATAAAGGAATGATCAAGTGGGGCTAGACCCCACCATACCCGCGTGCAGGTGCGCGATTAGCACTTTGCACGCCTGCGCGCCCGCGGTTTAATTAGCACTAATCCCTTTATTATTTTTATTTTTTATTTTTGTTATGTTATTAATTTTAATAATTTTAATCAAAGGTTGCTTTTGTTTTTAAGAATTTTCGGAAATAAAATATAAAAATGAAAATTCGAAATTTATTTATTAATAAAAAATTTATTATTCCGAATTTCTTTTGTGTCTTTTCAAGACAACCTTTGGAAAATTACTTATTCGGTTTTACAACTTTTCCCGAAGGGTTGCAATTGTTCGGTTTTCGACTTCTTCTGAAGAGTCGCATTTGTTTATCCGAGCAATTTTCTAAAGGACGTGTTTGTTCATTCTTTGGCAATTTTCACGAAGAGTTGCAAGACTGTTTCATATATATACTTGTCATTTTTCGGAAGAAAAGAGTGTTGTCATTTTTTTTTCGAGTCTTCTTTCTGAAAAACTGCAGCCATTTTTTAGATTGTTTCCTAGAGAGATCCTGGAGAAATACTAGAATTGCTGTCTAGTATTCTTAATTTGAGACTTTGTTGTATCCTGGAGGATTTTTGCCGGTGACCATCAGCAACGTTGTGGGGCAAATAAATCCTTAAAGAAAGTGATATCACGCCTCAAAGTCCGAGTTGTTTTACTCGATCCGATTTCATTGTTCAATCCATTTCGAAGCCATATTTTTTCCAACACTTTCTACAAATACGAATTTAGTTTCAGTTAATGCATGAATAATTGATTCTGGTGCTAGTGACCACATAATATACAATGCTCAATTCCTTTCTTTTGCCCATAAGAAACCCCATTCTTCCATATCGGTACGTCTTCCGAATGGGGATGTCACTTATGTTGCAAAATTGGCATAGTATATCTTAGTCCAAATATCATCCTTAAGAATGTCCTTTATATTCCCAAATTTGAATTCAACCTTATATATGTTTCCAAGACATGTGAGGACAATTCTTATTATGTCATATTCAACTCCAAAAGTTGCTTCTTTCAAGACTAGTCGACTGGCAAAATGATGGGTTTGGGTACTAGCGCACAAGGACTGTATTTTTGGATCAATTTTCTTAATGATCTTTATTTGTCTTCATTGAAAAGTAGCATTTTTCTGTAATACTACCACTAGCAATAAGAGTATCATTTCTCATCAACCATTGGGTCATAGTACTCATTTTTCTGACCCCAAATGTTCCATTTGTCCATTAGCAAAACAATAATGAGCATTATTCCCAATTAGTACATCTCGAGCTACTAGCGCATTCTCTTTACTTCATATGGATATATGGGGGCCTTATCATATCCCTAATCATGATGGGTTGCGTTTGTTTCTCATTGCGGTAGATGACTATACTTGGGCCACCTGAGTTTTAATGCAATCAAAAATTCAAATCTTTTCCTATTTGTCAAATTTCTTCTCTATGATTAAAAAAATCAGTTTGACAAAACTGTCCAAAGAATTCGTACAGATAATGGGCGCAAGTTTTTCACCACCGAATGCACCTCTTTCCTATCCTTCCATGGGATACTCCATGAAAGCTCTTGCACCACCTAGGCTCCCCAACAATATGGGATTGTAGAGTGCAAATATCGACATCTCCTAAAAGTAGCTCGAGCACTCAAATACCAAGCCTGTCCTGAAGATTTTTGGGATGATTGGCTAAATGCCATGAATATGGCCCTCAAAATAAGATGGATCCTCGCACGCTTTGGTGCATTTTTATGGGATATCCTCCGTTGCAGAAAGGTTACCAAGTAATGGGAATATCTATAAGGCATTTTTTTGTCAGTCGAGATATTATTTTTCATGAAGATATATCTCCATTTCAGGAGACGTTTTTTTCATCTAAATCGTCTGTCTCGACGTCAAATAACGGTCAATTCTTATTAGAAGAAGATTTGTCTACGTGTTCTTAATACGTTTTCATTGTAGCAAATCACATATCATCTATGCTAGTTGTTTCAAATTCTTTGAATCGAGATATCGAATCACCAATGTCATCATTTGATGAAGATCATTTGCCTACCTCAACAGTGACACCTACCTCTTCAGTGGGATCTCCACATTTGTGTATTGATGACTCTTGCTCACTAGTTCTCGATTGGATGCATACTAAGCAGCCTCAATGTTCTCGACGTTATGTTCGTCCTCCTACATGGACCAAAGATTGTATATGGACTCTTGGATTCTCCAGGTACACGTTATCCCATCTCCTCTACGTTTCATTTAGTTGGCTATCATCATAATATGTGTTGTATTAGTCATATATCGGAGAAACAGGAACCATCATCAGCCTCAATGCTACAAGGCTCGCTTGGTTGCCAAAGAATTTACTTAAAGAGAAGATTTTGATTATTATGAGACTTTTTCTCCAGTCGCCAAGGAGGTAACTATTTGATCTTTCTTGTCTATTGTTGCACTTCGTGATTGGAAACTGCATCAAATGGACATTTACTAATGTCTTCCTCCATGGTGATATGGATGAAGAAATATATATGAAATTCCCATAAGGTTTAAGGAGATAGAAGAGTCTTGGGTATGTCGTCTCCATAAATCTCTATATGGGCTGAAGTAAGCATCTTGGCAATAGTATGCAAAATTTACCATTGCACTCACAAATGTAGGTTTCAAACATTCTAAACATGTTTATGCTCTATTTACCTGAATTGAAGGCACTTCATCAATTTATTTGCTGATATATATTGATGACATACTTATTATGGGAAATGATGACTTTGCCATTGGAAAATTTAATGAAACACCTGCATTCTGCTTTCCATATTAAAGATTTGGGGCCTCCCAAATATTTCTTCAAGATTGAGATAGTTTGGTCCAATAGAGGAATTTGTCTCAATCAATGAAAATTCGTTTTAGAAATTGTCTCATAAGTAGGATTATCAGGATGCAAGCCATTTGCCATACCAGTTGAACAAAATGCTAAACTGACAACACATGAATATGATGTGATTTATCATCACCTAATGAGGATCCATTGCTTAAAGATCCATCATGATATCAATGACTCGTCAGAAGTTGATTTACCGCATCATGACTAGACCCGACATATGTCATATAACTTAGATACTCAGTCAATTTATGCATAGTCCTAAACAATCTCATATGAATGTAGCTACTGCTTGTGGTCTTATAGGGGGGATTCCTAATATTGCAAAAAAGATTGCTAATGAAAGCCAAAGGACATAAATGGGACCTACTCGCTAATAATGCCTTGCTCGCCTTCCAAATTAGATAGATGCCCCCAAAAAGTGTCAAAAAAACTTAAAACAACACGCACCAGGATGTGTAGTTTTCTCATCTGAGCATGCTTTCTAGAGTTTAGATGATCTGACAGATGCGGCAAAATTGAGAAGTTCTCTCCTCAAGATCTTCCCTGCTGGAGATTTTGGTATGCTACTGATGAAAGCTACCCGCCTTATCTTGATGTATGGAGCAACCTGCGGTGATATTCAAAGTAATAATTTCGAACCACTCAATATATTGTGAACTCTAATTGAGAATGTGATCAACATTCTAGGGTAATCCTATATTCCCGTGTACATATTCCTGAAAACCGTCCAAAGTACAGTTCCCAGCAGTCAAAGCACTTAAACAAAGAGAACACAATGATTAAATGGCCCATTCATGCTAGCACATACATATGCATGGCATGCCAGATTATGTACAAATGTCCTTGCATCCATGAGATTGAATGAGTGGAAAATCCTGTGTTCGCTTTCAGTCCGAGAGTTCTGCATGACTGCAAGAACATCTAAGTGGAGAGGAAAAGGCACTACTCAATGGACTGTTACTTTTCTTATTTTACCATCTTTATTGTATTAAACAGCGTCAAGTGGAATCTACTTCCTATCAAGTTATCCAGCAGGAAACAGATTCTATAGACCAAGTTGTGATTCTTTTGCAGCACAGAGCATAAGATAGCAGCAACTCGGTGCAAATTAATGCAGATACACACAAAAGACTAAAGGCATCCTTGCTATATGTTTTGAAACAATCATCTCCCTGATTTATGGGAGAGAAGTACACTCATAGAGTGGATTCCAAAAAACACCTGTTTAGCAATGAAGTCCACAACCTGAGATTCAGTAATGTTGCTTCCAGGTTTTCTAACCACAAAAGCCATGGGAATCTGCCCTGCTTCTTCATCAGGATGACTGCTTCCACATAATCACAAAACACAGAAAAAGTGGATCAACAAAAGCACCATATGACTACTGTGAGTTAAGATATGGCAAGAAGAAAAACAGTCCAAGAAACTCTGATGAACTCTTTTGATGACGGAAATTTGATTGAAATGCCAATATGTAAACTGATGTAACATCCTCAATGAGCGATAGTCTCTGAAAAAAACGCAGAGCACATCCTACTAACAGATGCAAATTTAAGGGTGTCGGAAAAGTTTGAGATAGGAGCTGGCAATACATACAAATCATACCAAATATTAAAACTAAAAAGAACACTTAAGATTTGACTTCTGCAAACTGTAAGTTGAGTGGTAAGACAAGGCTCAAGGAAGTGAAGATGCATACGGAATCACAGCAGCATCTACAACATCAGGGTTGGAGTAGAGAAGCTGTTCCAACTCAGCAGGAGCAACCTGAAAGATGCATACGATGATCCATCGCCACTTGATGAGAAAAGGCAACCGACCAGCAAAAAACCACTGGGGAAAAAGGCCTTTTTGAACTAGTCACCTGATATGCCTTGTATTTAATCAACTCCTTCAGTCTGTCCACGATGAACAAGAAGCCCTCCGAGTCAATATAACAAAGGTCCCCAGTCCTCAACCAACCATCTGAGTCAATTGTTTCGGCAGTTGCCTTCTCATCCCCTACATAACCTGCAACTCCAGTCACCTATTTTTAGCACCATTCTAATGTGGGGATTTTGGAAAGTTTTTATTCATTGGATCAATTTTTGAATTGTGAATGATGAAAAAAATACTCAGAAGGCAGTAGCAGTACTCGCCAGCATTTATTATTCACATAGCACCATGTCTAAGGCAACTAACTTACAAGCTAGCAGTTTGAACTTCCCGTTGACAAGGGCAACCGAGATTCTGGCCAATATAGATTCATTTTCTATTGTGTCCATCATGAAACAACCAATTCGCCCAGTATTGGTTGTTATAATTATTAATCCTTGGAATTGGGATCCATAAAGACAAAAAGATGTGAACCTTGGCAATCATTATGAGGAGGTGAAACGCAACATATTTAGAAATATACTGTTAAAGGAAGATGTGTCCAAAGAGGCAACAATGGAAACCTGTCTATAAAATGTATATAGAGTCCTGCAATCAGCAGCAAATCAAGTAAGACCCCCCAGAAAAAGAGCCTGGCATTTGATGCTAGGGAAGAAGCACGATAAACTGATGGATAACTTCCAGTCAGAATTGTTAAAGAAAGTTGTTATTTCCACACAGTTGAATGAATCTTCTAACTATGGCCAATCCTTACATTTCATGATTGTTGGGCCTCGCAACCACAGCTCTCCTCTCTGACCAGGAGGCAGGGCATCCCCAGTGGTAGGATCAATAATCTTCGCTTCCATATTTGGGATTATGCGACCAACAGAACCATGGTGGTTGGCCTCATCAGGTCCCGATGTCCTAGTTGCCACTCCACAAGTCTCTGTCAGACCATATCCCTACTATACAATAGGAGTTTTGACCCTTGAAGTTAGAAATCTGAGGTAGTATTAGTAGCATCATAGTTTTGTCCCATTATAAACCTAGAAATCAGAAGAACAATTTGATTTTTCAAACATAAAGCAGAGCTGAAACAGAAGTCTAATAGTTTCCCAGATTAGGAGGGGCAGGAAGCCATTGGCATAGTAGTCGAGAAAGTACAAGATGGGCGAGTAGAAGTTCGAGCTTGATAAACTAATTATTGTTTAAAGTAATCGTTTTAAACCACACAGTCCAATCAATACATGTGTTACTTTCAGTCAATCCTTCCAATTATTAACAATTGAAGAACACCCTGGTTTCTACAGTGATCCAATGCTGATAGCGGGCGGGGGCTTAAGTTCCCATGGAAATAACCAAACTCGCTGACTTGGTCAGATAGTTGCACAAATTTCGAGTGTCGAGCTCGCTTACACTCCATGGGACTCGGGATCTAATAATGCACCACTTGCCGCTACGCTCCTCCTCGGACCGTAGCGCAAGCAAGCGAAAGGTGCTCATGCTGGCCTGGACTGTCTCCCAAAGAAGTCAAAAGTTGACAATTAGAGGGGAGACTTCTTCTCGTTTGATCACATACGAGATTCATTGTCCGAACACTTTAAAACCAGGAATCATGAGAGTTCACAATCAAATTGAATATTAATTAATAGTTTAATCACGCATCCATCTGAGGCTGTGTTACAGATTAGCATTCGACCAAGTGTTATTTTGTTAAAATGTGAAAAATTTGGTAGTTAGTGGATAAACAAGTAAGCATTGACAAAAGCGTCTCAATTATGATCTTGCCCCACTATTTTTTTTTATAAATTTACCTGAGCGATCTCCACATGGGGGAATCTTTCTCTGAACCGGATGGCGACCTCCTTCCCAAGCGGAGCGCCACCGCATACGAGCGAACGGAGCGAGCTCAGATCGTACTTCCCTGCGATCTCCGACTTCACGAACGCCATGATCAGCGGCGGGGACACCGGCATGCGTGTCACTCGGTACCTCTCGATCGCCCTTAACATGAACACGAAATCGAGCTTCTCCATCAGAACCACCGTCTCCCCGAACGCGAATGCTCTGAGCAGCATGTAGAACCCGAACATGTGGAACAGAGGTAGCGGGAAGAAGGACACGAGGGGCAGCTCGGGCTCGGTTTGCTCCAGCCGCATGTGATAAAGCCCCGCGATCGGCGCAATCAGATTCCGGTGAGTCATCACGACTCCTTTGACTCTGCCCGTTGTGCCTGACGAGAACATGATCGCTACCGGATTGGACTGCTCGACCTGGTTTGGAGGCATCAACTCTGCCGCAGGACCGTCACCGCTCGAGCCGAACTGAGTCAGCATGGATTCGAACAGGGGCGAGTCGATGAGGACCGTGGCGCGTGGACCAGGAGGGAGCTTAGGAGCGATCCGAGAGGTGGAGAAGGCGATGGCCGGCCGGCAGAGGTGGACCTGGTGGGCGATCTCGGAGGGGGAGCCGAGAGGATTGGCTGGGGAGACGACGACGCCGATGGAGAGGAGGGAGAAGTAGATAACGGGGACATGCAAAGAGGTAGGGGCGAGGATGAAGGCGACGTCACCCTTGGAGAGGGAGAAGCGGGACTGGAGGGAGAGGGCGAGGGAGCGAACGCGGCGGAGGAAGTCGGAGTAGGAGAGGCGGTGGCCGGAGGAGGCATCAACGAGGAAGGTGGAGGAGGAGGAGGAGGAGGGGAGGAGGGAGAGGGCGTAGTGGAAGACGGAGAGGGGCTGGGAGGGAGGAGGGAGAGGGGCTGGGGGTCGGAGGCTGTGGAAGGTCTTGGTGGCGGAGCAGTAGCCGCTGCTGGGGTCGACGGTGGAGTGGCGGGAGGGGTTAGGCCGGGCCGCCATGGAAAGGGGAAGCAGAAGATGAAGGAGAGAAGAGAGAGAAACGAGAGCGGGAGTGCTTCAGTTATTACAGTTACAAAACATAACGTCGTCCTCTGCTGCTGCTGCCGCTTCTTGCACTTAGAAGGAAACAAGTCATGGAAGTAGCAAAAAGTAATAAGAAGGATTCTGTCTGAGATGATGATCATGTCCCACTTTCGCCATTATCAGAGAGACTAAAGTAACTTTGGTCCCCTATCGAAACCCCCTTTATCAGAAGTGCATTCTCATTCCTTCTTCGTTATTACAATGATGAATTATCACCTAACAATGAAAATATTCTCCCCTTTTCTTTTTGAGATAAAGCTTTTGGTCTTTTGCTCTATGCTTTAAACAGAGACCGACCGGGCCTCCCTAATCCAACCAATTCAATCTATACTAATGATTTTAGATTCTAGATTTTGATCTTACGATGGATATCTCTATGTCATGCCAATCTCGGTATTGTTTTTGTTTTTTTTTTTTGTGACCCAGGAACCCGTATAGCCGGCAGCCGGCAAGTAAACTTGGGGGGATACGTAAGCGGGAGGACCCACCACCCCCGGCGTCCCACTTAAGACCCCAAGCGACCATGAGGGGATTCGAACTCCTCCCCTTCGTGAGGGAGAGAGAACCCAAACTATTGCGGCCAATCTCGGTATTGTTTGTTGAGATGAAGTTCATAAAACCATTTTTGTTACTACAAGGATATTTAGCTTCAAGGGATATAGGATGCATCCTCAGATTTTGGCAACAAGGCTGGAGGAAGAGTATTAACTAGGGGTGATCGATTGCATGGTTCTAGGTTTTTTTATTAGAAATCTGAAATCTACCCTGTACGAGTGGTCCCCAAATTTTTTGGAATCAGATTTTAAACCAGTTGATTCGGGAGCCGGCCTACTTATGTTGAGATGCTCTACCTCATTAGTATTATTATTATTATTATTGCAAAATTTCTTAATGGAGAGACTTGTAGAGTTTGGTCTTGAATTGATTTAAAATGAGTTATACTTAATAACCAATTTTGAAATTAGTTCGAAATGGTTCTACTTGGAAAACCGGCCGCTTGGTCCTGAGTAGAAACATTTGGTTCAAGGCTAGGAAGTTGGACACCAAACCCATTAAGGCTGGTTTCCGAATTTTTTACCTAGGAATTAAATCGATCCCCATGTACACTCGCTAGAAAGCGGTAGGATAAGATTGGTTCAGTTCGGTTCTTGAGTTGAACCGATCCCATTGCTTGCCTTCGGTATTAATGACGCATCGTTGAGAAAGGCTGGGCCATCTTGAAATCCGGATTTTTTGTGGATTTGCGTGGAGTGGAGGAGAGGACAATTTTTTTTATTTTTTATTTTTAAATTTTGGTTGAAGTCAAAAGAACAAGTTGGCAAGCACTGAAATAACTTTTTTCTCCCTAAATCATGTCCGGCATAAAGTAGATCCGATATGTCTGCACAGGCATATTATTCAAGAGTCTCGTGCAACAAGACAAAATCAATAGGCATAAAGTAGATCCGACATGTCTGCACAAGCATATTATTCGAGAGTCTCATGCAACAAGACAAAATTGATAGGGAAAATGAATGAGGGTGGCATCAAGTTACTGGGCGGAGGCTCCATCCTTCTTTTGCGAGTGCCTGAGCGAAGATTGAAGAATCCTTGTGGTGAGAAATCTGGTGCATGGAACATATATATGTTAACAACCCGCAATTATGTAAAAACCAGAAAAAGAAAGTTGAGCTACATGTATAGGTGACCATGAACAATATTGGATGCGAAAGAGAGAAATATGAAGAACTTCAATATATTTTAATGATCCCTAAGGAAGAAGAGTAGTCGAACCTGAGGTGCATCGGGTGATCTGTGCACCCCTTGCCCACCGAGTCTAATCGGTGCACAACTGTGCACGCCAAGATCGATAACAGGGGTCTGCAGAATAAGCGACAAAATGTTGAGGATTAATAGTTATATAAAGGAAAATGACACAAAATACAAGGGTTGCACGGGGTCTTCACAACTGTGCACCGAGTGGTCTAGCTCTGACGAAGAATCCTAAATTAAATTAGTTGGCACATAATTTATTGGTTTAAGCTTTTGAGTGAAGGTTGATCATGAGCTCAAACTTAGACTCCCTCTGGGTTATCTCCATGGTGAAGGTATTACACTTTTGGTGTATAATCCCAATAAGTGGTAAAAGAGTCGATAATTGATTGGCAAACCATTCCGAAAGTGTATCGGTATTTGGTGAATATCTCACGGAAGGAATCTTGTGATCAACTCAGTTTTCGAGTAAGTGGGCATAGTGGTGTAGCAATGTAGGCCCGATAGCAGACTTCATGGTTTGGTTTGGAGAAAAAGACTAAAGACGAAGTCGCACGTGGATGAAGACTCAACTTGAGATAAGTTGATGTATAAAGATACATAGTTTAAGAATCTCACATTGGATAAGTGGTATGGTGTAAAGCAATTAATATATTCTCGATGGTCTGTAACTCATTGATTTAAACTTTTAAGTAAATGTGGATCCAACTTGATATATTGATGAACTTAGATTTAGCCTCCCTCTAGGCGATCTACTCAGGTGAATATCATGTATGGAGGTTTTCTCGTGTCCATCACTTCCTGTGAATTACTGTGACGGCCCAAGCGACGGTCCCCAGACGTGCGCAAGGAAGGAGTCCCTCTCTTGTCCCACATCGCCTAGGGAGAGAGTCCTAACAGTTCTTGATACCTCTAATCTGTGTAATGCATTTTAAAGCTGTGAGGGAAAAGACCGTGGCTGGGATGGCGGTTCATTCGCGCCAGGGCGGGTGACCCAAAGCGGACAATATTACACAGTGGGGCCCGAGATGTTACAAGTGGTATCAGAGCCGACTTCCGACCGCGTGTGGGGCCATAGCGAGGACACGCTTCTCTTAAGAAGTTGAGAGTGTGACGGCCTGAGCGCGTGTGGGGCCACAACGAGGACGCTCTTCTATTAAGAGGTGGAGAGTGTGACGGCCCAAGCGTTAGTGTAACGCTTTTTAAAGCCGTGAGGGAAGAGATCGTGGTTGGGATGGTGTGACGGCCCGAGCGTTAGTGTAACGCTTTTTAAAGCCGTGAGGGAAGAGATCGTGGTTGGGATGGCGGTTCGTTTACGCCAGGGCGGGTGACCCAAAGCGGACAATATTACACAGTGGTTGGGATGGCGGTTCATCCGCGCCAGGGCGGGTGACCCAAAGCGGACAATATTACACGGTGGGGCTTGGGATGTTACAATTACAACATAAGCTAGTTGAGAAGCCGACTCGCCTTAATTCTCTACCATAAAGGACAAGAAAGAGAGGAACTCACGGCGACGACAATTTCCCCAATTGGTGATTGGGCCCAAAATATGGGTCGTCTCGGGGCCGAAAGGACTGTTCCAGAATGCCCGAAACGATGCCATGAATGCTTCCTTCCGCTTAAGTATTTGTGTCGAAGGAGTAGATCAGTTTCCTAGGATTAGCACAACACATTCTCAAAAGGGTAAAACAACCGAAGCCACAACGGTGTCTATGATATGTGCTATGACGAGGAAAACTGGAAACGTTGCCAATTATATTTAGCCTTTCGGATAGTGATAGGATTGTTGTGCGCTAAAATAGAATGATGCCAAAGCGGTGTCTTGTCAAGATTAGACCTTGGGCAATAAAATGTCATTGTCGAGGTGGAATTAGCCATAACTGTTGGTGAGTACTACCCGCACTCATCAGTGTCAAACGTGACATGTGTCGAGAAATTATTGGTTACTTAAATCACCATCATCGGAGAGAACTCGAAGCAGTATTTCATGAAATGTTAAGATTCACATTGCAAATCATGAATCATTGCACGTGAATTGGTGCTTCCAATGTATACAAGGAAAGTCCAGAAGTTGAGAGAGGAAGTATGTTTGGAGGGCACACATCATTTTTTGGGAGGATGTAGAACGCAGATTTGGTGGTAAGCGGGGCCTGGAAGCTTGGGCAAAACCATACCATGAATGGCTTGCTTGCTATCAATAGATTAAACTGCATTCGATTATCCCTGTTCCTACATGCATTGTGAAGATTCCTAATATGGAAAGTGTCTCCAAATAAGGTGAAGGCTTTGAGTATGTGATCATGGTGGCTTTCCTATATAAAGATCCCTGACGAAACGGATCACCTTGAGTCCATCTGTTTTCAGGGATTCCTCTCGACAAGTAGTCCCCACAGCTTTGTCACCTATATCCATTGCTTTTAGAGACGGTTATCTGGGTTGACCTTGATTTCTGCCATAAGACTATGACGTCTCCTCTGTCATTATCGCGGACGACTTTCGCCCGGATTCTCGTTCCATTCCTATTTGCCACTTTGCTTCTTTCTCTCGGTTACGGTTCGTCCTGATATTCCTCCCGGTTCTCTTCTCTTAGAGATTTTTAATGTGGTTCAAACACCGATGTGTTATTCTTTCTGATCGAAATAGCTGAGAAATGTTAACCAAGAAAAATTTGTCATACATATTGTTAGGAACATTTATTGGATTTAGAAAGAACTATTCTGGCTTTCCGTCCATTGATACGATGCACCAACTTTATTGCACTGGTTGAGTTGGTTGAAGTACATGGAAGTGAATAACCCCATTTACTTAGAAGTTCTTTGTCGGCGATCGGCAGGCGCAGCTTCAAATAATATTTTTTGCGTGAATCTTTTGCAGTTGGGAATTTTAACGGATCAGAGTCTGAGTTAGATGTCAAGAGATCGGACTTCCCTGCTGACTTCTTGTTCGGAGCTGCTACTTCCGCTCTGCAGGTACATAAATCTTGTTATTATCCTAGGATATCTCAGCCTTCTCATTTTGAACCTCATTAATGCCATGGCATATCATTATCCTCTGCCATCACAGTCCCCTACCATTGATTTCATCCTTCAGCTTGAGTGGCAATGCAGCTTGAGTAAATTTTCCCCCAACAAGAAATTACCTCTGACTGACGCTAATCCGTGTGTTAATTTGATTTGCGCAGGTAGAAGGATCAGCCAGAAAATATGGGAAAGGACTAAGTGTCTGGGACACCCATGCTGTGAAAATCCAAGGTGGACTACAATGCCAAACCACTGTTCAATGGTTTTGTCTATTGTGATCTAATCACACTCAAATTTTTTGTGACTAAAAGTTTTAAGTAGTCACCATTGATACATTGATTTGGGTCTAACATGCCCGATGGTCTCATTTTGTTGATCAGAAAAGATCGCAGACAAGAGTACACCAGAAACTGCAATCGATTCTTACAGACGTTACAAGGTAGAAATGTCATAACATCACACAAAGTCACAAACCCATTTCTGGTCTTTGATATGAGAACTTTTACTGTATATTCTAAGAGTTTTAGAGACCGCTCTGGGTGATGTTTTGGTTTATGTGCCATTGCAGGAAGATGTGAAGTTGCTAAAAGAACTTGGCGTGGATGCTTACAGATTCTCTATATCTTGGACGAGGATTCTGCCCAGTAAGTCATCATCCCTATCATTCAGTAACAAAACCCGTTGTCCCTATAGTTTACCGTCCAACTTGCTGCCCCGAAAGTCATGTTTATGTTATTGAATTTGCAGTTTGTTGGACCTTTTAGCTTTTCTTTGACAATAATAAAAGATTGATTCTTCCCTGCTGAACGTTAAACTTTTTTTGTTTACTTTGGAACATGAAGGTGGATCCTTGAGCGGTGGAGTCAACCAAGAAGGCATTGATCATTACAACAATCTCATTGATGAACTAATCAGAAATGGTGAGTACCACAATGATACAGGATCTCGGTTACTGTTCCTTTTTCTTTCGGTATGTAGGTTATTGAATGGAGTACAAGCTAATAACCCCATATACCCTCGCAAAATGTCCCAAAGACTCAAATGTCACAGAGGATCCAATTAGATTGCTCAAAGACCATAGCCACAGAGTACTTCGAAATGGGAGCAACTTCAACAATCCTCCCAAGTTAAGCAGGCAAAGAAACTCCCCACCTAGAGCAAAGATCCTTACTTTGTGCAGTCGAAGTCAACTCTTTGGCAATTGAAAAAATGGACATTTTAATACGAATAACAAAGAGTACACTCACTCTATCAAGTGAAGGATTAATGCCATTGTGGACTGTTCTCTCCCTCTGATGGTAATAGATAGCTTCACTCCATGCCAGTTTAAGGAATATCTTGCTCAGAGCTTTCCCCTTAGCAAGTTTGCAGCATCAAAGAAAATTCAACATTCCAGTCACCAATTTAATACTGTTTGAAATGTACTTTGTTAGCTTTCTGTTTCTCCAGTTGTAAGCATATCTTTTAGCGTTGGATGACATATGTGAAATAGCAGTAATTTCCTCCTTTAGTACTCACCTATGAAGGTACAGCGACTGTTAATTAAGATCTGACCTTTTCTTGTGATCTAATGTAGGCATTGAACCTCTAGTGACAATTTTTCACTTTGATCCGCCACAAGTGCTGCAGGACAAATATGGAGGGCCCTTGAGTCAGAAATTTGTGTGAGCAGCATCACAAGTTCTTTTCCCATATTGTAGTTATATGCTTTATCTTCTTTTTAGATATATTAAACACAATTCTCATCACTCCACAATTCTTTTCTTTATTTTTTGCAGGGATGATTTTAGGGATTATGCTGAAATTTGTTTCAAAACATACGGAGATAGGGTTAAAAAGTGGATCACAGTAAATGAGCCGCTGATGATAGCCCAACTTGGTTACGATTATGGAATTGGACCGCCTGGGAGGTGTTCCTTACCAGCTTTCGAATGCCCAGCTGGTAATTCATCCACTGAACCTTATGTTGTGAGCCACAACCTAATACTTGCTCATGCTACGGCTGCCAGGCTCTACAAGGAAAAGTTCCAAGTGAGCCAAACACTACATCCTTATTCTGATTGCTTCACCAATTGTCACATCTATGTTATTAATTCTAATTTCAAATTTTTTTTTGTAGCACAATCAAGGTGGAGAAGTTGGCATAGCCCTTGTAGCTGAATATTTTGAGCCCCATTCAGAATCAGCAGAAGATAAAGAAGCTGCAAAAAGAGCCTTGGACTTCAACATTGGATGGTAAGTAAAATTGCTTGAATCCTGTATGAAGAACAAAGAAAAAATTTAAGGCACATATGTCTGCAAGATGAAACTGTGATGTAACGTAATTTGAACTTTGCTCCTTATTTTTTATTTTCAACAGATTGTTCCCTCAACTTAAATTGAATGAATTTATGCTGCTTTATTTTAGACTATGTCAGGAAAAGTGATAATGGAGTCGGCTTTATTCTGCTTCTGTATTTTAAGATGGTATCACTCCTAAATATTCTCTTCATTTGATCACATCGTGTTAACTAAAGTTTTCACATTTACTTCAGTGTTCATCGCCATCTCCCTCCCTATCTTTCAACCGCTAAAAATACATTGCCTCTTAACAGGTTCATGGAGCCACTAGTTTATGGATCATATCCAGCTTCCATGAGAAGTATAGTAAAAGAGAGATTACCCACTTTCACCGACGCAGATAAAGAGCTGGTCAAGGGATCATTTGATTTTATTGGCTTCAACTACTACACATCCAGATATGCAAAAACCATAACTGTGGATCCAAATGCACCACCAACCAGCTTCAGTCTTGACTGGCACTTAGACCTCCGAGGTATATTTGATATATCTCATCCCGAAATGACCTAGGAAGAAGCTGAAAACAACAGCTGAGACTTGCTCTTTTTTGGTTGTCGCAGCTGATAAAGATGGAGTTCCTATAGGTGAAAAGGTGCGAAGGAAGAAAAAGCAGAAGCTTTAGTGGGAAGAAGATTCTCATTGTAGGTGTTGTTCCTAAAAACTCAAAGCATCTTTTTTCTCATTGCAGGCTGAAGGAAGCGACTTTATTTTTATATATCCAATGGGGATACAAAAATTTCTGGAGCACGTGAACAGAAAGTACAAAAGCCCCAAAATCTACATCACTGAGAATGGTCTGAAATCCTAAGTGACTTGATTTGTCCCCGTAAATGAGGACGCCTGTTTCCTAAATGACTAGTCTTGATTGACAGGAGTCAGCGAAGCAAAAGTCAACAGCAGGCCTATTCAGGAAGCTTTGAAAGATAAACACCGCATCAAGTTTGTCCTGCAACATTTGCATCAGATCAAGCAAGCAATGAAGTAAGCAGTTTGAGGCAAAGTGTTTATTTTAGCATCATCGTATTGGTTCTAATCATACTCACTTGACAAAAAAGTAATCTTTTCACTAGTAAATTGAGAACTTAGACTCCAAATTAGAAAGTGACTAGAAAAAGGAACTTCTATAAGGCTACAGATAGGCAAAGCCCTGACTTAACTTGTTTACTTCCTTACTGCGTTATGCAGGAAAGGAGTAAAGGTGAACGGATATTTTTACTGGTCTCTGTTCGACAGCTTTGAGTTTGGAGCGGGCTATACAACAAGATTCGGGCTTTACTACATTGATTACAAGAACAATTTCAAGCGCATACCAAAACTGTCAGCAAAGTGGCTCCCTGCGTTTCTCAAAGGCAAAGAAGAAACAGCGGACGTGTCATTGTCTTCTTTTAAATAGATCACTAGCGTATGTACCTAATCTTACCTGATCCTGTTGTAAATAGTTTTGTACATCAGATCTAATGCTATTTGCTAGCAAGTACCCACATTTGAGAAGAGTTGCATTTTTGTAAACGATGTATTATTGGCATCCACCAAGAGGAAATGCGGTGCATTATATGAGAAATTAGTTAGATGTAAGTATTCTGCTGCCGACTCTCACAGGGACTGTGCCAATTGTTGAACTTGAAATTGAGTGCATCCTTTTGTTGTGCTTGCGCTCGCTCATGCGTCAGGAACTGATCCTGCTTGTTATTCCAATTTTCAGGCCCTCCTGATTTCATTGTGAGATATGTTTTCCTCAATGAAATTAAAACAGCGAGACTCAGCAGAGTGTTCAGAGTCCCATGCACTACGGAACACACGACAGATTTTACTGGTTCTGTTAAATGAATGTGGTTTGCTCACGGCCTGAATTGGTTGCCATACTAGCGATTGTTGAATTGTTTCCCCCCTAAGCAGAAAGCACTTGCGTTTGATAATCAGATTGATCAGAGAATGAAAATGAAATAAAACATAAGTTTGTCCGACCAGGGTTGTCATAGAACTCTTTGAAGTAACACAAATGGTCCGGGCTATATCTCAACAGGTGATACTGACACCGAGAATAATATGATGCAGAGATATTCATTATATGATAGAAATTATGAATCCAAAGTCATCAGGAACATAATTTAGTTGGATCAGGGTGGACCGGCCAGTCTCAGTTCGATTGTCACTTCCAGGCTCTCTATCGGAATACCCCTAAACGGCCTCTCCGCGAGTAAAGCGTAAACAAAATGGACTTCGGTCAAGGGAAACGCAAGCAAGCACAAAAAAGATTCGGTTCGTGAACCCAAACTTCGAATCTAATCATTTTCACATCGTACATGTTCATCCATTGATGGAATTGTCAAGACTATCTTTTTCTCTTTCATGCATTTGCATTCCCATTCTTATTCCCACATCAAGTATCCATTCTCATCGTGATATAATGCGGCTGTTGAATGGATGATCGTCTTGCAGTAGAGACGGAGGCATCTGAATGCACCTCAGAAAAAAACGGGTTTGGTATCGGACCATTCATCTCTTAGGGCGAGGTAGACATTCATCTCTCGTTTTTATCTGTCCTGTGCAGTCTCGTGTGTGTACTCGGCATTGTTCATGAGTTTTGCCTGGATGGTGCAGCCGCGCAACTTCTTACTTCTTGCGTGCCATGCCTCGAATGAGGCTCTACAACTGTATCAACTCTCTCGATGGGCAAAGGACCAAAGGTAAGAAAAGGCCATTTCACCATTGAACATGAGTTTACTCGTACTCTTTTCTCCTTTCTTTTCCATTTGCAAGTGGCAGTTGGGTCTCCTTTTTCTGTCGAACTTCTCGGGGATTAGTTCGTTACTGTACTTGGCTGGCATCCAATTATAAATGCACAGAGGAGCACAGGTTATGTCGGTCCATGTTTGTGAGAGATAGTTATGATACTTTTCATATTTCTCGTAATTGTGCATATATCTTAGAGATTTTTCATACATATTGTCACGTCCCAACCCCACGGCACGCGCACATCTCTCGGTGGTCGATTAAATTGCGACGTTTTCAGGACGCATCGCTGACCCTTTTTATTTTATGCACATGCAAAAGTGAACTAATAATCTTCAGACAACAAACAATTACAGGGATAGTCAAGACCTATGCCAACACTTTTTTATTAAAACACACTTTATAAACAAACTAGGTCAACCCTGCAAGTCTATATACAAGTTTGTCTCCAAAAGAAACTGCCAACCAACCTACACTCCGGACCCTTTTGTCTCAGGCTTCGGGTTCTCCATCCTAGGGACCTGAAAAATTTAAACCACGACGGGATGAGACAAAGTCTCAGCAAGTCAACACCCTAAACCCCAATTAAGATGATGATTCACTCAGAAGCAACCTAAACATGCATTATATAGGACTTACCTCGCCTTGTCACCTCCCTTCGTACATCTCATATACATATGCATACAGTAAACATATTTAATAATTGGAACACTACACATCAATCATCAAATATTTACAGTGGTCCCGATTATAAAATCAAATCGTTATGACACGTCCCATTATGTGCCACATAATTTTGTCTCATAATCAGGCGCGGCTATCTCACTCATTCAAATGTCCTAGTTAATTACGACCCAACAACCACGGCCAATTCATCAGTTGGCAGTCATTCAGCATAACCGGGCGTTGTCCCGCTTCGTCGGGCACGGTAATGTCTACATCTAGACGGCATTCCACATAGGAGCATCGGTCCAGCCTCCATTGCAACCGGCATTCGTTGTCAAGGGCATTCCACACAGGAGCATCAGTCCAGCCTCCACTGCGACCGGCATCCGTTGTCAAGGGCATTGCCGAAGGAGCATTGCCTCCCCAACTTTCATCAGGTAACAGGTTCTGATAGCGATCACATGCACATCCAAACTCGGCCAAGATTATCGTGCTTTGCACTCAAATACTTCCATTTCAAATAACATACTTGGCCAATTTTCTTCGTATTAGAAATTCCCGATAAAATAATTGTGCGTCGTCACACCTTTAAATTGAACCATAAAGTGTGATACTCTCTCATTTTAAAATCCCACAATTTTATATAGTACTTAAAATATTTTTAGCGTAAAAAACCAACACCCGATATTTTTCTATTTAAATACCAAAATCCAATTTTTGCAATAATAGTCCTTAACAACAACCAAGCACCCATTTGCACAGTTAAGCAACCAGTTTCGCATATTATCAAGCATAAGCTCTAAGCATGTCAAAAGTCAACCACATCATCAAATATGCATTGTCCAGCTAGCACAATATCAAGAACAATCACAAAACCACTACTAGTCCTAACCAGCAGAAACCGGTCCACTCGCACGTCTCCAAGTTTAAATCCAAGAACTTAATCAAACGAGTTTGGAAAATTCTCAAATTTGAATATGTTGTAAAGCACACATAAAAAAACACTTTTTATGAAGACAGCTCAGTCCAGATCCTTCTAAATTAAGAGCAATAAATTTCTCAATCAATTCCCAAAACTGGGTCCGTTTCTAGAAATCACGTTTTCCAAAACCAGCTTGGTTCGAGATCCAAAAATTGTCCGTTTGATCGTAAATTTTAATATGTTAAACTAAAAGATGTGATGAACAACTTTTATGAAGGAAATATTTCGAAAATCGAACTCTAAGAGTTGATAAAAATCATTTGAACATCAAAAGGTCACAAGTTTCAGCACAAACAGAGGTTCTGTTTTGTTTTTAACGAAGTTGAAATATTATTCTTTTAAATCCATAAAATCTTGGGTAAAATATATGTTACAGCTGAAAATTTCTAAAACATTTCTCAAGAAAGAATCAACCTCAAAATCGTAACACATTTCGATTCACAAAAATGGCAAATGGCGAGCATCCAGTAAACTGATTCGGGAGAAATCCACTAAATTAGGCTAAACCACCCTCATTAGTGCTAATATAACCAATTATATTAACAATAATCTATCTTAAGGCTAATCTAACTTAATACTAATTTAAGTAAGCTAATTAGCACTAATCTAACCCACTAAGTGCAATTAACAACCTAATCAAGGATTATGGAGTTAACTCATCGGATTAGCGAGGTGATAGGTTCGCGGCGACGGCAAGGCGACGGCGGTGAGATCCTGAGGCAACTGTTTCTCCAACGAAGGCCTAACCGGCTGTGGAAAAGCCCAACAAGACTCACGGCTTGGGTTGGTTTGGTTATGTGGAAGGCTGAGTTGGAGGAGTTGTGGTGGTGCTGGACGCGAGCTGAGGTCGTTGTTGGCGTGACTAGCTGTGCTTGGCATGAGATGGGCGGCTGTTCGGTGGTCTCAGTGAAGCGGCTGCTGCGCGAAGCGAAGCTGCTGGACGTGTGAGGTGGGGGCTGATGCTGGGCGGTGAAAGGGGCTGTGTTGTGGGCGTGGGGGTGATGGTGGAAGGTAGGATGATTGAGTTGCCGTGAGGGGTTGATGGCGGGTGTGAAAGGAGTTGGCTGGTGAAAGTGGGAAGTAGCTGATGGTAGTGGAATGAAGGGGAGAAGAAGAAGACGTGAGGCGAAATAAAATGAAAAGAAGAAGCAAAGGAAGAAGATGGGTAGAAGGTGGTCGGCTGAGGGAGTTGTGCGCGTGAGAGGAAGTGGGAGAGAGAACTGAGGTTTACCCCAATGGTCACCCTTCTAACATGGAAGGGAGAGGTGGGGGGTTCGAATCCCCATCTGGGGTGGGGACAATATTGTTTCAGGTGTGAGTTTTGACACTCACGCTCTACAAAGAGGTAGGACAAAAGTCTGAGAGTGAGAATTAGCATAGGAATAAAATAGAACCGGCAAAAAAAAAAAAAAAAAAAAAAACCTAGGAAAGAAATATCTAAACCATCATTGTAAAGCCTCTAAAGTCTTCATGCTTCATCCCTTTGTCTCCCAATTACTTTCTCAAGCTTAATTTCCCAAAAATAAGCTGAATTGGGGTAGAAAAATCCAACTTGGTCTACCCTTCCGAATTTCACTTATTTTTCCGAAAACCGATTTTTCCGCAAAATTCCGAGCTCATCGAAATTTCTCCGAAAGATGAGACGACGTCCTATAAATGAATCGTGACACGCTCGAATGTTCGATTCCTAAAACCGAGTTCAATTTTATGGTTAAAATCGACCGGACATGATTTTAGCGCGACCTAACCTATCGGGTAACTTTTAGGGATTTTATCGCGTTTGACCCGTGGTCAATAATTTTCGATCCACGTTTGTGCAACTTTGACTTGTCGACGACTATCAGTTGTCGTAAAAATTTCATTGTTTCAATTACGGGTACCGAGTACAAAATTGACAGAAAATCAGGTTAGTGCCGTTCGACGTGAATTTTACAATCATGTGGAATCACCCACAATTTAATTACGCTATTCCATCGAATCGACCTATATCCGATCATTAATCGATTATAACGGTGTTGTATTGACCCTTGGCAATTATCACAGTCGAGCAGTCAATTTCTGATTGAATTCTCAAGTTTATTGCATTTATATCCCTTAACGACTTCACCTTATAAATCAGTTAACTCGTGAGTAGTCAACTCAAAGAAAAAGGACCATAGGTGCGTCAATGAAATGTCAATTTCATATTATCAAGACGGAGTCGGAAATTCAGGATGTCACACATATTTTGATTGATCGTACTTGATCAGATTATCATAAATAGTCATCTAATAAAATATATGTACTCTTCATTAGAAGTTATCAAAATAGTAAGAAATTCTTCATTAAAGGTTGTGCCATCTTCTTTTCGAATAACTACTAAAGACGCATTTGGTAATGTTTCTATTTTGGGGAATAATTTTTGAACAGAAATAGTTTTTATTTTATTTTATTTTTGTTCCTGGGAACAATTTCTAAGCATAAGAACGCGCTTGGTAACTCGCAAAAAAATTTTATTCCAGAAATAGAAATACGTTTGGTAAACTTGTATAATTTTATTGTTTCTTTTAATTTTTCAATTTTTTTTTTTTTTTATTTTTTTCTTCTTTCTTTCTTTTTTCTTTTTCTTTTCTTCTTTCTTCCTTTTGGCCGGCGACCTCGCCGGAGCGTCGCCAGCCCCGGCGAAGCTAGTCGGCGCAAGGTTGAGCCTCACCAATGACCTCACTTGGCCACCGAGGCCACCGGCGAGGCTCGGCCTTGCCTAGGCGACGTGAAGTCAGCCTCGCCCGGCCTGGCGAGGCTCGGCCTTGTTGGGCCGGAGAGTCGCCAGCCCTCGTCGGTCAGTTGCTAGCCATGGCCGAGGCCGGCGACCAGCCAAAAGGAAGAAGAATGAAAGAAAAAATACGAAGAAAAAAGAAGAGAAAGAAAAATTGTTTCTCGGAATTATTCCCGAGAACCAGAAGTAACTTTTTCTACTTTTTGTTTTTGTTCCAAATCTATTCCTGAGAATAAAAGTTTTATCAAACACGTTTCTGTTCTTTTTTTGTTCCCTAGAACAAAAGAACATAAATTTTTATTTCGGGGAACATAAACAATTTTAAACAAACAGGGCCTAAGTGAACATTAATCTTCAATATTCTCCGTCTCGTCCAATAGCCATCGTCAGCCTGTTTAGTCGTTGGTAGTTCGTAGAGCCCTGTTATCTATCTCCAGTGTGTGCGTTGCGCACGGAGAGTGGATTTGGTGTGCACCTCAAGTTCGACTATTATTCTCCATTAGGTATCATCGAAATATGTATGAATACTTCGCACATTATTCTTATCTATGTTCATGGTCACCTATACATGTGGCTTATTTTCTTTTTCTGGTATTTACATAATTGCGGGTTGCAATATACATCTGCTTCATGCCGCAGATTTCTCACTGCAAGGATTCTTCCATCTTCGCTCAGGTCCTTGCAAAAGGAGAAGGATGGAGCCTCTACCCAGTAACTTGATGCCCATTTCTTCCCTGCCCTGTTTCATTTTCCTCATCGGTTTTGTCTTCTGCTACGAGACTCTTGAATAATTTGCTTTTAGCTCCATCAAAGCGTAGGATGATTATGTCACACCCCAAATCCTATATGGATAAGGAAGTAACACAGCTGTCCTTTCTCCAAAAGACGTAACCTCAAACTATACTCCAAATATACAGCTCTCAATAGTTCTTGCGATAATACTTTCGCTCTATCGGTCACTAATTAAGGTATCTGAAAAACATGATAAGAAGAAAGAATGAGCTACGACGGCCCAATAAGTAATACATTTCTTCTAAGAAGATTGAGCAATCACTATGCACATTTAAAATACAAACATTACTCGATTTCACCGAATCTATAAATTTAACAAACCTTCAAGACCAAAATGCAATATTTCTTACTTTAACATAATATCTCATAAAAAGACATGTTAATAGACCATTCCATTGACTAATCTTGCGCCACACATCAATGGTTTATATCATTGATCCATCTCTATGAAACTAGTCCATCCATCGACCAATCTTTTGCTCAATATCAAACCATGGTCACGACACAATACCTAGTGATAAGGCGATTAAGATTCCCCCATTGGTTAGGTCTCTACCTGTTATTAGCCAATGGCTTGACCTGCAAGGATATTATATACTAGTATGCATATATCTACAAGTCCCTCATTGGGCTCACAGCGATGTTGAGCACCCAACCTCATCCACCAACACCAGAAATTCAATCCATAAATAATCTCACATGTCAAAATGCACTTCACAAATTAATCACTAACAACTTTCGCAACTCAACTCATCCACCATAAATATTTTTCATAAAATATTCTCAAATCATTTTAAGACTTGTCTCATAAATCGATTTTATAAACCAAATAAAATAAAATGCATGTCATATATATATATATATAATTTCTCAACTTTGTTCATCAAACAAAATATATATTTTTACCAAATATTTCTCATACCATTCACAAATATCAAAACATAGTAAATGTCCGATCCAAATTTTATGCGACAAATATGCTTATTCATGACTCATAAAATATTAAATCTTTATCATTTCGAAAACATGAGTTTACAAATTCTTAAAAGAAATAGTATTACTCACCTAGGAAAAAGTTGAAAACCAATCTATGGTAGTTACTAGAACCAACGCACTCGCATTCCTACTAATTAATCATAAAATGATATAAATTGACTAATACGCAACTCTAACGAACAACTCGACTAAACTACATTTAATCGTCGATAAAAACAACTTCGACGCACTAATGAGTAACCTCGTTCAAAGCACACATTCATCCTTTTCTTTATGTGTAACTCGCACACAAACTTCAGAATTTCATTCCAATCAAACTATACTTCATAATCAAATTTCTTCAAACCCCATAGCTCCACAACGCCTCAATCATTTCCATATAAATCTAAAGCTTAATAGCTCCTCAATCGATCATCGCAAATTTAGAATCCACATAAGTTCGAACTCGTACCCTAAATTATGGGTTGGGGCTTGAGGGACATGGGCTTGGGCTTGTTGAGCCCATCTATTACAGATTGTACGAAGGGAGTGATCATGGGTCATCATCATCTTGGCATCGAAGCTCATTCCCTCCATGATTTCTGTGTGGTGCGAGATTGAAACATATGCTGCTCGTCGGAGAACCATAAAATGTCAATTTCAAGCGAATAAATATACGCTTTTGCAGACATATCGGGACATGTTTTAGGGAGATGAAGAGGTATATCAGTACTTGCCAACTTCTTCTTCCCACTCCAGGCGAATCCATGAAAAGATGCCAATTTCATGGTAGACCAGCTTTTCTCTACGTTGCATGGTCAACACTAAAGAAGAGCAATTGGATAGGTCCAACTCGAGAAGTGAACCGAACCAATCTTCACATGGGGATTGATTTGGTTCTCGGGTAAAAAATTTGGAAAGCAGCCTTCAAGGGTTCGGAATCTAATTCCTAGCCTTGAATCGATCGTTTCTACTTAGAAATCAGCCTTGTGAGGCCAGTTCCCGAGTAGAACCGTTTTGAACTGATTTCAAAGCTGGTTATTGGATACAAACCATTTTAAATCGGTTCAAAATCAAACTCTACAAGTCTCTTTATTAAGAAATTTTGCCAAAAAAAAAATAATAATAATTAGGTTGAGCAACGTAAGTAAGTTGGCTCCTAAATCGACCTGTTTCGAATCTGATTCCAAAGCCTAGGAACCGTTATGACAGAATAAGTTTCGAATTCCTTATTAGAAACCTACTAACCATCTAATTGATCAGCCCTAATTAATACTCTTATTACTCCCTCTTTGCCAAAATCCTAGGATGCATTCTAAATGCCTTGATGCTAAATATCTTTGCGGCAACAAAAATGGTTCATCTCATGGTTTTCCGTCTCAGCAGATAATACCAACATCCATATTGGAGTGAGATATCCATCATATGATAGGAATCTAAAATCCAGAGTCATTTAGGAGCTTAATGTGGTTGGATTAGGAAGCTCACCTCCGCATGATTTCTGTGTGTGGTGATTGAAACATATGCTGCTCGTCCGAGAGCCATAAGATGTCAATTTCAAACGAATCCAAAACATGTCGATCACCATCATATATATACTTGTGCAGACACATCAGCACATGTTTTAGGGAGATGAAAAGTTATAGCAATACTTGCCGACTTTTTCTTGCCACTCCAAGCGAATCCTTGAAAAGATGCCAATCTTATGGTAGACCAGCGTTTCTCGTCATTGCGTGATCAACTAAAGAAGAGCAATTGGATAGGTTCAACTTGAGAATGAAATTGAACCATTCTCACCATGTTGATATCACGCCAATTCACATGAGGACTGATTTGATTCCTAAATTTGGAAATCAGCCTTCAAGGGTTCGACTTCTAATTCCTAGCCTTGAACCGATTGTTTCTACTTAGAAATCAGCCTTATGAGGCCAGTTCCTGAGTAGAACTATTTCAAACCGATTTCAAAGCTGGTTATTGGGTAGAAGCCATTTTAAATTGGTTCAAAATCAAACTGTACAAGTTTCTTTATTAAGAAATTTTGCAATAATAATAATAATAATGAGGTTGAGCATCTTGACGTGAGTAGCTAGCTCCTTAATCGACCTGTTTCGAATTTGATTCCAAAATCTGGGAACCGTTTTAATAGGGTGGGTTTCGAATTCCTTATTGGAAACCTACGAACCATATAATCAATCAGCCCTAATTAATACTTTTATTACACCCTTGTTGCTAAAACCATAGGATGCATTTAATGCCCTGTTGCTAAATACCTTTGCGGCAACAAAAATGGCTCATCTTATGGGTTTCCGTCTCGACAGATAGTACCGAAACCGACATTGGCGTGAGATGTCCATCATATGATAGGAATCTAAAATCCAAAGTCATTTATTAGGAGCTTAAAGTGGTTGGATTAGGGAGGCCTATTTTTTTAAAATTTTCCCTATTTTTAAAGGAATACTTTTATAGTTACGTGATACTTCCATCTTTGTAGTAACGACGAAGGGATGAGGGAAGTTTAATCAAACTCTGGCAGAGGAACAAGCTCATCATCTCAGACAAGACTCCTTATTTAGTTTTGCTTCTTCTCTGTCTTGTCATCGTTTTCGTGCAACTAGCAGCAGCAGCAGCAGAAGAGGACGACGTTAATGTGTTTGTAGCTGACGCATTCCCGCTTCTCTCTTCTCCTTCAGCTTCTGCTTCTGCTTCATATTTCCATGGCGGGCCCGACTCACCCCTCCGGCCACTCCACCGTCGACCCCAGCAGCGGTTACTGCTCCGCCACCAAGACCTTCCACAGCCTCCGACCCCCAGCCCCTCTCCCTCCTCTCTCCCAGCCCCTCTCCGTCTCCCACTACGCCCTCTCTCTCCTCCCATTCTCCTCCTCCTCCTCCTCCACCTTCCTCGTTGACGCGTCTTCCGGCCACCGCCTCTCCTACTCCGACTTCCTCCGCCGCGTTCGGTCCCTCGCCCTCTCCCTCCAGTCCCGCTTCTCCCTGTCCAAGGGCGACGTCGCCTTCATCCTCGCCCCTACCTCTTTGCATGTCCCCGTTATCTACTTCTCCCTCCTCTCCATCGGCGTCGTCCTCTCCCCCGCCAATCCTCTCGGCTCCCCCTCCGAGATCGCCCACCAGGTCCACCTCTGCCGGCCGGCCATCGCCTTCTCCACCTCGCAGATTGCTCCTAAGCTCCCTCCTGTTCCCCGCGGCACAATCCTCATCGACTCGCCCGAGTTCGAGTCCATGCTGACTCAGTACAGCTCGAGCGGCGACGGTCCTGTGGCAGAGACAATGCTTCCGAACCGAGTCGAGCAGTCCGACTCGGCAGCCATCCTGTTCTCGTCGGGCACGACGGGCAGAGTCAAAGGAGTCCTGCTGACTCACCGCAATCTGATTGCGCTGATCGCGGGTCTTTATCACATGCGGCCCGAGCGAGACGAGTCGGAGCCACACCCCGTGTCCCTCGTCCCGCTGCCTCTGTTCCACGTGTACGGGTTCTTCGTGCTGGTCAAAGCGTTCGCGTTCGGGGAGACGTTGGTTCTGATGGAGAAGTTCGATTTCGTGGCCATGTTAGGGGCGATCGGGAAGTACCGAGTGACGTCCATGCCGGTTTCCCCGCCGCTGATCGTGGCGTTCGTGAAGTCGCAGATCGTGGGGAAGTACGATCTGAGCTCCCTCCAGTCGGTCGGATGCGGCGGCGCTCCGCTCGGGAAGGAGGTCGTCGGCCGGTTCAGAGAGAAGTTCCCCCATGTGGAGATAAACCAGGTAAATTTATTTGTAATATTTGCGAATACTAACTCTGACATGACGTTACGTGGGGTCAAAAACTAACATTGAGACGCTTTTGTCAATGCTCTATTGTTTATGTAGATAGGTACTTCGTTATTGTTTACCTTGCGTCATATTCTACTAAAACAATACTTGGTCGAATGCTAATATTTAACAAATCTTCTGAAGTACGTGTGACATCTTGAATTTCGACCCCGTTTCGATAAAGTGAAATGGGCCTTTCGTCGACGTGCCTATGGTTCTTTTTCTCTGAGCTGATCACTCACGAGTTAACTAACCTATTGGGTGAAGCCGTTAAGGGATGTATCTGCAGTAAAATCCCTGAAAGCTACTCAATTGGTTGGATTAACTAAAATCGCGTCGATCGATTTTAACCACGGAATTGAACTTGATTTCGGGAAATCGAATATTGGCATGTTATAATTTATTTTTGGATATCGTCTCATCGTCCAGTAAATTTATTGACGAGTCCGAAATTTCAAGAAAGAAATTATCGGAAGAAAAATCGAAAACCAAAAGAAAATGGAAAGGAAAAGGGAAAGAGAAAAGGAAAAAATTGGACTAATAGTATTTTTACTTTCTTTTTCTCTCTCTCCCTTTTCTCTCTTTTTCTCTCTCTCTCTTCTCTCTCCTCTCCCCTCCCCCTCGTGCGAATTCCCCACCGACCGCTTACCCTCCCTCTTCTCTCTCTCCTTTTCCTTTTGACTAGTCAAACCCCAATTTTCCTCTTATCTTTATCTCTCTCTCTTCTCTTTCTTCTTTTACCCCACCCCGCGTGACCGAGCCCCACCTTTCTTCTTCTTCTTCTTCGTGAAAAACCAGAAGCGGAAGCCGCACGAAGACAGCTCGTCGGAGCTTCAGCCGCGCGAAGACCGGAGCTAGACCGCCGCCGTTCCGCCGCCCGCGCGACGCCGTGCGTTCAGCCGCCGCCCCTCGCGCCCAGGCGTCTTCCCCGTGCGTTTCCAGCCGCTGTCCAGCCCTTGTTCCGCCCCGTCCAGCCACCGTGAGCGGCCGAGCAAGCCGCCGGAGCCACCGTGCGACCTCACCGGCCCTCCCCGCACCTTGCCGCCCCCAACCCTCTCTCTTTCTCTCTGTTTTGCAGCCAAACCAGCAACCCACGAAGTGGGTTTCCAGCATCTTCGGGCCCGCTTTTGGGCCGTTTCCGGGCCCCGAACCCGAGACCCGCTTTGGGAAGTATCGATCCTCGCGCCGTCCCCGTCGGATTGATCCGATTTGCGCGCGATTCCGGTGAGTAATCTCACTAATACATGCTTAGTTTGCTAATTATGCTTAGGGGTTGGTTATGTTTAATTAAATGCGATTAGGTGGTTAGATTAGAATAGATTAGTGATTATTAGTCAATTGTGATGCAAATTAGATAAATTGAATGTGTACTTAGCAAGTAGACGTGGTTTACTATTTATTGAGGGTAGCCCGGGATTTTTCCGACCCTTTATCGGGCTTCAATTTGACAATTCGGGCCAAAGTGGAATTTTTGGTATTTAAATATTATTTTTCGGAATTAGATTAATTAATTATTTATTTTCCGAAAATTCAACTGGAATGGCCAGTGACCAGAATTTTATGCTGATGATCGTGGTGAAGTCCGTTTATTTAATTGAGCTCCGATTTGAGCTAAATTGGATTTATTGTAATTAATTATTAATTTTCGAAATTAATTATTTATTTATTTATTTTTCGGAAATTAAGGCTAAGATGGCCGACGACCGAAATCTCGTGCTGATTGTTGTGGCGCAGTCCGTTTATTTAATTGAGCTCTACGTTGTATGGAATTAAATAAATTGTGATATTTTAGGGATTTACCCTAAATTGATTGGAATTGATTGAGATTGAATTATTGATTGGTAGTTGGCCGAGTATGGCTAGTTAGCATTTGTAATGCTTTGTTGAGCTGTAAGTGGAGAGAGTGGTGAGAGCTAACTGAGAATCCTATTGGCTGAGACCGATCAAGTACGAAGTATAGACAGGCGTGGTTCGGTGATAAAGTACATCACTGTGCGAAAACGGCGCCTTAAAGAACGCACGTAGACTGTCTATGACTTAAGGCAGGCGTGGTTCGGTGATAAAGGATATCACTGTGCGAAAACGGCGCCTTAAAGAACGCACGTAAACTGCCTATGAATCGCGACAGGCGTGGTTCGGTGATGAAGGACATCACTGTGCGAAAACGGCGCCTTAAAGAACGCACGTAGACTGTCGGCGATCTGTGACCTATGACGGGCGTGGTTCGGTAATTAGGGAGATCACTGTGCGAAAACGGCGCCTTAAAGAACGCACGTAGACCGTCTGATACTTATGTCACCTTGGCAAAAACGACGCCCGAGAGCATTGATGGAGCTCTGTGTCTAAGTATACTATTGGAAGTTGTATGGGATGAAATGAATGACCTAGGAATGGTCCGACTGACATGTAATCGACTAGGTCGACTGATCAATGATTGGATCCGATTGTTGTGATTTGACTGATTGTTCGTTGTGATTTATGAAGTGTCTGTATATAACCTTGAATCGCAGGTTGAGACTGATGCTAAGGTACGTCTTCTGACCCGTGCGTGTTTAGGCAGCCTATAGTATAATGGTTTGCTAATCAGGCCTTAGTGGGGTAGAACTCGCTGAGACGTAGTCTCATCCCGGTTTGGGGAAAACATTTCAGGACCCCGATGAGGAGCTGAGGAGGAGGAATCCGAGAAGTAGAATTTTGAAGTGAAACCTGAGGAGGAGAATTTTTGGAAGAAGAAGATAATACCAAGAGGCGTCTTGAGTACGACCTGGATGGACTGAGATTTTATCTTCTTTTAAGAACTTCATTTTGATGTAGATAGTTGTGAAATACTCTAGTTTATGCTTTGTGTAAAAGTTTGGTTGTGGATTTTAATATGAAAAATATGACCTTACTTTTCTATCCCATTGTGTTTTTGTCTGGGGATTTATAACTGCTTCCGCATGTGCTTAATAAACGAAAGGGGTCGGCGATACTTAGTCCTGGGATATCGCATTATAAAATCGACCAAAGGTAAGGGATGTGCGCGTGCCTGAGGATCGGGGCGTGACAGTACGCGTGACTAAATTATTAATGAATGTTCAATTTGAATGTGAACTCTCTCGATTCCTGGTTTTGAAGTATTTAGACGATGACCTGGTACCGGGGACCTCTCTTAATTCGAGCCAATATCTGCCTGCTGAATAGAATGAAATGGCGTTTTACATGTGATCAAATGAGACGAAGTCTCCCCTAATTGTCAGCTTCACTCTTTTTTGGAGACAGTCCAGGCCAGTACAAGCACCTTTCTCTTGCACTATGGTCCTAGGTGGAGCGTAGCGGCGGGTGGTGCATTGTTAGATCCTGAGTCCCATGGTGTGTAACCGGGTTCACCACTCAATGTTCGAGTGTAGCTGTCTAAATACGCTGGGGAGTTTGGCTGCTTCCTTTGGAACTTAAGCCCCTGTTATAGGGTTTGGATCATTGTAGATATAACTATGGGTTTTCTTGAGTTGTTAATAATTTGAAGGACTGATTGAAAGTAACAGAATGTATTGATTGAGCTATGTGGGTTACAACGACTACTTTGAGTAATAACTAGTTTATCAAGCTCTTACTTCTACCCTTCCGTCATGTAATTTCTCGACTACTGTGACAATGGCTTCCTGCCCCTACTAATCTCAGAAAGTATCAGACTCGTGTTTCAACTCTGCTTATGCTAATAATATCAAATTGTTCTTCTGATTTGTTGTTTATGATGTGAGAGAACTACGACGGTACTAATACTGCCTCAGATTTCTAAGGGTCAAATACTCTCATTGTATAATAGGGATATGGTTTGACAGAGACTTGTGGAGTGGCAACTAGGACACTGGGGCCTGATGAGGCAAACCACCATGGTTCTGTCGGTCGCATACCTCAAAATATGGAAGCGAAGATTGTTGATCCTACCACTGCGGATGCCCTGCCCCCCGGTCAGAGAGGAGAGCTATGGTTGCGAGGCCCAACAATCATGAAAGGTAAGGGTCGGCCATAACTAGGAGCTTTATTCAACTGTGTGGAAATAACACATTTCTTTGCTCTTTGTTTTGACACTTGTGACTGAAAGTTACACATTAGTTTATTGTGCTTCTTCCCCAGCATCAAATGACTCTTTCTTTTTCTGGTTGATGTTACTTGATTTACAGTAGACAGCAGGACTCCATATACAATTTACCTGCAGTTATTCATTGTCACTTCTTTGGCCACATCTTCCTTTAACAGTTTATTGCTCCGTATGTTGTATTTCACCTCTTCATCATGACCGCCAAGGTTTGCACCTTTTTCTCATTGTGGATCCAAAATCCGAGGATTAGTAAATTTCATCAGCCAATATTGGCCAATTGGTTATTTCGTGATGGAAACAATAGAAAATGATTCTATGTTGGCCAGAATTTTGGTTGCCCTTGTCAACAGGAAGTTCAAACTGCTAGCTTGAAAGGTAGCTGCATTAGGCATGGTGCGTTGCAGATAATAAATGCTAGCGAGTTTTATTACTGCCTTTTAAGTATCTTTTATCATTCACGATTAAAAAAATTGAGCTCATTAATCCATTGAATAAAAACTCTCTGCAATCCCTAGAATGGTGCTAAAACTAGGTGAATTGCAGGTTATGTAGGGGATGAGAAGGCGACTGCTGAAACAATTAATTCAGATGGTTGGTTGAGGACTGGTGACCTTTGTTATATTGACTCTGCGGGGTTCTTTTTCATTGTGGACAGACTGAAGGAGTTGATTAAATACAAGGCATATCAGGTAACTAGTTCGAAATGGCCTTTTTCCCCACTGGTTTTTGGCTTGTCAATTGCCTTTTCTTATCAAGTTGTAACAGATCATTGTATGCATCTTTTAGGTTGCTCCTGCTGAATTGGAACATCTTCTTCACTCCAACCCTGATGTTGTGGATGCTGCTGTGATTCCGTATGCATCTTCACTTCCTTGAGTCTTTTCATATCACTCAAATTACATACTGCAGAAGTCAGAAGTCATGTTCTTTTTAGTTTTAATATTTGGTATGATTTGCATGAATTACCGGCTCCTATCTCAAATTTTTCCCACACCATTAAATTTGCATCCGTTGGTAGGATGTGCTCTGCATTTTTCTGGAGACTGTCACTCATTGAGGATGTTACATCAGTTTACATAATGGCATTTCAGTCAAATTTCTGTTATAAAACGAGTTCATCATAATTTCTTGGACTGTTTGTCTTCTTGCCATCTCTTAACTCACAGTAGTCATATGTTGCTTATGTTGATCCACCTTTTCCCTCCTTTGTGATTATATGGAGGCAGTTATCCTGACGAAGAAGTGGGGCAGATTCCCATGGCTTTTGTGGTTAGAAAACCTGGAAGCAACATTACTGAATCTCACATTATGGACTTCATTTCTAAACAGGTATTTTTTGGAATCCACTCAATTAGTGTACTTCTCTCTCCCATATAGAATGGAGATGATTGTTGCTAAACAAATGTCAGGGGAGCCTGTAGGCTTTAAGGCGCTGCACATAGCTGCATTTATCTGTATTGAGTTGTGCTATCTCATGGTCTATGCTGCAAAAGAATTACAACTTTGGTCTCTGGGGTCCATTTCCTGCTACATAACATGGTAGGAAGCTGATCACATTTGATGCTGCTCATTATGAGAGACATGTAATATACAAGAATTCAACAGCACATTGAGTTGCGCCTTCCCCTCTCCTCTTAGATGTTCTTGCAGTTATGCAGAACTCTCAGACTGAACACAAATGCATGATTTTCTGCTCATTCAATCTCATGCATCCAGGAGCATCTGTACATACTCTGTGCGTGCCATGGATTTGTATGTGCTAGCATACCCTATGGGTCATGTGATTGTTGTCTTCTCTTCGTTCAAGTGTTTTGACTCCTGGGAACTGTACTTTGGACAGCTTTCTGGAATATGTACGGAGGAATATAGGATTATCCTAGAATTTTTATCGTAGATTTCAATTAGAGTTGACAATATATTTAGTGATTCCAAATTATTACTTTCAATATTGCCGCAGGTTGCTCCATACAAGAAGATAAGGCGGGTAGCTTTCATCAGTAGCATCCCAAAATCTCCAGCAGGGAAGATCTTGAGGAGAGAACTTGTCGATCTTGCCACATCTGTCAGATCAGCTAAACTCTAGACGGTATGCTCAGAAGAGGAAATTAGACTTCCTGGTGCATGTTGTTTTAAGTTCTTTTTGACACTTTTTGGGGTATCCATCTTATGTGGAAGACCACCAAGGCTCTACTAGCGAGTAGCTAATCCATTGTAGCTTGATTCCTACAAAAGCTGTTCCTTGGAGTGAAAGAGGAATAAACTGGCACAAAATTTTGAGGGCCTCATTTCTGTCCTCTGGCTTTCATTAGCAATCTGTATTGCCATATTAGGAATCCCCCTCATAAAACTGAAAGCAGAAGCATTTCCTGTATTGATTCCTTGTAAGTAAATGTTGAGATGAAAACCACAGCCTGCTTCATACATGATTCCCTAGTTACATTGCTCATGCAAAAACCGAACCAAGACTAGATGGTAAATTGGTTGTGTTTGGTTTCTGAACAAGCTAGAGAATGAGAAGAAACCAAAAGAATTGAGCTGGACAGCCATCTCTCCCTTTATTTGGGCTGTGCAGTCATGTGTGTGTATTCGGCATTGTTCATCAGGTTTGCATGGATGGTGCTGCCGCACAACTACTTATTTCTTGCTGCCATGCCTCGAACGAGGCTGTAAAACTGTATCAACTCTCTCCATGGGCAAAGGACCAAGGGTAAGAAGAGCCATTTCACCATTGAATCTGAGCTTATCTGCACTCTCTCCTTTCTTTTCCATTTGCAAGTGGCAGTTGTGTCTCCCTTTTACTGTCAAACTTCTAGGGGGATAATACCTTTCAGGTGGATTTGTTCCTCTTCTGTTATCTTGTCACACCCCAAAAGCCATCAAAATGGGGATGACACAGCCGTACTTGCACTCGAACGATGCCGCCTCAAACCACTAAATCCAACTCCCAAAAGTCCCCATCGACATCGCTCTTGCTCTATTGCCCACTAACCGAGAACCTGAAAAGGTTTGGAAAGAGTGGGGTGAACAACCACAAGAGTGAGTAGTATGTAGCTTTTCTGTCACGCCCCAAACCTCGAGCGCGTGCCCATCCTGTGGTGGTCGATAAAAATTTTGCAACTTCACAGGACGAGTCGCCGACCCTTTCATTTTATTACACATGCGGAGGCGAATTACTTAATCCCCTGACATCAACAACTTCAGATAGAAAAGCAGGAAACAGAATCACAAATAAAACATGTTTTTATATATACATTGAGTCATATACAAAAGCCTATACCCAAAAGATTCCAAAAGACTAATTCTCAAAAAGAAATTGTCCTAATTGACCCACACTTCAGATCGCCTCAGTTCGGCTCCAGGTCCTCCACTCTACGGCTCTGAAAAGAAATGAGCCTATGACGGGGTAAGATATAAATCTTAGCGAGTTCACACTCTAAACCCCAATTAGGAGGGTAATACGCCTAGAGGCGTCCTAACCACACAATCATACAATCACAGAGATTTACCTCGTCTTAAATCCACCCTGCAGGTCAGTATAATTCATATACATCATGCATAAAATCGATGCACACAACAATTGAAACGCCTTACTCAACTCAATAAATCACAAGAGTCCTGATTATATGGCCAAATTGTTATGACACGTCCCATACCATGTCACCCAATTTTGTCCCATAATCCGGCGCACCTATTTCACTCAAAACATGCGTTCCAATTGATAATTACGCCCCTCTAGGGTACGGCCTACTTGAAGTTTGGCGGTCTACTAGCGTAGCTAGGCATTGTCTTACCTCATTGAGCATGGCTACGTCTCTCAAAGACAGCTTTCCTACGACCTACTTGAAGTTCGGCGGTCTACTGGCGTAGCCAGGCATCGTCTCACCTCATTGAGCACGGCTACGTCTCTCAAAGATGGCTTTCTCGAAGGAGTATAAGTCCAGACTCTACTGCGACCCAAATCCCATATAAGGTAACGTCTAGCATAAACGCTTAGGACGAGTTCTTTTAACCAACACACGACAATTTAATCTCGGCCCAGGACATCGTGCATTACACTCAAATGCCTCAATTAAATTAGTGATCCTGATTTATTTTCTTCGTATTAAAAACACTCGGTGAAAATAGTCGTGTGTGGGTACACGGTCAAATTAGATCTGGAAAATTCATGACATTCTTTTTAAAATCACACTGGTTTATATAGTATAAGAAACCATTTTTGGTGTTAAAACCCGACACCGGGGATTTTATGAATAAATATCAAAATTCACAAATTTTGGAATAATTGATCAAATTTCCAATCAACACTCAATTGGCACAAATTAACACTCAATTGTAGAAATTAACTACACCATTGCAATTAGCACGAAATTCGATCACCGGCTATCCGGTCTTATTTCCAGAAAATATTTAATAATTAAATAATTACCAAAATTAATTAAATAATTCAATTTAAATTATAAAAAAGCTAACTTAAGCCGGAAATGCCCAATTAAATATCGAAACCGGCCCGAGAAAATTACCGAATCAATTTAGATAAATAATACATCTTATCTAGTCCCTAACTAAGTCGTTCTAACCACCTAACATGCACAATTAACTAATTAAATTACTAATATAATCTAACTAACCACCTAATCCCTAATTAACTTAAACTAAACACCCATTAAACGTCATTAGCTTGCTAAGTAGAGTTTAGTGCATAAACTCACCAGTTTAGTGCGAAAACCGATTCATCACGACGGCGATGCGACGGCAGCCGAAACTCGAACTTTCGACGGCGTCAACAGACACTTGGACCGGGCCAAAAAGGCCTTGCAAGCCCACAACAAATTTGATGGGCTTTGTTGAATTCGTGGGCCGAAGCTCACAGGCTGAAGACGGGCTAAGCCTGGCTGAACTTGCGGGCTTCAAATGGGCTGGGCTTACAGACTGAAGATGGGCCGAATGTTGGGCTAAGCTGTTGTAGGCGCGACTTCAACTAGACTAGGCTGGAAGACACAACTGCTGACTTCGTGGGCTTGGCTGCACGAGCGAGTTGGGCCGAACAAGGAAGCACCAAGGATCAATGAAGGCGGCTTCGATGCACAGGAAAACACGAGCTACAGGCTCAGTGAGGTGGTTGGCGCCAGGAGGGGAGCTCGTGGGGTTGACGCTGGGGGCTTCGGACGTGGCAGCGTGAGAGGGGAAATGGAGCAGCAAGCATCAACGGTAGGGCTTCACGGGCGAGGGGTTGACTGGGCGTGCGAAGGAGAAGAGAAATGGTGCTTCGGTGGTAGAGGGGACAGAGGTTGGTGGAGGACGTGGGCTGCGTGGAGAATAGGAGCTACAGTCTTCGTTGCTGGGCATTGACCGAAGGAGATGGAGGCTCGAACGTGTGGCAGCAGATTGGCGTGAGGAACGATGGAGATGCGGCTAGATCTGTGAGGCTGGCAGGATACTCGGGCACTGCAGGGGTTTGTCCAAGGAGGGCTCGAGCAGAAGAACAAATGAAAGAAGAAGAGATAGAACAGAGGGGTTGGGGAAGAGATATGCTTGACGGATAGAAAGAAAGAGGGAAGAGTGTGAGAGAAGCTAGGGGGAAAAGAGGCAAAAGTCAAACAACTTATCCAATTTCATAAATGCTTGGGGACATTGTGATATGCATGTAAAAGTTATAGGCACGTCGATGAAAAGCTCATTTCATCTCATCGAAATCAGATTTAAAAATCAGGATGTCGCATTTTTTTAGCAAATTGCGCACCTACCATGCACATTACAAAGCAATATCAAAACTCATTTAACCCAATTCCAGAATTTAACAAACTTATAAGAGAATGAGTTACATATGCTTCAACATTTCACAATAATATCAAAATAAATATTGATGGTCCAATCCATTGATTAATCTCATTAATTCACATGCCAATGGCCCATTTCATTGGTTAATCTCATGCCACACATCAATGATCTATTCCATTGATCCATTTATCATAATCTTAGACTTTCTTCATATGCTAGACATGAAGGACCCACTAAGAATTACAATCTACAATTGCCATTACCTTGCTGAACAATTTACTCCTCTCAAAAGCAACAGGGAAAGAATTTTATGTATATCTCGAGAAAAAGCGCGAACAGCTATCCACAGATTGCAGACAGCCATGAAGGAAACAAAAGCATAAGCTGCACTAGCCAGAACAACACAACACTTATAGAGGAACATGACAAGATGGTTGGTTTTCAGTATATAGCAACAATATCCTCGTCACTAAGCTACCCCACGGAGCCCCAACGTCGCTTGCAACTTTGACAGCTAGGGAACTTTGATAGCGGGACTCCTCGGTGTCTAGCTTGGCAAGGCTTGCTCGCAATGGGTGGCTCCTTGGTGGCTGCTCGCAACCTTGGAGTAGTAAAGCAGGAGGCGTTGGGATGTGCAAAACCAAACGAAACCCGAGCTGCGTTTGATGTTCAGTGTTGTACTTTAACTAGTACGTCCATGATGGAGTGCGATTGGATTGCACCGTATCGTCTTGATACGTTATGATGAAAAGATATCCCTTGAAAGGGTACGGAGGGAGATGTATAGGAGTCTCCCGAAGACAATTGTCAGAACGGTTGTAGAGCATACGATCAGAAAATCATCTCATTTGTTTGTTCCATTTCCATCAAAGGGAGAATGCGTTCCATTTCACTTTTACAAGAACAATCGGCATTTACGCTATAGAAATCGGGTGCTTTCCTTGTGATTGCATTCAAACCAACGTGAGGTGGTGTTGTTCGTGATTCATCCGCAATTCAATGTTCATTCTAGGGTTAATTGTTGATTGCGCATTGAACAAAGGTAAGTCGTCTTCCGCCGACTTGAATTCTATCATTAGTATCAGAGTCCGGCTGTGATTTCTGCCTTGTTTTTCATTGTGTTTTCTCATTTACCATTTGATATCAAGATCAAGAGATTGTATTCTACACTGTTTTGATATTTATTGGTCGGAATTGCAATTTGAAAACTCGAAATCGAATCGAAGTGAAGAACGGGTTCGGGGTCGCGTGCATCCATGTGGTTTTGGCCAATTTTCGAAATATTTTTTCGGCCAAAATCAATTTTCAAATATACAAAGTGAAAGTGCTCGTTGAGATGAGTCCGACGACCACCGCCGGAGGACGCCAGACGCGGCCAGAAGTCGCTGCGCATGGGACCCACGTGCTTGACACGCTAGGCACACCAGCGAACCGACGCATGATGTCACGCGCTGCGTTGGTGAACCGACGTGTGAGCGTCACGCGCGTGTCGGCGAAGCGATGCTTGCTGACGTCACAGATGATGTCATCCAATGGTCAGTAACCGCTAGGATGACGTCATCGATGACGTCACCGACGGCAGAAGTTGGCCGACCTACCCATGACCCGACCCGACCTAAGGTTGACTCGACCCAATCCGTGTCCTGACCCGACCCAAAACCCAACCCGACTGTTGACCGGTCAACCGATCCGGCGGTCAAATCAGTCAGACTGGTCACCGGTTGGATTGGTCAGACCGGTCACCAGTTGGACCGGCCAAGAGCTTTTTGGAACCCTATGTACACGTATTTTTAAGGTACAAATGCATAGTTTATTCATTTTAGCTTGTATTTTCTTAAGTTTTAGGAAATACAGTAGCTGGCCTGTATGAAAATGATATCAAATATGCTGTGTAAAGCTTGGTTCGATGATAGCATATATATAGTTTAATATACTTGCATTTTTCTAGTTCCAAGAAAATTCGAACAATGGTAGGAAATCCTAGTTTTTTCGTTACATGTTGAATTGTGTTTTTTATTGTAGTTATAGCATGATTATTTTTGTACATTGGTTCACATCATGCTATGTTTTTTTGTTAATGGAAAAATGTATAAATTACATGAGGTCGTGTAATTATTTTTCCTAGTGGGAGTTCGTAGGTTGATAGAATTCAAGGGAGTTCTCACCTAGAACTTAAAATTTGCGCAAATTAAACTAATTAATAATAACAATCGTACATAGAAGTTGATTGGGAACATAGTGAACTTTTGTTTTTGTGTCTTTTGTTGAATTATCATTAATTTAGTTTGCCTTTACTGCAAATTAAATATGTGTGTTACTCTGAAAGGTGTGCTAGTATTGATTCTGCGTTTATTATGTCAATGTGTTATAGTAATTGATTATGGCTTCGGCATCCAAGACCGTTGTGGCTGACCTCAATAAGGGTGAGAAGCTGAACGGTGGCAATTATGATACTTAGCACCGAAAGGTTCTGTACATCATTGAGGAGCAAGAGATTTTGGAAACCCTTAACCACACCATGGATGAACCTAAGCATGGAACTTCAGCTCAACACAGGAGAGATTTAGAAGCTTATCAAGCTTGGAAAAAGAAAAATAGTATTGCTCGCATCACGTTGCTGAGCTGTATGCAAAATGATCTCATGTGTGAGTTTGAAAGTTATGAAAAAGCTCAAGCTATGTGGGTTGCCTTGAAAGAAAAGTTTGGGGGTATATCTGCCACTAAGCTGACTCACCATCAAGTTTGACATATTCCGAAAGCGCCCACATGTAACGATGAGGCAGCATCTTCGAGAGATGTCAAACATGATTCGTGAGCTGAAGTCGGCAGGTCACTCCCTTACTGATGAATAACAAGTTCAGGCTATTATAAGGTTTCTTCCTAATAATTTGGAGTATATGAAGATCAATATGGCGCATAATGAGAATATTGTCACTTTTGATGATATTGCGCGTCATTTGGAATTAGAGGATGAGCGCCTAGAGGCTGTGAGATCCTCTACCCATGCTTATGTTACTGAATAGAGTTCGCGCAAAGCTTTGAGCTTCAAGCGCAAAATGAATTCTCAATTCAACAACAAAGGGAAGAAGACTGATCAGGCACCTAAGAGGGCTAAGACCTTCCAACGCAAGAAGCATGGTGGGAAGAAGGACAAGGCCAAAGTGAAGTGCTACAATTGTGGCAAGATGGGTCACTTTGCTCGTGAATACACTGAGCCGAAAAATGTACCCTATTACTCCATTACTTTAAGTAATGCTTTTGTTTCTAGCACTGTAATGTTTGCTGAATCTCATCCAATGTGGATTGTAGACTCAGGAGCAACATACCATATAGCTAGAGACCGAGAAGCATTTATGGAGTATCGTCGGATTCAGCCTGGAAAAAGATAGATATATGTTGGGAATAACTCAAGAGTTGAAGTAAAGAGTATTGGCACATGTAAATTAATCTTACGTGGTGGTCGAAACCTATTCCTACATGATGTCCTTTATGCTCCAGATATTCGACGAAACTTGGTCTCTGTAGTTGTTCTTCTTAGCTTAGGTTATGTATTGAATTTTCATGGTGATTGTGTTGACATTTCGTTTGGAACAGTTTATTATGGTTCGGGTCATGTATTGAATGGTTTTATGGTGTTAGACATTGACTATGATCAGTACAATGTTAATGATAATGGTTGTTTTTCTTTAATTGCATCTTCTAATAATGTTGAGATCAATGCAAGTACTTGGCATAATAGATTAGGTCACATTGGGTTGCAAAGAATGCAAATATTAGCTAGAAAAGGCCTTTTAGGATCACTCGCTAATGTTGATCTACCCGTATGTGAACATTGTCTTGCGGGAAAAGCAACTAGAAAACTATTCGGTAAAGGGACTAGAACCGAATTTTCATTGCAACTTATACATTTTGACATTTGTGATCCTTTGAATGTGAGGGTGAGGCATGGAGCCTCATATTTCATCACTTTCATAGATGACTTCACGCGTTTCAATTATGTCTTTCTGATCTCCCATAAGTTAGAAGCATTAGGTTGCTTTAAACGATATATAACGATGGTAGAGAATCAGTTGAACAAAACAATAAAGGCATTGAGAACCGATCGCGGACGTGAGTATCTATCGGAGCAATTTAAGGCTCTTTGTGATGAAAAATGAATTATATGTCAATTGACTATTCCTAGTACTCCATAACAAAATGGAGCAGCTGAGAGAAGGAATAGAACCCTATTGGAAATTGTTAGGTCTATGATGGCGTAAGCAAATTTACCTATCTCCTATTGGGGAGATGCGTTATTGACTGCTGCCTATGTACTTAACTGAGTACCCTCAAAATCGGTCACTTCCAGCCCTTATGAATTATGGATTGGTAGGAAACCAGACTTAAGTAGTCTACCTCCATGGGGATGTGCGGCTTATATTCATGATTCTTTCCACAAATATGGCAAATTAGGTCCTGAATGGAAGAAATGTATATTTATAAGATATTCTGAACACTCCAAAGGGTACATGTTCATAGGTGAACAAGCTGATGGAAGTGTGACCGAAATGGAGTTACGAGATGTCACGTTTTTGGAGAACGATTTTCCTAATAGAGGTGATATTGATAATGATTTCCAATTATATGAGATGGAAGATGCTAATAACACACCCACTAATGTTGTAGAGGGAAGTGAAGATTTACCTCAACACACAAGACCTAGTGGGAGTGTCGCATCGCCTGACGAATTGAATTCAAGAGAAATTCAATTGCATAAAAGTAATCGTAAAAGTATTATTCGTCATCATTTTGAGATTGAAGGGGAAGCATTTATGATTGCTCAAAAAGATGATGTCAAGCCTAAAACTGTTCAAGAGGCTCTCTCATTCTCTGATAAGGAAGAATGGAGAAAGGTTTTGGAAGATAAAATGGAGTCAATGAGGACAAATCATATCTAGGACTTGGTTGATCTACCACCCAATTGCAAGGCCATTGGAAACAAGTGGGTCTTTAAGATTAAGCGAAGGGCGGATGGATTCATTGAAAAGTATAAGGCTCGTCTTGTAGCGAAATGTTATACTCAACAAGAGGGTATAGACTATGAGGAAACATTTTCACCAATCGTAAGGTTTGCCTCAATACGCTTTATTCCAGCCATCGTTACACATTTGGACCTTGAATTACATCAAATAGATGTAAAGATGGCATTTCTCAATGGAGAACTAGATGAGGAAATTTATATGAAGCAGCCAATAGGTTTCATAGCTAAAGGTCAAGAGAATAAAGTTTGCAAGCTTCATTGCTCAATATATGGTCTTAAGCAATCATCTAGACAGTGGTATTTTCGTTTTCATCGAGCCATAACCACTTTTTGTTTCACGATAATCGAGGAAGATCATTGTGTATATGTCAAGCGGTCCGAAGATAAATTTGTGATTTTATCACTTTATGTGGACGATATTCTATTGGCTGGAAATGACAAAGTTTTGGTTATTACCATAAAAGAATGGTTGTCCTCCAATTTTGAAATGAATGATATGGGAGAAGTTGCTTATATATTAGGAGTTAAGAGCGAAAGAGATCGATCGAGGAAACTCCTTACTTTATCACAAGAGTCTTATATAATAAAGATTCTTGAGCTTTTCAATATGCAGCATTATAATCCCATTGATACCCCTGTCATGTAAGGTGAAGGCCTAAGTACGAAGATGTGTCCTAAAACTCCAGTAGAAATTAAAATGATTGAAACTGTTCCTTACACTAGTGCGGTCGGGAGTTTGATGTATGCTATGATGTGTACTCGACTCGACATATGTTATGCCGTGGGATTGGTGAGCCGATATCAATCAAATTCCGGTCAAGCACATTGGAAAGTAGTGAAGAGGATCCTAAGATACTTGAAGGGCACCATGGACTATCGACTTTGTTACCAAGGGAGTGATTTGCGCCTATTAGGCTATTGAGATGCCGATTGAGGTGGAGACCTAGATGAGCGTAAATCGACTTCTGGATATGTGTTCTTGCTCAATAGAGGTGCAATTTCTTGGAATAGCAAGAAACAGACATGCACGGCCTTGTCTACGATGAAGGCAGAATTTATTGCATGTTCTGCTGCAGTGTAAGAAGCAGTATGGCTAAAACGTTTCTTGGAAAATTTAGCCATTATCACTGAGGTTCCAAGACCGGTGATAGTTTATTGCGATAGTCAAGCAGCTATTGCCTATGTAAAGGATCCCAAGTATCATGGAATGACGAAGCACATTGACATAAAGAACAACTTCATAAGAGATATAATAGCGCAAAAATAAATGATCCTACAATACATTTCAACCAATAGAATAATTGCTGATCCATTTACGAAGGCCATTCCTAGACACATATTTTTGACCCACAACACGTCACTAGGATTGCGTAGAATGTGATATGTGTTATTGTAGATGATAATTAGTTTATGTATATGTGGACATATGTAATGTATTTATTTGTTTATTAGTGACTTGATGTTTTATTAATAAGTACAAATCCATCATGAGATTAGCACAAGCACACATATTATTGAAAGGTATGTCAGTAGGCAATGATTGGCTCACTCACACGAGCAATCGCCTTAAGTGCTATAGTTAGCATGTTGAGATGAGACGTTATGTACAAATGAATGCTGATGAGCAAGTTTGGTACGTAAAATGATATATCGCCTTGATTGGAGTCAAGATGAGGTCTGTGATTTATTTATAATAAGACCAAACATGATAGTCCCACAATCATTTATGCCTGAAAGATGCCGGATGCGAGTACTTAATTAGGCGCTATAGAAAGTGAGCTGATATAGCACTCGAGCTAAACATGAGTACGTGAGAAGCACGTGATTATGTTTAGGCTAAGATCCGTATAGTAGATATATTTAATAAATGACATACGCTCTTATAGAAAGAGAAATCCACTATAGCATGTAATTTATATTACATGTGCATTGTACGACCGACAAGAGAATGTGAGTAAAGTTATCCCTACTTACTCGTCGTGTGAGCCCTTGAGGTAATTTATGATTTACCTCATTTTGTGTCATATGTTACTTCTGACTATGTTCTCGAAGTGAAAGACCAATATTGCTACTTTAGCATGTTATCGGCGGTCATGAATGGATATGGCCTTATGGGACGTGTCTATGAAAGCAGTTGTTCTGAAATGAAGAGAGACACGAGTGCGAAGGAAGACTTTTGTTGTTTTACATCTATCACATGTATTTACTAGTCGACCAATTATATCACCCTCTGTGGTTGCGGATATAATTGTAAATACATGATTTTTTTTTAGCATAGTCAAGTATAGCTTTTAAGGGATAGATATACTTGGACTGATGTAACAAAATATGTCTGGGGCACTGTGAGACATTGATTATTTATTTCTTTTCGGGGTTGTAGCCATTATGTCATTCCTAACAGGTGCATAATTTGATCTCCCAAGTGCAGGTGTACTCACTGATCGCACAGCTTACTTACCAGTATGAATTATTTTGTAAAGTTGATGAATGTTGAATGCCTTAAATTCTTGATAGAGCGCTATCAAGCCTATCATGTCCGAGTGGGAGATGTTGTACTTTAGCTAGTACGTCCATGATGGGATGCGATTGGATCGCACCGTATTGTCTTGATACGTTACGATGGAAATATATCCCTTGAAAGGGTACGAAGGGAGTTGTATAAGAGTCTCCCGAAAACAACCGTTGGAACAATTGGTAGAGCATACGATCAAAAAATCCCCTCATTTGTTTGTTCCATTTCCATCAAAGGGAGAAGCGTTCCATTTCACTTTTACAAGAACAATCGGCATTTACGCTGTGAAAATCAAGTGCTTTTCTTGTGATTGCATTCAAACCAACGTGAGGTAGTGTTGTTCGTGATTCATCCACAATCCAACGTTCGTTCCGGGATTAATTGTTGATTGCGCATCGGATAAAGGTAAGTCGTCTTCCGCCGACTTGAATTACAACATTCAGTAAACCCGTAAAAAGAAAAGGAACAATTTATTACGCATTGCTACGAAGCTTGCAGGTGCGGCACAAATCTCCATGGAAGGTCTTCCCGGGCTGCCTTCGATGGCGCGAAGAAGAGATAATAAGGTGCAAGAGCGGCAACGAAATCACAATGAGTGATTCTATAATGAGCAAACCCCTTTTTGTCTTCTTCTTGCCACCCTTCTCTCTCTTTCGTCTTTCTTTCTTCCTTGGCCTTTCTATGTGCAGATCGTGTGGAAACCCAGCAAACAAGACTTGAAGGACGGCTTGAGGGCGTGGCCTTGCAAATTTGATGAGCGATCACCAGGAAGAAAAAGATCGTGAACTCAAGCATGCATCTTTCGTCTTGCGAAGGCCTTCTTCCTTCTTTCACGCCTTTTATCTTTCTCACGCGTTTGTCTCTCTACATGTTTGTGAGATTCCGTTTTTGCCAACCTAAAAGAGAGTCCCTTTCCCTCGTCTGCAAAAGGTCCCTTTTATATGGAGAGGGTTCGAACTTCAAGGAAAGAAAACAGATTTCGTTTCCTCTTATATTGTTCAAGATCAAATTTGCTATGTGCGTGATATTACCTCTTACCAAATACTTCTTTCCCAAGAACATGCCTCCTAAGCCGATTTCCTTGTCAAGTGGATTTTTCAAAATACTCATCGGTGCTACCAATTATCGACCACATAAAAGATAATGGCCCAACTTGATTGATTATTTTACTTTATGGGTTTAGCCCAATTAATCTTATTAAGCTCAAAACTCTCATGTATTAGTCCATCTACTGCAGTCCAATATAAATGCAAACTATAAACTATATAATAAATGCTCGTAAAACTATATGCTATGTAATTAATTTTAATCTTTTTGTAGTTAAAAATTAATCCATAATATTCTAGCAATTAATAAGTAATTTGGTCACCAAAATTTATGTGTCAACACATGCCAACCTCAAAGTTATATCAAAACTGAGATCCTAGGAAATCAATTCTGAAGTGAATAACGAATGGATTTATCTAGCCTATTTACTTTGCACAATGAACTCATCGCACAAAGGAGCTAATCTTGATCTCTCCAATTTTATAGAACAACGAGTTTGAATAAAGAATGTAAAGTAGTGATTTAAAAAATTGGAGTAAATTTATAAAAGGTTTGGAATAAATTGGAAAAACCTTTACCTTTTGAGCTCTCTCCAATTTTATTTTATTTTTTTGAAATTTCTGAGCAAAGAAATGAAAACCCTAAGCTGAGTAGAAAACTTGAAAGAGAGATGAGCGGTGATTTGGAAATATTAAATGGAGGTGATAGCAGAGGCAACGAATGAGGTGGCCACGTGGTTTGTCGGACGAGAGAGAGCAAATTTGTTAATGTGAAGAAAAACAAAATACCCTTCAAAATATATCCCCAACTTCATAAATGAAAGCAAAAAACTACACAGTTTGGAGTAAATTGGAAAATATGCACCTTTTGAGGTGGAGGTGGCGACATGGTAGAGAGTAGAGCATCGTTGCATGAGTCAGGAAGGGAAGAGAGAGAGAGAGCAGAACGTCATCGAATAAGGTTTTAGAGAGAGAAAGATGGAGAAGGAGAGATGAGCAATGATTTGGCGACAATGGAGGTTACAGAGTCGAAGGCAATGGTGGTGGCATGATTCGTAGGACAAGAGAAGAGTGAAGAGAGAGAGAGAGAGAGAGAGAGACTGTGGGGGTGGAGAGAGATGCACTTGAGAGTTTGAAATTTAGTGGGTCCACATGTTGGGAGTGTGTAATAGAAGCTCGTACCTTCATCATCAACCCAAATCCGAGCCCGTTGATATATTCGGTTGGACCAACCTTCTCAAAAGCTTAAGCCAATGAATTATAGGCTAGCTAGGATATATTAACTGCTCCACACCACATCAATTCTACGACGTGAGACTTTTTTAACACAACTCACTCACATGTTCATCCTAATAATCTCTTCCTCACGTGTGGGCTCAATGTTAGGCTCACTCCCTCTTAATTCAAGTATCTTTCTGCACCAACTTATGGGCTGACGTTGCTACACCACAACGCTCACCTACCTAGGAACTGCAATTATCAGCTATGATACCATTTGTTGGGAGTGTACAACGGAAGCTCAATACCTTCATTAGGGGAGGTCACCAACAAGGAACCCAAATCCCAGCCCGTTAATATATTTAGTTGCACTTACCTTCACTCAAAAGCTTAAGCTAATTAGTTATAGGCCAACTAAAATATATTAACTACTCCACACTCCATCAATTCTTTGATTTGAGACTTTTCCAATACAATTCACTTACATGTGCATCCTAACATGGCACGGCTCGCATGGTGAGTGAACTAGTATTCTGCTGACATGGCATCATTGTAATATGCAATATCTCTCCTGTCCAAGCCATGTTGAGATATATGCTCCGAACCATCAAATGCTTGGGCTCCGCACATGACTTGTCATTGCGTGTGCTTAGTGCACTCACTCAACCATGCAACAAATGTAGTTCACCTAAAAAAAACCCATCATATCCGATTGCTCATTAAACTCACCCCACCATGCAAAACCCGTCATATCTGATTGCTCATTATCCTCATTCGCCATACATTGAATAATAGGTTTTTCACTTTAGTATATATATAAAAGATTTACCACAAGAATATTGCATAAAACAGTAAATCAAGTCAATCACATATGCGAAAACAACATTGTATCTTGTGAGAAAAATGAAAAATTTTCAGAGATTTTGCAATGTGATTGTCCATAGACCGAGCTTATCTAAGATTTTTCCACTTTTGATGGTTAAGTGTTGGAAGACAACTAGGTGAGTTTTTTGAAGAAATGAAATTGCCCCTAATAATTGGCGGGCTTGCTAAAATGAGCTGAATTAGGGCTGATGACAACACAACCCGATAAAATATGTTAGGGCACATTTGGTAACCATTCTATCCTAAGAATAATTTTTGCTCAAAAATGATTTTCTTGATTCTGTTCTTAGGAACAATTTTTGAGTTTTTGAAAGTGCTTGGTAACTGTCTGAAATTTTTATTTCAGAGATAGAAATGTGTTTGGTAGGATTCTTAAATTTTCTTGTTTCTTTTAATTTTTTAATACTTTTATTATATTTTTGTGACAGCCTAATTTTCTAATTCTGTTTTCAATTGAATAAGTTGAGCTTTTCGTCGACGCACCTATAGTCTTTTACTCTGAGCTGATCACTCACGAGATAACTAGTTTATCCGGTGAAGTCGTTAAGGGATTTTGACGCAATGGACTTGAGAATTCAACTAGAAATCGACTGCTCGACCGTGCTAATTTACAAAGGTCATTACGGCACCGTCAAAATTGATCAAAGACCTGAGATAGGTCGATTCGATAGAGGTATGTGATTAAAGTGTGGGTGATTCTAGTTAATTGCAAAATTCTCGTTGAACGACACTAAACTGATTTTTTTGTCATTTCTGTACCCTATGCCCAAAATTAAAATCTCGAGATTTTCACGACAACCGAGAGTGGCCAATGGGTCGAAGATGTACAATGTGGTTCGAAAATAATCGACCACAAGTCATTTGCACCTAAAATTCCTAAAAGCTAACCGGTAAGTTAAGTCATGCTAAAATCACGCCTGATTGAAATTAATCGCGAAATTTAATCCGATTTCAAAAATTAAAAGTTCTGCCATGTCACAATTTATTCTAGGAATGTCAATTCATCCTTTCAAGACTTTTCGATGAACCCGAATTTTTGGTGGAAAATTCAAATTCAACAATTCAAGTTGAGAAAAATTGGAAGGACCGCTTTTAAATGAGTTTCTAGCCTTCAATGTGGAACGATTAGTTAAGGGAAATACAAGGAATTATTTTAGGCCTTACCATTGTTACATGAGGCCATTAAATTGCAAATTATTAAGGTGAAAAGTTAGTGCAAGGGGCTGCAAATTCGGAGCACCAAATGTTAGGGAGAATTTCACCTTCAAGTGGGTCTTGGTTGTGGAAGATAAGATCACTTTTGAGTGGTAGGACCCTTGACTATGAGAAGGGCCAAGAATTCCATGCCACAAGACTAAGGGGCTTGGCACTGAAGAGGTAGAACCCTCATTTGGCCTTGACTTCCCCTTCTTTCCCTTTCCCCCTCCGTTCGTGCCTCTTTCCCCTCTCACTTGGCCGAACTTATCTCTCTCTCTTTCCCTTTTCTTTTCCTTTCCTTTTTCCTTTCTTTTCTTCTCGCCAGCTCCCTTGTCCTTGCCTCCTTCTTGTTGCTTGACTCTGCTTTTGTTTTGCCAACCAGACAGCAACACAAAAATAGAGCAGGAAGGAACTTTGCTCTGTACTGCTTGTTTTCGACCAGCACAGCCACCAATCGGTTAGCCTATGCCCCTCATGTTTTGGTTTTCACTTTCGTGGTCCCTAGCCGTCGCTCACTCCCCTCCACTGGCAAGCCGTCGCCCCTCCAAATCCAGCGCACCACCTTTATCCCTCCTCTAGAAATTATGCTCCTTTGTACCTAGTTGTTGCAGCCACCTTTCCGCCGTTCCTCCACCGCAACCAGCTGCCAACCCTTCACCCGTTTCGGTCCACCAACCTACTCGGAACCTGTAGCCTCTTCACCTCTGCTGCCGCCCCATCACAGGGACTCCAACAGCTCCGATCCAGCCCTCCGGACAGCTAGCAACTCCCACCATGCTGCTGTCTCACCCTCGCTACCCCCATGCGAAGTTTAGCCGGTTGCGACCAACAAGGAGGACCGCACCTCAACAGTGAGCTGAGAGCCTTGCAGGCTTGCTTTGGGCCAACTGGACCTTCCTTGGCGTCACCCGAGACCCAAGGTTTGCTCGCCGTCGTGCCGCCGTCGCCAAGAGTTCTCTAATTCACAAATTAGGTGAGTTAACCTCCTAAATTTTGCTTAGGGGTTAATTACACTTATTAAGAGTTAGATTAGGCTTAAGTGTGTTTAGTAATTAGTCTAAATTAGAGTAAATACTAGTTAGTTAAGTTAGTTGAGTGAACTAGGTGGTTAGTCTAGTTGGTTAATTTAGTTCGGCCATTTAGTTAAGAATTTTATTTTATTAGTTAGAACGGTTAGTTTAGGAAGTTAGTCTAATAGATTAATTTAGTTAGTATATTTAGATAATTAGTTAAGATTATGATCAATTTAAATTGGTAGTTTAAACATTAATTAATTAAATAATTAATTTAAATGGTTTAATTATAATTTAATTAATTATTTAATATTTCAGAAATTATACCGGGATAGCCGGTCACCGGAATTTCGTGCTGATTTCAGTGGTATGCTCAGTTTATACAATCAACTGTTAAATTGTGCAGTTGAGTGATGGTTGTTGATTTGGAGCATTTATTTCAAATGGTGGAATTTACCGGGTGTCGGGTTTTAACACCAAACAATGGGACTTTAAAAGAGATGATATTAAATTTTCTGGTTCGATCTAACCGTGTACCTACACACAATTATTTTACCGTATATTTTTAATATGAAGAAAATATGCCAAGTTCACCATTTTAATCAAGACATTTGAATGCAATGCACGGTATCCTTGGCCGAAATTGAGTGAGTGCGTGAATGATATGAGAACCCGTCATGAGCCTTTGGGGTTGGACGATACTCCTTCGGGAATGCCCCAAGTCAACTTATGCTGGTCGCAGTGGAGGCTGGACTGATGCTCCTATAAGGAATGCCGTCTAGATATAGATGTTGCCATGCTCGGTGATGCGAGACGATGCCCGGCTATGCCGGAAGACCGCTGACTGTTGAGTTGGCCGTGGCCGGTAAGTCGTAATCAATTGGGACGCATGAATGATTGAAATTGAGGTGCCTGATTAGGAGACGAAATTGTGTAGTGCGGTATGTGACGTGCCATAACGGTTTGGTTTGATAATCGGGACCCTTGTAATTGTGGTGATGTAGGTTGAGACGTCCCGATGATGAATGATTTCAATGCAATTATATGTTATTTGAACTGTACTAACGTGTAGGAGAGGACTGGGGCGGGGTAAGTCTTCAAGGATATGTGGTTAGATTACCCTTGGGTGTATTTCTCTCATAATCGAGATTTAGGATGTAAACTCGCTGAGACGTCGTCTCACCCCGTCATGGGCTTAAATTTTTCAGGCCTTTAAATGGAGGATCGCCAGGTGAGGTACGATGTTCCGCAGATAGTGGATTTTAGGTTTTTTTTACTACATCCCCTACTGGGTTTTAACAGGCCTTCCGTTGGGACTGGGTAGAGGGTGGTAGCTCACCCTATGGATATCGAGACATCTGACAGTGCCGTAGTGGACTCTGATCCCATGGACGAGGAGCTTAGTGCGTAGATAGCCTAATAGCTCTTTTTTTTTTTAAATAGACTCATGTTGTTTTAGACTCTTCTATATATAAACGCTGTTGTTTGATAAGTGTGCTTTGTGAAAATTGCATCCTACGTTTCTATCTCACTTCTGTGTTGTCTGAGAGTTATTACGCTTTCACATGTGCAATAAAATGAATGAGTTGGCGACAATTCCTGGGACATTGCAAATTTTATCGACCAACGAGAGATGCACACGCGCTTGAGGTTCGGGACGTGACAATTTTTCTTTTTCTTTTTTCTCTTTTTTCTTTTTCCCTTTCTCTTCTTCCTCCTTCTTTGAGGCTGGTTGCCGACCACTGTCCGGTGAGCTTGCTAGAGACTCGCCTAGCCATCGGCGATGCTAGGCCTCACCCAGCTCGACCTTGCCAAATCTAGCGAGGCTGAGCCTTGCGGTGGCCTGGCAAGGCTTGGGTGAGGTCGAGCTAGCCTAGCTCTGGCGAGGTTGAGCTCGCCTAGCTAAGGCGAGGCCTCACCTCGCCAATCAGAGCTTGACCTTGCCTAGATTTGGCGAGGTCGAGCTCGCCCAGCCAAGGTGAGGTCGAGTCTTGCCAGTCAGAGTTTGAGCTCACCTAGATCTGTCGAGGTCGAGCTTGCCCAGCCACTAGTGAGGCTCGAGTTGACGAGCCCCGCCATGTTTCGTCATCGCCCGGTGCTAGCGATGCTCCAGTGAGGTCACTAGCCCTCATCTGGTCGATTGCCGGCCATGGCCAAGGTCGGCGATTGGCCAAAAGGAAGAAGAAGGAAAGCAAAGAGAAGAAGAGGAAATAGAAAAGAGAAGAGAAAAAAAATTAGACTTGATTTTAGGAATTGTTCCCAAAAACAAGAAGTAAACTTTTTTCTATTTTTTGATTATGTTCCAAATCTATTTTCAGGAACAAAAAAAAAATGGATTTTTGCTCCCTCGAATAAAAAAATTTATCAAACGAATATCTATTCTTATTTTGTTCCCAGGAACAAAATAATAGAATGAATTATTCTCGGGAGTGTTACCAAACAGGCCCTGAGTGACTCGGCACAGCATTGTCCTTGAATGATACGGATAAGCGATCTATTTTTCGAACAAATGATCAAGATAATACACTTTTTCAGCATATTCCTACCTATAAGAAAGAAGTCAATAGTGTTCATTTGACATGGAAAGCAACATCCGCAATCACAGATAATAAAAGCACTAAAAACAAAAAGTAGATATCCATCCAAGTATATCTTGTGACATGACACAAACTACCAAAGTCAAATATTTCTTCAGTCTTTATCCAGATAATATGTCCAAGAATAGCTGATCAGGCAAATACGGAAGATATCTTTCTTCAAAGGTGGTAAGAAAGTAAAGATTCGCGCTTTGAAATGAGCTTTATTTTGGGTTAGTTTAATCATCAACGGTGGTGAGCAGCAGAAGATCTATTGGTTCACACAAATATATAACTGAACCATGTCACCGTCACCAATCTTTATTAATCTCTCTGACGTGGAGACCAAATAGTCGGTAGCGAAAATAGTTCTTTGTTTTCCTTTCCCGGGCTTGAGTAGACAAAGCATAGCTGCCTTTCACTTTTTAAAATGTGTTTTGGAGCATCTGGAAATTCATAGTTGTTCTTTAATTTTCTTGTGGAGCTAGATCGATTAGTTTCCTGGGGTTGCTTCAAAAGATAAACATCTTCATCAAACGATGTCTTTTAGTTGTCTGTACAATGGAAGTCTGGTAAACATATGGGTTCTCAAGCTATACAAACATTAGCGTTCTAGTTTTGATGCCTAACTGAAACTAGAGCTCAAAACTACCACATGACATGAAACTTGTGCTGCAACTCTCCATTGCCTGTTTGCCATGGTGGAAGTCCATGAAACCAAAATGATTCAATGAAGTTCACCAAGAAAAATGAATATACCACCCAAACAAAGAAGGCATCAATTTGTTACAAAGATCTTTGTTTTTCAAAAGCTTTTGATTATTTCAGTTTACAAGATCTAGGAACAGCAATTGCCTCGAAGTCCAACCGGAAATCTTGTGGTAGGATTACAACACAATAAACATGCCAAAACAGAAGAAAGTCCGTGTTTTTACGGAGTGAATCAGACGTACTTGTCTATCAGTAGCATCCAAATGCAACGTCAACCAGTCACGGGGGTTGCTATCAGGCAAAGAGGAGTTCTTTTGAAAGTCGTGAGGCCGTAAGCTTCTTCCATGTCAATATCTTCAACACTCATGCCTTCAGGCTGTTTCCAATCGAACCGATGAAGGAGATTCGCCAATGCAAGCTCAACTATCACCACACCGAAGTTTATGCCAGGGCATCCCCGCCTGCCAGAACCAAATGGCAGAAACTCATAGTTCTGTCCATTGAAATCGATGGAGCTGCTCAAAAACCTCTCGGGCCTAAACTCTTCTGGGTTTTCCCAACTTTTTGGGTCTGTGGATATTGCTGTCAAATTGATGAATACAGTTGTTCCTCTAGGAATTTCGTATCCCTTTATCTTGCAATCCTCGATCGTCGCTCTTGGAATAAGAAGAGGGAGTGGTGGATGGAGTCTTAATGCCTCTTTGATGACTGATGTTAGGTAAGTGAGTCCTAGAAGGTCACTCTCTTCAACCTGTAACTTCCCTTTTGCTGCTTCTCGAACCTCTTCTTGTGCTTTTCTCATCATAGATGGATGGCGGGCAAGTTCTGTCATTGTCCAAACTAGAGTGGCTGCTGCGGAATCTGTTCCTGCATTGAACGTGTCCTGAAATAAAATCCCAGGCAATTAGTCCCAATCGTTTTCTGTTTTGACCTAGTTTGTAACAGAGTGATAAGAAGTGAACAGAAGGAAACATATAATGGACAAATAGGGCAAAGAGGAACATACAGTTAATACGCCTTTTATCTGTTCGCCTGTGAGGGCAATCATTTGATTTGGATCCCTTTGCAACCGAAGCAACACGTCAACAAGATCTTCGTGATCGGGTTTAGGCCTTTTAGGGTCTCGGTGCTCCTCAATCACTTCATTGTACAACTTGTCTAACTCACTGAAGTTCTTTTCAACCTTTGCCTTGAACCCATTGAGCCTGTTAAACCAAGCTATCTGCGGAAACAGATCTGCAACACAAAAACCCCCTGCAATGCTCTGTGTTTCGCGAAGCATCTCGTGAAATTTGCTCTTTACACCGCCATCTTCAGCCTGCCATTTCTTACCAAAAGTCACTCGGCACACGATGCTGTTAGCCAATAGAAGTGCCAATTCACCAATGTTGACGGGACCTGGAGAAGAAGTGATTGCGTCAAGCATGAGCTTAACCTCTTCCTTCCTCACAGATTCGAACAACTGAACTCTCTTGCTGCTCAGGAGTTCTAGGATCACTATTTTCCTGAGCTCTCTCCAGGAATCGCTGTAGGCACCAAAACTCACATCAGAACAATTGTATGTTAACTTCTTCACCGCATAAAAGGTGGGTCTGCCGGAGAAAGCACGGTCATGGGCCTTGAATACTTCTCTGGCGACTTCTTCGGATGAGATGACTAAAGTGGGAATAGAGCCGAGCTGCAGAAACATGATCTGGCCATACCGTTTCGAGAGTTGAGCTAGCGAACGGTGAGGCAAGGAGCCGAGCTGGTGCAAATTCCCGATGATCGGCAACTTCCTAGGGCCGGGAGGGAGATTCCTAGATGCTTTTCTCTTCTTCTTAGTATCAATTAATAAGACTAGTGACAGAGGTACCGCAAGAGCGCATATGAGGGCCACAACAAGTTGAAGAAGACTCATGGCGTGAAATCCTCGCAAAAAATTATGAGCGATAAAACCAACGTATGAAGAGGTTTCTCATAAGAGGTCCGGTGATTAATAAGTCATAAGGAGATGGAAGTGGGAGATTTACCAGAGAGAATCGGAAGATCCGGACGCGTCCGCCATTCTAAGATTTAGAATAAGCCCGATACATTCATTTCGATCGCGGTTGAAAACTTCTCGACCGTGATGCACCTCCAACACTTTCTGTGGAGTTATTACACGGTACGTGGGTCCATTTAACTGGCTTGCGTACATCACGGAAGATGGTGACATTGGGGTTTGAAGATGGCACCCGGTGAACAGAAAAGCTAGTTGACTCATTGGCCGTAAATGAATTTAATCACACAGGAAGATAAGTACCCCTCGCATTGTTTAATTGGAAACAATTCTTAAGTGAAGTTCCAAACACGCCTTCCTTTTTTTATTGCATTCCTGGTTGATATAGCTATGACTCTGTTGTTATGTTTTGACACGGAAGCCCAGCTCGCTCTTTACAATTGAATCATGAGCGAGAGAAATTGACGGAGGATTAAAATGAGGAGTGATAAAGGACGCAAGAGATTTACGTGATTCAGTCTAAGTGTCGGTACCTGTGTCCACATAAGAGAGTTAGCTGCAAATAATTCACTGATCAATCGAAGAATTACATGGTTATAATCCATACAATTTAGTGTTTTCTGTCCTGAAAGTTACACCTATTACCCTCTTAGTTATTAGGACAAATCTCACCAATAAGCCAAAGAGGGAATCCCTTCTGGTTGGATAAGATAACAGAAGGACCATAGGAGACGTGAGTATATTTTTAGACTGCTTTGTATGAACTTTGGGACATAAAATTTGAGGTATTCCTACTTAGGTGGGGAAGATAAATATTTACCTAGGAACTGGAAGGGGCTGTCTGTGGGGAAGAGAAATATTCACAAAAGAGGGAGTCCTTTCTGGTTGGATAAGATAACAGCAGGACCATTGGGCCACTCAAAAAATACACAAGGACCATATGAGAAAAAGCATAGATAACAAAAGAACCATGCGTCACTTAAAAAACACAATGATTTTGCTCTCTTTTTTTCTTTTTTTCTTTTACTTTGTTTGGTTTTTCTCTTCGTGTCTTCTCACGTGGGAATTACTTCTCCTTTTATAATGCTAAAGACGGAAAAATTGTCCAAAAAATTCTAAATGTATTGTACTTTTACTAGTTTAGTCCTAAACGTTTCAATTTTGGCAATTAAATTCTAAACATTTTCATTTTTTGCCAATTGAGTCCATCCGGCTAATTTTGATTGAAAATCGTAAATGTGAATGTTGGTTGTCCTACGTGACACGATTGATGCTAACATGGACAAATTCTAATAATATTTTAATATTTTTGGAATTTTTCATTTTCCTTTGATTTTTTTTCTTTATCCTTTGCTTTTTTTAATGCCGGCGAGACTCACCGGCAACCCTTGCTCATCACGAAGGCCTTGCCCATGGCTGGTGAGGCCATTGGGCCTTCATGGCCTCACTAGTTGCGGGCCAGGGTGTGAAGGCCCTCATCGGATCTGGTTGAGGGTATTCGTGGCCCCACCAGCATGGGCGAGGTGATCCTCACCAAGGTGAGGGCCTTCAAGCCTTTGTGGCCTCACTGTTTGTAGGCTAGGATGCGAAGGCCCACATCGGATCTGGTTGAAAGCCTTCGCGGCCCTACCGACATGGGTGAGGTGATCCTCACCTATATCAGGCGAGGGCCTACAAGCCTTTGTGGTCTCACTGGTTGCATGCCAGGGGGCAAAGGCCCTCATTGGATCTGGTTGCGCCTTCGAGCCCTAGCTTGTAGCCTAAGGGGGTTGCTGATGACCCTCATCGGCACAAAAAAAAAAAAAAAGGAAAAAAAAAATATAATATAATAAAAAATTTCAAAAAAATATTATTAAAAATTATGAACGTCGATATCGAACGTATCGTCACATAAGACGCAGTAGCGTTTACATTAGAGATTTTTGAACAAAATTGATCGGATAGACTCAATTGGTAAAAAATGAAAAGATTTAGGACTTAATTGGTAAAATCGAAATAGTTAAAATTGAAATGGTAAAAATGTAATAAGTTTAGGATTTTTTGAATAATATTTTCAAGAGATAAGGCGTCTCCATTCTTGCTTGTCAAAGTCCACTGCGGATGACGGGAATTGAAGTCTTCGCTGCCTCTAGTAAAAAATATACCATCCCATTTGTCTTCAATAGCAAACAACAAATCTCTCGCGTGATTTGCGGCTGAAGAGCAGATCTCTCCCCTGCGGCCAAACTTAAATAAATCCCATGTGCAGCTTGTGAGATTTAAAGAAATTAAGACAAGCGTGCTGCTTTCTTTCGCTTCTTTCTTCCACGCATGAAGATAGATTTAACGTTGGAAGAAAAACAATATCTAAGACCTCACAAAAGTCCAACTTAGATTTCATGTATTCACGAGCTTTGGACAATGTTTATACGATGGGTTTAAATTCGGGATATAATTTAACAATTCTTCATCTTGACTCGACTTCGTAATCAAGTCATTTCTTTATCCATGCCAGATATCCCAATGCTTCAACAGGCATTCACTATCTATGTAAGCCAATTAAACTCCATCAAAGCTCGAGCTTCGCCAAAAGAATGGGTTCATCATCATGTCTATTGGGTTCTCCACTATTGCAATTTTCTTCATAAGAACCTTGCCCCTTGCTATGACATCTCAGACGAAATGGTCCTTAATGTCTATATATTTTGTTTGCTCGTGATAAATCAAATTATAAGTTACATAAATTGCATCTTGGTTGTCACAGTGTATAATGATGCTTTTTTGCTCCAATCTAAGGTATGAGAGAAAACCCCTTAACCATATGTCTCCTTTGCTATATAGGTCATTATCATGTATACTGTCTCCGTCAAAGACAATGCAACATCCTTTTGTAAGGAGGCTCTCCAAAACTCATTGCACCACCTATCCGCGTAACATATGCCCCACTAAAGATGTGTGGTCATCAAGTCACTAACATGGTTTGAATCCATATAACCCATGGTCTCATTGCCATTATTGACCTTACGATAAATTATACTAAGGTTTGTTGTCCCCTTTGAATATCTAAAATCCACTTCACAACTTCCTAATAAAATCTTACTTTGGTGCTTCATGTAACGCTAACAACTCTCACAACTTGTGAAATGTCAAGCCTATGCAGACCATGGCAATCATTGTACTACCCATTGCACTAGTATATGGAACATGGGAGATATGCTCATAGTGTCACACCTTGAGCCCTAACCTTGGCTTGGGAACGCAATGTCCTTAGTCTCAGGATTGATTCGCAACGTCCTAGGAGGTATTGCCATCCCATTCACTATTATTTTTCAATAAGCACATGCCGAAGCGTGCAATCTCCAATCACCTAATCAATCAATAATACATAATGATATATTGTACTTTTATTACGTCAGCACCAAAACGACGTCATTTTTGCATTGTCTACCCACGTCAGCATGCAAAACGACATTATTTTGCATTTACTTCATCGGAAATTGTGCACGTCAGTGTTTTGGCCAGATTAGCACTTACGTGATCAATTTTACTCCGATTTTGACAATTAAGTGTCACTTTCATAACTTTTGACACTTAAGTGTCCCTTTGTGCCAACTTTCGGCACTTGAAGCGTTCTTTTGCCGTCCAATATATATGTTAATGGGTTCGGACTTGAACTCCTTGGCGCTCCCAACAATCTTCGTCAGAGAGAACTGAAAGTAGTTTTTCATGGAATGCTATGAATACGAATCAACATTGCAAATGATAATTGATTGAGCATGAAATGACGGGAAGGCAAGAATTTATTTGGTGCTTCCAAAGTAAACGTGGGAAATCCAGAATGCGAGAGAGCGGGAATCTGTTTTGGGATTGCACACATTTTTTTTTTCTGGAGGAAGTAGAACGAAGATTGGGTGATAAGCAGGGCTTCAAGCTATTGCGGAGCGCGGACGAAAAACAGAACATTTTCTGCAAGTCGCAACGGATCAAGACCATAGCATCAATGCCATGCTATCAACAGATCAGAGGGCATTTGGTTATCTATTTTCGTACGTGCGTTATCTAGATTCCTAAACTTAAAGCTTTGAGTAAATGACCTGGCGGTTTTCTTTTATTAACCATTGCTCACATTACTTATAGTAAATGATCATAGCGGTGTGCCTGAAAACACGGATCGCTTGAGTCATGCTTTATTTAAGGGGATAACTCTTAACAAGTAGTCCCGACGGCTTTGTCATCTCTTTCCTGTGTTTTCAGGGACGGTTAGTCTACAGAACAAGAAAAACTTTGTTGATCCTCCGATGATTTTTGTATTGATTAGGTAGAGATCACGAGTCATAATTCATAAGGACTTGACCTTTCTTTCTGCAGTGAGACCATGGCGTCAAATCTGTCATTGTCGCGGATGACTGTCGCCCAGATTCTCGTTCCATTCCTATGCGCCACTTTACTCCTCTGTCTCAGTCACAGTACGTCATATTATTTCTCTTGGTTATCTTCTCTTGAAGATTTGCAGTGGTTTAATACCGATGGGTTGTTTCTTTCTGATCAAAATAGCTGAGAAATGTTAACCAAGACAACTTTTTTCGACATATTGTTGGAAAGAAGCAATTTCTTGCCGTTGACTAATTTGATGCACCAACTCAATTGCCCTGGTTGAGTTGGTTAAAGCACATGGAATTGATTCTATCGCATCATTACTCAATCTATGGAATGTAAACTATCCTAGAGCTCCATCCCGAACAACCTATTTACTTAAAACTTCTCTGTCAAAGCTTGGCAGCAGCAGCTCCCACATAGTGATGATTCGTAAATCTTTTTCAGGTATGGATGTCAACGCATCACAGTCTGAACTAAACGTCAAGAGGTCAGACTTTCCTGCTGACTTCTTGTTCGGTGCTGCCTCTTCTGCTGTGCAGGTACATTTATCTTTTTATTATCCTAAGATATCTCAGCCTTGTCATTTCCAAATCGCCAGTGCCATGGCATGTCACCATCATTTGGCTGTCACAATTCCTTACTGTTATTTCATCCTTCAGCTCAAGTAGCAATGCAGCGTGATTGAATTAATCCGCAACAAGATATCACCTATAGCTGACCCTAATCCTTATGTTGCTTTGATTTGTGCAGGTAGAAGGATCGGCCAGGAAATATGGGAAAGGACCAAGTACCTGGGACATCTATGCTGAGAGATTCCCTGGTGGATTACACTGCACAAACCCTGTTCAATAGTTTTGTCTTCTGTTATTAAACGACGCTCAGTTGTTTCTGACTAAAGTTTAAGAAGGCGCCATCGGCACATTGTCTTGGATCTAATATATTTGATGGTATCGTTTTGTTAATCAGGAAAGATTGTAGACAAGAGTACCCCAGAAACTGCAGTGGATTCTTATAGACGTTATAAGGTCGGAATTTCATAACATCACTTGAGCACATTTCTGGCCTTTGATATCAGAACTCACACTACATTTTCTAAGAGGGTCTGGGTGACATATTGGTTTATATGCCATTGCAGAAAGATGTGAAGTTGCTAAAAGAACTTGGCGTGGATGCCTACAGATTCTCTATTTCCTGGACAAGGATTCTGCCTAGTAAGCGTCATCCCTATCATTCAGTAGCAAAATCCACTTTCCGTATAGTTTACCATCCAACATGCTTCCCTGAAACTCATGCTTATGTTATAAAATTTGCAGTTTGTCGGACCTTTTAGCTTTTCTTTGACAATTTTTGAACGCAGAACTTCTGTTACTTTGGAACATGTAGGTGGATCCCTGAGCGGTGGAGTGAACCAAGAAGGCATTGATCATTACAACAATCTGATTGATGAATTAATGAAAAATGGTGAGTACTACAATGATACAGATTCTCGGTTACTCTTCTTTTTTTGCTTTTTTCGTTTTTTAATCCATATGTAAGATATCATATTGAGCACAGAACCTATGTGGGTACGATGTCCACTAAAGCTCGCATTTTCCAAGTCAATCCTACAATTATCCCAAAAGAAAATTTCTGAACCCAAAGAAATATAATGTCCTGAATCACACATGAAAACCTAATAACCCCAGTACCCTCACATGATGTCCAAAGACTCAAATGTCTCCAAGGATCCAACCAGACTGCTCCAAGACCATAGCCACAGAGTACTTCAACATGGGAGCAACTTCAATAATCCTCCCAAGATAAGCAGGCAAAGATACTCCCCATCTAGAGCAAAGATCCTTATTTTGTGCAGTCAAAACCAAGTATTTGGCAAGTAAGAGAATAGACGTTTTAGTACAAATAACAAATAGCACTCTTGAGTACTCGATCAACCGAAGGATGAATGCCACTATGGACTGCATCTTGTCTCTCCCTCCAAAGGTGATAGATTGCTTCAGTCCATGCCCATTTCAGAAATATCTTGCTCAGAGCTTTCTCCTTAGCAGTTTGCAGCATCCAAGAAAGTTCAACATTCCTGTTGCCAAGTTAATACTGTTCTTTCCGACCAAAAAAAACTTAATATTGTTCTATTGTACTTTGATAGCTATCTGTTTCTCTAGTTGTAAGCATTTCTCTGAGAGTTAGATGTCATAGTGACATAGTAGTACTGTCCTCCTTCAGTACTCACCTACGAAGGCGAAATTCCATTCACCGACCGCTAACCGAGATCTGACCTTTTCTTGTGATTTAATGTAGGCATTGAGCCACTTGTAACAATTTTTCACTTCGATCCACCACAAGTGCTGCAAGACAAATATGGAGGGCCCTTGAGTCGGAAATTTGTGTGAGCAGCATCACAAGCTCTTTTCCCATATTGATGTCATGTGATGTATCTTCTTTTAGATATATTAAACGTGATTGTAATCACTCAACAATTCTTCTCTATTTTTTGCAGGGACGATTTTAAGGATTATGCTGAAATTTGTTTCAAAACATATGGAGATAGGGTTAAAAAGTGGATCACAGTGAACGAGCCTCTGATCATAGCCCAAATTGGTCATGATTTAGGAGTTGCGCCGCCTGGGAGGTGCTCCGTACCAGCTCATACATGCCCAGCTGGTAATTCATCCACTGAACCTTACGTTGTGGGTCACAACCTAATACTTGCTCATGCTGCTGCTGCCAGGCTCTACAAGGATAAGTTCCAAGTGAGCCATATACTTCACCCTTATTCTGATTGTTTAACCAATTATCACATCTGTATTATCTGCTCTAGTTTCTGGTATCTTTAAAATTACTATACCTTCAGAATTTGTTCCTAGGCCAATCAACGTGGAGAAGTTGGTATAGCCCTTGTAGCTCAGTATTTTGAGCCCTATTCAGAATCAGCAAAAGATAAAGAAGCCGCCGATAGAGCTTTGGACTTCAACTCGGGATGGTAAGTAAAATTGCTCAAATCCTATATGAAGAACAAAAAGGAAAAATGATACATATGTTCGCATGATAAAATTGTGATATTACGTAATTATAACTTTGTTACTTATATTTCATCTCCAAAAGATTGTCCCTCAGTTTAAAATGAATGAATTTTATGCTGCTTGATTTTAGACTTTTAGACTATGTCAGGAAAAGTGATAGCGTAGTTTGCTTTATTCTGCTTCCGTATTTTAAGATGGTATCTCTCTTGGTGACTCTCTTCATTTGATCACATCATGTAACCAAAATCCTCACATTTCACTTCAATGTTCCTCCCACCTCCCTCCCTATCTTTCAACTACTCAAAAACATTGCCTTGTAACAGGTTCATGGAGCCACTAGTTTATGGATCATATCCAGCTTCCATGAGAAGTATAGTAAAAGAGAGATTACCCACTTTTACCAACGCAGATAAAGAGCTGGTCAAGGGATCGTTCGATTTTGTTGGCTTCAACTACTACACAACCAGATATGCCAAAGCAGTAACTGTAGATCCAACTGCACCACCAACCAGCTTCAGTCTTGACTTGCGCGCAGACATCCGAGGTATATATTTGATAATATCTTGTCCCAGAATGACCTGGGAAGAAGCTGAAAACAACATCTGAGACTGCTCTCTTTGGTTGTTGCAGCTGACAAAGATGGAGTTCTGATTGGCGAAAAGGTATGAGATCACTGAAGCAAGGAAGGCAGAAGTTATATATTTAGTTTTTGTAAGAAGAAAATTCTCATTGTAGGTGTTGCTACTGTACATTTTTTGCACATTGCAGGCTGAAGGAAGCAGCTTTATCTATATATATCCAAGGGGGATACAAAAGTTTCTGGAGCACATAAAGAAGAAGTACAAAAGCCCTAAAATCTACATCACTGAGAATGGTCTGAATCCTAAAGGATTTTATTCGTCTCTATAGAAGAAGACGCTCTTTCCTAAATGACTAGTCTTGATTGACAGGAGTCACCGAAGGAAAAGTTGATGCCAGGCCTATTGAGGAAGCACTGAAGGATCAACACCGCATCAAGTTTGTCCTGCAACATTTGCATCGGATCAAGCAAGCAATGAAGTAAGCAGTTTGAGCGAAAAACATTTATTTTAGGCATCATCACATATAGCAACGAGGATTTGGTTCCAACTATACTTACTTGAAAAAAAAAGAAAAGAAAAGGGGATATTTTAGCTTATTTTTAGCAAATAGAGAACTTCAGGCACAATTGAAAAGTGAACAGTCAAAAGGAATTTCCATTAGATACCAGATAGGCAATCCACGGAACTTAACTCATTTACTTCCTGATACCTTCCTTCCTTGCGTCATGCAGGAAAGGAGTAAATGTGAAGGGATATTTTTACTGGTCTCAGTTCGACAGCTTTGAGTTTGGAGATGGCTATACTTCAAGATTCGGGCTGTACTACATCGATTACAAGAACAACTTCAAGCGCATACCGAAACTGTCAGCAAAGTGGCTCCCCACATTTCTTAAAGGCAAAGAAGAAACAGTGGACCCATCATAGTCTTCTGGTTAATCGATCATTGAGTATGCAGTTACCTCTTACCTGGTCCAGTCGTAAAAAAATTTCTTTGTATGTCGGACCAATGCTATTTGCTTCCAAGTAACCACATCTGAGAAGAGTTGCATTTGCAGACGACGTACTGTTGGACCTTTTGTCGTGCTTGCACTCGCTCATGCGCTTGGGAATCGATCCCACTAACTATTCCACAATTTAAGCCCTCCTGATCTGATCACAAAATCTGTTTTCCGTATTCAAATAACAGCAAACGTCAGCGGAAGTGCTAATAGTCACATGCACTACGGAACACATAATAGGTTTAGTCGGCTACTGTTATAAATGCAGTTCGCTCGCGGCCTAAATTTGTAATCATGCACTCATCCTAGTATCACCTTAGCACGCTTAACAGTTTAATTTCACTTATATAATTAAGAGACCCTTCTATCTGTTCATTGCGTCCGGTTCATTTCTATTTGGTTTGCCATCTTAGAAGCATACCAAGAGCAATAGTCCTTGCGATGGTTCCGTACCCTGGCCAGATCGGGTCATTACAGAATGGAAATGAAATTCACATAAAAGATAACATCAGTTGGTTCGACCGGAGTTGTCATGATATATTTTAGAGGGAGAGGGAAGCGTCCGGCCAAACCCAATCAAGAACGCTGTACGGTAGCCGCAACCAGCATGTTACACAAGCAAACAGCAGATGACACGAACCCAATTCGATCCGATTGGTAACTTTCACAGGAATAAAGTATTACATTCTCTCTGTCCGAGAAAACCTCACGCGATCCCACGTGAAAGCCGCTTTTGAGCTCTTGAGCAGCTCCATGTTATAATAGCAGAACGCGGGTCCATCTTCTTCACATTCATCGACGGATATCAGACGCGAGAGGAAGAGCCGATGGGCAAGGAAGCCAGCAGCGTCGTCCCCGATTTCGTCGCCTTCCTCAACGCCTCCCCCACTGCCTTTCACGCTGTTGGTAACTCTCCTCTCTCTCTGGGTTCCTCTGTTCGATCCGATCTCGTTCGTAAAAAGAAGCGACCCGATTGAAAAGTGGGTGGAAAGTTCACATCTTTCGATTGAAACAAACGATTTTGCCGACTACCCATTCGTGGGTAGGTCGGTGGCTCGTTCGGACTGCTGTCTAATGGTGATTTTGATCGATTTCTTTCTCTCTCTCTCTCTTTTGCTGTAGATGAGTCGAAGAGGCTGCTGCGGGATGCGGGTTATGAGCAGGTTTTGGAGAGAGAAGATTGGAAGTTGGAAGCAGGAAAGAAGTACTTCTTCACCAGGAATCACTCTACCATTGTGGCTTTCGCCGTTGGTAAAAAGTATGCTTCGTTTTCAGGAATAACCTTTCCTTGATTTTCTTGGACTACTCTTGGTTGTTTCAATCGATGTCTTATTGGGTCTTATTCGAATGATTGGCTAGATATGTTGCTGGAAACGGGTTCCATATAGTTGGTGCTCACACCGACAGTCCTTGCTTGAAACTGAAGCCGGTCACCAAGGTAATCAACTTGATGCTATCTGAGTTTTCATTTGCTCAATGCCTCAAAATATGAACCCCATATGATTCCACGAAAAGGGTGACATGAGACTTAGTTTGGGAGAATGGTGGCTTCTTCAGGTGAGCAAAGGTGGATGTCTGCAAGTAGGTGTGCAAACTTACGGAGGTGGGCTGTGGCATACTTGGTTTGATCGGGACTTGACTATTGCGGGACGTGTCATGATACGAGAAGAGAACGATGGTTCTGCTTTGTATTCACATCGACTTGTCAGATTAGAGGAGCCAATAATGCGGATTCCAACCTTAGCAATCCACTTGGATAGGTCTTTGCTTTATTTTATCTGTTGTTCTAATGTTATGCGGTGTGGTGAAATGTTTCTTATGCTATACCCTGTATGTGCCTTGGCATCTGACTCATCTTTGGACAGAGGTGTAAATGATGGATTTAAAGTGAACACGCAGACTCATCTTATTCCGGTGTTGGCAACATCTATTATGGTAATCTCAGAACACTTCCTTTTTTTATTTTGTATTTTTGTATTTAACTAAATGTTTCCAACCATATGGTGCTCAGAGATGTAGTTTGAATAAATTGTTAAGGTAAAATGAAAATCAGTCAAGATTAAGCACTCTGCTCAGAAATATCAATCCCATTTCGTCAAGGTTTTATATAGATGCTGAATCTATGAAAATGACATTACTCGTTCTATTGATTAGCTTCATTTTCTTGCTACTTGTATCTATGTGAGAGTTCTATTTTACCAGTGCTTAGTCAATCATGGTTAGAGATGATTCTTGTTGATAGTTTACCTTGACAGTTCTCCTTCTCATTCTTTTAGAAAATTGGACATACTGCTGCCTGTTTGCATTGTGACTATGAGCTCAAGGCAGTTCTTTTCGTGAGAACTATCCTTACTTCTTTACTCTAATTTTACTTCTGAACATGATCTTAGCTTGCTTTCTATTTAAATGCTCTCTTTTACTATTTTATCTTTAAGCCACTTCCATAACCACATTCAGTAGCTACATGGCTAAGCTCGGTATTCTATATTCTCTAGCTCCAGCTGAGATTTAGTTTCTTGACGGCCTTGATTCCATATTCTATATATGGATTCATCATAATATCTTCTCATGAAAAGGGTTTGCTTGTTTCGCAGAAAATGAATGATTTGGAAAACATTTTCCAAAGATTGATTACTATGAATGAATGAAAAATATTTTCTTTGTCCATGAAAATCCTCATTTCTTTACTCTAATTTTACTTTTGAACACAATCTTAGCTTGCTTTTTTGTTAAATGTTCTCTTTACTATTTTATCTTTGATGCCGCATCCATAACCACATTCAGTAGCTATATGGCTAAACTTGGTTTTCTATATTCCCTAGCTCCAATTGAGATTTAGTTTCTTGACAGCCTTGATTCTATATTCCTGTACATGGATTCATCATATTATCTTCTCATGAAAGAATCTAAGGGTCTGTTTGTTTAGCAGAAATATAAATGATTTGGAAAACATTTTCTAAAAAATGATCCGCTTGTATTGCTTACAAAAATGAATTAATGAAAAATATTTTCACCGGCGCAAAAATGTTAAGACATAAATTGTTGTCAACAGTAAAAACATTTTTCATTGACTAATTATTTCGAGCGATACAAGCTATCATTTTTTTGAAAAATGTTTTCCAAATCGTTCATTTTCTGTTAAACAAACGGAGCCTAAGCCAATCAACTACTATTTGAAGAGTCAGCATTAACTCATGTCCCCGTGGAGATAATTGAAAGCCTAATTGAATATCCTCTATGCTTGAGCTTGACAATAAACAGGCAGCTTATTTCTTGCAGGAAACTTCTTACTCTTTTTTTTTTCCCAATAGATAAAAGGTCCAACAATAGGGCATCAAGGGGGTGCAAACTTTATACAAAAAGAACCAAAAAACTAAAGCCGTTTACAAAACAGCTCTCAAAACCAAAAGGGAGCTAAGACAAGATAAATCATTGATTACATCAACTAAGGCATTTAACAGGAAATTTTTGAGTTACTTCATCTACGAACTAATTGTCAACAAGGCAATAAACTGATGCTTCCTAAGTTTAGCTCGATTACACATAGGAGTATGGGCATCTTACTTAAATTTTACTTTTATCTTGCTTCAATTATTTAGTGAATCCTTTTTGCAGGCCGAGATGAACAAACCAGCTGCTGAAAATGGTCCTGAAGATGTAAGCATCGTTGGTAAACCAAAGCATCACCCACTTCTACTTCAGGTAACCGACTCCCAAAATTTGTGATTTCCTAAGCGTTTGTTAATCCTTTCGAATGGAAGTTGGAATCTGTCAAGGGATGGATCAGTTCCTGTTCAGTTTGGTTTGTTTCCTTTCAATAAGGTTCATACAATGGGTCGTTTGGTCACAGTTTGTTCTACCCTAACTTAATTGCGTCCATTTTTGTGTTCAACAAATGAGCATCCTCTTATCTATGCATAGATTCCATGTATATATATACATCATAAGGAACAACAGATAGAAATCTAATGCATTAATTGTAATGGTCCCTAAAATAACTTCAAAAGAATCAAAACTAGTTTACCTGACACACCAAACCACTGGAATAGGAATTTGAGATGTGGCAGAAGGGATATGTTCATTTTAGGTTAATATCCAATTTGTTGACTTCTGAGGCACTAAGCAAAACACAGAGATTAGGCTTCTTACTGTATTACCAACGGTGGTGAATTTCACTTATATGAGAGAGAGGGACTTAGAGACCAATTTGTATGATCTTTTAAGATTATTTTGTTAATATCTCAAATTTTGATATTTCTCTTTCAATCAATTTAGAGTTGAAGAGAAATATTGCCGTTATGGCATTAAGTGAATTTTTGAAGGAAATCACTAAGTTTGTATTTTAATTATGTAAATTCTTTTTACAATATAACTAAATCTGATTATGTTTAATTATGTTGCCAAATTACTACTTTTATTGATTCAACATTTCAACACAGGTGATTTTACAAAATCACGTGATTATGATGAGATATTGCTCGTATCTTGGGTAAAAAGATCTAAAGTTGAATGATGAAGATTCAATTTGCATGACCTCTTTATTATATTCTGTTAATATCTTAGATTTTGAATTTCCTTTTGTCACGAATTTTAGACTTTAAAAGAAACTTCGTTGTAATGGGATTAAGTAAATTTTAGGATGAAATCACTAATTTAGCATTTCTTCTTTATAATCCAACTAATTCTGATCATGTCTAAATTATCTTGCCCAATTACATACTTCTGTTGATTCAATAATTCAACGCAGGTCACGTTGTAAAATCATGTTATTACCTTGGGATATATCGCTCATATCATGGGTAAAAAGATCTGAAGTTGAATGATTTCATGTGATTCAAGATTTCTATAGAGAGGATAAAAAAGTTAACTTAACCTATCAGGTGACCTATCCATCCAACTCAGAAATTTAAGCCAGGTTGGGTTGATCCAGATATTGGTGGGTCGAAAGAACATTCAACCATACCCTAATTTTTCCCAAGGAATCTCAGGTTCTGGAATTCAGGTTCATTTTTGCCACGTCTAGGTGGTAGCGTGTGTTTTCTGGGCTAGCTGAATAATATACTGCATCAATTTCCATGTTTAGCTGATAATGTTTAAGCTCTATTGATCTTTTGCACGGACTCTGTTATATAGTGCAACCATATTAAAATCCAGCACTTCATCTAAACTGTCAAACTGTAAATCTGCTAGAAAAAAACATGGACAGTGTAAATTATTTATGCCCTGAACAATGGATATATTACTCTTGTAAATGTTAAAGTACTTCACAATTTGTTGGGGTGAGCACCAAAGCGAGTTTATTTTGGAATTTTCAGGGTGACTGCTAAATTCAAGTTTTGGTTTTATACAGTATGGATGTTTGGATTTTTTTTCTTCTCCCTGACTGTCCTCCTTTTACTTGTAGATGTTGGCGAACCAAATTGGTTGTGCACCCGGTGAAATTTGCGATTTTGAATTACAAGCATGTGACACTCAACCTAGTGTGGTAGCTGGTGCTCTGAAGGAGTTTGTATTTTCAGGAAGACTTGACAATCTGTGCATGTCATTTTGCTCTTTAAAGGTATGGACTTGTTATTATCATAGTAATTGCAGAAGATGTGAAGAGAGCCACAGAGGTTCTTCTCTTTCTTCTGTTGATAATAGTAAGTTTCCTACATCAAATGTGCATTGTTTCTCTAACAGCCATAAGTAAATAGTCTGAATTGTTGCTTTATCAATGTGCGAAAAACTGAAGGTTCGTTGTATGTTTCTATTTCTCCTGTGGGCTTTTGAATGCCAGGTGAAGATTTCTGTATCTGTCGGATCAAATGGAGGAAACATATTGGTTGCAAAGCCTCTGTTGTGACACTAGAACACTATCCAGTAGACATGAGAGGGAAAAAGAATCCTCTTCTTAGGTTTTGCTGACATGACCTCAATGACTTTCTTGGTGATTAGATCTGTCCTCTTGTCTAAGTATCAGAGTCAGATTACTGGAGATCTTTGGCTTTGAGCATCCATGGTTCCTTTTACATTTCAAAATAATGACCTCAGATCTTTGTAAAGTAACATCAAAGTTAAATGATGTTGGAAACAATGTTAATTAAAATTTAAAAATGTAAGAGATGAGCAGCATCTTGCTTGATGGACTCAGGCTTTTTCCTGGATTCGGAGAACAGTATACTGTGACTGCTTTGGTATTGTGAGAGATAACTCCATTGTCATACTTGTCAACTAGAAGTACTAATGTCACCACTTGTGCCTTTATTTTTTCTTTTGATAGGCATTGATAGATGCCACTTCTTCTGAAAGCAGCCTAGACGATGAGACTGGTGTTAGAATGGTGGCATTGTTTGATCATGAAGAGGTTGGATCTAATTCAGCCCAGGGAGCCGGATCTCCTGCCATGTTTGACGCCTTGTCACGAATCACTAGCTGCTTTGGTTCAGACCCCAATGTATGACACTCTTCTATCCTACTTTTGGCAATTTCCTTAAGTTGTCTTTCTGGTTGCATGGATGGTTTCTTGCATTATTTTGTAGTTTGTTGTTAAAAGGGGATGTTTGCGCTGACTAGTGACATTATCGTTGATCCTTGTGAATTCTCTTGTTTCTCTGCAGCTGATTCAGAAGGCAATACAGAGGAGTTTTCTTGTATCTGCAGACATGGCTCATGCTCTTCATCCAAATTATATGGTAACGTTGCTACTGTTTGCAGAGCTCTGTAACTCATATATGTCTCTTGTACTCCCTGACTTACAGTTATCTTCTCAGGAAAAACATGAAGAAAATCATCAGCCTAAGATGCATGGAGGACTTGTCGTTAAGCACAATGCCAATCAGCGCTATGCAACCAATGCTGTGACATCCTTTGTTTTCCGGGAGATAGCACAGAAGCACGACCTTCCTATCCAGGCTAGTGTCTAGCAGAGCTGGAAAAAAATTCCTCTGTTAGTTGTTACTTTTCCTATCGTTTAATTGGTGACTAGATTTTCTTTGAATATTTTTTTTGGGCGCGCAGGATTTTGTAGTGCGCAATGACATGCCTTGTGGGTCAACCATAGGACCCATTTTAGCAAGTGGTGTGGGGATTCGCACTGTTGATGTCGGTGCTCCGCAGTTGTCTATGCACAGCATCAGAGAGATGTGCGCAGTTGATGATGTTAACCATTCATATGAGCATTTCAAGGCCTATTTCCAGGAGTTCTCTTATCTGGACGCTAAGATCGCCGTCGACATGTAATTATCAGGGTCTGTGCTCTGGAGTTCCCTGTTCTCGACTCCAACAGATAATGGGGAAGCTTTCAGCACACGTGCTGCTACAAATAACAGATATCTTGTCTTCTCTGGACCATTTGAAAATCTTAAAGGCCCTTTGGATACTATGATATCATGGGAGGTTGTCGATCGTTCTGTATACCTAGGATGACTGGAATGCTCGCACTGTTTGCACCATCAGCTGATATTTGCTCTTCTGATTGGCTAACTTGTACACAGTCATTTGCCCTATTTCTCTCCACCACTATCGATCTTCAAATTTTCGGGACTGCTGTGACATTTGGCTCATTTCAAATAGATAGGGGCGTCAACGAAAACAATAGGCTTAAAAACCCAAATCTAACAGGAAATTTTGGTTTGTTTTTCAAGTACGGTTGCGCCAATCGCAACGTTGTTTATTCTTTGCCATTTTAGTCTGGCAATGACTTGACTTCAGATGTCGCGATCACTTCAGCTTCCGAAGCATTGTTTGTATCTTTCTCTTTACTCGGTTTTAGGACATCTCATAGGCTCATGGATTTAACTTTGTCTAGTTGTTTCTACCGCTTGTTTGTTCTCCCTTGAGTCGTTAGTAACTAGTGCAGTTACTTGCCATTTCTTTTTCTTCCTGGTCCCTGAAAAATGACAGCTGCCACGGGGCACAAGCAAGATGCAAAACTGAGAGCGAAACGGGCAAAAACCCACAAAACAAAACTAACCACTTCAAGTTGTTGACTCAATGTACTCAAGTGATCCAATTCTCGTAGCAGATTGCTTCTGCATTAGCTTGTTATGAATAAGAACCCAATTGCCTATCTAGCAGAGGACAAAGAAAAAAGACCCCAAGGTGACTAATTACAGCCTACTTACGGACTAGCTATCATCAGTGAAAATTCACCATGTAACGAATTATGTAAGTTCTCGGTACAGGACCTTTTTCCCTCGATGCCTGTGTTATATAGGATGATCACGTCGATTAGTGAGCTTCAGATTTGCTTCAGCTTAAACATCAGTAGCCAAATGAACAAAAAGAACGCCGTAATAGCATGTCCACAACACGTGCCAGAAAGTGCTCGAACATGCAGTAAACAACTGATGTAATCAGCCAATTAAATGCTGTAGAAGCATGCCCACAACACATGCCAGTAGAATTGTTCAATTTCTGTTTGTAACTTTATTCTTGACCACTGAACTAAACTAACCCTCAAAAAGTATGGATAGCAGCCGGAAATCAAATTTGACGCATGATGAAAGAGGGAGATTGGGAAGGGAAAGGGGGGTATTCAGCTCAATCGAAGGTACTTTGGAGTTTGATAATGCAAAATCCTAGAGTTAAATTATTCCGCAGGGAACATTTCTCATGATGAAAGCGCAGTCTGGACCTCCGCTGTGACTTCCTTGGGAGGTTTCTCGGCATGAAGATCTGCAACCATTCCCTTTTTGGAGTAATAATCAATCACCTGCAAAGACATGGTAATAATGTCAAACTTGGGACATAAGAAACTTCAAAAGTAAATGCTGGCATCAATAAATTCAACTACACATCAAGAAAACTTTTGAGATCCAAAACACCTATCTAGACAAATATCAGCAGGCATCTACAAGAGGAACTACACAACTGGAAACGAATCATTGGCTCCCTATCTAAACAGCTTGACATTCAAATTAATCGAACTGAAGAAACCCAGACAGCACATTACCGGCTCAGTTTGCCTGTGGAATCCCTCCAGTCTTGATTTCAGAACAGCTGCCGTGTCATCCTTTCGCTGAATCAAAGGTTCCCCAGTGACCTACAAAAAATAGAGCAGCGACACTTAGTATTGCCCAAAAGTTTACCCAGCTACAATACCTACAGTGTCTGAGCAATAGTCCTGAGGTCTAAGTATATGCTTTAATTAAGAGACTACTGGAGGCAAGAAACTTACATCATCAATCCCAGGAACCTTGGGAGGTGCATACTTTGTGTGGTAGGTTCTGCCACTGGAAGGGTGTATCCAGCGACCAGTAATCCTCTCCTCCAATATTGAATCATTAATAGCAAAGTTGAGCACCTTATCGACTTTAGCACCCTGCTTTTCCAGCATTTCATCAAGCTGTTGCCAGAAAGATAGAACAATGGGTTAGAAGAATCGGCTCAGCATTTCATATCTCAAATCTATACTGCACCGAGTGTGTTTTTGTGTGCATCTGCAGGAAACATGAAACAGAAAATAAAGCAAAGACGAGTTCAAAGCACCTTCTGAGCTTGGACCACAGTCCTTGGGAAGCCATCAAGAATAAAGCCCTTCTGGCACGAAGGCTTTTTCATTGCTTCATCGATAATGCCAACAACCAAGTCATCAGAAACAAGCTCACCCTAGTAAGAAGTTACAGGCGACCTCATCAAGAATCATTCACAAGTAAAGGAAGCATAGGCAAATTAAGCTGTGGATAGATAACAGGACAAAACAGAGAATTAAACCTTTTCCATAGCTTCTTTAGCTTTAACTCCAAGAGGGGTTTTTGCAGCAACAGCGGCTCTTAACATATCACCAGTGGCCAAGTGGCACAAGCAGTATTCATCCTTAATAATGGGCGATTGAGTACCTTTCCCCGATCCAGGTGGGCCTGCAATAGTCGAGATCATCAAAAATCAATCTTAGCCGCCTAAGACAGCTCATCAAACATTAAAAATCCTTCTAAAACATAAGCCCATGGAGTTCAGAAATAAAGGACCGTGCAATTACACATAATTAGTCTTAGATAAGGAAAATGTCGCAAATAGCAATGTATACAAATCCTCCAACAACCGCTGTATAGTATACAAGCATGTTCATGCTGCCATGGGCCATGGCACTTGCCCCATATTCCACGGCACCTAACAAGCGTCCAAGATGAAACAAAGCAGCAGCGAACAGGAAATACAAAAGGCTTACAGAGAACTAATGTCGGACATATTCAACATTCCGGCAGACCCACCCAATCATTCATGAAATCCCAACAAGAAAGTACCACAAACCCTTCCATTCAGTAGCTCCTAGAACACAATGCGCGTGGCCTAAATCAACTCCAAACATATTTTCCGACAGCCCAAAGCGCACGTTTTTTCCAATTCGATACCGCACCAGGCAACCTCCGAGCTACCCGATAACTCTCTACCCAACAGAGGCAACACCATAAGCCAGGCGCACGCGATAAAAAGCCCGCGAATTTCAGCCTCCCCTAAGCGTTTCGCCATGAATTCGACCCTGTCGAGTCGCGAATCTAAGGGGAGGATGTCGAATCGATAAAACCGAGCCAAACCCAACACAGGACGGCACAAAAATCGACATGGGTAATCCAGATCCGGCCAGATTGTAGGCAAAGGCGGAGACTTTTCTTACCAATGAGGATGAGGCGCTTGTCGGGCTTGGAGCTGCACTTCATGCGGCGGAGGAGCTCCGTCATGAGATCGAGGGACGGCACGTCATCCAGGTTCGCCATTTCAACACCCCCCCGCTTGTAGAGAGAGAGAGAGAGAGAGAGAGAGAATGCTGGGAAGATGGTCTTCTCTTCTCCGCTGTCAGAAGAAGAAGGAGAAGGAGAAGAGAGAGAAAGGAAGGACAGACCACCAAACCTGGTTGGGCTCTTCGGACCTTCCGATGCTGCTTGCCTTCAATCTCAATTCAAAGACCAAAAACCCCAACTTCGCCACCAACCCCCCAAAACTGCCTACTTTTTGATATAACGTTCTTCTTGTCCCGTCTCCCCCTTTTCTTTTGGTGTTCCTAATTTCCTTTTTAAAAAAAAAGCCTATAATTTTATATTCAGTCCCTAATCTACCTTGGACTTTCTTTTTATTTAAGAGAAAAATCATCAATTTTCATTCTAGTATCAAATCTACTCTCGTTAGCCAACTACCAAAAATTTGCTGGAAGTTGTTCCTAATTTTCATTTATTAAAATGATTTCATTTTGGAGATAATTTTTCATTTTATGGACGTGAAAATGTCACGTCGAATTGGGACTAAACAATGATGTATATTTGAGAATAGATTGAAAATTAATGATTTTTTAGATAAAATAAAATTCGGGATAGATTTGAGACTAGATCTAAAGTTTAGAGTTTTTGTTGAGAGTTCAAGATAGAATGGAGATTAGACCTAATATTGGTTTTAAAAAAAGAAAAGAAAATTAGGCCCTTCATTTCGCTTTTTTCTTTTCCTGTTTGTTTTTAAAAAAAATGAAAATATAAATTGTGCATCTGGGCTGGGCTCATGTAGAAACACCAGGTCGGGCTTCCTTGGACAATCGGGCCGATCCGGATGAAGGCTGACGGGCCGAAAAGCAAGCCCAAACGCACAGATGATCGGCGGGGCCCATCTTGGGGAAACCGAATGAAGAACAACCTCTTTTTAAGGATTTTTTATTTTTTTTTATTTTATGCTTTGATTCAGTTTACGAAATCTGTTTTTACTTGGACCGATTTACACAACTGGTGTATTAATAATTAATCTTTTTTAACATATCAACAAGAATAAATGAAGGACATATAGTAGGATTATATGCCAAGTCTATAATTCCAAAAACACGAGTTCAACCTACAATTCATTAATTTTCTCCAGACGAGTGAAATTTCATATTCCTGTAATGATGATTAAAGTATGATTCTATAAATTGAGCAATAATTTACAAAACTTAGCCGTGATTTTTGGATGAGTGATGCTTAAGAGGTTTGCATCAGCTCCACAGCCAAGTCTTTTCTAACTTTTTATCCCATAGGGAAAAGGAGAAGCTTTTGGTAACTTTGGAGGAGGAGGACCCCTCAACTTTCGTAGAGAAAGATGGCCCCCAAGAATGAATGGATAAAGAGGCTTGTGCACATTGCACATGAGGGTGGGGCATGCTCCATTTCAACTAGCTACACTATATGTGCCCGAAACACTACTCACCAATCCACTTTCTCTTTCCCATCACACCCCACTTTTGGATTTTCTCTTGGCCAGAAGAAGGATTCATCGATTTCAATGCTCTCTACTATCATGTACCACATATTATACCCATCGAACTTAATGAAATTCATAATCCGTTTAATTAGATTCATAATATGTTCTCCAATAATATGAATTGGATTTTATCCTTAACTCCATGGCGTGCATGTTTGAATTGCAAAATGATTTGTAGAATTGTAATTGAATGTTGGCAATGTTTCTGGTAGTTAGGATAATGGGGATTCGTAGCTTGTCATATTGATTTATCAATCAATTCTAGTGGCTAGTAGTATCCCAATCCTGGGATAGGATCGGACCAGACTATCCAACATTTAATTTTCTAAAGGAGGCGCCTCAGGCCTCCATCTGCACATTGCTGAAGCAGGATTCCATAGCTTGTCTGAGAGAGAGAGAGAGAATCTGCATTTCTTGAAAGTCTGATGGCAGCATTTCTCTTTCCTCCTCCTTTTGGTGGAGAGAGAGAGAGAGAAGAGAATCTGCATTTCTTGAAAGTCTGATGGCAGCATTTCTCTTTCCTCCTCCTTTTGGTGAGAGAGAGAGAGAGAGAGAGAGAAGAGAATCTGCATTTCTTGAAAGTCTGATGGCAGCATTTCTCTTTCCTCCTCCTTTTGGTGGTGTCATAGGATGGAGGTGCCCATGTTTTGTTGTCTGAGATGGAGCGAGAGATGCTGAGAAAAAGAGCATAGGGTCGTGCAATGCAAATCCAAGTTACTAAACTACACATTGCAAGCGCAAGTGCCTGTGAGAATCTGCTGTCGGGGCTCTTTTTTTTTTGTATATTTTCTGGAGTTGGAGACAACCTGTCTCATCGGGGCAAGTTGCGAAAGAGAGTACCTTTTTTCCTGGACAGGGACTGGGCTGATGCAAGGCAGGGATGGGACCGAGACCGAGCGCCCGTCAAGAAGTAAATGAGCACGTGGACCAGTCATAAACTCATAACCCACTCTCCAATCCAAGGGCTGCTACTGTTGCAACTGATACTGACGTACATCCGAATACAACGCTCGTCCGTTCAGATTCAAGACATTAATGTCTGACGATTCTTCGGAGTACTGAAACTTTTTCCCTGCACTTCCCACTTTTCTAAACGTGACACCCATGGGTCTGATAGACCATTTGCTAGTACCACCAGCTCCTAGCTAAATATAAAGGTTTCGATGCCCTGTTTCAGGCTCAAAATTCGAAAAGAAATGGCTTGTTTTCGCTACTGTCTGAGACATTCTTGGCCAAAACAAGAAAAGCAGATTTTTACATGTTTTCTTTACTGACCGCAGTTATCTATGTCCTTTTCATTTCCTTAAATATTGAGAGCCAGCTACAGCGGTTTTTCTGCTGACACTCCAGAGTTTTAAGAAGCATTCTCTCTTTGAAGTTATCCACCCTTTCTCCGGAAGCTATTCGTGTATTGCTCGCTCGTTCACAGAGCCGGTGAGACTTCTTCGTCTTTGTGCTGCATCGTTTTCATCGTCATTATGAGCGAGGGAGCCACGACCAGTGCTCCTTTCTCCATTGCACGAGACAGACAGGCAGTCCAACGGGGTAGCTCTTAATGCATTAACTCCATCATTTCCCCACCACGGACTGACAGAGTGAGAATTCCAGGATTTCACATTTTTCCTACTTCTTGCTTCTTGTTTCTTCCTTTTGAGAAACATTCTGCGCATTTTGCTTGAACTGAACTCACCAAGTTCACGCTGGTCCATGTTTTGCGCTGATGGGTAAGCCTTGAACACTACTCGTCGCTTTGGTGGCTTTTGTTTTGCTATGTTAGCTTCTTTGGCTTTGGAATCTTGTTCAGTGAAGTGGGTTGTGGACATTACTTCCCTTAGAAAGGAGAGATCTTTCATGGGTTTTCGCAACTACTTGTCCTCTTTCTGCTTCGTTTTCGCATGGAGCATGCTTATTGTGCACACACACCAACTCCAGTCGTCGCAGACCCAAGTGCTGCTTCAGCTTAGAAAGCAGTTGGAGTATCCACCGCAGCTAGAGATTTGGAACGTTCATGGAGTGGATTTTTGCTCGCTCCCTCCTTCCCCAACTGTTAACATCACGTGCGAGAACAACTTCGTAACCGAGCTCAAGTTAGCCGGCGATAAGGTGCTCAAAGGCGGTTACTTTGAAGGGTTTGCAGTACCGAATAAGAGCTTGTCGCAGAACTTCTCCATGGATTCTTTTATGAGCACTCTGGCAAGGTTGACCAGCCTCAAAGTTGTTCATTTGGTGTCTTTGGGAATGTGGGGTCCTCTTCCTGACAAAATTCATCGTTTGTCTTCGCTTGAACATCTGGATTTTAGCTCCAATTTTCTCTACGGTTCGGTTCCTCCAAGGATTTCAGCTATGGTGAGGCTTCAAACTCTGGTGCTGGATGATAATTTCTTTAATGGCACTGTGCCCAATTGGTTTGATGCACTGCAAAATTTGACAGTTTTGAGCTTGAGGAACAACCGGCTGAGAGGTGAATTCCCATCTTCAGTGAACAGTGTCAACACTCTGAGTGAAGTTATTCTGTCTGGGAACGAAATAGATGGGAAATTACCAGACCTTAGCGGATTGAGAAATCTACATGTTCTGAATTTAAGTGGAAACAAGCTTAGTTCTAGCTTGCCTGCATTGCCGAAAGGACTGGTCATGGCCTTCCTCAATAAGAACTCCTTTTCTGGCCAAGTGCCAGAGGAATATAGCCAACTGAATCACCTTCAATATCTTGATGTTTCTTACAACAGTCTAACAGGAGTGCCTCCAAGTGGACTCTTCTCTCTGCCAAACATCAGTTATCTGAGTTTCGCATCGAATATGTTGAGCGGGTCGCTTCCGCATGATGTGGACTGCAGCAGCAAGCTGGGTTTTGTTGATTTATCCAACAATAGATTGACAGGCAGTTTGCCTACTTGTCTAAATTCCAAATCAGGTGATCTAATTGTTCATTCTGGTGGGAATTGCTTATCTGTTAACTCACAGCATCAGCATGCACAATCTTATTGCTTGGAAATTCGTGAGGCAAAAAAATCTGGCTCTGGAGGGAAAAATGTGGGAGTAACGGTGGGTATGATTGGAGGTGTGGTAGCTTTGGTCGTTCTGGCTTCTGCCTTTCTCATTCTAGTCAAAAGATACTGTTCTCGAGGAATGTCGGAGCAGCATTTGCTACACAAAGAAGGTCTACATAACTCAGATGCTGGATTCTCATCTGAGATCTTGACGAGCGCAAGTAAGTTGTTTGCTGTTCAACTGAGAGAGTAATAATATGTTTGTGTGATCGTTTTCTTGCAAATATTACAAAGAAATTCCTTGTTTGGAAGTGAGAACACCACAGATATAACACTTTTTAAGTCTTTAAATATGCAAAGCTCTAACTGCCTCTTTTTGCTCTGCTGCTTAGGGTTCATATCTGAAGCTGCAAAGATCAATGCGCAAAGTCTCCCACCATGTCGCTCATTCTCTTTTGAGGAGCTGAAAGTAGCTTCAAACAACTTCAATGAAACTTCTCTTTTGGGTGAAGGTTCTTATGGGAAGGTAAATTCCCTCATGTTTATCCTCCTGCCTCTCAATAATGTAAAGATAGGTCAGAATCTCTTGATTGTACTTTGACTGGGTACTTTTTATAGCGGTAACATAGAATTCCTACATATTTCCAGCTTTACAGAGGACGACTAGATAACGGGATGCAAATTGCTATAAGATGTTTACCTTCAAAAAAATATTCAATCCGCAATCTGAGGCTTAGATTGGATTTGCTAGCAAAGCTTCAGCATCCACATTTGGTATGCCTACTGGGCCACTGTATTGACGGAGGTGTAAGACATGATCCAAGGATTGACAAAGTCTTTCTTATATATGAATATGTGCCAGACGGCAATTTCCAGGCTCTTCTCTCTGGTAAGCACAGAATGTTGGTGTGAGATTGATTAGTTTTGTGCTGCTACATTTTAGGAGTAAGAGTAATCACTATTTGCTTTTGTTGGAACTTGGAACCACGTCCTGCCCCTAAATTGCTTGCAAATTGAATACCTTTGATATAGTGCTACTATTTCTTTTAGCAAGTTTCCACATATGTCCCCAGCTTTACTTTTCTTATCTTGAATGTCTGCGGCAGCAGACCTTTGGGTATGCTCTGTATGAATTCCATGCTAACATAATTAAAGGTGAAGAGTGGCAAATGTGGCTTGAATAAACAGAACTTATTTAGGAGCAGAAACTTATGAAAAAGAAAGAGCAATAACCTTTCAACTAGAGGCAGTGTAAAGGTACGGGAGCAATCTATTGTGATTATATATGGGAAATGGATAATAATTGATTTATGATAGGGCTAATACCACAGAGTACCAGATTGGGATTTTTTGTGACAGAAAAATTAGTTTGGGTTTAACGTGGCATGGGTGCACTGCTTTGGAATTTTTGGTGGTATTAGCCCTTTATAATATGAAAATTCAACACAAACTTCTGTTAGGAATGTACAGAGAAGGTATCTTAAGGAAATAAGCTATCAAAAAATAGAATCTGAAGTCTTCACTATGTGATTGTAATGATAATTGAAAGCCTTCAACTGAGGTTGGGTGTAGATTCTCCTCTAGTGTGAGATATATGGGGTTGATTATCTATTGACGCCATGAGTCCCGGATGACTTGATGAAGAACATTCTATATCAGCTACCTGATGAGCAGCCATAACGTATTTTCACCATGCTAAAATCATCAGCAAGGGCAATCAAATTGGTTTAATACATGCAGGGAACAATCCTGCAAAGGTTCTTAGCTGGTCGAAGAGGTTGGCAGCATTGATTGGCGTGGCCAGAGCCGTGCACTTTCTGCATACTGGAATAATTCCTGGTTTCTTCAACAACAGATTGAAGACAAATAATATTTTGCTTAACGAGCATGGAATGGCGAAGTTGAGTGACTATGGGTTATCTGTAATCTCAGGAGAAATTGATAAGGTGAGGTTCATTAATGTCTTTGTTAAGTGAAGGAGTAATTTTTGGCGGAACCGATTGTGACTTATATTAGTCTTCATTGCCACTTGGCAGGGGGAAGCAGAAGGCCGTCGATCAAGGTAAAAAATTTCTCTCATGGCAGTTCGGTACACTCTTTCCTTTTATATCATCTTGTTGGGGTCATGGATATCAGTTAGAGAAGTGGACATGTTCTGTGCAAAAGTTGTTGTTCCTGCAGGAGAAAGGAGATCGTCTATGTAGACAAAGAATTTGAGTAGATAGCTTTCTTCCATCTTGCTCCATCATTTTTATTACTGGAAGTTGTTTTTGTCACGATCATTTCATGTCTTTAACAGCAGATAATTCCTATTTCAGTCAAAGGAGAATTTTTGAGGATGATGCCTATAGCTTTGGATTCATCATACTGGAGTCTTTCATTGGACCTTCAATAGAGAGTAGAAGAGAAGCGTTTCTACTAAATGAAATGGTATGATCTGAAGATCTTGTTTAAAGCGTTTTATAGTTCTTCTTAAAACAAACCCGAAGATGTAAGAGGTAAAATTCCTGAAAAAGAAAGCAGCTGATGAGACCTACCTGTGCCCTTTGTCCAGAAAAAAGATAACTCTTCTGCTCTCTAGTAGCTATTAAACAAATCTTACCAGCATAACAAGAGGCACAGACACGGTTCTTCACTTGACTATCTTGTGCTCCTTGAGAGCCTCAATACCAAATCTGGAAACCAGAGGGTATGTACTATATAGCCTAGAGTTTGGATGCTTCATGATTCTAGCGGCTGTTTAGGGGGAGAAAAAGACCACGCCAAAACTGCTGTACAAGAGACTGGGTTGACTTTTTTCTTCTGTTGCTCTAACAGGCATTATTGAACAGCCAGGATGGCTGGCAGCGTATGGTGGACCCATTTATTCTAACCACTAGCTCACGAGAGTCATTATCAATCGTCATCTCCATAGCGAAAAAGTGCATGTCTTTTGATGGGAGCCGTCCGTCGTTCGAAGACATCCTTTGGAACTTACAGTATGCAGCTCAAGTCCAGGCAACGGCGGATGATGAGCAGAAATAAGGAACTGTATAAAACCAGCAAGTTGCTCTCGTTGATGCACAAAGACAATGCCATTGGTCCTTGCTTCAACCTCTCTTTGTGTACAAGTTAGCATACACAGCATATCAATTGGGCCATGGGGAGGCATGACGCTCAAGTTGATATCAATTGCGGTAGCCCTTGTATGCATTGCATAATCCATATTGGTTATCCTGCAGAAAGCTGCAACCAGACAGAGACAAGGAAGTACAAGCCACAGATAATGGCTTGCACATTTCTTGCCGATGCATTACCTGCAAAGATCGCCACATAATAATGATGGAATTCAAACATGCTCTATTTGCTGTAGAGTAGTATGATCTGAGATGGAAATGCTTGCAATGACAAAACCGATGTGGACCATATCCCATTTATTTGTACGCTCTTTACCATGACGTTCGTAATGCGCAGCTTGATGAGTCCAACCAAAGCTTTATGCGAGACTAGAAACCACCTTATCTATGAGGTTGAGGCTGTACTGATGTACTAATGCATGGACTAGATTCCTAGACTATGCCTGTTTTTCACCAGCAGTCCCTAACGAACTAGTAAGGCCTTATGGTAACAAAAGGTGCTGGTGTGCATCTGTACCTCGTTTTTAGGATCAATTCGATTTGAAGTTCACCTTCTTGGCTTCATCCATCCGCATTTGGTCTCGTCTGCATACGCATAAACTGCAAGGCCAGGGAAATTGTTCGAGTTATGGAGAAGAAAAGAATATGAAAACTACCAAAATGAAAAAGTTCAAACCCTGGAGCTGCATTTGTAAGATGATTCTTGGGAAACAAGATTTTTTCCAACTTAACCTGAGAATTCATCCATTTGATTTTCCCCTAGGTTCATCGGATATCTTGCCGACAAGTGAGGAAAAGTGTCAAAAAAGTCATAAACATTTTGTACTTGTGCCAATTTAATCCTAAACTTTTCATTGGTACCAATTTAATCATAAATCTTTTGATTTGGTACCAATTCAGTCTTTTCAACCAATTTTGGTTGGATTTTACTTATTAGGTTGGGCATCAATTGGCTAACGTGGCACGGTCGACACTAACATAAGCAACTTTTAATAATATTTTAATATTTTTTTAGTTTTTATTTTTCTTTTTTTTTTTTTTTTTCTTTTTTCCTTCGCCTCCTCCAATCGGTTGACGGACCTTAATGATTGGCCAGAGGCGACGCCCAAAGAGGCTCTTGGCAAGGTCGAGCCTCACTGGCCGGTGAGGCTTGACCCTTCCCAAATTTGGTGAGGGCTTAAGCCTCACTAGAGGCTGGCGAGGTTGGCCTCGATCTCGCCCATCATCCCCTTTGGCAAGCCGCTGAGATCCAGCAATCGGCTGGAGGAAGGAGGAGGAGAAAGAAAAATAATAATTCAAAAAAATATTTAAAATATTATTAAAAATTGTCCACGTCGGCCGATCGGTGTCCAGTTAACAAAATCCGGCCAAAATTAGTCAAAAAGGACTAAATTGGCACAAAATGAAAATGTTTAGGGCTTGTTTGACACTTTTCCCCACACATATGGCATCTTCCATCGGATTTGGGACTATAGTGTATCACATCAACAATTTTATAATATCGAGCAAAACTTTAGTAACAAATCATACACAAGTTAGAATAATTGATTACTAAGAAATAACGGAAATTCACGTGAGCAGGTATTTCATTATTGAGATTCAATTGGTAATAAGTGTTAAATTGATCCATAAGACCGTGTTCTGGTCATCCAATTCAAGGATCATCTGTTGTAATATATTTTGGATTCAGCTTTAAATTTTGCGAAGAATTATAATCTGCTGGAGCTGAGAAAAGAAAGTTGAAAATTCAAAATAGTCATGTTAGCAAATTTGAGTTTTGCGGGTGAGTCAATTGCCATGTTAGTGCAAATAAAATGACTAGAATGAAGAGATCGATTCAAACACTGAAAATCCAAAGTAGTCATATTAGCAAATTAGAGTCCTGAGATGGATTGCTATATTGGACATCAATTCGAATAAATTGGCTAGAACAAAAAGATCAGATCGATTCGGAACATTGAAAATCAAAAGTAGTCATTTTAGCAAATTAGAGTCCACATAATCGGATTAGTTGGATTGCAAAATTAGATATAAGTATGAATAAATTGACTAGAACAAAGAGATCGATTCCAAACATTAAGAAAAGAAAGCTTCGAAAGTAACCACGTCACCAAATTAGAGTTCCATGGAATAAAATGAGTTGGATTGTCATATCAAATGTCATTGCAAATAAATCGACTAGAACAAAAGGATTGATTTAAAACACGGAAAATCAAAGCCATGCCATCAAATTATAATCTCGTGGAATCGGATGAGTTGGATTGCCATATTAGACATTTATGCGAATAAACTAACTAGAACAAATAGACTGATTCATAAAACTAAAAAAAATAAAAGAAACTAAAAATCTAAAGTAGTCATGTTAGCAAATATAGTTCACAAACAAAGAGATTAATTCAGAGCACTCCGAAAAAAAGAGAACTAAAAATTTGAAGTAGTCATGTTAGCAAATTAGAGTCCCGCGGAATCATACGAGTCGAATTGCCATATCGGATGCAAGTGCGAATAAATTGACTAGAACAAAGAGATCGATTTCATACTGCAATGTTCGATGCACATGAGGAGGGTACGCCAACCTTGCTGTAGGCCTTGCACCTGTCCTCACTCACCTTAGGCACGAACGACTATTATAGCAGCTTACCCCATTGTAGCCGAAGTATACAAGCATGCTCCGACGTGGAATCTACTTTTCTTACTGTGAGATTTCCAAATTTCTTATCTATCTTTGTCTTCCTGACAGAGGGAGAATAATCTTAAGATAGAGGGAGAATACCCTCCTTAGTTTTATGCCGGGAGGGAACCCTTGACGTGGGGTCGGGGTCTATCAGCTGATTGATCCCCACCAAAGGGATCTGCCCCATCCTTTAGGAACAGAAGCACAAGGGGTCACCCTCCCCCGGAGGCTTCTCCCCTCTGTTTTCGCTTTCGCGTAGGCTTTTTAAGGACTTGCCTAGGTCCAAAATTGCCATATCAGATGCAAGTGCGAATAAATAGACTAGAACAAAGAGATCAACTTCACAAGGTTCGATGCACGTGAGGAGGGCACGCGGCACGTGAGAGCGCTCGGGAGGTGATAAGAGAAGGGAAGGGAGGGAGGCAACGATTGATTCCGCTTCATTTCCCGCTCCGACAACCTCGTCCTTCTCTCTCTCTCTCTCCAATCTTGTCACCTTAAACCCTCCGCTGCTCTCGCTACTCCGTCCGAATTTGCAGGGGTTTATCTTCTTCCCGACAGTCTTGAAGCAGATGGGTGCGGCTCGATTCGACGCATGAAGTTCGGGGTGCTGCCGTCTCCGTTTCCGCACGCGCAGCTTCGCGTGCGGCGGCGGGCTTGTCACCGCCCAAAGATGGCCGCTTTTGGTGCTTTCTCTCCCTGTCCCTACTTGCCCACTTGCCCCAAGAACAAGAAACTTGGCAAGACCCCTGTTTCTTGCTCTGTTGCTGGTGAGTGCCCCTTTACAGGTTTCATGGCCGTGGCGTAGTTCAAAGTCATTCAAAGTGGAAGGAGTCTTGAGATGTAATCGGTCTCGATTGTTTGTACTGTTTGGCTTCGGTGGGTTTTAAGTTCTTGATGGTATTGGCTTGGTTGGCCGCGAGCCGGTGATTAAGCACTCAGGATAAATGTTCTGTTATCCTAGTAGCTCTGGACTGTGATAAGTTCTTTTTCCATAAGCTTCTATAAAGTAAAAATTGGTGTGGTTCTGGTGAAACTCAGGTTGTGGGGGTGGGGGGGGGGGGGAGATATACCCTTTTGTAGAAATTGATTGTCTGACTTGAAAAACATCGGACAGAATACAATCTTTCCAGTTCTTATGTTGGTGGATTTTAGTCAGCCTCGTATGTTCTGGGAGAGTTACTTGGGTTCCTCTCACCTTAATCGCATGTTCCAGACATCACCATTCAGGATTATGTCTTGCGCTCTTCAATGGCAGGTTTTTCGTGTTTTTGCATACTTGTTTCTGCACTCAAAAATGCAGACTGAGCTGCATTATATCTCAAGTTGCTTATTCTTCTCAAGGTCGCATGGTCTGCATGAAAGTCATGCGTATGGTTTTATATCTTTTAGGTATGCATGGGTCTAAAATTCCACACAAGAAGTCTCGAAGAATGGAAGGAGCTGGAAAAAGTATGGAAGATTCTGTTAAGCGTAAGATGGAACAATTTTATGAAGGTTCTAGTGGTCCACCACTCCGTGTTCTTCCAATTGGTGGATTGGGTGAAATTGGGATGAATTGTATGCTTGTTGGGAACTTCGATCGCTATATCTTGATTGATGCCGGTGTCATGTTTCCAGAGTAAGTTGCCTTTTAAAAAAAGAAAAGTTTGCAAAGTAAGATATGCACTTTCATATGTTGAAGCTTAAGCTTCTGTAGAGAACTCTCTTGATGACCCTTCTTTTCTGGTTTCAGCTACGATGAACTTGGAGTGCAAAAAATCATCCCTGATACCACATTTATTAGGAGATGGAGCCACAAAATTGAGGCAGTTGTTATTACTCATGGCCATGAAGATCACATTGGTGCGTTGCCTTGGGTAATTTTTCTTCCTACATCTTGCAGTTGCCTTCTTAGACTTATTATGTTCTAAACACTTTTAGGGTGAGTTTGGCAAATGCAAAAAATTGTGGCGTCAATATACAAATGGGAAGAAAGGATTATGTAGGCTAATGAACTCTCTGCAGATATTCTGATAGCTTATGCAGAGGAGAGGCTGAAGTAGGCTCTCCAACTATTTCTATTTCACTGTTCTTTTTTTGTTGATGGCTTGGTGGTAACTGCTTTATCCTGCCAATAGTAAAGCAGTTGGGAAACTTCAAAGATTTATTCGACCCAAAGACTTTAAAGATTTAGCTTTTTCTGTATTCAGTAGATGCCTTTTCTTAATTTTTTAATCCCTTTCGTTGTCTCTACCCTATTAGAGGCTTGGAGCATGCTTACTCTAATATTATTTATTTTATGCTATGTTGCTAAAAGTATATTTCATTTCTTTGCAGGTGATCCCAGCGCTGGACTCCCGCACACCAATATTTGCTTCATCCTTTACTATGGAGGTACTCCTTAAGCTTTTTTTTTTTTTTGGCTATAGTTTGTAGAGTTTTAACTCTTGAAAGGAATTTCCCATCTGCCACAAAGTACTAGCATCTCAACCAATCACAATTTATCTCTAGATGCTAACCATAACTCATTGGTTTATGCAAGTTAGAGTAAAGAACTAATAGTGCGTTTGTTGGAAGTTATTTTTGCATTCAGTTTATATTCTCATCATATCAACTCTGGTTGGAACTTCTTGGACTGCCTTTCTTTTGTTTAATGAAATCCTTTGAAAAAAAAGTTAATCATCAATTAGATTCATACAGATTGTTAATCATATAAGTTTCTTCAATTACATAGTCAACTTTTTCCGTACCTTTTGTAAAGATCTCTTCTAATCCTTTTGTGATGATTATACAGCTTATAAAGAAGCGTTTGAAGGAGAATGGGATCTTTGTTCCATCGAGGTTGAAGGTATTTAGAACAAAGAAGAAATTTATGGCAGGGCCTTTTGAGATAGAGCCTATAACGGTTACCCATTCTATCCCTGATTGTTGTGGGTTAGTACTTCGCTGTGGAGATGGTACAATTTTCCATACTGGAGACTGGAAAGTAAGAATTCATTCTTCTTTTTGTTCTTTCCTGCTCTATCTTATATATATATATATTTATGTAAGCTTAAGCGGTATAAAAGCTCTTATCTTCAACAGATTGACGAATCACCTTTGGATGGGAATGTTTTTGACCGTGAATCTCTGGAACAGCTTGCGAAGGAAGGAGTCACACTGGTAGGCTTCCTTGTGTCTCGTCATTTCATTTGTTATGGCTTGTTTGGCTACACATGTTTTTGGTGGAGAAAGTTTTTAATTAAACACAAAACTTTCTGGTTGGCATCCTTTTAAGTTCTCTTTCATTCTTCGGTTGTGCATACCAATAAATATGAATAGTGTGAGAGTGAACTGTTGCATATATAAATTGCATATATATCGATGAATGCTGATGCTATGAGAACATGGTTAATCTTTGCTAACGTACCTCAGACTCAACTGCCAACCCATATGCTATCTCATGTTTGCCACTCCAATCTTGCTAGACTTGCTACATACATGTTCTGGTTTGGTGGAAATGAGTGTTCCTTCTCTCTCTCTCTCTCTCTCTCTCTCTCTCTGAATCTCCTTTATGGATAGAAGCTCAAGAAAGGACATTTAGTTAACTTGTTCAGTCCCTTCGCTCTCAGATGATGAGCGACTCTACAAATGTGCTCTCACCTGGGAGGACAACAAGTGAGACTTCTGTGGCAGATGCGTTATTGAGACATATTTCTGCTGCTAAAGGGAGGGTTATTACTACTCAGTTTGCCTCAAACATACACAGGCTTGGAAGTGTAAAAGCTGCTGCAGATTTAATGGGCAGAAAGATGGTAAGCTTTTCGCTGTTACAATATTGTCATGCATTTACTTTAACTTCCTGACTGTGGATCTTACATATAGCTTGTGATCCTGTTAGGTCCTTGTTGGCATGTCGCTGAGGACATATCTGGATGCAGCTTGGAAGGATGGGAAGGCATCAATTGATCCATCAACACTGGTATAGCTCTCAGAGCCTTTCTTCATCCCCTTGCCAATATCTTTTGGGTTACGATCTCGGTTTTGCCTTTGTAACTGCTGTGATGGGCTATCACTATTAGTCTGAACCTAACTAATAAACGTATAGCTACAAAGTCATTCTAGCCTCTAAGCATTACGGGAAAATCCTTTGAAGAATCCATGTTCATGGTATCATTTCCATAAAATAAGCCTTTATTGTTATTCTTGTCTCTCGTGCATATTTATACATATATACATACATATATATGTGTATATATACAGTCCCTCTAAGTGACATGGCTGAATCCTTTGCCAAAGTCGTGTTTGCATTATCAGCCTATGCTTTTCCATCTTTTCCTTTAATTGCTTTTACCTCCAGTTATGTGGATATTTTAAGACTTTGCAAATGATGGTATATTGTGATAATGGAATTTCAGAGGATTTACATACCATTTCTTGCAGTATCAATGCATTTTGGAATGACTTTTGCTTTTAGGTTTTCACTTACAATTTTACTTTCAATAATTGAGATTTGGTTCTACTTAACAATGAACACCTCAAATCCTTCAGTGTGGAAATATTCAAAGTCCTTAATAGTCGAAGCTTTTCATAGTTTCTTATAAATCGAAATATTTTTTTGTTTTTCTTTTTTTCTCTGTAGAAAAGTCATAAGCACTTTTCTGCAGTAGACTATGTTTTGTGTTTTCATGAGTGGGAGTTAAGAAGCTCTTGTTCAGGTTTTGTTAGCTTTGAAAATTCACGATCAATTTCGGTTGGTGTGAACTTTATAAAGTGATTTGTTGACACCTTATGTCCATAGTGTGGAATTTCATGGGCCACTGCCAACTAAACCAAAAGCTTAAGCTGATAGATGAAATGTTAAATGGTGAAAAGCTATGTCAAGCATTGTATTTGTCATCTTGATTACTCCAGTGACCTTTCATGTCAATTTATACTTCTTTTTTTTTGGCACAGATTAAAGTGGAAGATATTGATGCATACGCTCCAAAGGATCTACTAATTGTCACAACGGGCTCCCAAGTAAGGAACTTTGGAGGATTTTACTTTTTGTCCTTTTAAGTAACCAGAATGTAGCAATTACATGTTGGTATCTGCATCGCAATGTCAGGCAGAACCACGAGCTGCCCTGAACCTTGCTTCTTATGGAAGTAGTCACTCCCTCAAATTGAACAAGGAAGACGTAGTATTATATTCTGCTAAGGTAATGAAGCTTGCATTGTCCTCCTTTATTTGCATGATACAATCTCATTATACATGAATCCTTGCCAAATATGTGGGGATCTCTTGAAATGAGATAAATGCAGGTTCCACATCAGTCACAATTGGTGATCTAAGATACTCATGCCTTTATTAATGGACAAACTGTCCATATATCAATATTAGCTCATATATACATTGTCGTTAAAAGCTTCTGTTGGCCTTCTCTTGGATCAGTTGCAAGAATCATGAAGCATATTTTTACCAAATCTTTGCCTAAATAGTAATCGGGTCTCGGAGGTCGTTTTCTGAATTATGCATGAAATAAATTGCTTAATGCTTGGTGGGTAAACGCTCCATAATGAGTTGAAGCGCTTTTCCCCAGGATCAGTTAATGACGTTTAACAGAAATGCTTGATTTGATTGTGATGATTGCGTTGTTTGTTAAACCTTTCATGCAAATGAATATGTGCACCAATTTTTTCTAATATTCTTTAAATAAAGAGGAAAACCCACCATGTGGTCAGAATGGTTCTTCATTGGCTTGAACTTAAGTTTCCTATTTTGTTGATAAGGATAATTTACCTTCAATATTTTTGGCATGGTAAGCCACCTTTTGGCTTTTCAGCGAGTTGCTCCTGTCTTGTACATTTAAAGTTCCTTGATTAGCACCTCTTGTACATTTAAAGTTCCTGGATTAGCACCTTAAAGCATTAATACTTGTAGTGTTATTATATCTTCCCAAAATTTATAATCAAAATATGTCATTTGGTTTCTTCAGGTGATTCCTGGGAATGAGTCGCGAGTGATGAAAATGATGAACCGCTTAGCAGATATTGGGTCAACTGTAGTAATGGGTAGAAATTCGGGGCTGCACACATCTGGTCATGGATATCGGGAAGAATTGGTAAAGAGTTTTCTTGTTCCTCATGAGTCTCATGTTTCTTTGAGTTTCCTCTTCATCTTGTTGGTTAAACTATTCTTGGCTTATAATTACCGACTATATGTTGCCTAACCAGTTTGATTATCCGTTCTTATTTTTCATTTGTTTATGCGACAAACTTTTATATTTTTCGTGTTGGCATCACTTTCATGATTTTTTTTTGTATTATGGATACTGATGTTAACTTGATATTTGAAGGATGAAGTGCTGAAGATTGTGAAGCCCCAACATTTTGTTCCCATACATGGAGAACTCTTGTTTTTGAAGGAACATGAATTGCTTGGCAAATCGACGGGTATACATCACACAACTGTAAGTCCCAAGATGATTGTTTGTGGTATAGTAGGTTAAGTGTCATTGTAAATTTCTTCTGTATTGTTTTTTTTTCCCCTATTAATTGAACTCTTTTTTATGTATAAATAAAATGGTTAAGAAACCTATTTCTGCTAAATGTAGGTCTGCTGGTTCTTGATGTGCTTTCTTGTCCTAGCTGGTATGCTTTAGAATAATAACTTGTGCCACACAAATAAGTTGAGTTCTGAATGTAAACTGTTCCCTTTTCTTGCTTGAATTTATGTCACACGTAGTATAGATGGTTGGACACTATTGTTGATGCTCTGGTGATAATTATATATAGAGAGGCTACAACTGAACTGATGCCTTTTGTTTTCTTGCAAGTGGTTTTCTAACCTTTAGCACTGCCTTTGTGTCTACCATGGAATTCTCTTTTACTATTGCCAGGAAAATATCATACCATATCACTTTCCTAGATTTCACATAATGTCCAACAGATTTGATTTGGTCCTAGAAGAAATAGATAGGTTAATCTTGTCTGTCGTTTAATTAGCGATAAGATAATGTGGTCATGCAGAGGGTTGTTTTCTGGCTCCCTTTTCCTTCATTCTATCAGCTAATTTAGGACTTGGAGTCATCAACTGTCTACTTGGTTACATCATCTGTCCTGAGTATATGAAAGTTACTGCAGCAGCATTAATAAGTCAATCTGGATCTCATGTCAGAGTCAGTTGTTTTTCATCTGGCTGCTACTTAGTGAAAATTACTCTTGATGTTTTCCTTTGTTTTTTTGCTTTTCTTTTGCTTATTTCTTTCCTTGTACATTTCTGGTGAGCTTGAATTTCTTATTTAGCAAAATCCTTTTATAACTATAAAAGAAAGTCCTGTCTGTTTGCTTGAGAAGAGTCAGAGGTGCGTGGGAGCATGTGTCTTGTCGATCTTGTAAGAAATTTAGCTCCATTTCGTTCAGAGTGCTTGGCAAGATATCACTTCATACATGCTAAAAAGAATGATAGTGTGCCCCCACTGGGTATGGTTTATCACCTGCATTGACTTCCATGTGTCGGTTTGAGATTCATTTGTAGATCATGGTATCTTTTTGTATGACTATGACTTCTTCTGGCAATACTTCATTAGATTTTCTCTATATTTGGATTAGTATGTGGTCTTAAAATAACTGTTATCAGGTCATAAAAAATGGAGAGATGCTGGGGGTTTCTCATTTGAGGAACAGAAGAGTCCTTTCTAATGGTTTTATCTCCCTTGGGAAGGAGAATTTACAGGTTGGTGTCTCTAAAATGCTTGAATGTCTGAAAGAAATCAACAGGTTTAATCTAATCAATCTGTGGTCTATATTTTAGTTGATGTATAGTGATGGCGATAAAGCTTTTGGTACATCAACTGAGCTTTGCGTAGACGAGAGACTAAGGATTGCTTCTGATGGCATTGTTGTGGTCAGGTAGGCTGGCAAATACTTTTTCCATGTCAAGCAATTTTGTTCTTTTGATGCACTTGGTTTCTGATGGTCCTTCTCTTGCAGCATGGAAATTCTGAGGCCTCAGAATGTAGATGGTGTGGTGGGAGGCAGTTTAAAAGGAAAGATACGAATTACAACTCGTTGCTTGTGGCTTGACAAGGGGAAGCTTTTGGATGCACTTCATAAAGCTGCCCATGCTGCGCTTTCTAGCTGTCCTGTTAACTGTCCCCTGGCCCACATGGAAAGAACTGTGTCCGAAGTTCTGAGGAAGATGGTACGGAAGTACAGTAGTAAAAGGCCTGAAGTGATTGCCATCGCTGTAGAAAATCCGGATGCAGTCCTCTCTCATGAGATTGACAATAGGTTATCTGGAAAGTCACATGTCACCTTTGGGTTTTCTGCACTTAAGAAAATGGTTGGCGGTAGTCCAAAGAAAACAAAATCAAGCAAGAGGCAAGTGGAAGATGGCAATAGCCACTATTATTCAGAGAAATATTCAGAGCGGAGTTCTGAAGGTTTGTTTCTTCCTCTTTTGTGCTATATGTCATGTATGTCACTGTATAATCTATGGATCATTCTCTGTGGAAACCTCTAGAATTCCGATGAGATTAGTACTTGACTTTGGAAAGAAAGAGGTATTAAAGACCTCCACTTAATTTTCCTTTTCTTTTCTTTTGGGTTATTATACTTCTATTCATCTTGTCATGTTCATGACAGCTATGAGAGTGATCTGGAGTAGAAACTGGCTAGTCTTGGAGGTTGGAGCTGCGCACAGGTGGAGGGTTTCAAACCCCTCACTAATAATTTGAAGTGGCAACTAAATAAAGTAAACTGATGTAAAAATCGAACAAAAAAATAATAAAGAAGTAACGGTAAAAGTTTACTAAAAATATTGTCCTTACAAAAGGTGTGCTCGTATCCAAACTGAGTGTATGCATGTTTATATGCTGAGCTAATTAAATTTTTCAATCTGTACTTTGCATATCGACTGAATGCCTATTTCTATGATCAACAGCTGTGTAGATTCTCACAGTGGTGGATTGATGCTTATTTTTTTGTGATCATTTGCTTTAGATAAGTTGTATAGATTCTCTTTTAGGCATGGTGTATCTGCAATCATGCATCTGAACTTGATGCCATGGCGAACATGTATGTCCTATTTGTTAAAATTTGACTTTACTTTGAAACAATTCTCGATCCAGGTGAGGACATTGAAGACAGAAGTTTTTTGCATGAGGAAAACACTCCTACTACAAGTTCCGATGCATCCGAAACACAAACTGCATCTCCCAGTTCTGATGATTTAGATGATTCTTGGAAATCATGTCTTACTTCATCTCCTGTGGATAAATTGGCAACAGATGTCAACGGTTCCTCCCAAATAAACGTTGCTGAGTTGAAGTCCTTAGAAGATGGAACTGAGAGTAACGGCGAGGACTCCTTGGAAATGTCAACTACTCCGGCAAAACATTCCAAGCCTCTGAAAAGGAACAAATGGAAGCCCGAAGAGATTAAGGAGTTGATTAAATTGCGAGGACAGTTGCACGGCAAATTTCAAGTTGTGAAGGGCAGAATGGCTCTATGGGAGGAGATATCAACAAACTTATTAGGAGATGGAATTACCCGTAGTCCAGCACAGTGCAAATCTTTATGGACCTCTTTAGTTCAGAAATATGAGGTTGGTTCTCCTTTGCATCTTGTCTTTCCGTGTAGTGAAAATTCTTTGCCAGAACATCGAGTTGTTCCACAAATCGCAGCATTAATTGAACTTAAAAGTATTTCTGCACACTTAAGTTCCTATATGTTTATAACTTCTCCTTGTTTCTGTCAGTTTTTTTTATACTATCTATAGGTTACTGGTTTCAGGATCCTGTAAGTTTGTCAAATTAATCCTTTTTTGCCAAAACACTTTCTGTCTGATATGTCATCTGCCAATTCAAATGAGATTATGATTAGAAGTGTTATTTTTATCGTCCATTTGAATCTCAGCACTTGTATGACAAGGATATATGGACCCAGAACAAGAGAAAAGTGGATTGAACTGATTTGCATTGGTTGCATGCTTATTGGAATTTGGTTGGGTTTACTAATCACGATTTGCATGGACTTGCTCCTTCATCTCGACATGAATTTTGTCGATGACTCTGCTTTCCAGTTCTTACGCCTGTGTAATGCTCTTTTTTCTTAAACAGCAAAGCATAAGTGGGGAAAGAAGCAGAACGAGTTGGCCATACTTTGAGGAGATGGATGAAATTTTATCTGTTGTTGAGGCAACAACATCAAAATGATTGGTTTCCCCTTTGCTTTTTCAAGATGAGAACTCCAAGCACCGAGAAAAGTCCCTCGGCAGTGAGATTTCGGTGCGTAAGCTTGGCCAAGAGATTACCATTGGAGATGATGACCTGAGCTATCGTAATTTTCATCATGCTTCTGCCATCAGGTAGAGGAGGTTTTGAGTAATTTGTTTTGATCAGATAGAGGATATCATTGATTTCTTATATGTTATAGGGCCTCAATGAATTGGATAGTGATATATAATATTTACAAGTGAATTCACTTGCTCAATCTCCATCTCTCATTCTTTCTTCCCCTTTGCTTATGTAAAGGGTGGTGTAGATATCTTACCTTATAGTATCTGAGGAGATCTTTGTGGAGAAGACCTCTGAGGATGAAAATGAATTCGTTAAGGTAATTGAAGACAATATGGAAATATGTTACACCGAGGTGAAAAAACTAACAGGCAGCAAAGGCTGCCCTTAGTTCCTATCCTACTTAGATTTTGTACATAATTGAATTCAAGATGTATTAGGTGTCTTCAAGCCCGCGTGAGTGAAATATGTTTTTCATGACTATTTATCATATTAGCTTGCGACACGTAGTCGATGCATTTCATCTTGAGCCCGCAAGTTGAGAGTGGTTGCAAATACTTTTTTTCCCATAAGATTGGATTAACGTGATTCAAATAAAATGTGATCGTATCAAACTCAAGAGTTATCATATTAATATATGTTATATTCTATAGTCTATTAACAAATTTTGTTACTTCCAAGCCGAAGTAAAATATATATGAGGATAAACGTAAAAGAGTAATTAGATAAAAAAGATAATTACTTCTTGTGTTTTCAGAATTTAATCTATAAGGATTGCTATATGACATGATTTTTAAGGTGCTTATTACGGGATTTGTAAGTCAAGAAATTATCCATTTAATCTGAAACTCATTGTTTGGATGTTAATTTAATCATAAATTTTTTAAATTCAAAAATTTAATTCTAAACCCTTTGCGTGAAGTTTTAGGAAAATTGTCTAAAATTTTTTAAACCTATTGCACTTTTGTCATTTCAATTCTAAATTTTTTTAATTTTGTTAATTTAGTCCTAAACATTCACCTTTTACCAATTGAGTTCATCCGGTCAATTTTGGTTTAAATTTGCTGACGTGGACGCCATCCGTTCTACGTGATACTGATCGGCGCCGACATAAACAAAATTCATTAGTTTTTAAGTATATTATTTAATTCTTAATTATTTTTATGTTTCCCTTTTTTTTTTTGGCCCTTTTGTTCCTCTGGCCGATCACCTAATCTCCTACGATCGGCGAGGGGCAACCTAACTAGCCGTGGGCAAGGGTCGCCCTCATTGGATCTGACAAGGGCAAGCCATGTCAAAGGCCAATGAGGGTCGCGGGCGTGGTCGTCCTGCTGGCCTTTGGCGTGGGTGACCCTTGCTAGCTTCTAGCGAGGCTTGACCTCACCATATTTGGCAAGGGCGAGCCTCGCTCGAGGCCGCAAGGTTGCCCCTCACTAGATTCCAACAAGGGCGACCTTGTCTAAGGTAGGCGAGGGTGACCCTTGCCGGTTGTAGCCTTTAGTTGGTCATCGAAGGCTGGGCAACCGACTAGAGGAAGAAAAGGCAAAAAACAAATAGAAATACAAGAATAAAAAATTAATATATATATTGTTTATGTAAGTGTTGACTATGCCACGTTAGCGAATTTCAGCCAAAATTGACCGATTAGACTTAACTATTAAGAAGTGAAAATCTTTAGGATTGAATTGACAAAATTGAAAAGTTTAGGACTACACGATATATTTATGATTTTTCGGATAATTTTCCTGTGAAGTTTTAATATAATATTTCTGCTCAATTTTTGTTAGAATTACTTAGGACAGCCCGTGATAAATTTAGGACTAGATTAAGTTTATGACTAAATTGAGATACATATAATGGGTTTAGGATTAATTGAGCAATTTTTTCATTTTTAAGTTCTTCGAGATTTTATATCTAAAGGGTATCGCCAGATTAGAAGCGTGTAGCAAACAAAATAAGAAAAAAAGAAAAGAAGGTTTGCCGTTATGATTACTCTGTGGTGATATATTTATACAGATTCCCAAGCACGACAGAAACTTTCATTTCTTGACCCGAAGAAGAAAAGAATAAACAACTTTTGGGACGAAGGGAAGATTACCAAGAGACCGATTTCATGGAACGTTCGACCCCAATTAAAAATACTTAAATCCCACACTTTGTTCTAGACGGTTGAGAAAATTGAAGCCTTCTTTGGTTGCCTCATTCAATATCGCCACCTTCGTCAAACCTGCCTCCGCAGAGTAATTCAGACTTGTACTTCTGTCTCTCTTTTTCGAAACTCGTTTTTAAAGGGGAATCCTCGGAGTAACTTCTACGCTCCATCCTGGATACTCTCTCCTCCGCGTCTCACGCGGTACGTACTACGTATATAGACTCCGTACCTTGATCATGCAAAACCCATCTCAGCCTTCGTGTCTCTCTTCTGTTGACTTCTCTTTCTTACCTACAGCTGAGTAAGTACTCTCGGTTTTTGGTGTGCATCAGAACATGGCGAGGCTTGCAGATCGATACGAGCGTGTGTTCCGGTGCTTCGACGAGGATGGAGACGGTAAGCTTTCGCCCTCGGAGCTGAGGCGGCAAGTGGGCTTGATTGGTGGAGAGCTGCTCCTGGAGGAAGTGGAGGTCGCGGTAGAGTCGCTGGACTCGGACGGCGACGGCCTCCTGTGCTTGGAGGACTTCGTTGGGTTAATGGAAGGCGGGGGCGAGGAAGAGAAGATGGGTGACTTGCGAGAGGCGTTCGGAATGTACGTGACGGACGGGTGCGAGTTCATCACGCCCAAGAGCCTCAAGAGGATGCTCTCTAGGCTTGGACAGTCCAAGACTCTGGATGAGTGCGAGGCCATGATCTGTCATGTCGATCTCGATAAAGATGGTGTGATCAGCTTCGATGAATTTAAGGTCATGATGATGTAGACATTTCACTGTACATGGGCTTGAATTATTGTTTGATTTCATATTATGGAACATCCGTTCATATTGAGCTGTTCTTCTTGCTTCTTTTGAAAGAGTTTCTCCTACACTTACAGTTCAGACAATTTGCCAACTGCCCACCATCTGAACATCTAATTTGACTGTTTTATCAGGTTGGGGGATTGGATTCCCACCTTGGATTGTCTCGTCGGACCTCTAGTCAATTACCCGTGCAAAATATACCGTTAGGACAGGATTTTGTTTTGAACTATCATTTGAAATTTAGGGGAAATTGAGTTAAAATGTCTAACCTCAAAAATTTAAATTGATAGGTGGAGGAAATCCACACGTATATAAAGAAAATGTGGACCTCATTGTATATTTCAACACATTCTCTCACTTGCAAATTGGATTAGGAATGACACGTGAAATTTGACTATAAGGCTAGACACGTACATGCAAGATGTAGATCGTGAGCTTTGATACCATGTTAAGAGTTATGATATAAAAGAGAAAAATGTAATGTTCTGTGTATTATCAAATGAAAAGGACAAGACTCATATACAGAGAGAGAATGCAATTCAACTTAATTATAACCGTAATCCTAAATATAGAGAGGGAATACATCATATGGTGAAAATGCATTCTTAAGGTAATCGAAGACAGCATACAAATAAGTTACACGGAGGTGTAAATACTAACCGGGAGCAACGTGTCACAGTCCGTGAATCGTTCCGAGGCCAAGGAAACTCTCGGCCCATGACAAAAGGCTGGCCTTCATTCTTATCCAACTTCGATTTTTTACATAACCAAATTCAGGAGGTGTCTTCACCCGCGCGTTGTGCGGATGTCAAATGGAGTCGATGCATATTATCTTGAACAACGCCAATTGAGAGTGGTTGCAAATGTTTTCTCCCCTTAAGAGAAAACTAACACAATCCAAGTAAAATGTGATTGTATCAAACGCAAGAGTTATCATATTTGTTAGTGATATATAGAGTAATTTTGAAGATTTTTTGTATCTCTCTATTTGATTATGCGTTTCTTTATTGAAATATTAGGGAAAATTTCAAATAGGGCTTGAAATGCTTTCATTTATTTAAATAAGGTCTTGAAATGAATATTGTGTCAAATAACCGAAGTGCATTCATTTTTTCAAATAAGTGCTGAAGTAGACATTGTTTCAAATGAGGGTATGAAATAACGATATCAGTCTCAAATAAGGGCTTAAACTCACTAGCTGTGAAGAGCAATTTCATCTTTTTAATTTTTTTCCTTTAATTTTTTTCTATTCTTTCATAAAAAAACTAAATAAAACTAAAAATTAAAAAATATATATATTAAAAAAGGGAAAACATAGGCCATCGCCTCATCGTCGGTGGGGGCGGCGGTGACAGCCGATGAGGGTCGGCGACCCCCTTTGACCAAAGGCTAGGTGATCCTCTCCTAGATCTGAGCAAGGGTTGCCCGCCCTCGCCCTCGTCTGGGCAAGGGTCGCTAGCCCTCGCGTCGGCCCGGCGGCCCTCACCCAGGGCCCTTGAATCTCATCGCTCGGGTTTGGGGGTGCTAGGCGAGGGTCAGCAGCCCTCGCCTAGATTTGGGAGAGGGTCATCGCCCTCTTCTATTTGGCCCTCGCCTTTGGTCAATGGGGGTCACTGACCCTTCCCTAGGCGTCGATGACCTCACTAGCTGTCACCGAGTGATGGGGTGGTGGCCATAGGTGGGAGGGCCTATGTGTGCCCCTTCTTTTTTTAATTTTTTTTTTCTTTTTTAACATTTAATATAATTAAATTTAAATTTAAATTGTGTATGGACAAAAATATCCTTGGTCGGTCAGAATTTTTTGCTCATCTGTGAGCTGGTGAGGCTAGGCCTTTATTTGAAACAAAGTCCATCTCAGGGCCTTATTTGAAAAAATGATAGCATTTTAGGCTCTTATTTGGAATTTTCCTAAAATATTTTTTTTTTGTCATTTCATAATTTATTATGATATATCAAAATTTACTAAAGTTTCTTGATTCTTTCTTCCGCAATATTATTTGTCAGCTTAGTGTCAGAGCTAGTGGATCTTAAAGTGCATCAGGTGCAGTCCCAAGTGCTCATCCAAAGCTCATTTAGCTTTTGCTTCTTCCTCTTTTTGCCCAATAGGACCTACTATCCTCCGGTGAATGTTGAATCCAATATTACTTCCTTTGCAAAGTCTATAGAGCCCTCTCATATGAGGAAGCGCTTGTGGTCGTGCTTATGGTTGTGTTTCAATGCCAACTATAATGACCGCATCACCTAGTCGAGCCTTTCACAAAAGTGGCTTTTCTTTTGATACTAGTTGCATATGTCTGCATTGCTCAGTAACTAATTTTACAAGTCAATTGTATAGGTTGCGTCGCTAAGTTATTGTTTTGCAGGCTAGCTGCATCGGCCACTTTCTATTTTTCCTTCGATTCTCAACATTTCGCATGTCATTTTGAGAAGCGATACCATCACTAGACTCGCCACTCTCGAGCCAGCTAGATTTGGAAGTTTTGCCATGAACAGTTACCGAACACCACCTCAGAGCTGAGGCGACACGTGGGCTTGACGAGGATGGAGACGGTAAGCTTTCACCTTCAGAGCTGAGGCGACACGTGGGCTTGACCGGCGGAGAGCTGCTCCTGAAGGAAGTGGAGGTTGTGGTCGAGTCGCTGGACTCGGACGGCGATGGCCTCCTGTGCTTGGAGGACTTCGTTGGGTTAATGGAAGGCGGGGGCGAGGAAGAGAAGATGGGTGACTTGCGAGAGGCGTTCGGAATGTACGTGACGGACGGGTGCGAGTTCATCACGCCGAAGAGCCTCAAGAGGATGCTCTCTAGGCTCGGCCAGTCCAAGACTCTGGATGAGTGCGAGGCCATGATCTGTCATGTCGATCTCGATGGAGACGGTGTGATCAGCTTCGATGAATTTAAGGTCATGATGATGTAGACATTTCACTGTACATGAGCTTGAATTATTGTTTGATTTCATATTATGGAACATCCGTTCATATTGAGCTGTTCTTCTTGCTTCATTTAAATGAGTTTCTCCGACATTTACAGTTAAGGCAATTTGCCAACTGCCCACCATCTGAGCAGCTAATATGATTGTTTTTGTTGGAATATAATACGCGGAAACGATAATATTTTGCAATTTACGTGGACGCGAAATCACCAGAGAAATAAATGAGAAAAATAATAAGGATACCGGAAATTTACGTGGTTTGGTCCGAGTATCGATACCTTCGTCTACGGGGAGAAGCGTCGCCAACAATCGCTCACGCCGAAAGTGTTTCCCATACTTAAATTTAACTATAAATTCAAAGTATTTATAAATAAATAAATTACTTGGATATAAATTAACCGCACAAAATTACCGTACGTTCGAACTCGAAACAAAAACGCGCGCGACTCTCTTCAACTTTACGTGTGCGGCTTGCGGCTCCTTTTCTTTCTCTGCTTTCGTAAGGCTTCGGCAGCACAACCTCCTAGAGACGTTTGCTTCGGAGACGTTTGCTTTGTATATATGTGTGCCCAAAAGTCAAAGTCTTGACTTGGGCCCACCACCCTTTTTTTTGGCTCCACGTGCGGGACTTCCTACGTGCGGCTCTCTTTCCTCTTGTAGGATTTCAGCCACTCTACGTGCAGCTCTCTTTTCTCGAAGTGGAATATGTGCGCCCAAAGTCAAATATTTGACTTTGGGCCCCACCATGAATAACTTGCACGAATTCAACTCATTTGGATAAAGGAGGAAACTTTTGCTCTTTTTATTTAATTTTCCTCTTTTGTACAGCTATAAGGAGTCTAAAAAAAAGGGCATCTTCATCCAATTTTAAAATCTACTTGGGAAATCTTTATCAACAAATTTGATTTAACAAATCATTATTCGAATCCAAACTCGAGACATTAATTTAACAATTCTCCACTTTGGCTCGATGTTTGAAATCAAGTTATAGTGTTCATCATCCATTCTGTTCTCCCAACACTCTGACGGGCGCTCACTTTCCACAAACGCCAATAGAGCTCAAGCAGAGCTTGAGCTTCGCCAAAGGAACAAACTTAGTTATCATGTCTGCCGGGTTATCTACTGTAGCGATCTTCTTAGCTAAGACATCTCGGATGAAGTGGTACCTAATGTTGATATGCTTCGTTCGCTCGTGATAAATTGGATTATATGCCAAATATATCGCACATTGGTTATCATAGTGTATATCCACACTATTCTGTTCTAACCCAAAGTTCGAGAGCAAACTTTATAACCATATTGTCTCATTCGCTACAAAGGTTAGTGCCATGTACTCTGTCTCAGTCAAAGACAAGGCAATGTGATCTTATAAGGAAGATTTCCAACTAACTGCACCACCCGCTAACGTAAATACATACCTTGCTAAAGACTTGCGATCATTCAAGTCACCGGCGTGATCTGAATCCACAAAACCAATGGTCTCATTGCCATTGTTATCCCTCCGATACACTATATCCACGTCTGTTGTCCCCTTCAAATATCTTAAGATCCACTTCACAGCTTCCTAATGAGCTTTACCAGGATGTTTCATATAGCGACTAACTACACTCATGGCTTGTGAAATATCAGGCCTAGTGCACACCATAACATACATAATACTACCCACGACACTAAAATAAGGAACACGGGACATATCCTCCTCCTCAGTTTGCGGTAATAATTTATCTGAAAGTTTAAAGTGCTTCGCTAAAGGTGTACTTACAATTTTTTTGTTGACTGCATATTAAAACGTGCTACTATCTTCTCAATATATTTCTTATGAGATAGACGTAAAATTCTTGCAATCCTGTCATGCAAAATCTCCATACTCAATATTTTCTTTGCAGCACTTAAATCTTTTATCTCAAATTCAGCATTTAACCGTATCTTCAGCACATCAGTATCAGACATATTCTTAGCTGCTATCAGCATATCATCAACATAGAAGAGTAGATAAATCAAGGAACCATTCTTCAATCTCCTAAAGTAGACACAACTATCCATCTGACTTTTCAAATAGTCTTGACTAGTCATGAAAGTATCAAAATGTTTATATCACTACTTAGGAGACTGTTTCAGCCCATACAAAGATTTCTTTAACAAGCAAATATGATATTTCTTACCCAGAATAGCAAATCCCTTTGGTTGCCTCATGTAAATCTGCTCCTCCAACTCACCCTGAAGAAACGCAGTTTTTACATCTAACTGCTTTAACTCGAGATTCTGCGAAGCAACTAAGGCAAGTAAAACACGAATACAAGTATGTCTTACCACAAGAAAGAACACCTTATTGTAGTCAATGCCCTCACGCTGTGTATATCCCTTCGTCACAAATCTCACCTTATACCTCGCTGCCTCGACACCGAGAATGCCCTCTTTCTGTTTAAAGACTCATTTACTTCCAACAATCTTTTGGCTCTTGGAAAATTTGACCAGCTCCCATGTCTGATTTCAATAGAGTGATTCCATCTTTTCGCTCATAGCCCCTAGCCACTATGACGACTCCGAACTAGCCATCGCCTCAGAGTAAGACGAAGGCTCATTTGTCTTCACCTCATCACCTACAGTTAATGCATAAGCAATATCTTAATAACTACAATGTACCGGTGATTTAATGTGCATTCTCTATCTATCTACGGCTATAGTGTGCTACGGCTTTGCTAGTTGTTCACTATCACCGACTTCAGGAACTGCGGCTTCATTTGCAGTCTCAACTTCTATTACCTTTAAGGTCTCCGGAGTCTCCACCTAAAGCTCCACCTCACTAATGATACCATGATCTGTCTTCTCTGCTGGTTGTGTCTTAGAACTCATCCGTTGAAGTATTGCAGTCTTGTCGAAGATCACATCTCTGCTAATTAGAAAACCAGGTGATCTGGGATTAGTGCACTACAGCCGATAGCCTTTCACCCCATGTGCATAACCCAGAAATATGCACTTCTTCGCCCTCAGCTCAAGCTTACTATTACTCGCATGAGCATACGCAAGACATCCAAATATACATAATTCAGAGTAATCAACAGGTTTCCTTGACCATACTTCCTTAGGAGTCTTCTACTTGATAGCAGATGATAGAGATCGATTAACTAGGTAACATGCCATGTTTACTACTTCGGCCCAAAATTCCTTGCCAAGTCCTGCATGCGAAAGCATGCATCGAGCTCGCTTAAGCAAAGTTTTGTTCTTCTGTTCTGCCACGCCATTCTGCTGTGGTGTCTTAGGTAATGTATGATGTCTCACAATATCTTCTCTCTTGCAGAACTAGGTAAAATCTTTACCACAGAACTCTATGTCATTATCGGTTCTCAGGCACTTGATTTGTTTATCTGACTGATTCTCAATCAACGCCTTAAATTTCTTGAACTGATTGAACACATCATATTTGTGCTTTAGAAAGTATACCCATACATTCCTCGAATAGTTGTCGATAAATGTCAGCATATATTGGGCACCTCCTTTCGAAGGAACCGAAGACGGGCCCCGGATGTTTGAATGAATATATTCAACTGGTTGTTTGGTCAAATAAGTAGCTGTAGTAAACTTAACTCGGTGCTACTTCCCAAAGACGCGGTGCTCAAATGAGTCTAGCTTCTCTATCTTTTGACCCTTCAATAACCCCATTTCAATCAGCATTGTCATACCTGCCTCACTCATGTGCCCTAAACGCATATGCCATAATTGAGTCAAGTTAGAATTTGACTCACCTGATGAAACTGCAGCAGTTCTGGTCACGGTCTCTCCTAGTAGATGATAGAGAGTATTCACTTTTTTCCCCTTCATCACTGTTATGGCACCTCGAGAGATTTTCAATACTCCACCTTCAGCAATGTACCTACACCCGATGTTATCGAGTGTTCCCAGAGAAATAAAGTTCTTCTTGAGCTCCAATATATGCCTCACATCTGTCAATGTGCGCACCACCCCATCGTGCATCCGAATCTGAATTATCCCTATCTCACCCACAGCCTTACAGACTACGTTATTCCCTAAAAGAACTCTACCATCATCTGTAGCCATCATCTGTAGTCTGGTAATTAGTAAACCAGTTCTTATGAGGTGTCATATGATAAGAATACCATGAATCTAGCACCCATTCGCCTCATGACGAAGTAGTAATCACACATAAAACAGTTTCTGCATTACTATTGCTCCCCTCAACAACATTTGCCACACTCCTTGTGGCATTCTGCCTATCATATCAGCTTTATTCCTCCGTTTTGGACAATCTCTCTTGATGTACCCTTCCTTGTGATACTCAAAACACTTCACGCGTCCCTTGGACTTTCTATGATGTGATTTTGATATGCTTTTACCTCTGCTACTACTAGGCCCTCGATGTTGTTGTCTACCCCGAATCGTTAGTGCTTGCACTACTCCTTGTGCTAGACCGTCATCTCGCAACTTTCTTTGCCACTTCTTAGAGAATAAGGCGGACTTTACCTCTTCTGAGGTAATTGTAGTATGCTCCTGCAACAGCGAATCGGTAAAGTACTCTTATGACTCTAGTAAAGAGGCTAATAACATCATGCCCCGTTCTTCATCATTAAGTATCTTACTGACGTTCTTCAAATTCATCATGAGTTTATTAAATTCATTTAGGTGGGTTTTGATAGACATACCTTTATTATATCTAAATTGAAACATCTTATTCAACATGGACAAGCGATTGTTCAAATCTTTCTTCACATAGAGTGCTTGAAGTTTTGCCCTTAGTGCTGCGACATCCTTCTCCTCAACAACCTCTATTAAAACCTCATATGATAAATTTAATAGGATTGTGCTCTTTGCTATTTCCATTAGTTCTACCATCTCAGAGGCTTTCATTATAATATGCAACTCATCTTCACCATCTAGTGCCTTGGCCAAACCTTAGGTTGTTAATAAAGCTCGCATCATGATGCTCCATAACACAAAGTTGTTGCTCTCGTTAAACTTCTCAATTTCAGATTTCCTCTCAAACATAATTGCAATAACAGAATTTCCAAATAATAATCAGACAAGCAAAAACTCCAAATCACAATCAAGAAATCTGATCCCAAGCTCTGATACTAATTGTTGGAATATAATACATGGAAACGACATGATCTTGCAATTTACGTGGATGCAAAATCACCAGAGAAATAAACGAGAAAAATAATAAGGACACCAGAAATTTAGGTAGTTCGGTCCGAGTATCGGTACCTACGTCCACGGAGAGAGCCAGCAGTAAATAATCCACTATAATTGGAGAATCAAAGTTTACAATCGCTCACACGCTCGAGTGTTTCCCACATTTAGATTTAACCCCGAATTTAAAGTGTTTATAAATAAACAATTCACTTGGACATAAACTCACTGCACAAAATTACCGCGCGTTCAAACTCGAAACAACAACGTGCATGACTCTCTTCAGCTTGACGTGTGTGGCTTGCAGCTCCTTTTCTTTCTCTACTTTCGTAGGGCTTCGGCGGCACAACCTCCTGGAGACATTTGCTTTGGAGACGTTTGCTTTGTATATATGTGTGCCCAAAAGTCAAAATCTTGACTTGGGCCCACCATCCTTTTTTTTTTTTTGGCTCCACGTGCAGGACTTCCTACGGGCGGCTCTCTTCCCTCGATGTGGATTATGTGCGCCCAAAGTCAAATATTTGACTTTGGGCCCCACCATGGATAACTTGCACGAATTCAACTCCTCTGGATAGAAGAGGAAACTTTTGCTCATTTTATTTAATTTTCCTCCTTTTACAGCTATAAGGAGTCCAAGAAAAATAAGGGCTTCTTCATCCAATTTTAAAATCTACTTGGGAAATCTTTATTAACAAATTCGATTTAACAAATCGTTATCCAAATCCAAACTCGAAACATTAATTTAACAGTTTTATCAGGTTGGGGGACTGGATTCCCACCTTGGATTGTCTCGTCGGACCTCTAGTCAATTACCCATGCAGAATGTACCGTTGGATAGGATTTTGTTTTGAACTATCATTTGAAATTTAGGAGAAATTGAGTTAAAATGTCTAATCTCAAAAGTTTAAATTGATAGGTAGAGGAAATCCACACGTGCATAAAGAGCATGTGGACCTCATTGTATATTTCAACACATTCTCTCACTTGCAAATTGGATTAGCAATGACACGTGAAATTTGACTATAAGGCTAGACACGTACATGAAATTGTATATCGTGGGTTTTGATACCATGTTAAGAGTTATGATATAAAAGAGAAAAATGTAATGTTCTGTGTATTATCAAATGAAAAGGACAAGACTCATATACAGAGAGAGAATGCAATTCAACTTAATTATAACCATAATCCTAAATATAGAGAAGGAATACATCAGATGGTGAAAATGCATTCTTAAGGTAATCGAAGACAACATGGAAATAAGTTACACGGAGGTGTAAATACTAACCAGGAGCAAAGAGTTATCATATTTGTTAGTGATATTTAGAATAATTTTGAAGATTTTTTGTATCTTTCTATTTGATTATGTGTTTCTTTATTGAAATATTAGAGAAAATTTCAAATAAGGGCTTTAAATGCCTTCATTTTTTCAAATAAGGTCATGAAATGAACATTGTGTCAAATAAGAGTCCGAAGTGCCTTCATTTTCTCAAATAAATGCCTGGAGTGGACATTATTTCAAATAAGGGTATGAAATAACGATACCAGTCTCAATAAGGGCTTAAACTCACTAGTTGTGCTATTAGGTTTCCACGAGATTGAAAGCTCTCATACCAAGTTGAGAAATAAGAAACATACACGGAAAATAGTAATTATGTATATTTTGATATATCATAATGAAGATTACACTAGCCTTTCTATAAGTTTTATAAAATGATTAAATAAGATAACATATCAATCTAAAAAAGTACAATTATAGGGGACATTCATAGAATTTTGAAAGATATAGAAAATCATTAGAATTATTCTTAATATTTCTAACATTCCTAAATGTACTTTCCTTTAGTATTGTCAACAAGTTTTGAAAGATGATTTGCGTCTTCTTTTATTTTGAAATCATAATGATTCCTATATAAATCTCGATTTTTTTATATCATAATGATCTCATCTGACTGTTTCATCCAATTGAAGATTCCTCCCACCCAGTGTTTTCGGAACGGTCGACGAAGTTTCCTTTAATCAAGTGGAACAAGACAATCCACACGTAGCGTAGACAGGGTTGAAATTCCATGATGCCTTTTTTTGCTGCTGCTTGAAAACCCATCGCCTTGTCAAACTTGCGTCCGCACAGAAATCTATTCTGTCCTTCCTCTCTCCTTCTCTCTCTCTCGACTTTTTTTAAGGGAAATCTCACAGCAACTTCTGCGCTCTGTCCCCGCTGCTCTCTTCCATGCCTCGGTGCGGTACACTTACCAATTACCATGTATATAAACTCCATGCTCGACCATGCAAAAACCCATCTCCGCTTTCGCTCCTCTCTTCTCTTGTTTCTCTGTCTTTCTTAGTTCTAGCTGAGTAATCTCGCTTTTCGGTGTAACGTCATAACATGGTGAGGCTAGCTGAAGCTGAACAGTACGAGCGTGTGTTCCGGTACTTCGACGAGGATGGAGACGGTAAGCTTTCGCCTTCAGAGCTGAGGCGACGTGTGGGCTTGACCGGCGGAGAGCTGCTCCTGAAGGAAGCGGAGGTCGCGGTCGAGTCGCTGGACTCGGATGGCGATGGCCTCCTGTGCTTGGAGGACTTCGTTGGGTTCATGGAAGGAGGGGGCGAGGAAGAGAAGATGGGCGACTTGCGAGAGGCGTTCGGGATGTATGTGACGGACGGGTGCGAGTTCATCACGCCGAAGAGCCTCAAGAGGATGCTCTCTAGGCTCGGGCAGTCCAAGGCTGAGGATGACTGCAAGGCCATGATACGTCATTTCGATCTCGATAAAGACGGTGTGATCAGCTTCGATGAATTTAAGGTCATGATGATGTAGACATTTCACTGTACATGAGCTTGAATTGCTCTTTGATTTCATATTTATGGACCATTCGTTCATATTGAGTTGTTCTTCTTGCTTCATTTGAATGAGTTTCTCCTCCACTTTCTGTTCGGACAATTTGTCAACTGCCCACCATCCGAACAACTAATTTGAGAATTTGTCAGAAACTGTTTAATCAGATTTGAGGACCGGATTCCCATCTTGGATTGTCTCGTCCGACCGTTAAGATGGTTAATTACCGGTACAAAATATACCCGCAGACGGGGTTTCGTTTGTAGAATATCATCTGACATTTTTGACAAGTTGGAACTATTAACAATTTTTCTTGACCTATTGTTAACACCAGACCCAAATTCTAGACCTAAACCTAAAAAAATCCAAATTGCCAAAACCAGGCCACGACGATACAATTAAGTTTCCAGTGATATGACTACATGATGCGTAATGACGATTGATTGACTCAAAACATGCGCGATAGTTAAATGACCAGTCAATGAGGATCCATTGAATGAGGATGACCATAGCTATGGTATCGAGAATAATTATGGATCATCTCTAGCGGTCATATATATATAGAATGACGTCATTTCTTGAGTGATGTCTCGTTTTAGATGTAATTAATTTATTAACGGATTTTGAGAAGCGTAAACAATTATTTGTACTTCAAAAATACCAATTGGTTTTATAAGTTACTGACATTTATTGTTGTAGCTTAATTACATAATAACATTTCTAAATTTTATGCGAAATTACCAACCCTAAGTTTAGTGATTCACTAGCATTTCTCCTGTTAAGATACCAACTAATTCTATATTAGCAAATAATACTAGAGTTGCTTACCAACTTTTATTTTACTATTTCAAAAGTAGTAGATGGCGTCATAATCTACCAACATATCACTGACATAAGAAGCTAATTGCTCTTGTGCATATCACCATTTTATTTTATTTTTTGGTAATAGTTTAGCATGTCTGTAACCAACTCAATTAAACGTGTTAAGCTATTGGAATGATTTGTAAATCGGAAAATTTAAATAGATGTTGGAAAGTCAGTTAAATTAAGATTAGTAGTTTCGTACAAAAATTAGAAACTTCAGCGCTCTGGTAAGCCACGAAAACGTTTGGAAAGTTTGTTAGGAATGGTTGGTAATATGAGAGGATCAAATGAAACTTTTCTAGAAGCGTTAATAAGCATACAAGTGACTAGTCAAGCAACCTGTTAGTCAACTTTGTTGTTGCCAGAGATTTGATAGTTACACATTTTCACGAATTTACCAAATGGAACAGTGTATTTTTGCCTCATGGAGGACTAGAATGTTCGTCGACACGGACGCAGATTTGACACTTATTTTTCGAAACAAAAATATGTCTCGTCCCTTACTCATTCTATGAATAATGTGATGGACAAACAAAACCAATCACAAAATAGGAGATTACCAGCCCAAGAAGTCGTGATTTCTATGTCCGACGTGCCGTGCTAGTCCTGCTTTTGTTCGGGTTTTGCAGCGTTTCTCGTTTCATGATCATCTAGGGCCGGTGGAACGAGTTTATATATGATGACTGCTTGTGGCTGGGGATACTGTCACCGTCTCAAGACGTGCAAGCATGGTTCTCTTCCTTTACACCCTTGCAGGGACGTTTGTGCTCAACTGTAATAAGAGGACAGCTTCAGTTGGTGGAATATGAACTTGCGTATTTAATGGGATTAGTCCATCTGAACGTTTGGCAGGTTTCTGAGCAGACCCGGAACAGGAACCTTCTCTTCAAATGACTAAAGTAAAGACATTTTCTCTGTTTTATATTGATCCAAATGCACCTCCCGATCTATGTTTTCTTGCGTAGGCCTCGGGCATATTTAATTCTTGATTATGCTCTGGCTTCGGAGTTTAACACTATAGCCGGTTGTCCTTTTGAACGACAAAGATGACGAGACAATTCTTCCTTTTTTTTAAGGAGAAGAAGAAGAACAAGAAGCAGAATTATATAATAATGACAGCCTAGATGGGACCCTGATAGAGATGTGCAGGTTTGTCGATGAAGCAACCAGATTTCGGACCAGTTTTCCAAGCTTTCTGCCCACCTGATTCCAGCTCCACTTGTCATTCTCCCTTCTCTCTTTTTTTTTCCCCTTGCGGTCAAGGCGGATCAAGTGAGGGATCGGGAAATTCCCATTGCTGATGGGTGCCTGTGTTTCGATCGATGATGATGCTAATGGGAGGGTGGCAGAGACGCGCTTGATTCGGTCTCCTTCTCAGCTGGATGGGGCTTTTGCTTCCCAAAGCAAATTTGGTTCTCAGTATTCGATCACATCATCATGGACGACTACAGGTTCGGCTCATACAAAGTGTTTGTGAATTACTAGCTATCCAACCATATCAATCGAATTAAAGATTCTCACAGGAGTAGCCCCCTTGGACAGGCATGCCAGATGCTACCAGCTTTGAAAATAATTATGCTGTCATGAATCATGTCGTGATGTGTAGTTAGCACAGATATATGCCTTCTGTTTTGCGAGATACTAAGACGATTCCATAATTATATGCACAAGCAGACTTGCACTGGATCCATTCATCGCATGCTGCTTACCAATTGCTGCAGGTAGTAATAAAGAGGAGACGCTTTTTGATGCACAAGCATGGCAGGATTCCAGCTCTGAGGATGATTTCTTCAGCATCAACGGAGGTACTACCGATTAATCTATTTTGGTATGATCGCGGTGTAGATTTAGTTGCTGTCTTTGAATGTTGGAAATTGCTCCTGTAGCAATTCATGCCAGATATGAGGCATCTCGATTCGTTGGCTAAACCTTCCATATCCTCCATGTATTGTCCTTGCTTATTTTCATTGTCAGATTTTAAAGAAACACTTTCCTTGTGCAGATTTCGTTCCATCTGGTGCAAGCAGTCCGATTCATCAGAGAAGCTTCGCTGGCTTCCCACCTGCAACCAGAACTGTGTCTTTGAGCAGAAGCAGCTTTTTCAAGCGTGAATTGTCATCGTTTACAGAGAAAAAAGAGCCCCTCAATCACGGCAATGTCCTTCCCGACCCCAAGTACAAGAAGGAGATACAGCTGGTTCAGTTCTTCCAAGACAGATTTTGGACCAATCAGGCTGGACAACTTGATCATGACAGCCACCCTCATAATCGAGGCATAACCCATGGCAAGTCGATGTCAACGCCAAAAGATCGTTAAATGCAATCTCCTAGGCTGACAAATATACCAAATTTTACATGTCTTAGGCGACACGGCATACGCAAGTATAATTGACATGACCTCGAGAGCTAAAAGTCGATGATGCTTGGAGTTGGAGAGAGCTCAGATGTCCCGCTGCATGCCATCAGAAGATGTGAGTTTTGACAATCTTGTATGAGTTACCAGCTCCTACATTTGATGCATCCTGCACCATTATTGGAAGTTCATAATTTTTTGAATTGATGAGAGATCGAAAACGAATTTGTTTAGCATGTCCTGCTTGATCTCTAATTTGTGGATAGAGTATTGTCCTCTCACAACAGCTTTTTGTGTGTAAAATTGAAATCTTTCATATAAATTCAGAAGCTTTTTGAATTGACAGAAGTGAATACACTGGCAATCTGAATACAAAAAAATTGGCATTTGTACATGTCCAAAAGTGCTCGGTCATACCAAAACCAGTCGGGTCTGTAAATCATCTAAGAAGCTTGTCTTTGACGGTTTACCGAGACAAAGACAGCGGATCCACTGCCAGCGATGCCATTTCATGCATTCTCGAACACAAAGGCCGACAGTTTCTACTACAAGATTTTAAATGATCTTCATTGTATATGAACGAATGAAACATCCAGTGTGCAAAACTGTTCCCCTCTGTGAAAGTATTTAGTCCCTCAAGTATAGATCCACAAGAAGCTGTTCTCAATGAAGTGAAAAAGGCAACTTATTTTACACGATATAATCCAACTTTGCACCCAGAAGTCAAATGCCTAAATGATCTAGAAACTGATCACATTTTGCCTGTCTGGAGGAGCAACACACTGCCATAAGGAACGATACGCTGGGATATCAGCTGCTTCAACTCCAAGCACAGAAAGGTTGCGCCCATACTCCTGCTCGAGAAAAACTTGGCAGTTATCATAATTTGCTAGTGAGTAACTCACAAATATATCAACTTTAGATGGAAAGAGACAAACCTGAATGTCCAGGAATAACTGCATACAGATCTTATCCGTGTCAGACACATTTTGTTCTGATACATCCGAGCTTGCTCCAGCTCGTCTCTGTGCACCCTGACGTATTCTTTGAAGTGAAGATTCTGTTTTCCTAGCCTATATTGACAAACAGAAAATTGATCTCTACTTCGAAAAACAATCATGTGAAATTGGTCAGGGGGAAAAATCAGCAGAAAGTACTTACCACATTAACAAGGTCAGAGGCCAATTCATTGTAGCGGCCGGTAACCTCAGTTGCAGCACTCAGTAGCAGTGCATTTCTAACATCTGTAGTCAAGTATGCATTTGCACGCTCACCTTCCAGAAAAGTCTGTAAGATAAGTGGTTCACCATAAAACACCAGAAGAAAATTGTCTCATTTATGCATAGAGCCAAACATCAAGATAGAAATACTAAAACAAAACACATTATTCTCCCATGAGGAAATAATCAACCCATGCTAGGAGATATGCTAGTGTGTATCTCCTATGCTTCATTATCATTAATGGGCCGTGGAAATTACTGTGGGACTATTCATATTCGAAAAGTGACATATGACATCAGCAGTTCAACAAGCATGCAAAAAATTACTGCTCATTGAGAAACCATTAGCTTAGATATTCAATGGATCACAGTCTTTGTTCTTCATTTTTCTCCCTTTCTCCCATCCCTCCTCAACTTTAGGCATGTCTCCCCAAAAATAAGAGAACATAGAGCATGTATGAGTCTAAAACTTGATGCCCCACTCCTCACACATACATGATTTTTTCTTTCCCCACAGACTATTTAGATTGTTTTCACGTCTAAACCCTGTATTTGACAAATTTAGCACAGGAAAGCGAGTATACTTTGCCGATGTGAACGACATCAAATAAAATAATGTGAATATAGTGAAAATCAATTCCATAGAGGAGATCATTTGGTCCTAGACACCGCTTGAGTCCAAATAAGAGGTTCAAGGAGAGAGGACACCAATCTCTTTCATCTAAACATGACTTAAATTGTTGCTCTTTCATCAGTCTATACCTGCTGGCTTTGTTATCAAAACTGCTAGAAAGTTCCACTACACTTGGGGCAAGACAGATACATCTGGAACATCAAATGCTGGAGTAAGATGAACAAAGTAGAAGAGGTATAATAAGGGAGTGCATACCTTCAGGGGACGCAACACGCCTGCTACATATGGTGAATGCCTGACAGGAAGAGGTTTATTCGTCATCCGGTAAGTCGCTGTTATCCCCTTCAGCTGCCTTAAGTCCTGTATATTTTCATAAATTTTTATAAAAAGTTTCAATAACTGCATTTGATTAGACAAATACGACATGACAAATCGCTACAAGTCAAATCACCCAGTATCATCTATTGTGTTAAGACGACTTGAACATGAAAAAAGAAAAAGCAGATTCAAGTACTTCTAATAACAAAAATATGACAAGGCACCTCAACAGACTTCTCAACCAGAGCTTCCACAATTGCATTGATGATTGAAGGTACAATGTCATTCAAGGATTTTCCTCCCTGCAAAATGCTGTCTTTCACAGAATCATGAACCTCGGCAGAGCACGAAGAGAGAAGCTGAAGCACAAGGCCCAGGTAATCACCACAGACTTCTCTTGCAAGAAAACGTACATCATGAATAACCTGAAAATCGAAAAATAAAATAATTCTTAAAAGCAAGTAGGAACTGCACTGGATAAGCTAGGCCATTGAAGCTTCTTTGAAAAACTGGACATTTACTCCTTGATTATCAACTCACAGAATAAATATGACTTGAATGAATGAAAAGGTCTCATAAAAAAAAAAGAAAAAAAAAAAGAGGCATACATAGATTAAGTCATCGTGCGAAGCAGCGATAGCCCACTCACATCCAGGATGCGACCCCGTAGCACCCATCTTGCGAGCGGCAAGTCCAGATGACAACCAATTAGAATACCTGTTATGCAAATCTATGCAGTGAATAAAGAGATGCATTTAACAAACTAATCAACTCATGCAATGCACAAGTACAATTCTCCTATGATATATATAGATCTTTTGTATTCATGGATTGACATGGTACTATTAACAGGGAGTTAACTTCTGACCTGGAAATAAGCTGCAAAGATAAGCGCAGAAACTTGTCAGAGCAGGAGAGAATGAGAACATCATCTCTCCAGCAGGATTTGAGGCTATCCAACAGTGTAACACTTTGCTTCAACGTCAGACTTTCTTTATCAGGACTTAGATTCTGAAGTGGTACAAGACTAGTTGTCGTAAGTGCTGAATCTAATGCCCCTGCTATCTCCTGCAATCTGAGGTAGTAATATCAGAAACAATGTCCCATTTTAGAAATGTCAAAAGTCATTCTCTGAACATTGGTAAAGGAAGAAAGATGAGAAGCTTGTGCTAAGTACCTTAACGAAAAATAAACCCCAATATTCCATTGTTTCATGAACTCTAGATAGACTGCTTCTCCACGAAATTTAGCAACAGCAGATCTGGATGGACAGTAGCCTTGCATGACAATTGGATGTTACAACAATAATGAGCAATCTAGTTGCTGTCTACTCAAGAGTAATTAAGATGCTTAGCAGATCAATTCAAGATTTATTATTTATTTTGAAGTCTAACATCTAGTGTGAATTAAAAGAGAGGAATGGGGAAGCCCTACCTTCCAGATGAGCTAAAAAATCGAGACTTGAATTGTAGTTTTTTAAGAATTCTGTGGGTCTTCCTGGAGAAAAGGCACCGGGCTTTGCCTTTTGAATAGCAACCAGAACCTCTTTAAGGATTGAATTAGCCAAGAAATCAAATACATGTAAGCCAGAATTTTCTGCACATGGCAACAACAGAATACTCATCAGAATCTACTTACTGTATAAGATCCAGATGAATAGATACAAAATACATTGAGAAGGGAGGTCGAAATCACACAGAAACAATGCTACTGTCGTGTAACAGATTGAGGTCACAGGACAAGTGGATTTGTGGTTCCAGAAGAATGGTTATGTCCATGTTTGAGACCTTTGACAAGAATAAGTACACTCCACTCCAACAAGCATACAGAAAATTCAGATCTAGTCTGAGTGATCTAATAAAACAATTAGGTGCAGCAGCCATAAGGACAGAATTATATGGTTTGATACCCAAAGGAAAACCAAGGAGACAACTGGTCCAGCAGATCAGACAGAAGATTGGATAGGAGAAGAACAAGCAATATATAACCAAAGGCAGACCAAGTAAAACCAAGGAGACAACACATCTAGCAAGTAAGCAAACTGTTATCAGACAAAAGATCAGATGACAAAAGAACAAGCAATAAAAAACCAAAGGCAGACTGTACCTGTGGAAGCAATATCCAGTAAAAATTTACAATCTTCTCTTATACTTTGCTTAATTGATTGGTAATCACTTTCAAGCGCATCTCCTGATGCTGCCACTCCGGACTGTCCATATGGAATAATTTTCTGTATCACAGGAGCCACAACAGTGGTCCGGAAAATTTCTTCAGCGCTAGTGGTGTTATCGATAGCAGCATATGCACGTAGACAATTGTAAATTGCATTGGCATCTTGATGCTCCAACCCATCTACAAAACAATGAGCCAAGCTTGCATCAAGCAGCCTGCTGGCATTCTGAATCCTCTTCTCCATGTTCTCAACAAAAGGTAGGTCCTGTACTGGCAATAAAGAAACAGGAATGAGTAGAAAGCAGACCTATAAAAAAGGAGCAAGTAGAAAGCATAGAGCAGTTGTTGAAAAATGATAAGCAATAAATGTACAGAATTTGCTATGGCAACTCCATCATACAAATCGTATCTCTGCATGGAAACTGCACCGTATTATTACAGTGACAAGCAATCTTTAAAGAGGACTAGAACTAATGCACAGAGGTACTATGCAAATAAACTTAAAGATCGGAGACAGCAATAGTGCTGGGCTTTATTTTTTGGGGGATATTCATTGGATTCAGAAAGGTACAGCAACAAGGGTTTGCATTTAGAAAATAACAGTGAAACAAGTGTTAAAAAGAAAACAGAGGCACTCTTAGCTCACTCCCCACTATATTTTGGTAGGGATGGAACTGTGGAAACCTGGAGGGATCGAGTAGGCAAGCTCTACAGTGAGCATTTTAGATGTGTTAAAGTTATTATATTAGATAGCTATAATTGCTAAATTCGGGGTAGCTTGGGCAGAATTTTTAAAATTTCTAGGCTGAGTGAGACGCCTTTGACTTCTTTTCAAGACATGATTAAGGCAAGGGGTTTCCACGCTACACACAACTTAGCTCTCAGAAGAAATACTTATTGCAATTGAAATAGAAAGCAGTTCTGTTTTTCTTTCTGCATTTTTCTTTCAATTTTTTTTTGGGGGGGGTGGGTTCAGAAAGGGGCAAAAATGCCCTTAAAAGTGCAATTATGAAGCAATTCTGTTTTCTTGCTATAACATTAGCACATGGGAATAAATGGAAGCATTACATCTAGAAATGAAATACCATAGATAACAGAAGCAGGCAAAAGAACAAATAACATATCAGCTTTTGATGCTGTGGTGTTATAAATACGTGATGCGCATATTAGCCACAGTTTTTAAGTGCTTAGTGCTGAATTATTAATTCTTTTTGAAGAAATGGAGCATGGACAAATGGACCTGATTTCAATGTAATAAATTTAGACTGCAACATTAAGACAATAACCAGCATACGTCAGAGCTGCCAATGCAGTTGAATTGGACAGCAGTTATGCCATAGTTGAAGCTTCTATTTTTGCATTAAAACTGAAACAGGTATTACGCAGTGCTACCTCTTCAAACCTAATTGCATTCCTACATATAGGGAGAACAAGACTTGTAAGACATTCCTCATGCACTATGCACAGTTCTATTTAATTTACTTTTACATGCAGATATACTAAGAACCAGAACTCCAATGAACATGGGTGCCAGAGTTAGTGATCTCCTGGATTCTTGAGTCACACATGTAATCACAAAGTGAGTAAATCATACTAAAAGAGTTCCATCATGTGGAATCAGCCAATTCAGCTTCATCCACTTCTTAACTCAAGAACTAAGAGAAGATTCAATAGGCTAGAGATCTGCAACGATGTTCAATAGAAGTGGGCATAAAATTGCAAAAGAAATCGATTCCGAAAAGCTAGATCAGCAGCTAACTCTGATTGAGGTCCTATAAGCTAGTGTACGTCGTTAATAGTGTCGCAGTCCCAAGCTCACAGCAGCAAGGTATCAATGCAGCTAGATGTATCTTGAAGTTTTGCAAAATTATGCTCTTTCCTGATTCAGTGTCAAAATTCTTTCCTTCAGAACTCAATACTTTCATTATGCAGATGTGATGGACGGGTTATTGGCTGCAGCAAACCCAAATTGGATTCAAAGATTCCCAATTCATCGGATATCTGAACCACCATGTCACATCTTTCCATAATTCTAAAGCAACGAGACCAATCCTCTCAAGAATTCACCTTGCCGATAGAGATAGACAGAGAGAGAGAGAGACCTGTGCATGAGCTATGTAGAACTTGAGCCGATTCATCTCACTGGCAATCCTCTCCAGAAGCATGCTTTGAGTCTCCCTTAGATTCGTTCCATTCTCGGCAGCATGATTCAAGGACACTCCATTACTGAGGGGGGATCCATTCTCCGCCGGATTCGCATCCCCATTCGACCAATCGGCAGGCACGCTGGGGAGCTCCTTGATCAGCTTCTCGACCTTGGACACCACGTGGAACGTGTCGAGCAACAGCTCCAGCACCTCCCTCGCGGACGCGGCCTCCGACCGCTGCCTCAGGCCGTTGCGCAGGGCGACGAGCGATCCCTCCACGCTGCCCCGGAACCCCTCGATCTTGTCCCTGAGCTCCAGCAGCGGGGCCCGCATGCGCACGATGGCGGCGTCCACGTCGACGAGCTTGGTGCTGAGGTTGACGAAATCGTTGTAGTCGCGGTTGATGAGGTCGATGAGCTCGTGGTTGAGGGAGGAGAGGTGGCTCCGGAGCTCGGACCGGAGGGTGTCGAAGGGGACGAAGGTGCGGAGCTCGGAGATGTAGGACTCGGAGTCGAAGTCCCCGGAGAGGAAGGCGGAGGGCTTGAACCAGAGCGGGTGGGAGTCCTGCGGGTCCGAGAACAGATCCGCGGCCGATCTCGGCGGCGGCGGCGCCGGGGGCGGCGGCGACGGCGACGGGACGGATTCCACCATCGTGGCGCGGGGGTTCTCGCCGGTGCCCAACCGTTCGAATCTCGGGCGAAATGCCGGCGACTGCGAAGATCTGCGACACTGCAGCCGGAGCCCGAAGAAGAGGAAGAGGAGGACGACGGCCGAAAATATTACTCGTCCTAAATTTATTATATTTTATTAATCCAATACTATAAATTTTTCAATTTTATCGATTTAGTCCTAAAGTTTTTCATTTCTTACCAATTCAGTTAATCTTAATTGGAAAACGTTGATTTGGCACTTTTCTAATAATATTTTATTTTTCCGACAAAAAATAATAATAATAATAATATTTTAATTTTCATGCTTTTTCTTTTTTACTTTTTTTTTTTATTCTCAAAGTCAAAAATTCTAAAAAAATTTAAAAGATTTAAGATTTAATTAATCAAAATTAACAAATTTTAAGGCTAAGATTATCTAGATTATTTGGACAATTTTGCTTGACAACGGACACCAGAAACGACGCCGCGCAGGGCGATATTGGGCCGGGCCTGAGCCCAGCCCAATGTGTTTTGGGCTGAGCCCGTTTCCGTTGAGCCCACGAACGCGGCCCATGAATCCGGAGTTCGGTCTTTTTTGCTCTGATTTGTTCTTCCTAGGAGGAGCAGTTTGTCTGCAACTTCTTCGCTCAACTGATTGCTTGAAGTGCGGTCACTTTCTGCTATCCTCTCTCTCTCTCATCTTCATCATCTTCATCTTCTTCATCAGTGTGTTTGGGTTGATGCTTCGTGAATAGCGTCGGGGGTTCCTACGTGGGTTTCTTCGAGTCGGGAATCGAGGAGGAGGGAGCCTCCCACCGCCCCTTTCGGCAATGCCGAAGAGGAAGCAACGCGAAGTCCTGGTCGTGGACGAATTCTGTGCTGCTGCAGGTAATTCGCTCCTGCTTTCTGGTGAGACGGTGGACGAAAGTCTGGAGCTTCGCTTGCATGTGGGTCTTTCGTGATCGCGCTTCTCTTCTTTCCTCTTCCTTCCTTTTTTTGGTTACGAGGGGGAGCCAAGGGAAGAGAATAAGCTAGTTCGACGAAACGTGGGTGAAGGAATTCTCACTCGACCTGCGAGAAAGATGTTATCTTGACCTGTCTAGGGTGACTCGAGAAGCTAGTATCTGTCGCCTCTGTTGCTGCCCCTTTTGCGAATTCGATGTGATGATGACTTTTTTTAGCCAAAGGGATGTCGTGAAGGGATAGCTCATCCCAAAAGAAGTATGGTATCTTGTTTCCATGGCTTGAGGCGTCTGTTTGCTGATTGCAAGATGGGATGCTTTGCGAGAAGGCCGATGTATCGGTGAATGAATGATCGCTTACGGCGGAATGGGGCTTGCGGGTTATTGCTTTTTACCGAGATGTCTTTACTAGTGAGGATGGGAATTGTTCATCGGATATCTCTAAGCTTTTCTAGAAAATTGTTTGGCAGTTACTTCCGTGTTATGTTGTGGACCATACTGCAGAAACTTAGGGACGTTGCCGTGCAACTTTGAAAAGTACCTCTGGTTGAGAGCGTATGATGTTAAGACACAAGAGATTTTCCAGTTTATGAAGAAAGTTGCGTCTGGACGTCTTTAGTCACAACACCGTGGAAAAGCTTGATCAGATGCAATAGTAACTATCAACATTTGTTTTCGTGGTGTATAAATAGCTCTAGCAAAGTGTATTGGAGGACACCCTAATGTGTGAGGCTTTTAGCGTGAGGCTTTTGGGTTGTCAAATGCGTGATCACAGTCTGATTACAGTGATCATGCATTTCAGATAAACTTCTTTTGGAGCATTTTTGTGAAAGTCGTCTCTATGACTTCATGCCTTTCTGGTACACCGTACATCAAGGCTCCTAGTTTGGCATAGATTTTTCAAATTTCAAGATAGACAGAAGCAATCTTCCATTCTCAATGCACTGAAGGGGCGATTACATTATAATGGGTCTTACATGTGTTTCTTAAAATATGAGAATCAAGATAAGGAGAAGAACAATTCGAAGATGAACCAGAGTAATTTTATAGACAGACTTGTTTGCTAGAATGCTCTGAAAGTCACAGTAGCTTTATAGGCTTATTTTTGAAAAAAGGTGTCCTAATGTGTATATACAGAGGGGCAAGTTACCCTGAAACTCTACCGCATCTAAATTCTGTTAATTGCTTATTTGGTTTCCTTTTCTCTTTATCATGCTAAGGGACAAATAGGAGACGGAACCATAATTCTACCTTTTCCAAGCACCCAAATACGTTAGACACCAATAAATTTGAGTGTTGTTTCAGGTGAGTTCTATAACTGCTACTATCATGGGGGACGGCCTAGCTTCTCCTTTATAAGTGTATGACCTGAATTTTCGTTGTTAAGGAATATATGGCAGGATCTTTCAGAAGATAAGAAGGCTTCATTCACTTTTATGGACAGCCTGTGGTTTACCCTGTACATGAGAGAATCATCGAGGGAAAAGGTGCTGAAGTGGATTAAGAAGGAGTGCATCTTCTCCAAGAAATATGTTGTCATACCCATTGTTTGTTGGTTGGTAATTTTTCTTTTCTGAGCTTTTCATGTCTGAATTTTATTTTCTCTGTGTGCTAAAGCTTCTAATCTGTCCGTGTCTACCTGCCAGGAGTCACTGGAGTCTCTTGATCTTATGTCATTTTGGCGAAACAAAATCAAAGGCCAGAACACCATGCATGATATTGCTTGATTCGCTGCACATGGCAAACCCTAAAAGACTGGAACCTGCGATAAGAAAGTATGTTCTATGTGCAATTTCCTTGTATAATCCCGTGACAGTTCAGCATCTTCTAGTATAAACTCTACTTCTGCATGTGATTTAAGCCAACCTTAATTTTCTGGATTCCACCCAGGTTTGTATTGGACATTTATCAAGCTGAAGCCAAGGAGAGACCAGAAAAGAAACCGGCAATTTCTCAGATTCCGCTCTTGGTGCCTAAGGTGACATATGGCTCTTAGGTTGCTAAGTTAATCCATTTATTTTTCCCATTTCTTCTTGTTTAATCGAATGGTAAACTATGAGTTAGGTACCACAACAGAGAAATGGGGAGGACTGTGGCCGTTTTGTTCTTTACTTCACCAGTCTTTTTGTTGAGAATGCTCCAACGAATTTCAAGACAGATGATGGCTACCCATACTTTGTAGGTTTCTTTTATTTTGTGGCCATTATTAATTATTATGAGCAACCCACTTTTTCACTGTGCTTTTGTTTTGAACTGCAGATGAAAGAGGACTGGTTTCGTCCTCAGGACTTGGATAATTTTTGCAGTAGACTTAGATTATAAAACTGAATATTGTGGATGTGGAAGACTTGCCCCATAGTGAATTATGTAAGAAGGTAGCACATCCGTAACAGGGAATTTCTTTTCTAGAACATCTAGATTAGGTCTGATAGGATTGACAATATTATAGTGGTTGGATGAGTTACAGGCATGCCTTACTGGATGTGTTCTCTCTCACATAATTTATATGGACAATATTGATGGCTATACTGTGATTTGACAGACCAATAATTCTTTGTTGCAATGTAAAATTCGTTGTCTATGCAGGACCACCTGCATGTGTGTTATTGTGGATTGAAATTGTGACAATCAGAATGCTAGTGGACACTTAATAATAATGCTGCCGAATTTCATGCTTTATGTTGCCTGTATCTGATATTCATTAAATGATACATTGTTGAAATTGGCTCCTCTTACATAGTAACTTAAAAGGAGGAAATGGGTGACGTGTTCCAATCAAGCATGTCTGTGCTCTTAACCAGAGCAAAAACAGTGTGGCATTATGCCTTATGCAATAATAGGCATTGAAACATCTTAAGGTGCCATTGTCTAACCATGATCTGGAGAACTTCCTTTTTGGAGAAGAGCAGTATATCCGTAATGATAAATTATAAAGGTGGATAAACACCCAAATTATATTTTGAAGGTAGATGCAAGTCATAGTTTGAAGATGCAGATTTTAGCAAACGTCCATGGGAAGAATCATCATTGGTGTAACTTAGGAGACTGGCATATCCCTATCCTGAAAGAGTATGGAGGAAGAGAAGATCTAGTCATTTGCAAGATTTTTCTGATCTATGAAGAAGCACGAATGTGGGCATGGAATGGTTGAGGAGAAATCGCAGCAGAAAGAGATGACTTGAATCCATTTTTACTTGAATCTCGAGTTTTCATCTATTGAACAGTTGAAGTTTCAAGAATTGCCTAGAAACTTCCAACTACTGTCAGCCACTTCATCAAAGAGAAACTTGAGGGTCTTGTTGTTCTTGCTACTTGAACTCTTTAAGAAGTGACGGATTCATCAGTGAACATTGGATTGATTGGAGATATTGAGTTACATACGGCTTGTTGTGGGCTTCATATTTATGATCATTGTAAATCTCGGCATCTCTGGAGGTTCATTTCGCACTGTATTTTGGATGGATTCCTTATGTGCTTTACATTTTCTCTTCTAATTTGTGGAGACTGTTGCATGCTGCTTCCAGAGTGTCATTGTTGACGTCTCCCATGACTTATCTGTGCTGTGTACTGTTGTCAATTTACCGGAGAATATGGACCATTAGTGTAGACACAGACTGAGCACTGTTGATGCTGAAACCACCCCTCAGGTACATTGAATTTCTATATGGTTTCCTATGTTTTACTGCTGTCCATCTCTTAACTTCATCATGCTATGAGATTGTAGATTTTCCAGTAGGAGATTCTGGGTTCAGTAGCCAGAGTTCTGGAGTTGATATGATATGGGCATGTTGTTTCTATTTGTTCTTTGCCTCTATTCAGCTGGGAAAGTTATATTTTCCCATATAGCTGAGATTTCTATAATTAAGCTGTAATATTGGGAAGAATTTTTCCCCTCTATAGCACATTTTTATCACTTTATGAACCCCCATTTTAAGCATCATCGTGGGATTTTCTTTATTTTTGTTTGTGGTTTCTTTATTCAAATGCTGGTGTTCCCATCTGCATGTCACTCGTAGAGGACTTGATCTAGTGGCTATAGAACTGGAAGCAGACGGTGCTCGAGTAGCATAATAGTAGACACGCTTCTTAGGAAATTGATGTTGGCACCTTGTAAATGTTCTGGTTACTTGGTAATAATGCTCAGAATATCACTGCATCCACGTGAATCATAAGCAGGATACGCTAATCTACAATGTGGATGTAGTTTTTGGGTCTGAAATTCAGCTAGATGATCATATGGTTGTGTTGAGTTTTCTTTGCTTTCTCCGTGTTTGTATCCGTCAACATTTGCTGTGATGACGGAGCTTAACTAAAAAGTTCCGGTGAAAATTGTTTTAAATGAGCTTTGCTGTATTTTCTGGTTGATTTGACAGAACCAATTTGCATCGTTTTAAATGTTCTGGTTACTTGGTCAAAATGTTCTGCATCCACGCGAATCATAAGCAGGATACACTAATCTACAATGTGGATGTAGGTTTTGGGTCTGAAATTCAGCTAGATGATTATATGGTTGTGTTGATTTTTCTTTGCTATTTCCATATCTGTGTCCGTCAACATTTGCTGCGATGATGGAACTTAATTAAAAAGTTATAAGTACTTGCAATTTTCATTCTTGTGAGTACTGGAATCTTTTGGGTGAAAATCGCTTTAAATGAGCTTTGCTGTATTCTCTGGTTGATTTGACAGAACCAATTTGATGGAAGGATGGAGAATATCATTTGGCATCAGTAACCTATAATATGCACTAGCAAAGAACGCATGGAGTCAAGACCAGTGGAGTGAAAATTGTGCAGGCCTCATTTTGGTAATATCCGGTCATAACTTTTGCATGCGCTTTTCCCTCTTACATTTTTGTCATGGCTTCGATCGTTCACATGCCGAAAATTGACATCCTTGAGATGAAACTGCCCAATCCACAAGACTGGAGATTAAACAAAACGTGAAGTTAGGCGTGTCGTGTCTGTGTCTTCAATTCAATTCTTACTTTTGGCCTAATTTGACCTCAATCACTTAAGGAAGTCATTGTATTCACACAATGATACATCTATTAGAAGGGAAAATTTCAAAAAAGTATCCAAAGTGCCGTCATTTTTTTTTTTTTAAATAAAGGCCCGAAGTAGATCTTATTTCTTTCTCAAATAAGGGTTTGAAGTGAATCTTGTTTTAAATAAGAGTTTGAAGTGATTATATTTGTTTTAAAGAAAGGTCCGAAATGGTTATGTCCCTTTCAAATAAGGGCTTGACTTTCTGGCAGTGAATGATATTTTTGTCATTTATCATTCTTTGTTTTTTCCTCCTTTTTTCCTTTCCTATTTTTTGGGGGGCCATCGGACACCGGTGATGTCCACATAGGGCTGGGCAAGGGTTACCGTTGCCTGATTCAACGAGGGCCACCCACGTTCGCCGTAGATGAGGCTGAGGCTGGGCGAGGCGACCCTTGCCTTGGGGGAGGCCGCCCCTACAACCATCCATGAGGTTGGCTCTTGCCTACCAAATGCCAGCAACGGTCGTCAAGCCCTTGTTGGCCCTAGGCAAGGTCGACCCTTGTCAGATTTGGCGGGGGTGGCCTCGCCTGCGGCTGACACGAGGGCCCTTCCCAACGGCCGGTAAGGGTCATTGAACCCTTCCCAACCTTTGCTAGTGGCCATCGGCCAATGTTGGAAAAGAAAAAAAGAAGAAAAGAGAAAAAAAGAAAAGAAAATTTGGACGAAAACATCTTTGACCAGTCGGAAAATTTAGTCGGCAGGCAATCAGTGAGGTCAAGTACTTATTTGAAATAACAATGGCTATTTTAGGTTCTTATTTAAAACAAGCAAGGCTAATTAAGGCCCTTATTTAAAATAAGGTGCACTTCAAACCCTTATTTAAGAAAGTATTTCGGGTTCTTTTTTGAAATTTTCCATGGAAGGATTCTTAGGGACACTTAGAATCCAAAATGTCCATAAAAAATGGCTCTGGATTTCTTCAGGTCACTGGGATCTAAACCCTTATTCTCTACTGATTTATGTATCTGTGCATATGGTCCGTTCTCCACAAGGCTGTATTATGGGGTAGATATTCATGTATCGAGGCAATGATATGAGTAGGCATTTTGTCCACATGAACACTACTTTATTAATCTTTTCATTGAATCATTTGAGGCTTTTAAAACTACAAAAACGACAAGCATCGTTCTGCTACCAACCCTATCTTATGTACCCTCCAACTCCTTTCGTTGCAACACCTTGGCAGCTTCCCATTAGCTCCTTTTCTTGACCGCCACCTTCAGCCCTCCGGCCATGTGCGCGGTTAACAGAGGAACAAAAATGGGCCGGTTCTCGAGAACCGGTCTGATCTCGAACCTCTGCAAGATCGACGCCACGACGTAATTCATCTGGATGAAGGCCATCTCCTTCCCGAGGCACACCCTTGGACCGGCCTGAAAAACAGGGTACTTGAATGGACTCACCGCTCTCAACTCCCCCCTGGCACCATCTTCCATTCCTGGTCCCACCAGCCACCGGTCCGGTTTGAACTCGAGCCTGTCCTTCCCCCACAGCTCCTCCATCCTCCCCATCCCGTAGGGAAAGTACGTCACTCTATCGCCCTTCCTCACCGGGGTCCCATCCGGCAACATGTCGTCCACAGTGGGGTGCTTTGAGTCCCATGCGACCGGCGGGTACAGCCGCATTGATTCACAAAGGCATGCCTTCAGGAACCTCATCTCCTTCAAGTTTTCGAAGTCCAAGCACTTCTTGTAGCTCTGGTCAAGAATCGAGTCAATTTCGCTTATGATCGCCTGCTCGGCATTCGAGTTCTGAGCAAGCAGCCAGAAGAGCCACGTCATTGCTGCCGATGTGGTATCTCTCCCGGCCATCATGAAGCTTATCACCATGTCCCGCACCATCTCTTCACTGTGCCCGGCCGCAAGAAACCGAGACAAGAGGTCGCCGTCGTATTTTATCTGCTGATCGTCATTCTCCTGGAGCAGCTTCTTCTTCCTGTTCCGGATTATATCAAGTATATCGCCATGCACGAGCTTGACAGCTTCAGCAAGCTTCTTTTCGGACCCGATGCCCAATGCCCTCTTGATCTTCCAGACCAGATATACTGGGGAGGTGGCCCGCATTGCGCATATCCTCGAAGCATTTTCGAAGGCAGTCACCAGAGGAGGCAGCGGGCGCGAGAGGTCAAGGCAATCCGGGTCGGTGCCTAAAGAAACCTGGCACACAGTGTCGAAAGCGAACCTCTTGAGCAAGTCTTGAAGGTCTAGGGTTCGATCAGTGTCGGCATACTCTTGGAGAAGCGGCAAGAGCCGGTTCTCGACTTCAGCTTCAAGCATCCGCAGGACAAAGTCCCTCAATGAATGGGTGCTGAACTCATGACTGGCAAGCTTGCGCTGGGTGCTCCAGAGAGGACCGTCAACGTTGAAGATGCCGCAGCCAAGTAAGTCGCCGAGGATGCTGGTGAAGGGGACGCCCTTGGGGTAGTTGTGGAAGTTGGCCCTGAGGACGTGCTCGACGTTGTCAGGGTTGGCAGTGACGACCGTGCGGCACGCGCCGAGCCGGTGAATGACGATGGTCTGGGTAGGGGATCGTGACAGGAGGTCGGTGTACCAGTCGAGAAGGCGGGAACGGTTCCGGTAGAAAGAGAGGAGACACCCAATGATGGGATAAGAAGGAGGGCCGTGGCTCATACGAAGTGAAGAGGAGGAGGAGGTCTTCTTGCTGATGTTATGGTGAATGAGGGAGAGGAAGGCATACAAGATCACAGAAAACCCTACAAACAGGAGAATAGACATGATGAGTTTGCAGTGCGGGATGTGAGGGATTATGGGTGATGTCTAAGTGCGAATTCGTGGGAGGAAGAAACGAAGAGCTCATGTATATATAGATATAGCTACGTACATCTTCTGGGGAGTTCTTTTTTCTTTTCTTTTTTTGGTGGCCGGACTGGAGAGAGTTTTTTTTTTTGACCAAAGTCGGACTGGAGAGAGTTGAATGGAGAAGGGAGAGATGTTGGACTAAAGAAAGAAGGGTTGAAGTCATCGTACTAAATTTCTACAACGTGTAATAACTGTTGGTGAGATGATGGGGGTCAAACCGTGGTGATGGATTCAATCCGACGGGATGTGCGGACGGACATGGAGCGGCCGTCTGCGGCTAAAGACGAGGCAGGCAATCATGACTCCCCCATTTCGTTCTCACTTTTTACACGCTTTGACTTGAAAATAAATAAGCAAGTTCCTAATCTTATATGTAGTTACGAGAAGTTATTCCATGATCTCCTATTATTCAGCAACACTTATCTACATGAAGTTATAGATCTGAAAATATCGACTCCACTTTTTGGCAAATACATGCTAATGTCAATAATCTCATTATCTGGTGAAGGCTTTCTTTAATAACCAGTGATGCCCGCCATCAACAACCTCATCGACAAGTTGTCGGTTGTTCTGTTCATTTCATTAGCGACACGTGCTTTTACCAAACTCCACCCTCATGAACCGATTTTGTTACTTGTTGATAATAATCATAAGTTGCTTTAACCAAACACAGCTCTCATTTCATTAATCACATAATACTTTCGTTGATAAAATATTCAAGAGAATAATTACCATGCCGTTCTCCCAAGAGAAAGGGCTACGATAGTTGCCTACTATCAGCCAAAGTACGAATAGACAAAAACCAAAATGTCGATTCCACGGAGTTACCCGAAATGAAAATGCCATATCAAAGTAAGCTTTGGCTTTGTAAATGTTTCGTTGTTGAAGGCCGCCTTCACTTGGTAAAAAGCCGAGGGAGAAACTCTCTCTATGGTTGCATTCTCATGCATATAATATGAGATAAAGCTTTTTGTGTGGGAATTTGACAAAGCATATTTGTGGATATTTTCCTCATTAGGTTGCTAGAGATAACATTAGATATTAAGGAAATTATTTGATATTTCGTTACTTTTTAATATAGTTAATTTTTCTTATTAGATTATTTTATTTCTTATACGTATTGTTCAGGTATCAATACTCTTAATTCTAATGAGGTAAATGTCAAACCAATTGAGTAAAGATGTGATCATTATTGGTTCTTTCTCCCCCTCTCTCTTGAAAATTGTAGAATATATACAGAATTAAAAGTAGGGTATATGAATGACCTAAGCGCGGACATAATTTGCTCGCTCTATGCGTGGGTTGCACATTTCTCACAAGAATTATCAATTTATAACACTCTTTCTTCCCGAATTAGGACACAATGCAGGATAGAGAAAGTCAAACGTTTGATTTGATCAATACATGTGAAAAGGCAATGAGCTTGGTTTCCCCATTGCTCAACTCCAGATCTATTCATGGTGTTCTCAGTCAAGGGGCCGGGGCATTAGGAGAACTTGCATGTGATGGGGACCGGGGCATTAGGAGAACACAGAGGAAGAAACCAAAAACGTGCATGGAAAGAGAGTAGAATATGCAAATTTACCAGTGAAGATTACAGGAAAAACTTATAAATGGCACAAGAAGGCTAACTAAGTATTAAGATATTCAGATTATCGTAATGTGATTTACAAAATCAGTTACCATCAATCAATGACATACATAATCAATGAGAATACAAGTATTTCCTAAGTATCTATAAACCATGAATCTGAAATAGAACACTCAGTCCAGACTCGGTGATTGTAATTCAAAATTGCGACTGTTGGTGAACGAAATGGGTCACTTTTCAAAACACGTTCTTCTTAAAAACCTTGCAAGTGTCATGATGTCCCTTTTTTAAACTACTTTAAGTAATCTTGATTGGACTTCTCCTTTTGTTAACTAGACGACATGCAGCTTGCTTCTTTCAATTCGAAAGTTTTTCCCAAAAAAAGAAGAAAGAAATCATCACTATGCCTTCATATGAAGGAAAGGTTGTTACATGTAACATCTTACAAATCGGTTCATCTGATGGGAGGGGTGGTCTCATCAGTTTGTGCAAATTCAAACCGAGCAATTCATAAGTCATTACAATCTCAGCTTTGATCACAAGAAGAAAAATTTTACTCTTCTACGTGCACGCAAGAGCCATTTGACGTGTCGAAATGGTAAAACTCTACAGAACACGTGGTCAGTACACGAGCGAATCGAATCAAGGCTTGCGGTGACCAAGAAAACCGAAGTTGGTCAGCGATGGGACCAAGAAAACCGATGTTGGTCAACGATGGGGGCGGGAGCAAAAACGAAGTGGACTTGTGGAGAAGATGGGTCAGGCGGAAAGCGATCGAAGGACGAACTCCATTGGACACGCACGACATGGACGTCTCATTTCCATCAGGAAAACTATATTTTAAAAAGAGACCAAGAGGTAAAATCTCTTGGGGATAGTGCAGCTGCAGTTCGCTTTTCTTCTCTCTTTTGGCGTCGATTTAGAGCACGTGAAGAGTGAAAACTATATTTCTCTTTCGCGTCCGAACGTGGGACCTTCCTCCTCACCTTCTTCTTCTTCATGCCCATTAATCAGGGTTGTTCGGACTTTTGTAAAGGCGATGGCGGATGGGCTTTGTCGCGATCGAAAATAGCTGTCGTCCTGCCGTTTGCTGGCTTGGTCGTGAACGGAGAACGCGTGTTTTTTTTACATCAAGTAGTTGAGACAAGGAATTTGTTCAATACGAGGAATTCCCCCACGTTTTGGAAAACAAGCGTCCACCTTAAATTCCGACGTTTGAAATTTCACGCCCGTTTGTCGGGGACTCGCCGTCATTTTTAACTGGATTCCGCGACGATTCTGATGGGCCGGTCAAGTCGAAGTGATGGTGGTCACATCGTCAGTTAGCTTTTCTCTTCTTCCTCTTCCTCTTTTTTACTTTCCCTTTAGGGTTTTCACCGAACGAGTCACGTGCAAAAAGAAGGAACACCCGCGGCTGACAAGAAGCAGGAAACGAACGGGTGGCTCTTCTAAATCTATAAATCGTAGTCGTCGTCGGGATCATCATCATTGTACGACCACGACCTTGGCCTACAAAAGGCGGTAGACTTTGCTGAAGGTTCGTGCCCACTGCCAAGCGTCTGGACTCGACAGCAGTGATTTACCAGATCTCGATGAACCCCAGGGGGTGACCACGTTCACATTATAGAACCGTAGGTCTTGCATCATGCGTTTCTTCACGTATGACAATAGCAAGGAAAGAAGAGCCATTCCAGGATAGGGTGCAGAGTAGTTTTAGAGACAGGGTTGTTTTTGCTAGAACGCTCTCAAAGTCACGGTGGCTCTTCTTTATAGGGGTTAGTCGTAAAAATGGTGTCTTATAATGTGTTATGCACAGAGAAGGTAAGTTACCTAAGAACTCTTACCGCATCTAAATGTTAAAATATTAATAAAATTGATTGCTGTGTTGACAAATCTTCTATGAAAACTAAAAGAAATCAACAAACGTGAACTATGTGAATTATATGAACTCAAGAATGAAGATCTTTTAAGTGATACAAGCATTTAATGAAGACAAATGTCATTATAGAGTTTTTCCATGAAGGCTTGTTTTTCAGATGCATTCACGATGTGCATTTATTGTATTGACTTTGTTTGTGTACTTTTATTAGCTTTGCAGATTTTTTTTTTTTTGTGGATAGGAGGAACCAGCTTGCAGCCGACAGCCGCGTCGTAAAACCCCCTGGTGACGCTATCGCAGGACCCACCACCACGACGTCACTCTTAATACACCTAGCTACTCCTGCCAGCTCCCTTGCGTAGTAAGGGATTCGAACCTCTCCCCTCTCTCGCAAAAGATCACTGAGGCCTACCCAGCGGAGCCACCATGGCCGGTGGTATCGTTGATTTTTTTTGTTGCTCACTTAATGTTGTCAGAAGGAGTGCTGAAGACTACGTGGCTCCTTTAATATGTATTTTGAGTGTGTGGGATGATTGTCTTCTGTATTGTAGATGTTCTACTATTATATAAGGAAGTGAGGATGAGAATAGTAATTAGAAGCCACCAGAAAAAAGGTTAAGGTATATCATAAGGGTCAAAACTTGACATGTGTGAACACTTACGTGTTAAAAGTTTCAAAATATACACTTAAGCGTCAAAAATTTCAAAATTTATACTTAAGTGTCACTTTTAAAAATAAAATAAAATTGGAACACTTAACTACTAGCCCTAGCGATAGTAGCCGAAAATCCTACATGGCTTATTTTGGCTCATGGGAGTTGTCTATTCAATAATCAATGTGCAAAACAACATTATTTTGCCCCAAAAATTGATTTTTAATATTAATATTAATTAAATTAAAAAAAAATTTTTAAGAAAAGAGAAGGGACAGCAAATTAGTGAGGGCCTTTTTGTTAATTTAGTTTTTAGAATTTAATTTAATTAAAATTTATATTAAAAATTCAATTTTTAGGGGCAAAACGCATCATTTTGTGACAAGCTAGTCACGTTAGCGCTATGTGGATATATATATATATATATATTATATAGATAATTGCCACATCAACCAAAAATTCACTAGAAAATGCCAAGTCAATATTTTGGCTGGAATTTCTCACCGCTAGCACTTGAGTATCCATTTTGTCTCTAATTTTTGCATTTAAGTGTTCTTTTGAAAGTTTTGGTACTTAAACATCCACTCGTGCCAAGTTTTGGTACTTAAGATGTCCAACACTCCACGAGAAAAGTATTCTAAGAACAATTTCTCCATCCAACTTGTGCACTTATTCCAAATTTCCAAAGTTGCCATTATCTTTTTCTTTTTCTTTTTCTTTTTTTGTTCCAACGGTGAATTTTGTTGATTTTTTTTGTCTCCTTCTCCCTTTCTCGGGGAAATTACCTAAAAAAAAGTCATAAAGGTGGTCATGTACTAATTCAATCCTAAGCCTTTTAATTATTTGTCAATTTCGAACAATTTGTCAATTTAGTCAAAAAATTTCAAATATACCAATTTATCTATAAATAGTTTGATGATTTGCCAATTTAGTCATTCCAGTCAATTTTGATTGGAAAACGCTAATATGATGATTCATCAACATCGATCATCCTATGCCACACGACTGGCACTAATGTGGGCAATTTTTATAATTTTTCTATTTATCTTTCTCTTCCAACTCCTCAATAACCTCGTACTAGGAAAAAAGAAGAAGAAGAAGAAGAAAATAATAAAAAAAAAATTCAGAAATTTTTAAAATATTGTGCAAGTTAGTGTTGCTGTGCTAATAAGATGATTGGCATTGACTAGGCCATAATTTTAGCACTTTTCAACCAAATTGACCTGAACGACTAAATTGACAATTGTTAAAATGTTTATGACAAAATTAATACAATTATCGTAAGATTTAGAACTAAATTCATAAAATTGAAATGTTTACGACTATTTTAGCAAATTATCAAAATATTTAAAACTGAATTAGCAAAAATGTAATAAGCGTAAAGCTTTTTTTGAGGTATATCGTAACTTGAGTAGACTGAAGCATCTTTTAGCCATCGTAACTTGAGTAGACTGAAGCATCTTTTAGCCATACAGTATCTAGAAGATTGTCTTCCAATATACCCATTAGACAAAACTGTATCAAGAAGATTTAGTAGCCGTTAAGTGACAGAAGCAGAATCCCCAATTAATTTTAATCAGCCATACAAACATAATCTTAGTTTTCATAAGTAGAGCTTCTCTATTTAGAAAGTTTTTGTTTTTAGGATACAATTGGCAATAAATTAAATTGAGTCAATCAAATCTATTTTGATGTAGAATCCAAACCAGATGTGGCATCCTGAAATTCTTTGCCAGTCATTAGGGGTGCTCCAATTAATGTCTTGTATTGAGATCTATGGCCAAGTTTAAATGGATAAATCTTGAAAGAGGATGACTTATCTTTGGCCATATGTATCGTGAATTAGAATCTATGGATTTGTGATTTTAAGTGTTTAGTTATTTAATTTTACCCTATAGTACTTTAGTCCAATAAGGATTTAATTAGTATTTAAAAAGAAGGTTAAAGTTTGATTTTAATTAGGTTGGGCCTTAGGCCCAATAGCTTGGACTCTTGGTGGGCCAAATGGCCGGCCCATTGAAGCCCATGGAGAGGTGGCCGTCGACCAAGGAGGGGAGGAGTGGCCGGCCCACTTCTTCCAAGCTCAAGCCCATCTTGCATGCTTTGCCAAGTGGCAAAAAGAGGGTTCCATGCATTGGCTATTGGGGAGGCACATCATGATTGCCAATGATGGCTTTGTGGGGAAACAAAAGGGAGAGAGGCCGGCTGATGGAGGGGCTGTCGTCCAAGAGAGTGAGAGAGAGAGAGTTGCATGAGAGAGAGGGAAGCCGAGAGAGGAGGAAGAAGGAGCCATCGCCGTCCGTTCGCCGTCCGTGTGCCGCCGTCCACTTGATCTTAGAGGCAAGTTGGGATCTATATTCTACTCTTGCATGTGTGTTTGAAATGGTGCTGAATTTCGGGTGTTTAGGGTATGAGAAACCGAAGCTAGAGTGTATTGTTTGTGAAATAGCTTGCTGTGTTAGTCTATACCGCCTGACCCAGAATGTTGTAGAGGCTTGTATGTGGGTTTTGAGTCGGATTTTGACTTCGACTTCTTCATAAAAGTTGTAGACAACATTTCATAGTATGACATACTAATATTTGATACAAAATGGCTGAGTTTGAAGGGGTGAAACCCTTCCTCTACGAAAATGTTAGATCTGAAGCGGTTTTGTTGACCTCTTGGTGATTTTCTGTGTTGCATGTCACTTTTTACTAAGAATTTCACTTCGACTTCTTCACGAAAGTTGTAAAGAACATCCTGAAGATTAGCATAATAAAATTTTAAGTAAAACGAACAAGTGTAGCCTAGTGAAATGATTTTCTTTTGAAGATGATAGATCTGGAAGTATTGTACTGGACTCCAGAGATTTCGTGGGCTATAAAGTGACTTTCCTTTGAAAATATCATCTTGATTTCTTAATAAAAGTTGTAAAGGATATCTTCAGGATTAACATATCCAAAATTTAGAGAAAACCAACGAGAATAGATAGGTGAAATTGTAGTTTTTCGGAGAGTGTTGAATCTGGAAATTTCGGTATTGAAACAGGAGCATCAACTGTTTATATTAAATTATCCAGAATGAATTTGACTTTGGTTCCTTTACGAAAAACCTACCTTAGGATATTGAATATAACATAGTCGAATTTCATCAATTTTGAAGGTTATTAGGGTATTTAATCGGAAATGTTTCTAAAGCCCTATAATCTGACGCGTTTGGACTTAATCAGTTTCAATGTATGGATCATATCATTTTATATGAAGTTATTTTGGCAAAGTGTTCTTCACGAAGTATCTTTCTTTATGTCTTCCCTGTAACATATTCAAATTTCATAATTTGTGAAGTTCATTTGCATATTTAATCAAAAATGTTTCTAAAACTGTGCAAGCTGTATTGATAGAATAGGAATGCTGTGATGCGTGATCTATATCAAATGGTGTGAGGATCTTTTGGTGCAGTGTTCTTGATGAAATATCTGCCATTATGTCTTGACTATCACGTGTTCAAATTTCATAATTTTTAGAGACCATTTGGGTATTTAATGGAATTATTTTCTAAAACTGTGCAAGCTGGATTGTGTGAATTTCGAATGCTGAAGTTTATGATTGTTTCTATTTTGAATGAGCCCTATTAATTATATTGATTGAAGTGACTGAATCTTGCTGAGCATGTGATGAAAATTGGCATTGTATATAGAATCAAATGCTGAATTTGACTTTGTCGTCATGCATCATATGCCATGTTGATTGTGAGCCATGTATTGGCAAATATGAATTGTGATGAATGAGGAAACTATTGGAGGCGAGTTGATAATGCCCTGGGAGTGTTAGGATGCCGGGAATGGTTGGGTGCCGGATGCCTGGTTGTATTGAGATACATGCCCGAATGTCCTCGGGAGTTTCGAGACGCCCGGAATGGTTGGGTGCCGGAAGCCTCGGAGGTTTGTGCTTGAGGAATGCCTCGTGATGCTAGTTGGGATACGAGATGCCTGGAATGTGGGGGTGTCGGATGCCCGGTGGTGGAGTGCCGGAGGTTTTTCTCGCGACACCTGGATTGGGGTGCGAGTGATAAAAGTGGGACGAAATTACTGATCCCGAGAATGAAAGATGTGATGATCAATTTGAAAGATAAAAGTGGAGATTGAATTATGCACGTATGGTATGATCGTATATGCATGGCTATCATATGATATGATGATGATGAGTGCATGATTGTGTGTGCACCTATGGCATGATGGTACATGTATGATATGATGATAATGAGTGCATGATTGTGTGTGCACCTATGGCATGATGGTACATGTATGATGTGATGGTGATGAGTACATAAGGATGTATGTACATATGATATGATGATATATGCATGGCTTCAAGGTAAGATATGCTTGTATGCATGAATGACATGTACTATGCTATGATGTGGTGATTGTATTGTGTGATGCATTGGGTGGTTTATTGGATCTTTTACCTGCTGAGTGATTGTACTCACCCCTCTGGGGACCAACATTTCAGATTAGAGAGATGCCGCTCCCTACTGTCACGCGGGGTAGTTTCTATAGCCTCCCATCTGACGTGGAGGTAGAGTGTTCGGAGATAGATTCCACCGTCATTCCTGGTCTGACATTTGTGCGAGTTCGCGTGCTGGTCATGTACGATGTGGGCCTGGCTGGGAGCCCGATCGTTCATGAGTTTTTGTCGGTACACGTCTGACGAGATGGAGTGATTCGGGGGATGTTGCCGCCACCACCGCCCGACGCGCCGGAATGGATGTGATGGCCGCGTGAGGAGTAGAGAGCTGACGTTTTTTGATAGTAGCCGACACTTGTAGATGGGGGATGATACACGTTCGATATAGGGGTCGAGATACCTTTTTGGTTATGGCCAAGCGTAGATAAGAGTCTTGGCTTTTCTTTTGGATGTACCGACCTAAGAAACCCATCTTGAATATATGTAAATAAAAAGTGGTTTGGCCTCATCTTTTTCTTTGATGTGTAGTTGGTGTGTATTGTATCTTGATTGTTGGAGGGAGAATTGGTAAGACATGATTAGGCTTCCGCAAGTAAGTTGCGTTGGGACCGTTTTAAAAAAAAAAAATGCCTATGAACTGCGGTGCTTCTTCTAAGAGATGTACCTAGTGTTCATTAGGTATAGTGAAAGGTAAGCGAACTATGGCGACCCTAGGTGTTTCGGGGCGCCACAGCCTTTTATTGGTATCAGAGCAATGGATTATAGGTTGGAGTGATAAGGAGTCTCATTTGGAAATTGAGGAACATGATGACAATGCACACCATAGGATGTAGGCTGGAATAGTTGGGTAACTTTGAATAACGGGTGATGAATATTCACTCGTAGATCCTTGGTAGTTAATATGAGTTGCTTTTAGGTGCCAGTGACATGTTTATGTTACTTATATAGTTGTAGTTGCTTTTAAATAGAGGTAGTGAATCTTAGATTTTTCCTGAGGTAAATGCTTGGAAAACTGCAGGGAAATCATGGTACGAGCTGGAAGTGCTCATCCATCGAGGGCTAAAGCCTCTGCTGCAAGGGCTGAACCCCGGATGGAAGATATCCTGCAAGCATTAGCCAATATTGGAAATCTGATGGATAGGCAAGCGCAGCAACAGCCCGGAGTAGAACGCCGTGCTCAAGGACTGGTAGAGCAATTTCTGAAGCTGAAACCACCTAAGTTCAATGGAATGGGAAGTCCTGAGGAGGCGGAGCATTGGATTGATGGGATAGAACAAATTTTCCGGTTGTTGGACTGCAATGATGCTGAGAAAATAACTTTGGCAGAGTACCAGCTGGAGGGAAATGCAAAGTTTTGGTGGAGAGCTTCAAAGGACATAATCTTTCCACCAGGTACTGATGTTAACTGGGAGGAGTTTGTGAGAGCTTTCAATAGAAAGCATTTTTCTGATTGTGCTAAGGACATGAAAATTTCAAAATTTGTTCAGTTAGAACAGAAGGAGCTGACAGTGGACCAATATGAGGCTAGATTTTCTGAACTGTCTAGATATGCTCCTAGACTAATTGAGGATCAGGAGGAAAAGGCTAAAAGATTTCTGAAAGGGTTGAGAACTGATATTAGGAAGCAACTAGTGCCTTTGAACATAAGGAATTATCATGAGATTTATGAAAGGGCACAGTTAGTGGAGCAGGAGCTGATGAGAGAACGATCTGAGTTTAAGAGACAGCTGAACTTTAGTGATGTGAGAAGGGGTAAGAGACCCTATACTGGTCAAGGTCAAACTTGGAGTGCAAAGAAGAAGAGCAATTTTGGAAATTTTGGGGGAGCAAGAGATGGTCTAAATATAGGGAAAGCACCCTATCAGCCTGATGTTTGTCAAAGGTGTAATGGGCGACACGGCCCAGGACCTTGTAATGGACGACTGAGATGTTTTGGTTGTGGACAAGTGGGCCATCTTAGGAGAAGTTGTCCACAAGAAAGGTCGCAAGTGAGTGTTGGCTCGGTGCGACAGCCATGGCAGAATGCTGTTAGATCAAACTTATCAAGGAACCCTCAGAGACCACCGGCACAAGGAAGGGTGTATGCGGTCACCCAAGAGGAAGCGGAAACTTCCAAAAATGTTATCTCAGGTACGATCCTTATCAATGGTAAAAAGGCATATGCATTGTTTGATACGGGTGCAACACATTCATTCGTGTCTGAAAGATATAGGCATTTGATTAAAATAGAAGTTACGCCTCTTGAGACGCCTCTTTGTGTTTCTACGCCTTTAAAGAATATGGTATTGTCTACGCTGGTGTGTGGAAATTGTAAGATATCAATGGGAGGAAAGGATATGGAAATAGACTTGGTCGTGATGGCTATGTATGATTTTGATGTTATCATAGGAATGGATTGGCTTCGTAAGTATCAGGCCAAATTGGATTGTTATAGAAGAGTGATCCAATTCGTCTTACCTGATCAGTCTAGTTGTGAATTTTTAGGAGGTCAGACCCACCTACCTATAGCACTTATTTCGGCAATAGAAGCTTGTGCATTACTTAACAAAGGATGTCAAAGATACCTGGCCATGGTTAAAGATTATACTAAAGAAGAGCCTAAGCTTGATGAAATTCGAGTGGTTAATGAACTTCAAGATGTATTTCCTGAGGAATTGCCTGAATTACCGCCAGAGCGAGAAGTTGAGTTTGAAATTGAGTTAATGCCTGGAACAGGACCAATATCTAAAGCCCCGTATAGGATGGCCTTAGTTGAATTGAAAGAATTGAAAGTACAACTACAGGAGTTGCTTGATAAAGGATTCATTAGGCCAAGTGCTTCACCTTGGGGTGCGCCAATCTTGTTTGTGAAAAAGAAAGATGGGTCGATGCGCTTGTGCATTGACTATAGGCAACTGAATCAAGTGACCATTAAAAATAAGTATCCTTTGCCTAGAATTGATGACCTATTTGATCAACTTCAAGGAAGTTCGGTCTTCTCTAAGATTGACTTAAGGTCGGGATACCATCAGTTAAGGATTAAGAAAGAGGACATTCCTAAGACTGCGTTTAGGACTCATTATGGACATTATGAGTTCTTAGTCATGCCATTTGGATTGACTAACGCGCCGGCTGCATTTATGGATCTAATGAATAGGGTATTTAAGCCTTATTTAGACCAGTTTGTGATTGTCTTTATTGATGATATTCTGATATATTCAAGAGGGTCTAAAGAGCATTATCAACACTTGAGAATAGTTTTGCAAACTCTGAGAGACCATAAGTTGTATGCCAAGTTTAGCAAGTGTGAATTTTGGCTGGACCAGATAATATTTCTAGGGCATGTGGTATCAGGAGAAGGAATTGCAGTAGACCCGGCGAAAGTTGAAATGGTAATAAATTGGTCGAGACCGACGACACCTACTGAAGTACGGAGTTTCTTAGGATTGGCTGGTTATTATAGAAGGTTTATTGAAGGATTTTCACGATTGGCAGGTTCTTTAACAAAATTGACTCGAAAGAATGTGAAGTTTGAATGGAATGGGGAATGTGAAAGGAGTTTCCAGGAGCTTAAAAGAAAATTGACCTCGGCTCCAATCTTGACTATACCGACAGGATCGAATGGTTTTACAGTATATAGTGATGCATCTCACAAAGGACTAGGATGTGTTTTGATGCGGCATGGCAAGGTCATAGCCTATGCGTCTAGACAATTAAAACCCCATGAATCGAATTACCCCACGCATGATTTGGAGTTAGCAGCTATAGTGTTCGCTTTGAAGATATGGAGACATTAGTTATATGGGGAAAAGTTTGAGATTTATACTGATCATAAGAGCTTGAAGTATCTGTTCTCACAAAAGGAATTGAACATGAGACAAAGGAGGTTGATGGAGTTGTTGAAGGATTATGATTGTGAGATACGATACCATCCAGGAAAAGCAAATAAGGTAGCAGATGCTCTTAGTTGTAAGTCAGCTATGGAGATGGCTAGTTTAAGAATGGCATAATGGAGCTTGTTAAAGTCCGTAGCGGACTCAGAGTTTAAATTGAAAATGGATTGTCTTACAAATATGCTTGGTGCATTAAGAATTGAACCTGAAATTATTCAGAAAGTTAAGACCTTACAAGAGTCTGACTCGGAAATTTTGAAAGTAAAGGATGCGGTGTCTTTAGGAAAAAGACCGGAATTTCAAGTCTCTGAAGACGGAGTGGTAAGATGCCAAGGATGACTTTGCGTTCCCGACAATGAAGAAGTAAAGAAGGAAATTTTGTCGGAGGCACATAGGAGTAATTATAGTGTTCATCCAGGTAGCACAAAGATGTATAGAAATTTGCGTCAGCAATTTTGGTGGAACGGTATGAAAGCAGATGCGGCTAAGCATGTTTCCCAATGTTTAATGTGCCAACAAGTAAAGGCGGAACATCGCAAACCCGCAGGACTCTTGAGACCATTAGACATACCAAAATGGAAGTGGGAACATATAACGATGGACTTTGTGCAAGGATTGCCAAGGACATCAAGTAGCCATGACTCTATCTAGGTAATAGTGGACCGTTTAACTAAGTCTGCTCATTTCCTAGCGGTTCGCATAGATTACTCAATGGACAAATATGCGGATATATATGTAAGTCAAATAGTACGCTTACATGGTGTTCCAGTGACTATCAGCTTAGATCGAGATTCGAGATTTACTTTGAACTTTTGGCGAAGTCTTCAAATTGCTTTAGGAACTAAACTCCAGTTTAGTACTGCTTTTCACCCTCAAACAGATGGACAAACAGAAAGAGTGATCCAGACATTAGAGGATATGTTGAGAGCTTGTGTGATTGACTTTAAGGGAAATTGGGATGAAAGATTGCATTTGGTGGAGTTTGCTTACAATAACAATTTTCAGAAAAGTATAGACATGGCTCCCTATGAAGCATTATATGGAAGGAGATGTAGGACTCCTATCTGTTGGAATGAAGTAGGTGAAAGAAAATTGACAGGACCTGAACTAGTACAAGTTACCACTGAAGTTGTTGAGATTATCAGGAAAAGACTTAAAATAGCTCAGAGTACTCTGACAGAAAGACTACGCAGATAGACGTAGAAGGCCTTTGAAATTTAATGTAGGAGATCATGTATTCCTTAAGGTATCTCCAATGAAAGGAATATCTCGATTTGGAATGAAGGGTAAGTTAAGCCCTAGATTTGTTGGACCTTTTGAGATACTTGAAAGGATAGGGGATGTAGCTTATCGTTTGGCACTGCCTCCTAAATTGGGAAATTTACATGATGTGTTTCATGTGTCGATGCTGAGAAAGTATCAGTCGGATCCAGGTCACATACTCGATCATGAAGCCATCAAAGTGGATGAGAAAGTGAGGTATATTGAAGAGCCTGTGCAGATACTGGATCGGAAGGAACAAATTCTTAGGACCAAGAGAATCCCATTGGTTAAGGTATTATGGCAACATCATGATATGGAAGAAACCACATGGGAAAGTGAAGATCAGATGAAGGAAAAGTACCCTTACTTGTTTCAAGAAGGCACGAGTGGTGTCTAATTTCGAGGACGAAATTCTCTAAGGAGGGGAGAATTGTGGCATCCTGAAATTCTTTGCCAGTCATTAGGGGTGCTCCAATTAATGTCTTGTATTGAGATCTATGGCCGAGTTTAAATGGATAAATCTTGAAAGAGGATGACTTATCTTTGGCCATATGTATCGTGAATTAGAATCTATGGATTTGTGATTTTAAGTGTTTAGTTATTTAATTTTACCCTATAGTACTTTAGTCCAATAAGGATTTAATTAGTATTTAAAAAGAAGGTTAAAGTTTGATTTTAATTAGGTTGGGCCTTAGGCCCAATAGCTTGGACTCTTGGTGGGCCAAATGGCCTGCCCATTGAAGCCCATGGAGAGGTGGCCGTCGACCAAGGAGGGGAGGAGTGGCCGGCCCACTTCTTCCAAGCTCAAGCCCATCTTGCATGCTTTGCCAAGTGGCAAAAAGAGGGTTCCATGCATTGGCTATTGGGGAGGCACATCATGATTGCCAATGATGGCTTTGTGGGGAAACAAAAGGGAGAGAGGCCGGTTGATGGAGGGGCTGTCGTCCAAGAGAGTGAGAGAGAGAGAGAGAGAGAGGGAAGCCGAGAGAGGAGGAAGAAGGAGCCGTCGCCGTCCGTTCGCCGTCCGTGTGCCGCCATCCACTTGATCTTAGAGGCAAGTTGGGATCTATATTCTACTCTTGCATGTGTGTTTGAAATGGTGCTGAATTTCGGGTGTTTAGGGTATGAGAAACCGAAGCTAGAGTGTATTGTTTTTGAAATAGCTTGCTGTTTTCGTGTATACCGCCTGACCCAGAATATTGTAGAGGCTTGTATGTGGATTTTGAGTCGGATTTTGACTTCGACTTCTTCATGAAAGTTGTAGACAACATTTCATAGTATGACATACTAAAATTTGAGAGAAAATGGCTGAGTTTTAAGGGGTGAAACCCTTCCTCTACGAAAATGTTAGATCTGAAGCTGTTTTGTTGACCTCTTGGTGATTTTGTGTGTTGCATGTCACTTTTTACTAAGAATTTCACTTCGACTTCTTCACGAAAGTTGTAAAGAACATCCTGAAGATTATCATAATAAAATTTTAAGTAAAACGAACAAGTGTAGCCTAGTGAAATGATTTTCTTTTGAAGATGATAGATCTGGAAGTATTGTACTGGACTCCAGAGATTTCGTGGGCTATAAAGTGACTTTCCTTTGAAAATATCATCTTGATTTCTTAATAAAAGTTGTAAAGGATATCTTCAGGATTAACATATCCAAAATTTAGAGAAAACCAACGAGAATAGATAGGTGAAATTGTAGTTTTTCGGAGAGTGTTGAATCTGGAAATTTCGGTATTGAAACAGGAGCATCAACTGTTTATATTAAATTATCCAGAATGAATTTGACTTTGGTTCCTTTACGAAAAAACTACCTTAGGATATTGACTATAACATAGTCGAATTTCATCAATTTTTAATGTTATTAGGGTATTTAATCGGAAATGTTTCTAAAGCCCTATAATCTGACGCGTTTGGACTTAATCAGTTTCAATGTATGGATCATATCATTTTATATGAAGTTATTTTGGCAAAGTGTTCTTCACGAAGTATCTTTCTTTATGTCTTCCCTGTAACATATTCAAATTTCATAATTTGTGAAGTTCATTTGCATATTTAATCAAAAATGTTTCTAAAACTGTGCAAGCTGTATTGATAGAATAGGAATGCTGTGATGCGTGATCTATATCAAATGGTGTGAGGATCTTTTGGTGCAGTGTTCTTGATGAAATATCTGCCATTATGTCTTGACTATCACGTGTTCAAATTTCATAATTTTTAGAGACCATTTGGGTATTTAATGGAATTATTTTCTAAAACTGTGCAAGCTGGATTGTGTGAATTTCGAATGCTGAAGTTTATGATTGTTTCTATTTTGAATGAGCCCTATTAATTATATTGATTGAAGTGACTGAATCTTGCTGAGCATGTGATGAAAATTGGCATTGTATATAGAATCAAATGCTGAATTTGACTTTGTCGTCATGCATCATATGCCATGTTGATTGTGAGCCATGTATTGGCAAATATGAATTGTGATGAATGAGGAAACTATTGGAGGCGAGTTGATAATGCCCTGGGAGTGTTAGGATGCCCGGAATGGTTGGGTGCCGGATGCCTGGTTGTATTGAGATACATGCCCGGATGTCCTCGGGAGTTTCGAGATGCCCGGAATGGTTGGGTGTCGGAAGCCTCGGAGGTTTGTGCCTGAGGAATGCCTCGTGATGCTAGTTGGGATACGAGATGCCTGGAATGTGGGGGTGCCGGATGCCCGGTGGTGAGTGCCGGAGGTTTTGCTCGCGACACCTGGATTGGGGTGCGAGTGATAAAAGTGGGACGAAATTACTGATCCCAAGAATGAAAGATGTGATGATCAATTTGAAAGATAAAAGTGGAGATTGAATTATGCACGTATGGTATGATCGTATATGCATGGCTATCATATGATATGATGATGATGAGTGCATGATTGTGTGTGCACCTATGGCATGATGGTACATGTATGATATGATGATAATGAGTGCATGATTGTGTGTGCACCTATGGCATGATGGTACATGTATGATGTGATGGTGATGAGTACATAAGGATGTATGTACATATGATATGATGATATATGCATGGCTTCAAGGTAAGATATACTTGTATGCATGAATGACATGTACTATGCTATGATGTGGTGATTGTATTGTGTGATGCATTGAGTGGTTTATTGGATCTTTTACCTGCTGAGTGGTTGTACTCACCCCTCTGGGGACCAATATTTCAGATTAGAGAGATGCCGCTCCCTACTGTCACGCGGGGTAGTTTCTATGGCCTCCCATCTGACGTGGAGGTAGAGTGTTCGGAGATAGATTCCACCGTCATTACTGGTCTGACATTTGTGCGAGTTCGCGTGCTGGTCATGTACGATGTGGGCCTGGCTGGGGGCCCGATCGTTCAGGAGTTTTTGTCGGTACACATCCGACGAGATGGAGTGATTTGGGGGATGTTGTCGCCACCACCGCCCGACGCGCCAGGATGGATGTGATGGCCGCGTGAGGAGTAGAGAGCTGACGTTTTTTTATAGTAGCCGACACTTGTAGATGGGGGATGATACACGTTCGATATAGGGGTCGAGATACCTTTTTGGTTATGGCCAAGCATAGATAAGAGTCTTGGCTTTTCTTTTGGATGTACCGACCTAAGAAACCCATCTTGAATATATGTAAATAAAAAGTGGTTCGGTCTCATCTTTTTCTTTGATGTGTAGTTGGTGTGTATTGTATCTTGATTGTTGGAGGGAGAATTGGTAAGACATGATTAGGCTTCCGCAAGTAAGTTGCGCTAGGACCGTTTTTAAAAAAAAAAAAATGCCTATGAACTGCGGTGCTTCTTCTAAGGGATGTACCTAGTGTTCATTAGGTATAGTGAAAGGTAAGCGAACTGTGGCGACTCTAGGTGTTTCGGGGCGCCACACTAGATCATTAGCCCTTATACATTTAGGGCTTGTGTCACATTCTGTGAAGTTGTTTCATTCTGAACTCGTCATGTTCAGAATCACATTCTATACTTGTATCGTTTTGAACCTATCACGTGCTGGACCCATCACATTCTAGACCTGTTTTGTCTAAAATAGATTTTACAATCTAAATGTAAGTCTGAATATTTTCATCCTTAAAGTCTGCATTTAATTCTTTCAAGTATAATCCTTGACAATGTCATTTGCATAGCAGCTTGTGCATCTTTCACCTAGTTACTCAATTATTAGACACGTTAGTAGCATTTGTTTTATTTTGTCATCTTCAAAACATTATAAGAGATCTCCCTAATGAAGAACACATGGAGTTGAGATCGGAGGAGTGAAAATTATGCCAACCGCATTTTGGTAATGCCCGGTCATAATTTTTGCATGCGCTTTTCCCTCTTACTTTTTTGTCATGGCTTCGATCGTTCACATGCCGTAACTTCGGGAGAATTGACATCCTAGAGATGAAACTGCCCAATCCACAAGACTGGAGATCAAACAAAAACATGAAGTTAGGGGTGTCGTGTCGGTGTCTTTTACTCAATTCTTACTTTGGGCCCAATTTGACCTTAATCACTAAAGTAAATCATCGCATTCACACAATGATACATCTATCAGAAGGATTCTTAGTGGCATTTAGAATCCAAAATGTCTATCGAAATGGCTCTGGATTCCTTCAGGTCACCAGGATCCAATAACCCTTATTCTCAACTGACTTATGTATATGTGCATATAGTCCTTTCTCCACCGGGCTGTGTTATGGTGTCTATTCATGTACCGAGGCAATGGCATGAAAAAGGCATTTTGTCCGCATAAACACTGCTTCAGTAATCTTTTCATTGAATCAATTGAGGCTTTAAAACTACTAAAACGACAAGCATTGTTCTGCTACCAACAACCCTATCTTTATGTACCCACCAACTCCTTTCGTTGCAACACCTTGGCAGCTTCTCGTTAGCTCCTTTTCTTGACCGCCACCTTCAGCCCCCCGGCCATGTGGGCGGTCAACAGAGGAACAAAAACGGGCCGGTTCTCGAGAACCGGTCTGATCACGAACCTCCTCAAGATCGACGCCACGACGTACTTCATCTGGATGAAGGCCATCTCCTTCCCAAGGCACACCCTCGGACCGGCCTGAAAAACCGGGAACTTGTATGGACTCACCGCTCTCAACTCCCCCTCGGCGCCATCTTCCATTCCCGGTCCCACCAGCCACCGGTCCGGTTTGAACTCGAGCCTATCCTTCCCCCACAGCTCCTCCATCCTCCCCATCCCGTAGGGAAAGTACGTCACTCTATCGCCCTTCCTCACTGGGGTCCCGTCCGGCAACACGTCGTCCACCGCAGCGTGCTTCGAGTCCCACGCGACTGGCGGGAACAGCCGCATCGATTCATAAAGGCACGCCTTCAGGAACCTCATCTCCTTCAAGGCTTCGAAGTCCAAGCTCTTGTTATTGCTCCGGTCAAGAATCGAGTCAACTTCGCTTACGATCGCTTGCTCAGCATTCAAGTTCTGAGCAAGAAGCCAGAAGAGCCACGTCATCGCCGCTGATGTGGTGTCTCTTCCGGCCATCACGAAGCTTATCACCATGTCCCGCACCATCTCTTCACTGTGCCCGGCGGCAAGAAACCGAGACAAGAGGTCGCCGTCGTATTTTATCTGCTGATCGTCATTCTCTTGGAGCAGCTTCTTCTTCCTGTTCCGGATTATATCAAGTATATCATCATGCACGAGCTTGACAGCTTCGGAAAGCTTCTTTTCGGACCCAATGTTCAACGCTCTCTTGATCTTCCAGACCAGATACACTGGTGAGGTGGCTCGCATTGCGCATATCCTCGAAGCATTTTCGAAGGCAGTCACCAGAGGAGGCAGCGGTCGCGAGAGGTCGAGGCAATCCGGGTCGGTGCCTAAAGAAACTTGGCATACGGTGTCAAAAGCGAACCGCCTGAGCAAGTCTTGAAGGTCCAGGGTCCGATCAGTATCGGCATAGTCTTGGAGAAGCGGCAAGAGACGGTTCTCGACCTCAGCTTCAAGCGTCCGTACGACGAAGTCCCTCAACGAATTGGTGCTGAACTCGTGGCTGGCGAGCTTGCGCTGGGTGCTCCAGAGAGGACCGTCGACGTTGAAGATGCCACAGCCGAGAAAGTCACCGAGGATGCTGGTGAAGGGGGCGCCCTTGGGGTAGTTGTGGAAGTTGTTCTTGAGGACGTGCTCGACGTTGTCAGGGTTGGCGGTGACGACGGTTCGGCACGCGCCAAGCCGGTGGATGACGATGGTCTGGGTAGGGGATCGGGACAGGAGGTCGGTGTACCAGTCGAGAAGGCGGGAACGGTTTCGGTAGAAAGAGAGGAGACATCCTATGATGGGATGAGAAGGAGGGCCGTGGCTTGTCCAATGAGCAGCCGAGCATGACGTCTTCTTGCTAATGTTGTGGTGAATGAGGGAGAGAAAGGCATACGAGATGACAGAAAACCCTACAAACAGGAGAACAGACATGATGAGTTTGCCGTGCGGGATGTCAGAACTTATGGGTGATGTCCAAGAGCTTATGTATATATAGCTGTGTTGAATGGAGATGTAATGCGATGGAGATGTATGTACATCTTCTAGAGAGAGAGAGAAAGAGAGGACTAAAGAAAGAAGGGTTGAAGTCATCATAGTAAATTTCTACAACGTAACTGTTGGTGAGATTAGGGGGGTCAAACCGTGGTGATGGGTTCAACCCGATGGCGATGTGCGGGCGGACATTGAGCGGCCGTCCGCAGCTAAAGCGGGATCACGCTACCATATGACTTTTTGATCAGCACACATCATCTTTGGGGGAAGACGAAATCAAATCGAAGTTCACATGGTTCTCGAGCTTCAAAAAGGACGGGATAGCATGCGGAATTGCAAGAAAGATGAATTGATTGAGAGGCGTGTTTTGCGGCCGGCGAGTGCATCCTGAATCACAGCGCTTGCCTCCAGAAAAGAGGAGTAAAAAAAAAAAAAAACATGGGGCCAAACAACAAATGACGAGGCAGGCAATCATTCTCCCCAATTTCGTTCTCGCGTTTTACACGCTTTGACATGAAAGGAGGATTATAACTACGCCAGCCAAGAGTTTAAAACATTGAGATTGTGTGAAATGTGAGGACATATGGAACATCACATGCGTGTGGTGACAGTGTACTAGAAAACAAACAAATTAGTAGTCCGAGCCCAAATGATAAATCCCAATGTCAAATCTTAATTAGTCACAGTTTCATTCCATTGACAATATCGATAATCGATATGAATTGATAAAAGTTACGATGATTGTTGCTTTTGGATGGGAAAATAATGGATAAGGAATTTAAAAGTTTGAACATAGAGAATAATGTCACCCACAATATAAAATGTAGGAAAGTAAAGATAAATATAAATTTGCATGGGAAAATTATATTTGTGAAGAATACAATGTGGGTAAATAACTTCCTAATCCTATATGTAATTATGAGAAGTTATTTCACAATTTCCTATCATTCAGCAACACTTATTTGTGTGAAGATACATATCCAAAAATATTATTGACTCCACTACTTGGCAAATACAAGCCAACGTCGATAATCTCATCAACTGGTGAAGGCTTTCTTTAATAACTGGTGATGCTTGGTATCAACAAATTATCTGTTGTTCTGTTCATTTCATTAGTGATACATGCTTTTACCAAACTCGGCACTCATGGACTGAGTTTGTTACTTGTTGATAATAATTGGAAGTTGCTTTTACCAAACACAGCTCTCATTTCATTAGTCACATTTATTGATAAAATATTCAAGAGAATAATTACCGCAGCGTTTCCCCGAGAGAAAGGACTACGACAGTTGCCTAATATCAGCCAAAGTCCAGACAGACAAAAACCAAAACGTCGATTCTATGGAGCCACCCGAAATGAACATGGTATGTCAAAGTAAGCTTTGGCTATGAGTGCTGCAGATGGTGCAATGAGAGGGATCGAAGTGATTTAATTGCGATCTGTTTTAACTTTAGTGGGATGTCTGCAATGTGAATCCCCGCGATGATTCGGTTTCACTACTAATGCGCACGTGATGACGAAAAGAACGAGACGAGTAGGTGCCGGCGCCAGCAATCGATTAAGATATTGCCTAATTGGGTTTTGGCTTTGTAAACGTTTCGTCGTTGAAGGCGGCCTCCCCTTGGTGAAACGCCGGGGGAGAAACTCTTTCTTTGTCAGCTCCACTTCACCCACTTTGACGTCCTCCCGTTTGGACTCACCCTCTTTGATGAAGCATATTTATGGATGTTAGAAATTTCCCTATTAGAGAATGTTGCTGGAGAGTATGTTAGATGTTAGGGATATTATTTGGTATTTTGTTACTTTCTAATATAGCTAACTTTCTTATTAGATTATTTCATTTCTTGTACATATTGTTCAGGGTCTCAATACCCTTAATTCTAATGAGGTAAATGTCAAGCTAATTGAATAAAGATGTGATCTTTATTGATTCTTTCTCCCTCGCTATAGAAAATTCTGGAATATTTACAGAATTAAAGGTAGGGTATATGAATGACCTAAGCGCAAACGTAATTTGCTCGCTCTATGCGTGGTTTGCACACCTCTCACAAGAATTATCAAGTTATAGAACTCTTTTTCCCCCAACTTGGACACATTGGAGGCTAGAGAAAGTCAAACGTTTGATTCGATCGACACATGTGAAAAGGCGATGAGCTTGGTTTCCCCATTTCCCAACTCCAGATCTATTCATGGTGTTTTTTACAAGGGGCTTGATTCAAGTGGGGTTCGGTGATTCTTTAATTGGGAATAGTGTGCGAACTTGCGAACTTGCATGTGATGGGCACCAGGGCATTAGGAGAGCACTGAGGAAGAAACCAAAAGTATGGTTGGAGAGAGAGCAGAATGTTCATATTTAATAGTGAAGAGTACAGGAGGAACTTATAGATAGCAAAAGACTATTATCTAAGCAACAAGATATTCAAACTATCATATCATGATTTACAATATCAATCAACGACATACACAATCAATGAGAATATGAGTATTTCCTAACTATCTCTAACCCATGTTTAAAAATCTGAAATAAAACACTTGGTCGGAGCTCAATGATTGTAATTCAAAATTGTGACTATTGACAAATGAAATGGGTCACTTTCCGAAATGCATTCTTTTTAAAAATCTTGGAAGTGTTTTGATGTGCCTTCTTTTTACTACTTTCAGTAATCTTGATTGGGCTTCTTCTTTTATTAACTACGTGACATGCTAGCCTGCGTCTTTCATTTCGGAAGGTTTTCCCAAAAAGAATAAAGGAATCATCATTTTGCCTTCCAATAAAGGAAAAGTTGTTGCATGTAACATCTTACAGATCGGTTCATCTGATTGGGGGGGTCGTCTCATCAGTTTGTGCAAAACCAGACCGAGCAACTCATATGTCGATACAATCTCAGCTGTGGTCACAAGAAGAAAAATTTTACTCTTCTACGTGCTTATGCAAGAACCATTTTGATGTACTGAAATGGTAAGTCTACAGAGCACGTGGTCAATATACGAGCGAAACGAATCAAGGCTTGCGCCACCAAGGAAACCGAAGTAGGTCAGCGATGGGGGCCGGAGCGAAATGGAAGAGGACTTGTGGGGAAGATGGGTTAGGCGGAAAGCGATCGAAGGATGAACTCCATTGGACCCGCACGACATGGACGTCTCATTTCCATAAGGAAAACCATTCTTTAAAAGAGACCAAGAGTTAAAGATCTCTTGGAGATAGTGCTGCTGCCAGTTCGCCTTTCTTCATCTCTTCTGGCGTCGATTTAGAGCACGTGAAGAGTTAAAACCACGTTTCTTTTTTGCATCCGAACGTGGGACCTTCCTCCTCACCTTCTTCCTCCACCATTAATGAGGGGTGTCTGGACTTCGGTAATGGCGATGGCGGATTGGCTTTGTCGATCTAAACTAGCTGTCGTCCTGCTGTTTACTGGCTTGGTCATGAAGGGAGAACGCGTACTTTTTCCAGAAGGGGATAGACAGCTATCCAAAAGGCTTTATATCAGGTGGTTGAGACATGGAATTTATTCAGTACGAGGAGTTCCCCCACGTTTTGGAAAAACATGTCCACCTTAAATTCCAACGTTTGAAATTTCACGCCCCGTCCGTTGGGGATCGCCATCAAATTTAACTGGATTCTCGACGATTCTGATGGGCGTGGGTCAAGTCAATGGGGCCGGGGGGATGGTCACATCGCCTGTCCGCATTTTCTTCCTCTTCCTTTTTCTTTTCCCTTTAGGGTTTTCACCGAACGAGACACGCGCAAAAAGATGGAACAGCTGCAGCTGACAAGAAGAAAGAAACAAATAAGTGGCTCTTCTAAATCTATACATCATCATCATCATCATCATCATCATCATCGCACGACCACGAGCTTTGCCTACAAAAAGCGGTAGACTTTGCCGAAAGTTTGTGCCCGCTTTCATGCCCAGACTCGACAGCAGCGATTTACCGTTTCTCAGTGAACCCAAGGTGTGATCACATTGCAGAACCGTAGGTCTTGCGGCATGCGTTTCTTCACCTATGATAATAGCAAGAAAAGAGAGCCATTCGATTCGACGACAGAGAGCAGAGTAGTTTTAGAAATGCTAGAATGCTCTGAAAGTCACGATAGCTCTTCTCCAAAGAGGTTGGCTAAATACTATAAAAGTGTCAACATTTGCCTACAATGCTCACTTAAATGTCTAATTTTTTTTTTCGTTTACTTTTAGTGTTAAATCGGAGTAAATTCACTCACTTAAGTGTCATTTCCGATCAAATATTCTACATAAAACCCTCTTCCAAATTGGGTGAGGGCCGCCTTACCCTCAACCACAAAGGCCTTGGGTGAGACTGTCAGAGCCTCGCCGGCTTTGGGCGGCTGCGGGTGAGGGTCCTTGCGGCCTCACCTGTTGCCCACGAGACCTTGACGCCGTTGCCCAAGGCCTTCATGGCGCGAGCAAGGCGGTGAGGGCCCTCTCCAGCTACTAGCGAGGTCGTGAGGGCCCTCGTCAACTTTGGGCAGCAGTGGGTGAGGGTTCTCATGGCCTCGCTCGCTGCTAGCAAGGCCTCAACGTCGTCGCCCAAGGCCTTCGTGGCTAGAGTGCTGCCGCGAGGGCCCTCATCAACTTTGGCGTTGGCAAGCAAGGATCCTTATTGCCTTGCTCGCCGTTGGCAAGGACACAAGGGCCCTCAACGACTTTGGGTGTTCATGGGTGAGGGTCCTCACGGCCTCGCCGTCCATTGCCGGCGAGGCCCTGACGCCATCGCTCGAGGCCTTCATGGCGAGAGTGAGGCAGTGAGAGCCTTTGCCAACCATTGGTGAGGACCCGACAGCCTCTCCTAAGGCCTTTGAGGCCGAGGACGAGACGGCCCTCTCCCAAATTGGGCTAGGATTTCGTGGCCGGCGAGGGTCACCGATGACCTTTGCTGGCCCAGAAGAAAAAATGCAAAAAAGAAAATAATAATTAAAAAATTTAGAAATATTTAAAAATGGTAAAAAAAATTGTGCAAGTCAGTGTTAATTATGCTATATAGAATAGTCGGCGTCAACTAGATTGTCACGTTAGCATTTTCTGGCCAAAATCAGATGGAATAACTAAATTTGACAAATCGTCAAAAGGTTTATGACTAAATCAACAAATTATTGAAACATTTAGGACTGATTCATATAATTGAAAAGTTTAAAACTAAATTAATAAATTATTAAAAAGTTTAAAATTGAGACGGAATAATGATGCTACCATTTCCAAGCACCCAAGTAAGTTAGACCTATCCGACCAAAAAAAAGTAAGTTAGACCTAGATAAAATTGAGGATTGTTTCAGTGAAATCTATACCCACCGCTTTCATGGGAAAGGGATTAGCATCTCCTGTATTAAGTTTATGATCTGAACTGTGTACGTTAAGGAATATCTTTTTTCAGAAGATGAGAAGGCTTCGTTCACTTTTTTGGACATTCTGTGGTTTTCCCTGTACATGAAAGGATGCCATTGAGAGAAAACGTGCTGAAGTGGATTAAGGAGCGCATCTTCTCCAAGAAATATGTTGTCCTACCCATTGTTTGTCCGTTGTTACTTTTTCTTTTCTGAGCTTTTACGTCGAATTTATTTTTTCTTTGTGTACCAAAGCTTCTAATCTGTCCGCGTCTACTTGCTAGGAGTCGTTGGAACCTCTTGCTTCTATGTCATTTTGGTGAAACAAGATGTTGGAACCAATAGCAACTTTGGAAATTTGGAACGACACAAATTGGAGGAAGAAATTGTTCTTAAAATACTTTTCTAGTGGATTATTATTTACAATACACCCTCACATCCTATATAATGGCAAAACACCTAAATTACAATAAACATGAAGATAAACATCCCACACAACCACCGACCGTGGCAGACTGGATGGTAGAGCTTCTGTGATCCTTGTGCTAGAAATGGAGAGGTTCGAATCCCTTACTTCGCAAGGAGGCTGAAGGGCTGTTAAGTGAATGACCCAGTGGTATGGGGTGGTGGTTTCATCTGTGCTACCCCCAGATTCTACCCGTCGATTATCGGTTTTCGGGGTTTCCTGGGTCACAAAAAAAAAAAAAAAAAAAAAACATCCCACACACTTATTATCAAGGACAAAATATCAACAACAAGAAACACAAACATTAAATGAGCCAAAGATCATGAAATCTTCACTCCTCCCAATGTTAAAATTTCACGCTCTTTGACCAAAAAACCAAACAAGAGCTTCTCTTTTCCTTATGAAGGCATGTATTACTAGTCGAATGGTAGAGGGTCCACCCAAACACAGCCCACCATAAATCATGCTGATTTCCTTTTGACGCCCACCATTAATCAAGACATCCTTTGACTAACGACCAAATTTAGAGCTCATAACCCACGTGCTCAAATCTTCGTCAATTTTATATTATTCTTGCCAGGAGTCGTTGGAGTCTCTCGCTCCTATGTCATTTTGGCGAAACAAGATCGAAGATCAGAACACCATGCATGACATTTGCTCGATTTACTGCACATGGCAAACCCTAAGAGACTGGAACCTGAGATAAGAAAGTATGATCTATGTGCCATTTTCTTGTATCATGCCGTAGCAGTTCAGCATCTTCTAGTATAAAATCTGCTTCTTCTGCATGTGATTTAAGCCAACCTTTAATTCTTAGATTTCACCCATGTTTGTAGTGGACATTTGTAAAGCTGAAGCCAAGGAGACCAGAAAAGAAACTGGCAAGTCCGCAGATTCCGTTAAAGGTGACATTTGTCTCTTAGGTTGCTCGGTTTAATCCATTTTCTTCCATTTCTTCTCTTGTAATTGAATGGTAAACTATGAGTTAGGTACCACAACAGAGAACCGAGGAAGAGTGCGGCCATTTTATTCTTTATCAGTCTATTTGTTGAGAATGCTCCCGCGACTTTCGGCACAGATGACGGCTACCCTTACTTTGTAGGTTCTTTATTGTGCGGCCCATTACTTAATACCATAGGCCGTGCACTTTTTCACTGGGCTTTTGTTTGAACTGCAGATGAAAGAGGACTGGTTCTGTCCTTAAGACTTGGATCTCTTTTGCGGCAGACTTAGATTAAAACTGAAAATGTTGGTTAGGGAAGACTTGACCGCAATTGTTGTTAAGAATAGAAGATGGTGCATTTGCATTGTAAATGGCACACGCCATTTCTGTTCTAGGATGTCTAGGTTATGCGTGACTGAAATCTCAGTATTATGGTGGTTGGATGAGTGTTGGAAATTGTGATCCATTTTCCACATTCTCTACAATTCTCAAGAAGTTGTCAACTAGCCTAATCTTGAAGAAAGTCTTGGACGGTGGATAGCTTGAGAAAATCTTGAAAATAAGTCAAGAATGGCTGCTTAACCATGAAGAAAGAAGAGTCAAGAACATGGACAACAACTAGAACCGTTGAACTTCCAGCAGGAAATATGCTGTCTAAGTCAGTGCCAGAGTAGAAGAAGCCAAGTTGAAGAAGGTTTATTAGTCAAAACAAATGTCAACTAAAACAAGTTATCTAAGGTCCATCAAAAGTCTAGCTGTCTAGGGCGGTGGCTAAGTCAGTTGTAATTGCCTATAAATAGGCTTGTAGTTCATCCATTTGGTGTGTAAGGTTTAGACCTCCACTGTGTGTGGAGGAGTAGAGCTAAGATAGTTTCGATACCATGAAATACTCGTCCATTACCGAAACATCTTATACTACCCATTTCCATCAACTACATAAACTATATCCCATGTTCTTTATTCTTGAACGATCCTATCTTGTCATTTGTCCATTTCTCAGCTCCCTTGCCATATATCACACACACCTGCACACACACGTTTTTGCAAAATCCAACAATAAGTTACAGGAATGCGTCACTGGATGGGTTTTCTTTTACATAATTTCCATTGATTATGTTGATTGGCAATATCTTAATTGATGCACTGGTCATTCTTTGTTGCAACTTAAATTGAATTGTCAATGCTGGAACGCATTGGTGTGTATTATTGTGGATTGAAATTGTGACAATTAGAATGATACATTGCTGGCAATCAACCATGTCGTAGTCCCATCAAGCATGTTTTTTTTTTTTTTTTTTTTTTGGGTAAGAGTAATTAATATATTGAGCTTTGAGCCAACATCCCATCAAGCATGTTTATCCTCTAAACCACAGCAAAAGCAGTGTGGCATTATGCCTCGTGCAATGATGGGCATTCAAACATCTTAAGGCGCCATTTCTAATCATGATTTCGAGAATTTCCTTCATGGGGAAGAGCAGTATATCTGGAATCGTAGGTTACAAAGGTGGATATACACCCAAATTGAATTTCAAAGGGTAGACGCGAGTCATAATTTCAAGGTGCGGATTCCAGCACACGTCCATGGGAAGAATCCCCATCGGTGTTACTTAGGAGACTGGTAGATCCCTATCCTCAAAGAATACTGAGGAAGAGAAGCTCCAGTCGTTGGCGAGACTTTTCTGAAGTATGTTTGAATGGTTGAGGAGAAACCGCAGCAGAAAGGGATGAGGCCTTGAATCCATTCAAACTCGACCCTCGAGTTTTCATGCACTGGCTATCTGAAGTTCCAAGAACTGCCTAGAGACTTCCAACCACTGCCAACCACTTCATCAAGGGGCTTGTTCTTGCTGGTTGAACTCTTCTAAGAGGTGACGATTCATCAGTGAACACTGAATTGATCCGAGATATTAATTGGCAATTTGCATCAGTAGCCTATGGTATGCAGTAGCGAAGGACACGTGGAGTCACGATCGAGGGGGTTGAATATTTTGCCAGCCACAATTTGGTGAATATTTGGGCATATTTTGCACATGCGCTTTTGCATGTCAATCATTTCCTTCTTTACATTTCGCCCATGGCTTCCATCGTCCACGTGTCCCACTAGTGCATTAGGAAAGCTACATCACGAAGCTACTAGTCCACGTATAATGCCCATCAATATCGTGTCTGCCTCAAAAGATACATTTCAACTATCTAACGAAATGTCCCTGGATTCCTAACGATTACTATTAGGGGTGTCAAATATAGCAGAATCGAACCAAACTGAAAATTTCAGGTCATTTCGGTTCGGGTAATTAGTAAAGGAATTTGGGTAGTTTGATGATTTAGTTTAGATATTTTTTTTCTCCCTTCCCTTCTCACTTGCATCCTCAAGAATCCTAAAAAAGCACTGTAATTCATCAAAAGAGAATATTCAAAGGTTCAATCCAAAAATTGACAAAAATGAGGTCTCATCATAGAGAAAGCATTACTGGTATAAGAGATCAGCAAGCAAGTTTAATCATTCTCCCTATAGCTTCAGATTGGACCATCGGATGCTTTCATTCTTTAAAGTTGAGGATGAAAATTGTTAGTAGAGTTGTACAATTACTGTTCATAATATAAATATAGTACCTTGGAAACTGGAGCATCATTGGAAAAACATATGTTGATATTTTCCTCGTGATTGGAAATTTTACGATATCAATAATAAATTGGGTCTTTTGAAAGATTATCCTTCAGATTTTTAGCTAATATGGTCTTTTGACCATGATGGAGATTGCTTGAGCATGATTGAATCTGTTGGAAAATATTGGTTTTGTTAAACAAAAAGATGGGGAGATCTTGGTCATTCTTCATTCCAATGTGTTTTTATATCTTTGTAAGCACTTGTACTGTCAAGTTAAGCTATTGTATAAGACTCAACCTGATTGAATGTCTTCCACAGTTAAAGTTTTGGTATTATAAGAAACTGTATTTCCACAGTTTAGCTTGTTGATAAATTTCTTTGGCCAACGGATTTGAAATTAGCTCAGAATAAACATCTACAGGGAATCAAATGTAGTAGACTAGGTCTGGAATAACTTGATGGTCAATCAGGGCATATGTTCGAAATAGCCTGGGAATAAAAAAGGAAACCTGAAAACTTGACCCGAACCAAACCACATTTTTCTTTGCCAATCAGTCCACGGTTTAGCTAAACTGCTGACACTCGCGATCTAATAATTTTTATTCTTTATTAGGGGATGATATGATTAGGCATTTATAATCTTTCCAATGAATCAATTGAGGCAGCAAAACTACAAGAACGACGAGCATTCGCTCCGTCACCAACCCTATCTTCATCTACTCTCCAACTCCCTTCGTCGCAACAACTTGGCAGCTTCCCATTAGCTTCCTTTTCTTGACCACGACCTTCAGCCCCCCCGCCATATGGGCGGTCAACAGAGGAACGAAAACGGGCCGGTTCTCGAGAACCGGTCTGATCTCGAACCTCCTCAAGATCGACGCCACGACGTACTTCATCTGGATGAAGGCCATCTCCTTCCCGAGGCACACCCTCGGACCGGCCTGAAACACCGGGTATTTGTATGGACTCACCGCTCTCAACTCCCCCTCGGCGCCACCTTCCATTCCCGGTTCCACCAGCCACCGGTCCGGTTTGAACTCGAGTCTGTCCTTCCCCCACAGCTCCTCCAGCCTCCCCATCCCGTAGGGAAAGTACGTCACTCTATCGCCCTTCCTCACCGCGGTCCCGTCCGGCAACGTGTCATCCACCACGGCGTGCTTCGAGTCCCATGCGACCGGCGGGTACAGCCGCATCGATTCACAGAGGCATGCCTTCAGGAATTTCATCTCCTTCAAGGCTTCGAAGTCCAAGCACTTGTTGTAGCTCCGGTCAAGAATCGAGTCAACTTCGCTCACGATCACTTCCTCGGCATTCGAGTTCTGAGCAAGCAGCCAGAAGAGCCACGTCATCGCCGCCGATGTGGTGTCTCTTCCGGCCATCACGAAGCTTATCACCATGTCCCGCACCATCTCTTCACTGTGCCCGGCTGCAAGAAACCGAGACAAGAGATCGCGGTCGTATTTTATCTGCTGATCGTCATTCTCTTGGAGCAGCTTCTTCTTCCTGTTCCGGATTATATCAAGTATATCATCATGCACGAGCTTGACAGCTTCGGAAAGCTTCTTTTCGGACCCAATGTTCAACGCTCTCTTGATTTTCCAGACCAGATACACTGGGGAGGTGGCTCTTATTGCGCATATCCTTGACGCGTTTTCGAAGGCAGTCACCAGAGGAGGCAGCGGGCGTGAGAGGTCGAGGCAATCCGGGTCGGTGCCTAAAGAAACTCGGCACACGGTGTCAAAAGCGAACCTCCTGAGCAAGTCTTGAAGGTCCAGGGTGCGATCAGCATCGGCATAGTCTTGGAGAAGAGGCAAGAGCCGGCTCTCGACCTCAGCTTCAAGCGTCCGCACGACGAAGTCCCTCAACGAATTGGTGCTGAACTCGTGGCTGGCGAGCTTGCGCTGGGTGCTCCAGAGAGGACCGTCGACGTTGAAGATGCCACAGCCGAGGAAGTCGCCGAGGATGCTGGTGAAGGGGGCGCCCTTGGGGTAGTTGTGGAAGTTGTTCTTGAGGACGTGCTCGACGTTGTCAGGGTTGGCGGTGACGACGGTGCGGCACGCGCCGAGCCGGTGGATGAGGATGGTCTGGGTAGGGGATCGAGAGAGGAGGTCGGTGTACCAGTCGAGAAGGCGGGAACGGTTACGGTAGAAAGAGAGGAGACATCCTATGATGGGATGAGAAGGAGGGCCGTGGCTCGTCCAACGAGCAGCCGAGCATGACGTCTTCTTGCTAATGTTGTGGTGAACGAGGGAGAGGAGGGCATACAAGATGACAGAAAACCCTACAAACAGGAGAGCAGACATGATGAGTTTGCAGTGCGGGATGTCAGGACTTATGGGTGATGTCCAAGAGCTTATGTATACATAGCTGTGTTGAATGGAGATGTAATGCGACGAAGATGTATGTATATCTTCTATAGAGAGAGAAGGGGGGGGGGGGGTGGGGGTGTGGGGTTGACTAAAGAAGGTTGAAGTCTTCATACTAAATTTCTACAACTTGTAATAACTGTTGGTGAGATAATTGGGATCAAACCGTGTGGGAGTGATGGGTTCAATCCGAGAGCGGCCGTCCGCAGCTAAAGCGGGGGCACGCTACCGAAGGACTTTTTGATCAGCACACATCATCTTTCGGGGAGGACGAAATCAATTCGGAATTGTGGCGGGGAGTAGGAATTGAAAGTTCACATGGTTCTCGAGCTTCAAAAAGGACGGGACAGCATGCGGAATTGCAAGGAAGATAAATTGATTGCAAGACGTTTTTTGCGGCGGGCGAGTACGTCTTGAATCACCGCGCTTGCCACCAGAAAAGAGGAAAAAAACATGGGGCCAAACAACAGAAGACGAGGGAGGCAATCATGGCTCCCCCCATTCGTTCTCACTCTTTACACGCTTTGACGTGAAAGGAGTATAATAACTACGCGGTACAAAAACATTGAGATTGTGTGAAATGTGAGAACATATGGATCATCACATGCATGCGGTGATAGTGCACTAGAAAACAACCAAATTGGTATCAATAGATGTGTTCGGTGAGATTAGTGGGACAAGCACAAATGACACGTCTAAATGTCAAATCTTGCTAAGTGACAATCTCACCGAAAAGACAAAATACCGTTGAAAATATGAACGATTGATATAAATCAACAAAAGTTATGATGGGTTATTTTGCTGTTTTTGGATGGGAAAATAATGGCGCGTTTGGTAAGGATTATGTTTCCGAAAACAGATTCTAATCAGAAATATTTTTTTTTTATTCTATTCCCGAGAACAATTTTTAAGCATTTTAAGTCGTTTGGTAACTGTCCAAAATTTCTGATTCTGGAATATAATTGTGTTTGTACCGTCTTTCATTAATTAATTGTTCCAAATTAATTTCTTTTAATTTTTAAATAATTTTTTTACCTTTTTCCTTTTTTATTTTCTTTTTTCCTTTTTTTTATTTCTTTTATTTTTTTCCTTTTTCTCCTATTCTTCTTCTTCTTCTTCTTCTTCTTGTGGCCGATCGTTGGACCGGCGACCGGCCAGACGAGGGCTGGCGACCTCACCGGAGCGTCATCAGCCCTCGGCAAGGTCGGCCCTCGTCAGTCGAGCCTCGCCGGTGATTAGGCCGACCTCGCCAGGGCTGGGCGAGGCTTGCTTGGCCACCAGCAGAGCTGGGCGAGCCTCGCCGAGGCTGAGCGAGGCCCGCCTGGCCACCGACAAGGCTCGCCCAGCCCCACTAAGCCTCACCGGTGGCCAGGCGAGCCTCGCCGGGGCTGGGCGAGGCCCGCCTAGCCATTAGTGAGGCTCGGGCCGAGCCAGATCGCGAGGCTTGCACAGTCTTGGCAAGGCGGGCCTCGCTAGGGCCAGGGGCCAGGCAGGCCTGGCCTCGCCACAGGCGAGCTCTCCGGACCTTGCCCTAGCTAGGTGAGCTCACCGAACCGATTGCTGGCGACGGCGACAACGGACAGCAACCGCAGGATGGCGGTCGATGAAGAAGAAGAAGAGAAAATGGACGAAGAAGAGTTGGTTTTGATTTTTAGATTTGTTCTCGGAACAAGAATCAAATTTTTTTTTATTCTTGATTCTGTTCCAAATCTACTTCCGGGAACAAAAAAATAGAAATTTGTTCCCGACAAAAATTTTACCAAACGCGATTTTGTTCCAAAACTACTCTCGGGAACAAAAAATCATAATCAGGTACTGTTTGGATGGTTACCAAACAGCCCCTAAATGACCAAGAATTTAAAAGCACGAGCACTGGGAACAATATCACCTGTGATGTAAATTGTAGAAAAGTAAAGATGAAAATAAATTTGCACGAGAACATTGAGTTCTATAATTGATTTGGGGTCTTTCACAAAGAATATAATATGGGTAAATAAATAAGCGACTTCCTAATACTATATGTAGTTATGAGAAGTTACAAGAACAATCTCCTATTATTCAGCAACACTTATATAGATGGAGTTATAGATGGGAAAATATCAACTCCACTATTTGGCAAACACATGCTTGCATAGATTAACTCGTCAACTGGTGAAGGCTCTCTTCAATAACTGGTGATACCTGTCATCGACAACTTTATTAACAAGTTGTTGGTTGTTCTATTCATTTCATAAGTGACGCGTGCATTTACCAAACTCAGCTCTCATGGTCCGAGTTTGTTACTTGTTGATAATAATCGAAAGTTGCTTTTAACAAACACAGCTCTCATTTCATTAGTCACATAATACTTTCGTTAATAAAATATTCAAGAGAATAATTACTGTGTCGTTTTCCCCGAAAGAAAGGACCACGATAGTTGCCTAATATAAGCCAAAGTACAAATAGACAAAAACCAAAGTGTCGATTCTATGGAGGTATCCGACATGAAAATTGCTCCATATCAAAGTAAGCTTTAGCTATGAGTGCTAGATATGGTCCATTGAGAGGGACGGAAGTGATTCACTTACGATCTGTTTTAACTTTAGTGAGATATTTGCAATGGGAATCCACACGATGATTCGGTTTCGCTACTTGCCGGCAGGTGTGGAAGGGAAGGGGAGCCGACTTTGATGTCGACTTTGTAGAATCGTAGGGGACTGGAATGCGGACGTGATGAGGAAAAGAACGAAACGAGCAGGTGCGGGCGCCAGCAATCGATTAAGATTTAGTCTAATTGGGTTTTGGCTTTGTAAACGTTTCGTCGTTGAAGGCGGCGTCCACTTAGTAGAAAACCGAGGGAGAAACTCTCTCTATGGATGCATTCTCATGCATATAGTATGAGATAAAGCTCCTTGTGTGGGAATTTGACAAAGCATATTTGTGGATATTAGGTATTTCCTTAGTAGGCTGCTAGAGATAATATTAGATATTAAGGAAATTATTTGGTATTTTGTTACTTCTTAATATAGCTAATTTTTCTTATTAGATTATTTCATTTCTTATACAAATTGTTCGGATATCAATACTCTTAATTCTAATGAGGTAAATGTCAAGCCAGTTGAGTAAAGATGTGATCTTTATTGATTCTTTTTTTTTTTTTTTGGTAAAGGATCTTTATTGATTCTTTCTCCCCCTCTCTCTTGAAAATTTTAGAATATTTACAGAATTAAAAGTAGGATATATGAATGACCTAACCACGGACGTAATTTGCTTGCTCTATGCGTGGGTTGCACGCCTCTCCCAAGAATTATCAACTTATAATACCCTTTTTCCCCAACTTGGACTCATTGGAGGCTAGAGAAAAGTCAACGTTTGATTTGATCGATACATGTGAAAAGGCAATGAGCTTGGTTTTCCCATTGCCCAACTCCAGATCTATTCACGGTGTTCTTAGTCAAGGGGCTTGATTCAAGTGGGGTTCGGTGATTCTTTAATTGGGAATAGTGTGTGAAATTGCATGTGATGGGGACCAGGGCATTAGGAGAGCACTAAGGAAGAAACCAAAAACATGTGCGGAGAGAACAGAATGTTCATATTCACCAGTGAAGAGTACAGGAGAAACTTATAAACATCCCAACATGACTATCTAAGTATCGAAATATTCAAACTATCATATCATGATTTCCAATATCAATTACCATCAATCATTGGCAAATACATAATCAATGAGAATACAAATATTTCCTAGCTATGTTTAACCCATGTTTAAGAATATAATATAGAACACTCGGCCTAAACTTGGTGATTGTAATTCAAAATTATGACTGTTGATGTATGGAATGGATCACTTTCCAAAATATGTTCTTTTTAAAAACCTTGCAATTGTCTTGATGTGCCATTTTCTAGTACTTTTAGTAATCTTCATTGGGCTTCTTCTTTTGTTAACCACGACCACGAGTCATGCGCCTTGCCTCTTTCAATTCGAAAGGATTTCCCAAAAAAGAAAGAAAACATCATTATGCTTTCCAATAAAGGAAAAGTTGTTGCATGTAACATCTGTTCGTTAGATGGAAGGGGTGGTCTCATCAGTTCGTGCAAAATCAGGCCGAGCAATTCGTAAGTCAATTTATTCTCAGTTCTGATCAAAAGGATGAAAATTTTACTTTTCTACGCGCTTACGCAAGAACCATTTTAACGTACCGAAATGGCAAGTCTACAGAACATTGATATACGAGCGAATCAAATCAAGGCTTGGGCGACCAAGAAAACCGAAGTAGGTCAGCAAAGGGGGTGGGAACGAAAATGAAGCGACTTGTGGGGTAGTTGGGTTAGGTGAAAAGCTATCGAAGGACGAACTCGATTGGACACGCACGACATGGACGTCTCATTTCCATAAGGAAAACTATTCTTTAGAAGAGACCAAGAGATCAAATCTCTTGGAGATAGTGCTGCTGCTGCCGTTGATGTGTCGATCGCTTTTCTCGTCTCTTTTGGCGTCGATTTAGAGCACGTGAAGAGTTAAAACCACGTTTCTCTTTTGCGTCCGAACCTGGGACCTTCCTCCTCACCTTCTTCTTCTTGCCCCTCAATCAGGGGTGTTTGGACTTTTATAATGGCGATGGCGGATAGGCTTTGTCGCGATCGAAAATAGCTGTCGTCCTGCCGTTTGCTGGCCTGGTCGTGAACGGAGAACGCATGCTTTTTCCAAAGGAGAAAGACAAGAGCCAGCTATCCAAAAGGCTTTATATAGAGTAGGTGAGACATGGAATTTGTTCGATACGAGAGATTCCCCCGCATTTAGAAACAGGCGTCCACCCTAAATTCCAACATTCGAAATTTCACCCCCGTCTACCAGGGATTCGCATCATTTTTTAACTGGATTCTCGACGATTCGGATGGGCGTGGGTCAAGTCAACGGGGACTGCGGGGATGGTCACATCGTCTGTCAGCTTTTCTCTTGTTCCTTCTTTTTTCCTTTCCCATTAGGGTTTGCCAGAAAAAGGTACTGCCGCGGCTGACAAGAAGAAAGAAACAAACGGGTGCCTCTTCTAAATCTATAAATCGTCGTCGTCGTCGTCGTCACCATCATCATCGTACGACCACGACCTTGGGCCCAATAAAAGCGGTAGACTTTGCTGAAGGTTTGTGCCCACTGCCACGCCCGGACTCGACAGCAGCGATCTGCCATATCTCGATGGACCCCAAGAGGTAATCATTCCAGAAGCATCCACGCTCTTTGAAAACTTTCATATCATGTACAATATTTTGATTGAAAAATTCAACACGTGATTCACTTTCCGATCACCTTTCGACACACGAATTCAAAATTTTAACACGCAAATCTAACACGTATATGGTCAATTTTTTTAAAATTTTGAATACTTGAAATATCAAAATGTAAATATATAAAAATATAAAAGTAAGGGATAGCGATCGTGGATAGGTGCCACAGCCGTTGCTACCATTGTTGGAGGGAGCTGGCGAGGTGTAAGAGGTGAGGTGGCCCTCGTTAGCTAGGCAAGAGCCGACGAGGCTCACCTAAATCTGGGTGACACCGCGCCCTCGCTTGGGCCTAGCGAGGGTCGTTGACCCTCACCTAGGGTTGGGGAGACTCGCCGGCCATAAGCGAGAGTCAACATCGCCGAATTTGTGAGCCTCATTGGCCCTTGCCTAGTCGACGATGGCCTCACCTGGGTCGGCGAGGGCCGCCCCCCTTCGCAACCTAGGGCTGACGACCTTGCCAGCCCCCTCCGACGGTGGCAGTGATAGTGATAGCTACTGAGCCACCCATGACCCTGCTCCTTTATTTTCTTTCTTTCTTTCTAGTTTTAATTTTTTAGAATTATTTTAGCTTTTTTTTAAAAAAAAAATACCATTCTTTAAATAAGATTTAAAGAAAAAAGCAACAAAAAACACCACGTAAGATAAAATGAATTAATTTAAAAATACTATTGCTGTCAACATTGCATCAAGGGGAAAAGACAGTGTCTTGTTCTTGCTGGTTGAACTCTCTTAAGAGACGACGGATTCAGCCAGTGAACATTGGATTGATTCGATATATTACTTGGCAATTGGCATCAGTAGCGAAGGACACGTGGAGTCAAGACCGAGGGGGTGAACATTGTGCCATCCGCAATTTGGTGAATATTTAGGCATATTCTGCACATTCGCTTTTGAATATCAAATCCTTTCCTTCTTTATGTTTCGGCCATGGCTTCCATCGTCCATATGTCCTACTAGTACATTAGGATAGCTACATCGTGAAGCTACTAGTCTACATGTACAATAGATCAATATCGCATCTCCCTTAAAAGGCACATTTCAACCGTCCATCGAAATATCCCTAAATTCTTAGCGATCATAGGGGTGTTAGATATACCCGAAGTGAACCAAACCGAAATTTTTAAGTCATTTCATTTCATGTAATTAGTAAAGGAATTCGAGTAGTTTGGCTATTCGCTTCAGTTCGGTTTCTTTTTTTTTTCCCTCCTTTCCCTCTTACCTGCATTTTCAAGAGCCCTAAAAAAGCACTATAATTTGTCAAAAGAGAATATTTAAAGGTTCAATAAAAAAAACTTGACTAATGAGGTCTCACCGTAGAGAAAGTTTGCTGGTGTAAGAGAACAGTAAACAAGTTCTCCCCATAGCTTCACTTTTGAATAATTGCACCAAAAGTTGAGGATGAAAATTGTAAGTAGAGTTGCACAGTTACTGTTCATAATATAAATAGAGTATCTTGCAAACTGAAGCATCCTTGAAAAAAACATATGTTGATGTTTTCCACATGATTGGCAAATTTACTATATCAAATAATTAATGGGCTGGAAAGATTTTCCTCAAGAGATCTAGCTAATATGGTCTTTTGGCCATAATGGAGATTGCTTGAACATGATTGAATTTGTCGGAGAATATTGGTTTTGTTAAACGAAAAGATGAGGAGATCTTGGTCATTCATCATTCCGATATGTTTGTATATCTTTGTAAGCATTTGTACTGCCAAGTTAAGCTATTGTATAAGACTTAACCTGATTCAATGTCTTCCACAGTTAGAGTTTTGGTGTTTTAAGAAACTGGACTTCCACAGTTAGCTTCTTGCTAAATTTCTTTGTCCAACAGGTTTGAAATTAGCTCCAAATAAACATATATAGGGAAATCAAATGTAGTATACTAGGTCTGGAATAACTTGATGGTCAACGGGGGCATATGCTTGAAATAGCCCGGGAAAAAAAAAAGGGAACCCCAAAAATCCAACCCGAACTAAGCCACATTTATCATTTCCAATTGATCCATGGTTTAACTTGAGATAAGTGTGATTCCAAGCGTTTTGGATATCATGCAAACCTAAACCGAACGATTGATATCTACAATCAAATAGGTACATTATTGTGTAGATATATAAATACCGAGGGGATGATATGATTAGGCATTTATTTATAATCTTTCTTACGAATCATTCGAGGCAGCTAAACTACAAAAACGACAAGCATCCGCTCCGCCACCTACCCCTCTTATGTACTACTCTGAGTACTCTCCAACTCCTTTCGTCGCAACTCCTCAGCAGCTTCCCATTAGCTTCCTTTTATTGACCACGACCTTCAGTCCCCCCGTCATGTGGGCGGTCAACAGAGGCACGAAAGCCGGCCGGTTCTCGAGAACCGGTCTGATCTCGAACCTCCCCAAAATCGACGCCACGACGTACTTCATCTGGATGAAGGCCATCTCCTTCCCAAGGCACACCCTCGGACCGGCCTGAAAAACCGGGAACTTGTATGGACTCACCGCTCTCGACTCCCCCTCGGCACCACCTTCCATTCCCGGTCCCACCAGCCACCGGTCCGGTTTGAACTCGAGCCTGTCCTTCCCCCACAGCTCCTTCATCCTCCCCATGCCGTAGGGAAAGTACGTCACTCTGTCGCCCTTCCTCACCGGGGTCCCGTCCGGCAACACGTCGTCTGCCGCGGCGTGCTTCGAGTCCCATGCGACCGGCGGGTACAGCCGCATCGATTCGCAGAGGCATGCCTTCAGGAACCTCATCTCCTTCAAGGCTTCGAAGTCCAAGCAATTCTTGTAGCTCCGGTCAAGAATCGAGTCAACTTCGCTCACGATCGCTCGCTCCGCATTCGAGTTCTGAGCAAGGAGCCAGAAGAGCCACGTTATTGCGGCCGATGTGGTGTCTCTTCCGGCCATCACGAAGCTTATCACCATGTCCCGCACCATCTCTTCACTGTGCCCGGCTGCAAGAAACCGAGACAAGAGGTCGCCGTCGTATTTTATCTGCTGATCGTCATTCTCTTGGAGCAGCTTCTTCTTCCTGTTCTGGATTATATCAAGTATATCATCATGCACGAGCTTCACAGCTTCGGCAAGCTTCTTTTCGGACCCGATGTTCAACGCTCTCTTGATTTTCCAGACCAGATACACTGGGGAGGTGGCTCGCATTGCGCATATCCTCGACGCGTTTTCGAAGGCAGTCACCAGAGGAGGCAGCGGGCGCGAGAGGTCGAGGCAATCCGGGTCGGTGCCTAAAGAAACTTGACACACGGTGTCGAAAGCGAACCGCCTGAGCAAGTCTTGAAGGTCCAGGGTTCGATCAGTATCGGCATAGTCTTGGAGAAGCGGCAAGAGACGGTTCTCGACCTCAGCTTCAAGCGTCCGCACGACGAAGTCCCTCAACGAATTGGTGCTGAACTCGTGGCTGGCGAGCTTGCGCTGGGTGCTCCAGAGAAGACCGTCGACGTTGAAGATGCCGCAGCCAAGTAAGTCGCCGAGGATGCTGGTGAAGGGGACGCCCTTGGGGTAGTTGTGGAAGTTGGCCCTGAGGACGTGCTCGACGTTGTCAGGGTTGGCGGTGACAACGGTGCGGCACGCGCCGAGCCGGTGAATGACGATGGTCTGGGTAGGGGATCGGGACAGGAGGTCGGTGTACCAGTCGAGAAGGCGGGAACGGTTCTGGTAGAAAGAGAGGAGACATCCTATGATGGGATGAGAAGGAGGGCCGTGGCTCATACGAAAAGAAGCGGAGGATGACGTTTTCTCTCTGATGCTTTGGTGAACGAGGGAGAATAAGGCATACAAGATGACAGAAAACCCTACAAACAGGAAAAAAGACATGATGAGTTTGCAGTGCGGGATGTCAGGACTTATGGGCGATGTCCAGGAGCTTATGTATATAGCTGTGTTGAAGGGAGATGTAATGCGATGGAGACGTATGTATATTTTCTAGAGAGAGAGAGAGTTGAATGGCAGAAGAGAGAGAGAGAGGACTAAAGAAAGAAGGGTTGAATTCATCATAGACGAAATCAATTCGTAATTTTTGGGGGAGTTGGAAGTTCACATCGTTTTTGAGCTTCAAAAAGGACGGGACAGCATGCAGAACCGCAAGAAAGATGAATTGATTGCGAGGCGTGTTTTGCGGCGGGCGAGTACGTCCTGAATCACAGCGCTTGCCTCCAGAAAAGGAGAAAAAGAGGAAAAAACATAGGGCCAAACAACGAAAAAACATCGTAGCTTCCCCCATTCGTTCTCACATTTTACACGCTTTGACATGAACGCGGGATTATAGCAGCGCGGGACAAAGAGTTTAAAACATTGGTGACGGTGTACTAGAAAACAAACAAGTTAGTATGTGAGATTAGTGGGACAAGCAAAAAAGACACGTCTCCTTAATGTCAAATTTTAGTCAGTCAAGAGTTTAAAATACCTTTGAAAATATAGACAATTGATATGAATCAATAAAAATTATGATGGGTCATTTAAATGATAAGAAATTTTAAGGTACGAGCATTAAGAACAATGTCACTCCCAATGTAAATTGTAGGAAAGTAAAGATAAATATAAATTTGCACAGGAATATTATATTTGCAAAGAACACAATGTGGGTAAAAAAATGAGCAACTTCCTAATCCTGTATGTAATTACAAGAAGTTATTCTGTAATCTCCTATCGTTCAACAACAATTATCTGGATGAAGTTACAGATTCGAAAATATTATTGACTTCACTACTTGGCAAATACATGCTAGCATCCATAATTTCGTCAATTGTTGAAGGCTTTCTTCAATAACCAATGATGCCCGTTATCAATAACTTCAGTAACAAGTCGTCGATTGTTCTGTTCATTTCATTAGCAACACGTGCTTTTACCATACTCCGCCCTCATGGACCGAGTTTGTTACTTAATCATAAGTTGCTTTTACCAAACACGGCTCTCATTTCATTACTCACATAGTACTTTGTTTAATATCAGCCAAAATACGAATAGACAAAAACCAAAATGTCGATTCCATGGAGCTACCTGCCATGAAAATGGCTCCATAGCAAAGTAAGCTTTAGCTATGAGTGCGTCAGATGGTCCATTGAGAGGGATGGAAGCGATTCACTTAGCGATCTGTTTTAACTTTAGTGGGATCTCTGCAATGTGAATCCACGAGATGATTCGGTTTCACTACTTGCCGGCAGGTGTGAAACGGAAGGGGGAGTCGACTTTGATGTCGACTTTGTAGAATCGTAGGGGATTGGAATCGTAGGGGATTGGAGTGCACACGTGATGACGAAAAGAACGAAACGAGCAGGTGCGGGCGCCAGCAATCGATTAAGATTTAGTCTAATTGGCGATTGGCTCTGTAAACGTTTCGTCGTGGAAGGCGGCCTCCACTTAGCAAAGAGCCGAGGGAGAAACTCTCTCTATGAATGCATTCTCATGCATATAATATAAGATAAAGCTCCTTGTGTGAGAAGTTGACAAAGTATATGTATGGATATTAGAGAATATTGCTAGAGATTATGTTAGACATTAGGGATATTATTTGGTATTTCATTACTTTATTTTCTTATTGAATTATTTCATTTCTTATTTATATTGTTCGGGGTATAAATACCCTTTATTCTAATAAGATAAATGTCAAGCCAATTGAGTAAAAATGTGATCTTTATTGATTCTTTCTCCCTCTCTCTTAAAAATTCTAGAATATTTACAGAATTAAATCTGGGGCATATGAATGACCTAAGCACATACGTTATTTGCTTATCCTATGCGTGGGTTGCACACCTCTCAAAAGAATTATCAAGCTATAATACTCTTTTTCCCCCAACTGGAACACATCGGAGGCGAGAGAAAGTCAAACGTTTGATTTGATCGATTCACGTGAAAAGGCAATGAGCTTGGTTTCCCCATTACCCTACTCCAGATCTAGTCATAGTGTTTTTTAGTCAAGGGGCTTGATTCAAGTGGCGTTCGGTGATCCTTTAATTGGGAATAGTGTGTGAACTTGCACGTGATGGGGACCACGGCATTAAGAGAGCACTGAGGAAGAAACCAAAAACGTGCATGGAGAGAGAGAGAGAGAGAGAGAGCAGAATGTTTATATTTAGTAGTGAAGAGTACATGTGACGCCTCAGAACATCACCCGTGACACCTGTCCATTTTATATTATTGTTTTAATAGCATGCCGAAGCTTAATAAAAATTTTCTCAACCAAAACACCTCATTCAAGCACATCCAAAATACAAAGATCCTGGGAAAGGATTCGGCCAGCTAGCGTCTCTACTTCTATTTTATTCCGTAAACGAGCCACCATCCAACTCAGGGATTGATGATCTCGGGCATCGCCTCATCCTTTCCATCGTCAAATTTCAGTGATCATCCTACAAACTGAAAAGTAAGGGATGAACCGAAACCCGGTAAATGAAATATCTAGTTTTAAGTTAGAAAAATCTTTTTACCACTTCATTTGGTCCAAGCAAAGGAATGCATAACAATCCAATAAATATGATAAAACATGAGCAAACTTTACCTCTCCCTTTTTTCATTTACCACAATAACAATCATGCAACAATAATTTTATTCAAGCTCATGCATGTGGCATAACAAGTTCCAATGCAAGGCAACCAATCAAACATTATATGATTCTATACATGCAAATGGACATACAATATATTCATTTAACTTTTCCTCCCGAACTCTCCGGGGACATCCTGACTCACAAGGCAATCCAACCACTAGGGTGGGCATCCTGATTCACGGTGCATTCTAACCATTAGGGCATTTCAATTTCGAGACATCCTGTAAATTTCCACCATAGGGTATCCCCACAACAGGGGCCCCTCGAGTCCTGATGTATCTCGAAACAGTCCTTGGGACATCCCAACCTTTAAACATCTCAATTTCGAGGTATCCTGTAAACTTCAACCATAGAATGTCCTCACCATAGGGGTATCTTGACTTCCAAGGCATTCCGAAACACTCCCTGGGTATCCTAACCACTGGGACATCCCGCAAGCTTCCGTAACGGGGCATTGTCACACACCATATGTGAGTGATGGAATCACATTACTTCCATGCACAATGCACTTGTTAACATTGATGTTTCTTACATCAACAATAAAATAAACAACCATTACAATAATTAACATCCAATGCATCACCACTTTTCATATATAACCTTACCTTCTCCTTTTTAAAATCACATAAGTGAAGGATGAGGGTTATAAGTTTATCTCACCTCATTTCTCATCATACCTTTTAACGTGCACATCATAATATCATGCTTATCCTTCTATTTTATAAAGACAAGTAAACATATACATTTATTCCAATAGCCATACCCATTTTCTTACTTCATCACATGCTTCTCAAAGAAGCGGAATGCATTAGTCACATAATCGGGCAAGAAGCAACTTGTGATCCTACTCAGAATGTGAATATGTTATTTTGTAATCCGCCTTTTTAAGGAAAACTAGACTTGGAAGCGAATCAAACTGAGAAAGTTATCATGGTTAGATTTAGTAAAAATATATATTTAGATTCAAAAGATAAGGATGCTTAGACTCAGAAAGAATTTGATCAAATAATTACAAAGGTCCAGATTCAATAAAATCTGATTGTATACACAATTACATCCAAGCCAAGTAAAACTTGATTGCATAAGGAAATAGGTTCAGACTTCCATAAAATTAGATTGTATCCAGACCTAGTAAAACTGATTGTATAAAGAAACCGGTTTGGACTTCTGTAAAATCTAATTGTATAAACAAACACATCCATAATTATATAATTAAATAGCTTAGATCTAGTAAATCTGATTTTACAAAGAAACAGGTTCTGGTCATTAAAATCTTGTTAATCAAATGGGCAAATTTTGAGCCTGAATGAATAAGCGTATTCTAGATGTAAGGTCTAAACATGCAAATGAGCACAATTCTGAGTTAGAACAACAAGTACATTTGGGTCGTAAAGTCTGAACAATTAATAAGGTAATTTCTGACTTGATAAAAGCTTATAGAATAAAAGAACGGATCCAATAATGAACAAATTTACAAATGGACAGATTCAGCAATGAATGAGATTAACAAATGAACAAATTTAACAAGGAATATATTCATACTCAGTAAAGCCTGTTTGAACCAATGGACATATTTATCTACGAACAGATTCACAAGTTGACAAATTCAACAAGAGAACGGATTTGACCAATTAAGCAACTTCATGGAGGCGCAAATTCACACAGACTTAGTAAAAATCTAGTATAACAAATGAATAGATTCATACTAGTAAAATCCTAACAGAAAGTAGAACGAAAATGCAATGGGCCATTAAGATAAATATGACAAAACGATCAATTCTAACTATCCAGAACGAAGTAGAAAGAAACAAATGAATATACAATGGATCATCAAGATAAATATGATAGCACAACTAGATTCTGACTATCTAGATTGAAGTAAAAAAAAAAGCAAAACAAACATGTAATGGGTCATCAAAATAAATATCACAAAATGACCAGTTCTAATTATCCATAATGAAGCAAAAAAAAAGCAAAACGAACATATAATGAGTTATCAAGATAAATATGGTAGAACGCCAAATTCTGACTACCTAGAATGAAGTAGAAAGAAGTATAACAAACACGCAATGGATAATCAAAATAAATATGGTAAAACGACCAGATTCTGACTACCTAAAACGAAGCAGAAAGAAGAAGAACAAACATGTAATGGATCATCAAGACAAATATGGTAGAATGACTAAATTCTGACTACCTAAAATGAAGCATAAAGAAGTAGAATTAACATGTAATGGGTCATCAAGATTAATATGATAGATTAATTCTAACTACCTAGAATAAAACAAAACAACATGGACAAGATCACCAAGACAAATTTAAAAATTACCATACTCAAAAAGGTTCTTGCACGTCTCAGCCAACTCACCAAGATAGAAATACTAAGTAGATTTAAACTAGCTTAATACCTAAAAATTTCACTTATCACAAACAAGCGCAAACCACCCAATTACCATAACCACTTTCTAGCCCTTGGATAGAAGAGTTTAGCCTACTAATTTTAGGATTGAAAGTGAGAATAACAAATGCAAGTGTCATTCAGAGTTTTGGAAATGCCGAAAGAGTTCCTTTGCCAAAGTAAAAGAGGTTTTATTAAAATTTTTACCAAAATGGGTCTTCAAGTGCTAGGAGAGCCATGCATGTTAATCACCATCCTGATGTGGTACGAATGCAAGGCAAAGCTTTTGTACGTGGGCAAAGGAATTTCAAGGAGGAGCGACTCACTTAGAATAAGTCTCCACTTAATCTCAGGTGTCAAAATATAATAAAACCTCATCTTAGTTGCAACACATGATCATGCAATATATGATATAAGGACAAATGTGTGGGTGGCTTAATATAAGAGAAAAGTGGATTATTATTATTATTAGAAAAATAAATATAGCCTATCTATCCTCGATGCCATTAGTGAAAATAATAAATCATTAGCACTGATTCATTAGATTTCAAACAAGTAATATTACCTGTTATCAACTGAGCTATCTGTTGAGTAATATGTACTATTATTAATGCACACATCAATATTTATCAATTCAACTCGACACAACAGATGTGGGACGATTGCGTTTATGGAGAAATTATCTATCGTGTCCCACGAAATTTATGATTCAATTAAAGCTTCTACGTATTGTTGGTATACGAAGGTAAATAGTACTTAGCTTATAATTTAAGTATCATCTACATGCATGGAAATTTCCAATTGTCACATAATTACATGAACGAAATTTTCGGATGTCATAGGACAAGAGGAACTTATAAGCAGTACAAGACGACTATCTAAGTAACGAGATATTCAAACTATCGTATCGTGATTGACAATATCAATCGCCATCAATCAACGACATACACAATCAATGAAAATATGAGTATTTCCTATAATTATCTCTAACCCATGTTTAAGAATCTGAAATAAAACATTCGGTCCAGACCTAGTGATTGTAATTCAAGATTACAACTGTTGGCAAACAAAATGAGTAACTTTTTTAAAGACGTTCTTTTTAAAAAGGGAAAAGACCACAAAAAAACCCCAAATTTTGCCCAAAGTGATAAATTTACCCCAAACTTTTTTTTGTGACATGAAAAACCACGAACTTTGCCAACCGTGACACATTTACCCCAAATTTTATTTCGTGACACAAAAAACTCTGAACTTTTATCTGTGTGACACATTTACCCTAAACTATAGGGCAGTTTGGTCTTTTTAATTTTAAATTTTTTTTTCTTTTTTTTTTTCTTCTTCTCTCTTCCCTCCGTCGGCCATGGCAAAGGGAAGCCGGTGTCAGGCGAGGGCTGCCCTCACTAGGCCCTCGCCAACATCGGGCGTGGGGTGTCCTCGCAGATCTAGAGAGGGCTGTCCTCGCCTAATGCAGGCAAGGCCAGCCCTCGTCGGCGCCGGGTGAGGACCTCCCTCGCAAGATATGGCGAGGGGTGGCCTCGCCCGAAGTCGGCGAGGGGTGCCTTAGCTAGTCCAACCAAGGGTGAGGGCACCCCTCGCCTGACCCAGCCGAGGGCCGCCCTCGCCCAACACCGGTGAGGGTGGCCCTCGTCGGTGTCGGGCGAGGGCACCCCTCGCCTGACCCAATCGAGGGCCGCCCTCGCCTGACGCCGGCGAGGGAGGTCCTAGCCAGCCTAGGCGAGGGCGACCCTTGCCCAACGCCAGCAAGGGCAGCCCTCACTAGACGCCAGCGAGGGTGGCCCTAGCCAGCCCAGGCAAGGGCGACCCTTGCCCGACGCCAGCAAGGGCAGCCCTCACTAGACGCCGGCTTCCCTCTGCCGACTCCGCCATGGCCAACGAAGGGAAGAAAAGAAGAAAAAGAAAAAAAAAAAAGAAAAACAGAAAGAATAAGACGAAAATGCCCTTGGTGGGGGTAAATGTGTCACAATTTGTATAGTTTTGGGGTTTTCCACGTCACAAAAAAACGTTTTTGGTAAATTTATCATTTTGGACAAAGTTTGGGATTTTTGGTGATCTATTACTTTTTAAAAATGTTGGAAGTGTCTTGATGTGCCTTCTTTTGCTACTTTTAGTCATCTTGATTGGGCTCCCTCTTTTGTTAACTACACGGCATGTGGCTTGCCTCTTTCTTTTCGAAAGGTTTTCCCCAAAAAGAAGAAATCATCATCATTATACCTTCCAATAAAGGAAAAGGTTTTTTTCTTTGGCTAGAAATCAATAAAGGGAAGTTTGTTGCATGTAACATCTTATAAATTGATTCATGTTATGGGAGGGGTGGTCTCATCAGTTTGTGCAAAGCCGAACCGAGTAATCCATTAGTCGATACAATCTTCGCTTTGATCATAAGAAGAAAAGTTTTACTCTTCCACGTGCTTACGCAAGAGCCATTTTGACGTACCGAAATGGTAAGTCCAAGTCTACAGAACACATGGTCAGTATACGAGCGAATCGAATCAAGGCTCGCGTGACCGAGAAAACCGAAGTAGGTCAGCGATGAGGGCGGGAGCAAAAACGAAGCGACTTGTGGAGAAGTTGGGTTGGGGGGAAAGCGATCGAAGGACGAACTTCATTGGACACGCACGACATGGACGTCTCATTTCCATAAGGAAAACTATTTTTTAAAAGAGACCAAGAGGTAAAGATCTCTTGGAGATAGTGCTGCTGGGGTCCGCTATTCTTCTCCCTTGTGGCGTCGATTTAGAGCACGTGAAGAGTTAAAATTACGTTTCTCTTTCGCATCCGGACATGGGACCTTCCTCCTCACCTTCTTCTTCTTGCCCCTTAATCAGGGGTGTTTGGACTTTTGTAATGGCGATGGCGGATCGGGTTTGTCGCCTTCCATCATAGCTGTCGTCCTGCCGTTTGCTGGCTTGGTCGTGAACGGAGAACGAGTTTTTTTTTCCCGAAGGAGAAAGACGTGCCAGCCATCCAAAAAGCTTTACATCGAGTGGCTAAGGCATGGAATTTGTTCAACACAAGGAATTCCCCCACGCTTTGGAAACGGGCGTCCATCTTAAATTCCAACGTTTGAAATTTCACGCCCCGTCGGTCAGGGATTCGCCATCATTTTTTTAACTGGATTCTCCACAATTCGGACGGGCGGGGGTCAAGTCAATGGGGATGGGGGGATGGTCACATCGTCCGTCAGCTTTTTTCTTCTTCCTTCTTTTTTTCCATTCCCATTCCCATTAGGGTTTTCCCCGAACGAGTCACGTGCAAGACAAAAAGGTACAGCCGCGGCTGACAAGAAGAAAGAAACCAATGGGTGGCCCGCTAGATCTATAAGGCGCATTTGGTAATTCTAGGAAACATATTTTAAATAGAAATAGTTTTTTTTTTTGTTTTCGAAAATAATTTATGAGTATAAGAACATACTTGGTCAATGCAAAAAAATTGTATTTCAAGAATAGAAATGCGTTTGGTAAATTTGTATAATTTTTTTATTTTTTTTAGTTTTTCAATATTTTTTATTATATATATTTTTTTCCTTCTTTCTCTTTGTGGCCGGTGGTGGCGACCGGCTGGTCGAGCTTTCGGCGAGCTCACCAGAGCCTCGCCGATGGCCTCGGTGGCCAGGCAAGCCTTGCGCCGCCTGGGTGAGGTCGAGCTTCACCATGGCTTGGCATCTCCGGGGGCCGGCGACACTCTGGCGAGGTCGCGCGACCCTCGTCTGGCCAGTCACCGGCGCCGGCCATGGCCAAGGCTGGTGACCGGCAAAAGGAAGAAGAAGAAGAAGTAGAAGAAGAAAAGAAAGAGAAGAAAAAAAGATGAGAGAGAAAAATTATTTTTTGGAATTATTCCAAAAATAATAAATAAGTTTTTTTACTTTTTGTTTTTGTTCCAAATTTGTTTCGGGAACAAAAAATAGATTTTTTTGCCGAGAACAAAAATTTTACCAAACGCGTTTTTGTTCCCTTGAACAAAAGAACATAAATTTGTGTTTCAGGGAACAGAAACAAAAATAAACAAATAGGCCCTAAATCGCGGTCGTCGTTGTCACCATCACCATCTTCATCGTATGACCACGACCTTAGGGCTACAAAAAGCGGTAGACTTTGCTGAACGTTTGTGCCCGTTGCCACGCCGGGACTCGACAGCAGTGGTCTACCATATCTCGATGAACCCCAAGGGGTGATCACATTACAGAACTGTAGCCTTGCAGCATGCGTTTCTTCACGTATGATACTAGCACGAAAAGGAGAACCATTTGGGTATAGAGAGTAGAGTAGTTTTGGAGACAGGGTTGTTTTTACTAGAACGTTCTCAAAGCCATGGTGGCTTTTCTTTATAGGGGTTATTCTTAAAAATGGTGTCTCATAATGTGTTATGCACAGAGGAAGTAAGTTACCTACGAACTCTCACCACATCTAAATTTTGTTGATTGCTGCTTTTGGTGTCTCCTTTCTCTATCCCAGGGAAATTACTTCTGAAATTACTTCAAATTTTTTTTATTTATAAATTTATTGTCAACTTAGTCCTAAACCTTTTGACGATTTGTCAATTCACTTTTAAAATTTTCAATTGTGTCAATTTAATCATAATTTTTTTGATAATTTACTAATTTAATATTTTCAGCTAATTTCAATTGGAAAATACAAAGCCGTCCTATGTAGACGGCTAGTGTTGATGAAGACCATTTTTCTAAATTTTTTATTACTTTCCTTTTCACTTTCCATCTTTCAATTCATTTTTTTCTTCGAACTCTTTGGCAACCTCGCCGACTGACTTGAAGAAAGAAAATAATAATTAAAAATTAAGAGAAAATTCAAAATTTTAATTGCGATATAAGATGATTGGCGTTGATTAGATTGTCGCATTAGCGTTCTTCGGCTGAAATTGGCCAAAAAAACTAAATTGACAAATTGTTAAACGATTCATGACTAATTAGCAAATCATTGAAAGATTCAAGACTTAATTCAGACTATTGAAAGGTTTAAGACTAGATTGACATATTATTAAAAAGTTTAGGATTGAGATAGAATAATGACACAATCGTTTCCTAGCACCTGAATAAGTTAAGACACTAATAAGTTTGAGGGTTGTTTCAAAGTGAGTTCTATATTTACCGTTATCATGGGAAATGGCTTAGGACGCGTTTGGTAACGATTCTGTTCCCGGGAGTAGATTCTGATAAAAAATTATTCTTTTTTATTCTGTTCCGGAAACAAATTCTAAACATTTTAAGCCGTTTGGTAACTGTCCAAAATTTCTGATTTTGAAATAGAATTACGTTTGGTACCGTGCTTATTGATTCTGTTACAAATCAATTTCTTTTAATTTTTAAATAATTTTTTTTTTACTTTTTTTCCTTTTTTTCTTTTCTTTTTTTGCTTTTTCTCCTATTCTTCTTCTTTTTCTTCTTCTTGTGGCCGTTCGTCGGACCGACGATCGGCCAGACGAGGGCCGGCGACCTCACCGGAGCGTCGCCGGCCCTCGTCGGGCCGAGCCTCGTCGGCGGCTGGGCGAGGCTCGCCTAGCCCCGCCGAGGCTCGCCTAGCCCCGCCGAGGCTCGGCCTCGCCGGTGGCCAGGCCAGCCTCACCGAGGCTGGGCAAGGCCTGTCTGGCCACCAGCGGGGCTGCGCGTTGGCCTGGTGAGCCTCCGGCAGACGGCGGTAGGCGGTGGTGGATGGTGATGGTGGGATGGCGGAAGAGAAAAAGAAGAAGAGTTGGTTTTGATTCTCAAATTTGTTTTTGGAACAAAAATAAACTTTTTTTTTATTCTTGATTCCACTTCAAATCTATTTGTTCCCAGGAACAAAACTTTTACCAAACACGATTCTGTTCCAAAACTACTCATGGGAACAAAAAATCAGAATCGGGTACTGTTTGGCACGTTACCAAACAGCCCCTTAGGCTGCGCATGGTAACCTTCCCCAGCCCAAGAATTTCTATTCTTTCGTTCCCCGGAACAAAAAAAGAATAGAAACCCGTTTGATAACGGCAAGTTAGTTTTTTGTTCCCGGGAACAAAAAGTTAGCCTGGGAATGGTTTTGGAATAGAAATGAGAAGTAAAAAAAAGTTGCTTCTTGTTCCTGGAAATAAGTTTCAGAAATAAGTGAATTTTTTTTTTCTTTTATTCATCTCTTGCTGCCGCCGCTGACCACCGCCCCCCGCCGCCGCCGGTCGCCGCCGCCGTCCGCTACCACCGCCGCTGCTGCACCTCCGTCGGCCACCGTCGCCTGGCCCATCGGCCGCGGGAGGTGGCGGCCGATGGGCTGGGCGGCGGTGGCGGCCGATGGCTGGGCGGCGGCGCGGCCGGGGGAGGTGCGGCGGCAGGTGGTGGCTGACGGCGGGGCGGCGACGGCAGCGACGGCGGCGATCCGGCGGCAAGAGTAAAAAATGAATAAATACAAAAGAGAAATTGTTGCGTTACCAAACGCATTTCTATTCTTTTTCTATTCCAAGAGTAGAAATTTTGTGTAGTTACCAAACGGGTTCTTTTACTCAAAAATTGTTCCCCGAAATAGAAATAGAAAAGAACTATTTCTGAAAAAAAACTCTTCCCCAGCCAAGAAGTGTTGTCATGCGCAGCCTTAGTTTCTCCTGTATTGAGTTTATGACCTGAAGTATGAACGTTAAGGAATATTTTCTTTCAGAAGATGAGAAGGCTTCTTTCACTTTTTTGGGATAGCCTGTGGTTTTCCCTGTGCATGAAAGAATGTCATTGAGAGAAAACGTACTGAAGTGGATTGACAAGGAGTGCACCTTCTCCAAGAAATGTGTTGTCTACCCATCGAACGTCTCCCACTGACCGCTTATCGGTCACCACCGGCTGTCGGATGTTGACCGTCAGACTTCTGCCGTTGGCCACCCGTCGCCAACCACCGATCGCCGGCCACTAGACTCTAGCCATTGGCCACTCGCCGCCAGCTGTCGGACTCTGGCCGTTGGCCCTCTGGGCACTCGCCACCAGCCACTTAACTTCAGTCGTTGGCCCCCCGCCGCTAGCCACTGATTGTCGGCCTTTAGACGTCGGCCGCAGGACGCCGGACTCCGAACGTCGACCGCCAGACGTCGGACTCCGACCACCCACCATCGATCGCCGAACATCGGACGCTGATCGCCGAACATCGAACGCCGATCACCGAACGTCAGACTCCGGCCACTGAATGCCAACCATCACCGCTCCTAGAAATATAAATTTTATTCTCTTATCAAATGAATTTTTACTTTAGAAATAGAAATTTTACTCTAGAAATAGAAATTTTGAATCGTTATTTAACGCGTTTCTTTGTTGAGAAATTCGTCAATGGAATAGAAATTGAGAAATAAATCTGGCCATAAATTGATTTCTATTTTAGAAATTTTGTCATGTACGCCCTAAGAGACTGGAACCTGAGATAAGAAAGTATCATCTATGTGCCATTTCCTTTTATGAAGCCGTGACAGTTCAGCAGTGTCTAGTATAAAATCTGCTTCTGCATGTGATTTAAGCCAACCTTAAATTCCTGGATTTCACCCAGGTTTGCAGTGGACATTTATAAAGCTGAAGCCAAGGAGAGACCGGAAAAGAAACCGGCAAGTTCGCAGATTCTGCCTTGGTGCCTAAGGTGACATTTGCCTCTTTGGCTGCTCGGTTTAATCCATTTCCTTCCATTTCTTTTATTGTAATTGAATGGTAAACCATGAGTTAGGTACATCAACAGAGATATGGGGAGGAGTGCGGTCATTATGTTCTTACTTTACTGTGAGAATGCTCCTGAGAATTTTAGTACAGATGACGGCTACCCTACAATCAAGCATGTCTATCCTCCACACCACAGCAAAAGCAGTGTGGCCTTGTGCAATGAAAGGCATTCAAACGTCTTACGGTGCCATTGTCTAATCATGATTAAGAACTTCCCTCGTGGGGAAGAGAAGCATATCCGTAATGGTAAATTACAAAGGTGGATTTACAACCAAATTGAATTTCAAAGGGTAAACGCAAGCCATAATTGATACAGATTTCAGCAAACGTCCATGGGAAGAATCATCATCGGTGTTACTTGGGAGACAGGTAATTCCTATTCTCAGAGAATACTGAGGAAAAGAAGATTGAGTCGTTGGCAAGACTATTCTGATCTTTGTTTGAAGATGCGTGAATGGGGGCATGGAATGGTTTAGGAGAAACCGCAGCAGAAAGGGATGAGGACTGAAATCCATTTTAACTCGAGTCTCGAGTTTTCATGAACTGACTGAAGCTCCAAGAGCTGCCTAGAGACTTCCAACTGCAGTCAATACTGCATCAAGGGGAAAGGACAGTGTCTTGTTCTTGCTGGTTGAACTCTTTTAAGAGGCGACGGATTCAGCCAGTGAACATTGGATTGATTCGATACATTACTTTGCAATTGGCATATAGCGAAGGACACGTGGACTCAAGACCGAGGGTGTGAACATTGTGCCAGCCGCAATTTGGTGAATCTTTAGGCATATTGTGCACATGCACTTTTGAATATCAAATCATTTCCTTCTTTATGTTTCGGCCATGGCTTCCATCGTCCACATGTCCTACCAGTACATTAGGATAGCTACATTGTGATGCTACTAGTCCACATGTACAGCAGATTCATATCGATCTCCCTCAGAAGATACATTCCAACCGTCCATCGAAATGGTCCTGGATTCCTATCGATCATAGGGGTGTTAAATATACCCAAACCGAACCAAATCGAAAAGTTTTGGTCATTTCATTTCGTGTAATTAGTAAAGGAATTTGGGTAGTTTGGTTGTTCGCTTCGGTTTGGTTTTTTTTTTTTCCCTCATCTCCCTCTTACTTGCATTCTCAAGAATCCTAAAAAAGCACTACAGTTCGTCAAAAGAGAATATTTAAAGGTTCAATAAAAAATTGACTAATGAGGTCTCATCGTAGAGAAAGTTTGCTGGTGTAAGAGATGAGTAAACAAGTTTTATCATTCTCCCCATAGCTTCATTATTGAATAATTGCACCGTTGGATAGTTTCAATCTTTAAAGTGGAGGATGAAAATTGTAAGTAGAGTTGTACAATTACTATTCATAACATAAATAGAGTATCTTGCAAACTGAAGCATCATTGAAAAAACATATGTTGATGTTTTCCTCATGATTGGCAAATTTACAATATCAAATAATTAATCGGTTTGAAAGATTTTCCTCAAGAGATTTAGCTAATATGGTCATTTGGCCATAATGGAGATTGCTTGAACATGATTGAATCTGTTGGAGAATATTGGTTTTTGTCACGACCAAATTTTTTGAAGGTGAATTATTCAAAGAAAAGGCTAATGGAATACTAAGTCCGAAGACTTGGTACGGACCCTCCCAAGCCCTACCAATCGCGACTTGATATTAAGAAATTAATTCATTTAAACATGCAATTATATTTAATTTGGAGCCGCTACTTACCAATTAGGGTTGATTAGAAACTCAAGTAAAGTATGAGAGAATACTTTACTTTTGCGAACCAGAGATTTAATAAGTTCGGGGACATGATTATGCTAGACTAATCTAACGCCTTTTCAGTACCCTTTCATTTTAATTTCAAAAATATTTTGCACGCAGTCTTGATTAATTTTAACCTAAGCTACAAACATGCAAATGGTGGTCATGCGGGTGTACAATCAGTAAAATAATATTCAATCAATTGAAGTGATAAATTGTAAGAAAATTATAAACTACAACTTCATTAAGGTCCACTCCCTAAAGAAAAACTTACAAAAATGCTAATAAAAATGCATGTCCTAAACATGATTTCTATATGACATGACACCTAATTTTTCTTTTTCTTTAAAAAATGTTAATTATATGCAATCTTAATTTAAATTTGATATGCATGAGTGAGATGTAGTTCATATGACATAATTTGAATCATTACAATATGTGTGCAATCTAATTTACATAATCTTAAATATGCATGTACTACATGATATGGGATGGATGACATAGTAATTCTATATGCATGTTCTTTTTATGATTTTTTAATGATTCTTTTTTAATACATATATGCAACCTACACTAAACAATGATGACATAAAATGGGATTAATTATGAACTAATCAATTAACTAACCGAGTAAATGACTTAATAATTCTTATTAAAAAAAACAACATAATGATGCAATACTAATCTTTGGCTTTTTTTATTAAAAAATTGCACGGCAGGAATATTAAAACATTAACCTATGACCCACTAACTAAAGCGCAACATGTGGTGTGCATATTATGAAATCTATATAACCTAAATAACATTTTTTGTTCTTTTTTGTTTTGGTTTTATTAAAGGAAAATTATCCTAATTCTATATGAATCTTAAAATTAAAATGCGTTGCTTTAAACATGAAATGTGTATGGACTAAATACCTAAATCCTAAATATGACATATAAAATGATATGTGATGTGCAAATAACGATGATGCATTAAAATATACGTCATATTGATAATTTACCAACATGAATCAATGACATATTATCTTTATGTGAATCAATGATGCAAAGCAATTCATGAATTTGCCATGAAAAGTCGAAATAATCAAAAATCTAACCCGATGTTATGACAAATTTCCAAATAAAATAATGATAAAAATAAATTAGAACAAATCAAGTTAGAATAAAAAACTACGAAATTGAATATTTAGATTGAATATAATCTAAAAATTTACCTATTCCGAGGTATGGTTTTCGGGGGGGGGGGGGGCGGCGCCGGCACAAGTGGTTGCCTGCGATGGTGGTTCACCGAGGGTGATGGGTCTTGGTGGCCGGAGCTCCGGCGAGATCACGCGAGGTCCGGCGAAGGTAGACCTGCAACAAAACAGGGGATCGCTTCGAGCAGTAGCTGATGGTGCAGCGAGGACAGCAGCAGGTCGTCGGTCACAGCAGCAAAGGTGCTCGGGTGAGAGCGAGCAGTGGGCGGCGCGAGGCAGCGCGGGCTGAGGCGCGGACTGAGGGGGTTCGGGCGCGAGTGATGAGATCGGGACAGCAACAATGGAGGCGGCGTCGCGGACGTCGGGCGCTGGCGCAGTGGCGTCGGCTGAGGGAGGTGAACCACCGGTTTGCTGGGCGTGGATTGCAGAGGCTGAGGCGCGGCAGGCGAGGCGGACGGGAGCGCAGAGAGGGGCGTCGTCGGGTGCTGGCTCGAGCGGATGCACAGGTGGCGCGGGCTGCTGGTGCTGGATCGTGGGCTGCAGAGGCTGAGGCGCGGCAGGCGAGGCGGACGGGAGTGCAGAGAGGGGCGTCGGATCGTCGTGGCTGGCGGAGCGGCAGTAGCGGGTTGCAAGGAGCGTCGGTGAGCGAGGCGCGACATCAGGTCGTTGCGGCGAGCTTCGTGGGGAGACCGGCGAAGCGGCTGTGGCGGACGCGCGGTGGCGGAAGCGCGGTAGCGGCTGGCGGAGGCGGTGCCGGCGCAGTGACCGGTGCGAGCGCAGGGCCGGCACGTCGGGGACCCTTGCGAAGAAGATGAACAGTCGTTGCCTCCCCTTTTCTTTGTCTTTTTTTCTCCGGTCGAACGTTACTTCACGTCAGCTTCTCTCACGTCTCACTGTACCCTCTCTCCTCACGTCTCTCTCACATCATTTCCCTCTCTCTGTCTTCTTCTTTTCACTGTTTCTTTGCTGACTTTTCTTTTCCCTCGAAAAGAAAACCGAAAGCTTTTCTCCTTTTTGTTGAATTTTTCTTGTCCTCGAAACCGAAAGAAAGCCCCCTTAAACCGAAGGCTCGCTTTCTCTATTTATAAAGGAAAAACTCAAGTTTGCTTTTACAGGTGAAGATTTTCCTATATATTTACACATATTTACTCAACCACTGAACAAGAAAAAGGCTCTAAAATCACACATTTGTATTTTGAAATTTTTTTCAAAATCTCCCTCCACAATCAAATATTTTATTTTTATTTATTATCCTCTAATTTTATTTTCTAAAAGATTGGGTGTCAATAGTTTTGTTAAACGAAAAGATGGGGAGATCTTGGTCATTCATTATTCTGATATGTTTGTACATCATTGTAAGCACTTGTACTACCAAGTTAAGGTATTGTATAAGACTTAACCTGATTCAACGTCTTCCACAGTTAAAGTTTTGGTGTTTTAAGTAATTGGATTTCCACAGTTTAGCTTGTTGCTAAATTTCTTTGCTCAACAGGTTTGAAATTAGCTCCAAATAAACATATATAGGGAAATCAAATGTAGTATACTAGGTTTGGAATAACTTGATGGTCAATGTGGGCATATGCATGAAATAGCCCGGAAAAAAAAAACGGAAACCCCGGAATCCCGACCCAAATGAAGCTGCATTTTTCGTTTCCAATGGGTCCATGGTTTAGCTTGAAACAAGTGTGATTCTAAACGATTTGGGTATCATGCAAACCTGAACCAAACCATTGACATCTGCGATGTAATAATCCCTATTTTTTATTAGTTTATGTCTGTCCTGAGCAAGTATATTATTGTATAGATATACAGATACTGAGGGGATGATATGATTAGGCATTTATTTATAATCTTTCTAATGAATCATTCGAGGAAGTTAAACTACATAAACGACAAGCATTCGCTCCGCCACCGACCCTATCTTATGTACTACTCTCCAACTCCTTTTGTCGCAACTACTCAGCAGCTTCCCATTAGCTTTCTTTTCTTCACCACGACCTTCAAGCCCCCCGCCATGTGGGCGGTCAACAGAGGCACGAAAACCGGCCGGTTCTCGAGAACCGGTCTGATCTCGAACCTCCTTAGGATCGACGCCACGACGTACTTCATCTGGATGAAGGCCATCTCCTTCCCGAGGCACACCCTCGGACCGGCCTGAAACACCGGGAACTTGTATGGATTCACCGCTCTCAACTCCCCCTCCGCACCACCTTCCATTCCCGGTCCCACCAGCCACCGGTCCGGTTTGAACTCGAGCCTGTCCTTGCCCCACAGCTCCTCCATCCTCCCCATCCCGTAGGGAAAGTACGTCACTCTATCGCCCTTCCTCACCGGGGTCCCGTCCGGCAACACATCATCCACCACGGCGTGCTTCGAGTCCCACGCGACCGGCGGGTACAGCCGCATCGATTCACAGAGGCATGCCTTCAGGAATTTCATCTCCTTCAAGGCTTCGAAGTCCAAGCACTTGTTGTAGCTCCTGTCAAGAATCGAGTCAACTTCGCTCACGATCTCTTCCTCGGCATTCCAGTTCTGAGCAAGCAGCCAGAAGAGCCACGTCATCGCCGCCGATGTGGTGTCTCTTCCGGCCATCACGAAGCTTATCACCATGTCCCGCACCATCTCTTCACTGTGCCCGGCTGCAAGAAACCGAGACAAGAGGTCGCCGTCGTATTTTATCTGCTGCTGATCGTCATTCTCTTGGAGCAGCTTCTTCTTCCTGTTCCGGATTATATCAAGTATATCATCATGCACGAGCTTGACAGCTTCGGCAAGCTTCTTTTCGGACCCGATGTTCAACGCTCTCTTGATTTTCCAGACCAGATACACTGGGGAGGTGGCTCGCATTGCGCATGTCCTCGACGCGTTTTCGAAGGCAGTCACTAGAGGAGGCAGCGGGCGCGAGGGGTCGAGGCAATCCGGGTCGGTCCCTAAAGAAACTTGGCACACGGTGTCGAAAGCGAACCGCCTGAGCAAGTCTTGAAGGTCCAGGGTTCGATCAGTATCGGCATAGTCTTGGAGAAGCGGCAAGAGCCGGTTCTCGACCTCAGCTTCAAGCGTCCGCACGACGAAGTCCCTCAACGAATTGGTGCTGAACTCGTGGCTGGCGAGCTTGCGCTGGGTGCTCCAGAGAGGACCGTCGACGTTGAAGATGCCGCAGCCAAGTAAGTCGCCGAGGATGCTGGTGAAGGGGACGCCCTTGGGGTAGTTGTGGAAGTTGGCCCTGAGGACGTGCTCGACGTTGTCAGGGTTGGCGGTGACGACGGTGCGGCACGCGCCGAGCCGGTGAATGACAATGGTCCGGGTAGGGGATCGGGAGAGGAGGTCGGTGTACCAGTCGAGAAGGCGGGAACGGTTACGGTAGAAAGAGAGGAGACATCCTATGATGGGATGAGAAGGAGGGCCGTAGCTGATACGATGAGAAGCGGAGGATGGTGTTTTCTTGCTGATGCTTTGGTGAATGAGGGAGAGGAAGGCGTACAAGATCACAGAAAACCCTAAAAACAGGAAAACAGACATGATGTGAGGGATTATGGTCGATGTGTGGGGTGAGCTCGGGAGAGGTAGAAACTAAGAGCTGATGTATATGTAGGTGAGAAAAATATTAGGTACCCTAGTGACTGGCACTTTTAGGTACCTAATATTTTCTTGAGAGTGTGGGACGACGTGGAAGAGAAATTGACAGGTGTTATGCTCCGAGTGGTTCAGAGTAAAAATTAGGTGGTGCCCTAAAAGTACCTAATATTTTTTCCAACCGGCAGACGGCGATGTTGGGCGGACCAGGAGTGGCGTCCGCGGACAAAGCGTGGCCCGCTGCCAAGGACTTTTTGATCAGCACATGCCTTCTTTTGGAATACGAAGTCGATTCGAAACGTGGGAGATACCCCAAGCAATAAAAAAAAAAAAAAAAGAAGCACAAGAAGAAGAAGAAGAGGAGGAGAGAATTAGAATTGAAAGTTCACGTGGTTCTCGAGCTTCAAAAACGACGGGACAGCCTGCCGAGTTATAAGAAAGATGAGCCGATTGCCAGACATCTTTTGCGGCGGGCGAGTACAGTCCTAAATCACGGCGCTTGCCCCAAGACAAAAGAAAAAGAGGAAAACATGGAGCTAAAAACATCTTTTGCAACAGTAAAAAGACGGAGGCAAGCATCCGCGAGTAATCACGTACATCCATGAAAATGTAGAGGTTGAAGAAAGATCTCTCTCTCTCGTCGTCACCAACTTCCCGATGTCACGTTCTCTGTTTCTTATTTGATAAATCAACAACTCGTGTTCTATTTATTGTAAAATAATGCTTCCAACATGTGATTTCCCTATTAAAATTTATTTCATGGCGTGGAGAAAACAAAAGGTATTTGGTGAGATCCGAAAATAATTGGACTTATCCCGTCACTTCTTCCCAACACTAATTTCGAAACCATAGAAAAATGAATGTAAAGATCGAATACTTTCATGTATGTTCATGTTTATGATTCACTATACTAACAATTGTGGATAATCTATAATTTTCTTGATATAGTTTAATAGCATTATATAATATGTCCTATTCTCAGCGGTAAAATCCAAACGGTGGAAAGCTACTTCCTTTTATTTACATGCTCACAACCAAACAAGTAAAAATCAATCACTCCCCTTAAAATGGATTTCTAGTAAAGCCATTTGAATGGAAAGCCATTTCATTCAACATGTTCTTTTTCCCAAGAAACAAATGCACCTTTATCTAATATATATATATATATAATCGATTCCATGGAGTTACCCTAAATTAAATGGCTCCATACCAACGTAAATATTCACTTATGATAACTTAACTTTCGTGAGATTTGCAATTATCGCCCAAGTTAAACTTAAATCATCTAATGCACTAAAGTATCATCCTTTTTTCATGTTTTCATCAGAATCACCGATGAGTCAATCCTATGTGAGGTCTCTAGCTAATCTTAATAGCCCTATTACTATATATTATGAACCCTTTTGTACATGAGTGACAAGACATCACAGATCATCCTAACTTTAATCTAGAGTACTAGTTTGGCATTGTTGTTTCTGGACTTGAAAGGGCAACTACTTGAAAATCCCAATCTAGATACTTTATTTGATTTGGAGAGAGAGAGAGAAGGAGGAGGAGGAGATTTGAGGAGATGCGCACAACCCGATGCGTCTGCGATCGAGAGCCCCACTTGATGATTTTGACATCAGTCCCTGTCGCCTGTTGGCAAGCCGAGTCGATGTCGACGATGTAGACTCACGAGGGGACCCTCGAACGTGCACGTGGCGAGGACGAACGAAACGGGTCGGTGCGTCGACTGATCGACGATCGGGCCGTTTGCTTTCAAGAGGGTGCCGCCGTTGAAGACGGGCGTCCGCTCTGCTCAGACGCCGGTCTCAATTTGTGTGCTGGGTGCAAAAGGGAATGGAGGCGTCATCGAGTTATATCCTTCCTCTTCTTTTCCCCCCACGTTGGACACAATGGAAGCTAGACAGATTCAGACGTTTGATCAGATCGATGCACGTGGAAAGTCAATGAGCATGGCGTCCCCATCGCCCGCCTCCAGATCGATCCATGGCGTTCTTGTCAGTGAGGTTTGGTGATTCTTTAATTGAGAATAGGGTTGTGTATTCGCGCATGTGATGGACGGGACCAGGAGATTAGGAGAGCATTTGAAATGCTTTCCTTCTCTTGGGAGGAGTAATTTATTTCCATACCATGGAATACATTAATGTTAGATAAGAATAAATATGCTGCACAAATCGCATGTATAATTTTTAATGCATTCACTTGTTAAAAGCACATGAATTACTTGTAAGTCGTGAAATTTGACATATTCAAATTATTGTACCATGATTTATAGAAAATATATAATTTATCCCTAACATTGTTAAAAATTTCATTGCGAGGTGCTATATAAGAACACACTTTTCAATTTTCAAGGCTCGTCGATTGTAATGCGGAAATGCAGATGTTCTCAATTGGAAGGGATAATTTTTTGAGACGTCTTCTCTTTAAGATTTCAAAGTGTCTTTTGATGATAAGTTAACATGCGGCTGCCCCTTTCAATTCAAAAAATGCTTGCATTTACCGTCTTATAGATGAATCCACGTGACCGAAAGGTGGTCTCGCCAGTTCGTGCAAAAACCAGACCCCAGCAACTGATAAGGGGGATACAATGTCGGCATGATTAGAAGAAGAAGAAGGAAAAGGAGGAGGAACTCCTTCACGTGTATAGCCATTTCAACGTACCGAAATGATACGGGGCCCATGGTCAGTATATGTTGCATTAGATCCGAATGCGATATGACAGTGATCAAGGGAAGTGGGCTCGCCTCATGTTCGCGTGTCCAAACCGGCCGGAATAATTTCCATTGCGGCGCGAGCGAAAACGAAGGGGCTCAGGAGAAAAGTTAGGGTTAGGCCGAAAGCAATTGAAGGACAGAACTCCAAAGGACACACGACGTGCACGTCTCATTTCCATAAGGAAACTTTTCTTTAAAAGAGACAAGGGGTAAAAACTCTCTTGGACCTACAGCTGCTGATGGCAGTGTTGGGTCGATCGCTTTTCTTCTCTCTCTTGGTGTAGATTTAGAACACGCGAAGAGTTGAAATCACGTTCCCCTTTGCGTCCGAACGTGGGACCTTCTCCTTAATTAAGGGTCTTTGGACATTTGTAAATGGTAACGGCGGATCGGCTTTGTCGTGACTTAATTAGCTTTTGTCGTGATACCCGTTTGTTGATTCGGTCGTAGATGAGGAGGAGTGGCGTTCTTTCCATTGGCAGCTACTCCAAAAAGCTTTATTCAATAAAACTAGACTCGAACGGAAAACGAGGAATTCCCACGTTTGGAAATATCATCGAGGGAAAACGTGCTGAAGTGGATTGACAAGGAGTGCATCTTCTCCAAGAAATATACCGATTTTTGGTTGATGGGTACTTTTCTTTTCTGAGCTTTTATGTCTGACTTTATTTTTTCCTTTGTGCACCAAAGCGTCTATCTGTCCGTGTCTACTTGTCTGGAGTCATTGGAGTCTCTTGATCCCATGTCACTTTGGTGAAACAAGATCGAAGACCAGAACACCATGCATGATATATGCTTGATTCACTGAACATGGCAAACCCTAAGAGACAGGAACCTGGGATAAGAAAGTATGGTTGGTGTGCCATTTTCTTGTATGATGCAGTGATAATTCGGCATCTTCTGGTATAAAATCTGCTTCTGCATGTGATTTAACCCAACCATAAATTCCTGGATTTCGCCCAGGTTTGTTTGGACATTTATAAAGCTCAAGCCAAGGAGAGACCAGATTCTGCTCTTGGTGCCTAAGGTGTCATTTGCCTCTTAGGTTGCTCGGTTTAATCCGTTTCTTCCATTTCTTTTCTTGTAGTTGAATGGTAAACTATGAGTTGGGTACCACAACGGAGAAATGAGGAGGAGTGCGGTCATTCTTTACTTTACCAGTCTATTTGTTGAGAATGCTCCCGAGACTTTCAGTGCAGATGACGACTACCCTAACTTTGTAGGTTTTCTCTATTTTGCGGCCCATTACTTATTACCATAAGCGATGCACTTTTTCACTGTGCTTTTGTTTTGAACTGCAGGTGAAAGAGGACTGGTTCTGTCCTCAAGACTTGGATTGTTTTCGCAGCAGACTTAGATTATAGAACTGTAAATTGTGGACGGGGAAGACTCGACCGCAGTTATTGTTGAGAATAGCAAGCTATGTCGAAAGATAGTACATTTGTATTATAAATGGCATATGCAATTTCAGTTCTAGGATGTCTAGGTTGTGTGTGATTAAATTCACAGTATTATGGTGGTTGGAGAAGTTACAGGCATGTGTCACGGGCCGATCGATTCACTCTCGATCACACGTAGGCTGACCCGTGCGGCCTTAAGGTTTTACCCCTGAGCAGCCTTTCAACACTCGACTCACAAGGAACTTTTAGAGAGAGAAACCCTTTGATGAGAGAGAAGCTCTGGTTTTCATATATCTTGTGAATGAGTTACAATGAGGGAGGAGACCCCTTTATATACAAGTATAAGGCAAACCATATCCGTAGATCTCCCTTAGATCTAACGGTGGAGATTGCACCTCCCCATCTACCAACTACCAGCATTTATAATCAACTACCAGCTACTCGCATTTATAACGTATGCGTACAAATACAGTAATGCTCGCCCCTAGGAGAATATTACAAGTCTCGAGAATATAGGCCGAGGGTCATCATTGTGTCACGCCCGTGCCATGGAAACCTCTTGGACATGTTTTCTTTCGGGCCGTGACACATGCCTCACTGGATGTGCTTTCTTTGGAATAATTTCCATTGATTATGTTGATTGGCAATATCTTAATTGATCGGCACTGATCATTCTCTGTTGCAACTTAAAGTGAATTGTCTATGCTGGACCACTTTTGTGTGCATTATTGTGGATTGAAATTGTGACAATTAGAACGATACGTTGCTGGCATTCAACAATGTCGTAGTCCAATCAAGCATGTCTATCCTCTAAACCACGGCAAAAGCAGTGCAGCATTATGCCTTGCGCAATGACAGGCATTCAGAGAGGCAATCAAACATCTTAAGGCGCCATTGTCTAATCATGATTATGAGAACTTCCCTCATGGGGAAGCGCAGCATAGTCGTGATGGTAAATAACAAAGGTGGATATACACCCAAATCGAATTTCCAAGGTAAACGCAAGTAATAGTTTGAAGATACAGATTTCAGCAAACGCCCATGGGAAGAATCATCATTGGTGTTTACTAGGAGACTGGTATATACTTGTCCTCGAAGAATTCGTTGGCAAGACTTTTATGATCTGTTGGGAATAACTGATTCCCTAAAACCGGATTCGACACTAAATCGAACCCCTAAAACGAATGCGGAAGACGAGCCCAAAAACAAACATGTATTACCGATCCTAAGGCACATCACATAATCGAACGTACCTTGTTTCCATAGACTATACACTGGTGTTGCGACATGAGGAAGAATCCACACTGTTCTTCAGAGGATAATCCTTTTCTGTTCTTCGGGAGAAAGCGGTATCAGAACAGAGAGGACGTAATCTCTCGTTCTCAAAAAATACATAACTTTTCGCCTCAGATAACCGCCTCTCTGATTTCCTTTATTATTATTATTATTATTATTTTTTAATAACAATAACTTCCCCCATGGGCCCTCAACTCACGGGCCGGGCCTTTGAGCCCAACATGGGCGGACAGGCCAACTCCAGATTCGACACTAAATCGAACCCCTAAAACGAATGTGGAAGACGAGCCCAAAAACAAACATGTATCACCAATCCTAAGGCACATCACATAATCGAACATACCTTGTTTCCACAGACTAAACACTGGTGTTGCGACACAAGGAAGAATCCACACTGTTCTTCAGAGGATAATCCTTTTCTGTTCTTCAGGAGAAAGCGGTATCAGAAGACGTCACTTACAGAGAGGACGTAATCTCTCGTTCTAAAAAAATACGTAACTTTTCGCCTCAGATAACCGCCTCTCTGATTTTCCTTTATTATTATTATTATTATTATTTTTTAATAACAATAACTTCCTCCATGGGCCCTCAACTCACGGGCCGGGCCTTTGGGCCCAACATCGGCGGACGGGCCAACTCAGGCCCATCAAAAGGAAAAAATCCATCATGATCGATGTTTGAAGATGCGTGAATATGGCATGGAATGGTTGAGGAGAAACCGCAGCAGAAAGGGATGAGGACTGGAATTAATTTTTAACTTGAGTCTCAGAGTTTTCATGAACTGGCTATCTGAAGTTCCAAGAGCTGCCTAGAGACTTCCAACTGCTGTCAAAACTGCATCAAGGTTCAGTGTCTTGTTCTTGCTGGTTGAACTCTTTGAAGAGAAGACAGATTCAGCCAGTGAACATTGGATCGATCCGAGATATTACTTGACAGTTGGCATCGGTAGCCTATGGTATGCAGTAGCGAAGGACAGGTGGAGTCAAGACCGGGGGAGTCGACATCGTGCCAGCCGCAATTAGGCGAATCTTTAGGCATATTGTGCACATGCGCTTTGAATATCAAATCATTTCCTTCTTTACGTTTCGGCCATGGCTTCCATCGTCCACATGTCCTACTAGTACATTAGGATAGCTACATCATGAAGCTACTAGTCTACATGTCCAACTGATCAATATCGCGTCTCCCTCAAAAGATACATTACAATTGTCCATCGAAATGGCTCTAGATTCCTAGAAATCAACACTAGGGATGTCAAATATACCCGAATTGAACCAAATCGAAAATTTCACATCCTTTTATTTCGGGTAATTAGTACAAGAATTCATGTAGTTTCATGGTTCGGTTTGGGTACTTTTTTTCCTCCCTTCCTTCTCACCTGCATCCCCAAGAATCCTAAAAAAGCACCACAATTCATCAAAAGAGATTATTTAAAGTTTCAATAAATAAAAAAAATTGACAAAAATGAGGTCTCACCATAGAGAAAGCATTGCCGATGTAAGAGATCAACAAGCAAGTTTAATCATTCTCCCTATAGCTTCACTATTGAATAATTGCACCGTTGGATGCTTTCATTCTTTAGAGTGGAGGACGAAAATGTGAGTAGAGTTGTACAATTACTGTTCATAACATAAATACAGTACCTAGCAAACAAGAGCATCGTTGGGAAAGTATATGTTGATGTTGTCCTCATGGAAATTTTGCGATATCAATAATTAATTGGTCTAGAGATTTAGCTAATATGGTCTTTTAGCCATGATGGAGATTGCTTGAATATGATTGAATGTCTTGGAAAATATCGGCTTTGTTAGACGAAAAGATGGTGAGATCTCTGGTCATTCATCATTCCAATATGTTTGTATATCTTTGCAGGCAATTGTACTACCAATCTAAGCTATTGTATTAGACTTAATCTGATTGAATGTCTTCCACAGTTAAAGTTTTGGTGAATTGAACTTCCTATGCAATTTTGTCTGTTTAGTTTGTTGCTAAATTTCTTTGTCCAATACATTTGAAATTAGCTCCCAATGAACATAGATGAAATCAAATGTAGTAGATTAGGCTTGGAATACCTTAATGCTCAATCGGGGGCAGATGCTTGAAATAGTGCAGGGAAAAATAACCAGGGGAAACCTGGAGACTTGACCCCAACCTAACGCTGAAAAAAAGTGAGAACTTGAATAGATAGATCACCCACCACTCGTAAGAATCCATCTAAAAGATAGGAGCAAAACAAGAAATCTTTCTTGTTCTCGAGCCAAAGACTAATTAAGTTATGAATCAAAACAAGTGTACCTTCTTATTCATCATAGCATGCTTATATAGATGAGCTTGGAACAACCCTCCAAGCATGAGTAATTACCAAGACTCATTGGAAAGACAAAACTTTTTAAGAAGACAAACTAGTTTTACTAGAAAATAACAACAATTAAAGGAGGACTCTGGAAACTTAAACGATATTTACTAGACCTTAAAGATATAAGAAATAAATATTGGTCGCATGTCTCCAAGATTTACTTGTTCCAAAGTTACTGAGTTAATGGCCTTTAAGAAATGCGAATACCCTCCAAACCCTAAATGATCGAAGTAGACTCGTGATCGATAGTTGCCTTGTAGATCGGCAACTTAGTTGACGATTAATAACAATGCAATCGATGACTCTTTTGCAGAATCAACGTCTTCTAGGAATGCTCCAACATCATAACTGAACTGCATTTTTTGTTTCAAGTCGGTCCACGGTTCAGATCAAAACAAGTGTGATTCCAAATGGTTCCGATATCATGAAAATACAAACCGGACCATTAACATCCACAAACTAATAATCCTTATTCTCCATTAATTTATGCCTGTCCCGTCTTTCTCACTAGTTATGTTATTATGTAGATATACATATACCGAAGGGATAAGGGAAAGATATGAGAAGGCTTTTATAATCTTTCCATTGAATCAATTAAGGCTGCAAAACTACAAAAAACGATAAGCATTCGCTCCGCCACCACACCTATCTTATGTAATATTCTCCAACTCCTTTCGTCGCAACAACTCAGCAGCTTCCCACTAGCTTCCGTTTTTTGACCACGACCTTCAACCCCCCCGCCATGTGGGCGGTCAACAGAGGCACGAAAACCGGCCGGTTCTCGAGAACCGGTCTGATCTCGAACCTCTGCAAGATCGACGCCACGACGTAATTCATCTGGATGAAGGCCATCTCCTTCCCGAGGCACACCCTTGGACCGGCCTGAAACACCGGGTATTTGTATGGACTCACCGCTCTCAACTCCCCCTCGGCGCCACCATCCATTCCCGGTTCCACCAGCCACCGGTCCGGTTTGAACTCGAGCCTGTCTTCCCCCCACAGTTCCTTCATCCTTCCCATCCCGTAGGGAAAGTATGTCACTCTATCGCCCTTCTTCACCAGGGTCCCGTCCGGCAACACGTCGTCCACTGCGGCGTGCTTCGAGTCCCACGCAACTGGCGGGTACAGCCGCATCGATTCACAAAGGCATGCCTTCAGGAACCTCATCTCCTTCAAGGCTTTGAAATCCAAGCACTTGTTATAGCTCCGGTCAAGAATCGAGTCGACTTCGCTCACGATCGCTTCCTCAGCATTCGAGTTCTGAGCAAGCAGCAAGAAGAGCCACGTCATCGCCGCCGATGTGGTGTCTCTTCCGGCCATCACGAAGCTTATCACCATGTCCCGCACCATCTCTTCACTGTGCCCGGCCGCAAGAAACCGGGACAAGAGGTCGCCGTCATATTTTATCTGCTGATCATCGTTCTCTTGGAGCAGCTTCTTCTTCCTGCTCCGGATTATATCAAGTATATTATCATGCATGAGCTTCACAGCTTCGGCAAGCTTCTTTTCGGACCCGATGTTCAACACCCTCTTGATCTTCCAGACCAGATAAACTGGGGAGGTGCCCCGCATTGCGCATATCCTTGACGCGTTTTCGAAGGCAGTCACTAGAGGAGGCAGCGGGCGCGAGAGGTCGAGGCAATCTGGGTCGGTGCCTAAAGAAACTTGGCACACGGTGTCGAAAGCGAACCTCCTGAGCAAGTCTTGAAGGTCCAGGGTTCGATCAGTGTCGGCATAGTCTTGGAGAAGCGGCAAGAGCCGGTTCTCGACCTCAGCTTCAAGCGTCCGCACGACGAAGTCCCTCAATGAATGGGTGCTGAACTCGTGGCTGGCGAGCTTGCGCTGGGTGCTCCAGAGAGGACCGTCGACGTTGAAGATGCCACAGCCGAGGAAGTCGCCGAGGATGCAGGTGAAGGGGACGCCCTTGGGGTAGTTGTGGAAGTTGTTCTTCAGGACGTGCTCGACGTTGTCAGGGTTGGCAGTGACGACGGTGCGGCACGCGCCGAGCCGGTGAATGACAATGGTCTGGGTAGGGGATTGGGAGAGGAGGTCGGTGTACCAGTCGAGAAGGCGGGAACGGTTCCGGTAGAAAGAGAGGAGACATCCTATGATGGGATGAGAAGGAGGGCCGTGGCTGATACGATGAGAAGCGGAGGATGGTGTTTTCTTGGTGATGCATTGGTGAATGAGGGAGAGGAAGGCGTGCAAGATCACAGAAAACCCTAAAAACAGGAAAACAGACATGGTGTGGGAGATTAAAGTTGATATGCAGGGTGAGACTCGGGAGAAGAAAAACCTAAGAGCTGATGTATATCTAGGCACCTACTTCTTCTAGTGGTTGAGTGATGCAAGGCGATGGAGATGCGTGTATATCTTCTAAAGAAAGAGAAAGAGAGAGTTGAATGGAGAGAGAGAGAGAGAGAGAGAGAGAGAGGACTAAAAAAAGGTGGGCTGAAGTCATCATACTCAATTTCTACAAAGAAGTGATAATTATTGGTGAGATTATGTGGGGCGGGGGGTCAAACGATAGACAACGATGTTGGGCGGACCTGGAGTGGCGTCCGCGGACAATGCGGGGCCACGCTGCCAAGGTCTTTTGTGTTGATCAGCACATGCCATATTTTGGAAGGAAAAATCAATTCGAAATGCGGGAGATACCGTGCAATGAAAAGGAGGGAAAAGACCATCATAGATCACTAAAAATTCCAAACTTTGTCCAAAGTAATAAGTTTATCATAAACTTTTTTTTATGACATGAAAAACTCCAAATTTTACAAACTGTGACACATTTACCTCATTAAGGACATTTTCGTCTTATTTTTTTTATGTTTTTCCTTTTTCCTTTTTCTTTTTTTCTTCTTCTTCTTCTTCTTCTCTCTTCCCTCCGCCAGCCATGGTGGAGAGAAGCTGGCGTTGGGTGAGGGTCACCCTTGCCAGATCTAGGGAGTGCCATCACTGCCTGACACCGGTGAGGGCTTAGCGAGGGGTGCCCTTGTCGGTGTTGGGCGAGGGGTGCTCTCGCCAGATCTAGCAAGGGAGGCCCTTCCTTGACGTTGACAAGGGCCGCCCTCGCTTGTGTGTCCTCACCCGACACCGGTGAGGGGTGCCCTCACCAGATTTGGCGAGGGAGGTCCTTGCCCAACACCAGCGAGGGCGGCCCTAGCCAGCCAAGCGAGGGCAACCCTTGCCCGACACCGACGAGGGCAGCCCTGGTCGGACACCGGCTTCCCTCTGCTGACTTCACCATGGCCAAAGGAGGAAAGAGAGAAGAAGAAGAAAAAAAAAAGAATTTTTTTAAAAAAAGTGAAAAAGACCAAAATGCCTTATAATTTAGGATAAATGTGTTACACGAGATAGAAGTTCATGTTAAAAAAAAAAAATTTGGAGTAAATGTGTCACAATTGGTAAAGTTTGAGATTTTTCATGTCACAAAAAGAATTTAAGGAGAAATTATTTTGAGTAAAGTTCGGGATTTTTAATGAATTTTTCTCTAAAAAAGAAAAAAGGAGAATTAAAACTTGAGGTTCACGTGGTTCTCGAGCTTCAAAAAGGACGGGACAGCCTGCGGAGTAGTAAGAAAGATGAATCGATTGCCACGCATGTTTTGCGGCGGGTGAGTACAGTCCTAACTCACAGCGCTTGCCCCAAGACAAAAGAAAAGAGGAAAACGTGGGGCCAGAAACATCTTTTGCAACTGCGCAGTTCAGTAAAAAGGTTGAGGCAATTATGGAGAAGATAGGCATTATATTTTCTCGGCAATCATGATCGTGAGTATTCACATGTATCCATGAAATCGAAAACAACACTAAGGGTTTGAAACAATCAGGTCTGGTGAAACGCGACCACGCATATATGTGGTTGCGTCCTGATCTATATGTCTATTATCGGCAAGAAAAGGCTAACTGCACGCCTAGCCGACATACATAAACATATAGGTTTGTCTAGTAGAGAAAAGCAAATTTGTATATGATAAGTGCCGACAATGAGATCTTTATATAGGTGAGATTGTTTCGTTGAAAAATGTATTCTTTAAATGATTTTGAAGATCGATAAAGCCTTTCCATAAGTGTTTTTCCAAATGAAAACTTTGATACGTATTATTAGACTTTACTTATTAGACTCAGAGAATCAAATTCAGAAACTTATCAAGAAGTTCTTGTTGTCTATGATGAAGTCATGATAATCAAAGATAATGATATAATTTGTATGAGGATTGTTAAGACAATATACATCATCAGATGTTATGAAAATATCTCAGATTTTTGCAATCAATTTAGATTATGTGAAGCGCAATGGCTAGGAAAGTGGCTTGGATTTCTTTCTATACTTATTGATGTCCAAGAAGGACGAACATCCACATAATCTTTCATTGTTGAAGATTCGTAATCCATGCGACAATCATTGGAGACGAGATATACTTTCCAAATGAAGTAATCAACTTATGGAAACTTTATCTCCGTTGTATGGGCAGCATAATAAATGGAGACTCTATTCTTAGCAACTTAGAAGCAATTGGATCATCTTGAATCATCCATGTCCAACGAGTGGATTAGATGAATGATCCTCAAAATTTATGTCCAATGGTTATTTTGGAAAATGAGGAGCATAAAAGGATATCATGATGCTAAAGGGAATAAGAGATTGGTAGCTTATAAACTCCAAAGTTCAAAGAGTCTTCTATACTCGTCTTCGTGAGCTTAACCAGTAAGAAGTTTGGATCACACTTATTCGAGTTGAAAGTACTCAGTTGTAGTCATCTCCAATTGATGCATTAATAAAATCTAGCCGATAGACGATCAGCGTGAAAGAATGGACATAGTTTTATCATAAGCTGAACCATTATAATTATTGTGTGCAATTTTCTCTATCCTTTAGTCTCTCATTTATTCTGTTTATTGCACACGGTAAAGTTTAATCATTACGTAGTTCTTTATTAGACGTTGCAGAAGATCTGATCACTATATATTATGAACCCTTTTGTACATGAGTGACAAGACAATCATAGATCATCTTAACTTTAATATAGAGTGCTAGTTTGGCATTGTTGTTTCTAGACTTGAAGGAGCATGTATACGAAAATATTCCTATCTATACACGTTACTTGATTTGGAGAGAGAGAGGGAGAGGAGGAGGAGATTTGAGGAGATGAGCACAACCCGATGCGCCTGCGATCGAGAGCCCCACTTGATGATTTCGATATCAGTCCCTGTCGCCTGTCGGCACGTACTGGAGCCGAGTCGATGTCGACAGTGTAGACTCACGAGGGGACTCTCGAACGTGCACGTGGCGAGGACGAACGAAACGGGGTCGGTGCGTCGACTGAGCCGGTGGCTTTCAAGAGGGTTCCGCCGTTGAAGGCGGGCGCCCGCTCTGCTCAGACGCCGGGTGCAATTTGCTTGCCCAGTGCGAAAGGGAATGGAGGCATCATCGAGTTGTATCCTTCTTCTTCTTTTTCCCCCCACGTTGGACACAATGGTAGCTGGACAGAGTCAAAAGTTTGATCAGATCGATGCACGTGGAAAGTCAATGAGCTCGGTGTCCCCATCGTCTAACTCCAGATCGATCCATAACGTTCTTGTCAAGTGAGGTTTGGTGATACTTTAATTGAGAATAGGGTTGTGTATTCGCATGTGATGGGGGGACCAGGGATTAGTAGAGTATGTAAAACGCATTCCTTCTCTTTGGAAGGAGTAATATAATTCCCTCCCATGGAATATGATGTTAATGTTAGATAAGAATAAATATGTTGCACAGAGATCGCAAGTATAATTTTTAATATGTTCACTTGTAAAGAGTACATGAATTACTTGTAGATTGCAAAAATTAACTATCAAAGTAACGAGATATTTAAACAATCGTATAGTAATTTATGAGAGAGTTATTTTCCTAATCATTTCTAGCAATATTAAAGATTTCACTGTGAGTTGTTGTATGAGAACACACTTTTCAATTTTCAAGGCTCTTCGATTATAATTCGGAAATACAAATGTTCCCAATCAAAAGGGGTCACTTTTTGAGACACCTTGGCCCTGTTTGGTAATCATCTCAATAGTAACTAATTCTGATTTTTTATTCCCGGGAACAATTTGGGAACAAAATCGCGTTTGGTAAAATTTTTGTTCCTAGGAACAGATTTGGAGTAGAATCAAGAAAAAAAAAACTTGATTCTTGTTCTTGGAACAAAAAAAAGAATTAAAAAAAAAGTGAAACTCCTCTCTCATACGTTCTCTACCTTTTTTGTGACGGCCCGAGCGACGGTTCTCGGACGTGCACAAGGAAGGGGTCCCTCTCTTCTCTTGTCCCACATCGCCTAGGGAAGGAGGTTTTGGTTAGCTTATAAGGCTTGGGTCCCTCTAATCTGTGTAACGCGTTTTAAAGCCGTGAAGGAAAAGACCGTGACTGGGATGGTGGTTCATCCACGCTAGGGTGGGTGACCCAAAGCGGACAATATTACACAGTGGAGATCCGGGATGTTACAAGTGGTATCAGAGCCGACTCCCGACCGCGTGTGGGGCCATAGCAAGAATGCTATTCTGACGCCCGTGGGGCCACAGCAAGGACGCTGTTCTGTTAAGAGGTGGAGAGTGTGACGGCCCGAGCGACGGTTCTCGGACGTGCACAAGGAAGGGGTCCCTCTCTTCTCTTGTCCCACATCACTTAGGGAGGGAGGTCTTGGTTAACTTATAAGGCTTGGGTCCCTATAATCTGTGTAACGCGTTTTAACACCGTGAGGGAAAAGACCGTGGCTGGGATGGCGGTTCGTTCGCGCTAGGGCGGGTGACCCAAAGCGGACAATATTACACAGTGGGGCCCGAGGATGTTACAAGTGGTATCAGAGCCGACTCCCGACCACGTGTGGGGCAATAATGCTGTTCTGACGCCCGTGGGGCCACAGCGAGGACGCTCTTCTGTTAAGAGGTGAAGATTGTAACGGCCCAAGCGACGATTCTTGGACGTGCACAAGGAAGGGGTCCCTCTCTTCTCTTGCCCACATCGCCTAGGGAGGGAGGTCTTGGTTAGCTTATAAGGCTTGGGTCCCTCTAATCTGTGTAACGCGTTTTAAAGCCATGAGGGAAAAGATCGTGGCTGGGATGGTGGTTCGTTCGCGCTAGGGCCGGTGACCCAAAGCGGACAATATTACACAGTGGGGCCCGGGGATGTTACAAGTGGTATCAGAGTCGACTCCCGACTGCGTGTGGGGCCACAGTAAGAATGCTATTCTGACGTCCGTGGGGCCACAGCGAGGACGCTCTTTTGTTAAGAGGTGGAGAGTGTAACGGCCCGAACGACGGTCCTCGGACGTGCGCAAGGAATGAGTTCCTTTCTTGTCCCACATTGCCTAGGGAGGGAGTCCTGGACTAGCTTATAAGGCTTGGGTCCCTCTAATCTGTGTAACGCGTTTCACACATGCTTCCGCTGTGCTGAGAACAAAGCCTTGAGGGAAAAGACCGTGACTGGGATGGCGGTTCGTCCGCGCCAGGACGGGTGACCCAAAGCGGACAATATTACACAGTGGGGCCCGAGATGTTACATTCTTCTTATTCTTCTTCTTCTTTTTCATCTACCGCCGCCGCCGCAATTGCTGTCCGCCGCCGTTCGCCATCCGCTGCCCACCATTGCCGGTCGCCGGAGGCAAGCCTTGCCATCGGTGAGGCCGAGCCTCGCCTAGCCCCGCCGGTGGCCAGGCGGGCCTCGTCCAGCCCCAGCGAGGCTCGGCCGACAAGGGCCGGCAACGCTCCGGTGAGGTCGTCGGCCACTTGAAGAAGAAGAAGAAGAAGAAGAACAGGAGAGAAAGGAAAAAATAAAATAAAATAAAATAGAATAAGGAAAAATGTAAAAAAATTATTTAAAAATTAAAATAAATTGATTTGAAAAGAATCAATGAGCACGGTACCAAACACAATTTTATTCTAGAATCAGAAATTTTAGACAGTTACCAAATGACTTAAAATGATTAGAATTTATTCTCAGGAACAGAATAAAAGAAAATCATTTTTAATCAGAATCTGTTTCTGGAAATAAAATCGTTACCAAACGCGTCCCTTCTCAAGATTTCGAAAGTGCCTTTGTGCAGCCTTTGGACTGCTTTTAGTGATCTTAACAGGCTTTTTCTTTTGTTGATAAGGTGACACGTGGCTGCCCCTTCCAGTCCAAAAGGTTTTCCCGAACAAGAGAAATCATCAATCTGCCTTGCCATAATGGAAAGACGCTTTGCTTTCACCGTCTTATAGATGAATTCACGTGACCGAAAGGTGGTACCATCAGTTGGTGCGAAAACCGGACCCAGCAATTGACAAGGGGGATACAGTGTCGGCATGATTAGAAGAAGAAGAAAAAAGAGGAGGTCCTTCACTTTGTAGCCATTTTAACGTACCGAAATGATAGGGGGTCTATGGTCAGTATATGTTGCATTAGATCCGAATTCGATATGACAAAGTAATCGAGGGAAGTGGGCTCGCCTTGTGTTCATTTGTCCAAAACGGCTGGAATAATTTGCATTGTGGCGCGACTAAAACGAAGCGGCTAGGAGAAAAGTTAAGGTTAGGCCGAAAGCACTCGAAGGACAGAAATCCAAAGGACGCACACGACGTGGACGCCATTTCCATAAGGAAAACTAGTCTTTTAAAGAGACAAGAGGCAAACTTCTCCTGGAGCCAAGTGCTGCCGTTGCCGCTGCGTTGATGGGTCGATCGCTTTTCCTCTCAATTTCTGGCGTCGATTTAGAGCACGTGAAGAGTTGAAATCACGTTTCCCTTTGCGTCCGAACGGGGGACCTTCCTCCTTACCTCCTCCCCCCTTAATCAGGGGTGTCTGGACATTTGATAATGGGGATGGCTGATCTGCTTTCTCGCGACTTAATTATCTTTTGTTGCGTCGGTCGTGGATAAGAAGTGACGTTCTTTTCTGTAGAAGAGGCTGTAGAGCCAGCCGCCCGACAAAGCTTTTATTCAATAAACGTATTACGAGGAATTCCCACGTTTGGAAATATGCATACGTCTGCCTTAACTTGCTCTTTCATATTCCAAGGTCTGAATCTTTGCGTTGTTCGTCCTTGAATCGCGGCTACTTTTAACTCGAATCTCTTCCTTCTCTCTCTCTCTCTCTCTCTGTGTGAGCATTCTTTGGTATATTCTGATTGTCGATGTGATTTTGATGTTGAAGTCAATGGGTATGGTCATATGTCATATCATCCATCGCCATCGCCCTTGTTATTCTCCTGTTCTTTTCGTTGGGTTTTCACCTGGGTGGCGTGCAAAATGAAGGGGAAGCCGCAGCGAAAAGAGAGGAAAGAAGGAGTCGATCTTCCAAATCTGTGTAAGATCCTCGTACGACCTAGGACCACAAAAAGCAGTGGACTTGCTCACCGCCAAGCCCCCCCATCCCCCATCCCACTCAATTCAATCACGGTCACTCCATTAGCGGCGCGGCTGCTGGCGCCCGTCCCTATCCCATTATCGACCTTGAAAAGAAGAGGTTAGATCCCTATCACCTCGCGACCGCCCATCACAAACCACATATCTGTCTGTCTCCATTGCGGCTGCTATCAACTAGCGATCCCCAACCGCCCCTGATAGGATAGCTCGACACGTGTTTTCGCCAATATCGGCAATCGGACTGACCCCATTGGGCAATCAGGCTTTTCAGGCCCATGCTCGTCTCCATTTATCCCGAGTTTCATTTGCTATGATGATCCCAAGTTTTAAGAAAACCCACATTCCCCAAAAAAAAACAAATTTAGAACGTTCAGCATAGGCCCGTCAAGAACACAATTAATCAAACTGTAGAGCTCAACACACCAACTAATAACTCTCTCTCTCCCTTCAAGTCAGTGTGAGTTCGGTTCCCCACTGTCCCGCCCCCTACAATATTCCAAACCACTATGATAACCACTTAACCTTCTCATCCTTTCTATAGGTTCGGTACAATAAGGGCGCTTTACTTGACCTTTCTCCACAGGATCCTTAGCCAATTGCACTCTTTAAGCGCGCAATCAACTCATCCTGGACACGTGAAGAAAAATGATCAGTATATGCAGATGACTTCGTAATACCAGTAACGAATGCACAACCATGACAAAGGATGGAAAGATCAGTCCAATAAATAAAATGAGACTATCAGTCCAATAAACAAGCAGATTCATCAATTCAAGCTGCCAACTCAAAGGTGTACTAATGAGGAGACCTCGAATAAATCAAGGCCATGCTCACCTTCTTGCCTTTGGGAGAAAGACCCTTTTCCTTGAGAAGCGCACGAAGCCTCTCCACGGTCAAACTGTGCAAGTCCTTGTCCGGTAAATGATTGCTTGAACCCTCTGCAATTCAGATCCTTTTAAAACTATGAACCAGCCAAACGGCAATACTTATTAAAAGTGACTAAGATGTATAGGGAAAATAAATTTCCTTCTTTATCAGTTCTTCATCTCAGTGCTCCCTCCCTCTCCAGAATCAATACGCTAAATTTCTCATCCCCCCCCCCCCCCTTCCGCCTTTCAAAGAAAAAAAAAGGAATGAGAATAGAAGCTACTTTTGCAAGACAAGATAGAATATAGATAGGCCCCGTTTAGTTCAGCATTTGGAGAGGACTTTTGGGCTCTAAGGAGATTTGGCCAAATGCAAACGTGTTTGGTTCAATTTTTTGGATGACTTTGGCAAAATGTAATTGCGTCCCCAAATGGCTCTAAGGGCCTTTAAGCCAAAATAACTCCGGAGGTCCTTTGAGAAGTTGCATTTTCGGAATGTGTCTCGTTACTGTTCAAGGGTACTGTTCATATTCGTCGTTTCTACGAATGGAGGCCAACAACCACCAGCCAAGGGGTCGCCTAACCTTGGCGACTGCCGCCCAAGGTCGCGACCACCCGGCGACCACCTGAGGTCCCCGGACCTTAGGCAAGGTCTAGGGTTTGTGACCTAGGTAGCGGTCGCCTCGGTTCGTACGATCCAGGCGGCGATCGCTTGAGGTTGCCGGAAACCCAAGTGTCACCCAAGGTTCGTGACTCAGGCGACGATCGCCTAGGTCATGAGACCGTAGGCATTGTTTGAGGTCCAATGACCTCAAGCAAGGTTGTTTGGCGATCAAATCTGGCCACTAGAGGATGGCCGGAATGGCCGCTGGTGGCTAGATAAAAAATATAAATATTTAATTTTTGTTTTAAATTTTAGCAAAAGTCCTTTGTGAAATTTAGTTTTTACCAAATAGCATTTAAGTCAAATTTATTTCGCAATGCACTTTAAAATTATAATTTACTAAACGCTATTTGCATTTAGAAAAACCGCTTTAACGCAAAGGTATTTGCATTTTTCCAAAAACATTTACCCAAATTTGAACCAAACGGGGCCGTAATATATCCAGTTGTAGATGTCCATAGATTTTTGTTTATAGCAATCGTATGGTCAACATAAGAAGAATATTGCATATACCAGTTAAGCCCTACAATTGCTAGAAAAGGTCACTTCTTCAATAACCTCAAATAAGACTATAAAATAGCCAACACCAACAATACCAACAACACCTACACCAACACTAAGGGTCAGCAGTTTCAAGTTCTGCCTAGAACCTGGAATTGGGTACTGGTTTGTCATTTTTTGGAATTTGGAATCTATCCGTCGGAACATGGAACCTGGAACCCAAAAGGTTTTTTTTTTTTTTCTTTTTTAGTTAAACAAAACGAAAATGAACACAATAATAATAAACAAGCTTGTCATTCATAAAAGAAAATACAAAATGAAGAAAACTATCAACAAAAGAAAATGAATTCTTGATAAGGCATTCAACTAGATAGAAATAGGGATGAGCGAATCTAAGTTCCATACAAGTTCCACCTGGAACTTGGAACTTACCCGTTGGAACAAATTCCTTATTTTTTTGGAACTTGAAACCTACCTTCCATACCTTAGAACTAAGAACTTATTCTGTTATAGGTTCCAAGATCTATCCAGGACCCACTTATATTATTATATGAATTATTACAATTCACTAATCATAACTTCTATTTAAATACACGAAAAATATGAACATTAATAAAGTAAAATTTTAACCATAAAATGGAAACTCGAACTAATGCTTTCAGATTATACACTCATCTTCAAACAACATAGAATATCAGAAGATCATACAGAAACATCGATTAAGAAAAATATTAAAACTTGTTCCAGGTTGTAGGCTATAGGTTTTAGGCTCCAAGTTCCAGGTTCCTCCAACTAGGAACTTGGAACCTGCCTACTTTGTATACCTTGGAACCTAGAACCTACAAGTTCCCAATGGTCTGGTTATCAGGTTCCAGGTTCTACCCTGGAACCATGCTCACCCCTAACCAACACCATGACTTAGAAGAAAACCCTATATATTGATATGATCAATGAAAAGTTTTGCCATTATTACGCAAAAAATCAAACCATGAAAGATTTTTCTCATTTCAAACAAAGATAAGGAAATCATTGCAGGCGTAAGAAGAAATGGATGCCCTTCATCCATTCTCATCCAATCAGTGAATAAATTTCTCTCACATTGGTTGTGAAGAATATGGTGCGCAAATTGTACGACAACCATAAAAGATGAAAAAAGCAATGTCTTACCTTGTCGAGAACCAGCTTGACCAGCAGGTCTCTTAGATGACGTCCCACTGTCCAAAAGTCTCTCGGATGCTCTGCAAAAGCAAAATGATTGCCCCCATAATCATGAAACAAGAAGAAAGATAACTGGTAAAAATCTGGTCCATAGAAAATAGTTGTTTTACAGTAAATATGAAACCCATCACTAAGCAGACTGTTTACAGTTGCTACAAATGCAAGCAAAGCCACATATCTGACAATTGTATATTGAATACCTCTTCCTAGAACCTTCAGCTATGGCCACACCCTTTGCAGTCCTCGAGCTAGGCTCTCCCCTCTGTTTCCTGATCGTGAGTGCTCTTATCAGTATATTTTGTTGGTTTGTCTTTATTACTTGCCCCTCTGCATGTGAAAGGGAGGTCAGTTCCTTACATTCCAGAGCTAATTAAGTGCTTTGACAACAACCAGATGGACTACATGTAATAGTAAACATGAGTGAACACAAACAGATGTTGTTACATAGTAAACGAGGCCATTAGCAAATTCACCTAAGTTTTCCCCTCTTCACCATTTCTTGGAAGATGAACATCAGTATGCATGGTACGAGAGCGGCAGAATCTACACTACACAATTACTAGGATCATGAAACAAGCATTGGAAGTGGACAGAGTACAACCCACCAAAATTCCAGAAGGAAATATTTTCTTTGAATTTCACTATTAAAGAAAAGCATCAAACACAAACATTAGTAGCCGTAGCAACCATGATGCTCCATATCTAACTATAAGTGTTGGTAATGGAAAGAGTACAGCCCACCAAGTTTTCAGTAGAGCTTCTAATAAAATTGAACGAGACACTATCTTCTCTTTTCTTTCCCCCCTCTTCCAAATGATCGACTACCCGATGAATGCTAGCAGAAATCTAAGAATATGCGGAAGTCAGAGGTGAAAACCTGGTGGTGAAGTGTCATGCTCACAAACGTAAACTCGCATCCCACCCTGCACAAAAAATTCTCGAATTTCAGTTCAAAGACAAACCAGTTATTCCCTAGATGCTCGGGGGAGAGGGCAAATCAACCTGGATGGGCAAAAGAAATCATCTTTACTCGGGGGAAGACACTTTCAGGAACAATTAACAAGGATGCAAAACATGCTCAGATTCGAGACTATCACGATAATTAAACCTTTAAAGCCAAGGATCACTTCCGGGTCAAATGCGCCTAACATAGACCTCGAGAACTCCAAAAGCACTGTTTTTTAGCAAGCGAGCGCAATCAAAAGAACGCAAAATCCCCTTACACCAAAATCCCAATTTGGAATCGGAATTCAATCCCACCGAAATCCCCCAACGCACACAGTGCACGATAACGCAAGTCACGAAAGAAGAACAAATTTGAGGGGTCTACTGGAGCAATGCCCAGTACCCAACTCCCTTCCCCGGGAGTCGGAAACAAGCATCGAAACGGGTCCAGTCCGCAGGCAGTAAAAATTCCAGTAAAGCTAAAATGCCGGATGACCCGGACATGCAGAGACGAGATTCCGCTCCGCCGGAATTCCTCAAAACACCAACTTGACCGCAAAGGGAACTAGCAGGGCGGGAAAAAACACGAGGGTTGAACCGAAAGACTAGGGTTCCGGCGAAAACAATAGACGGTCAGTGAAGAGAGAAAGAGAGAGAGAGAGAGAGAGGGATCACCGGATTGGAGGAGAGGACGGTGGAGGAGAAGAGGCCGCGGGAGGGGAGGTTGGAGAGGAGCTTGGACGCCGTCGGATTCGCAGGGGAGAGGTGGCTGGAGCTGCCTTCCATGGCCGCCGGAGGGCCCGCCCCCTCGCCGCCGGATGCGCGCTACAGAATTGAGAGGGGAGAGAGAGAGAGAGAGGCGACGCGAGTCAATGAGGAGCAAGAGAAACACAAGACCAAGACTGCTCCTTTGATCCCCAAAAAATATTACCAAGAGTGGCTGATCACTTGAAAATTTATGCAGCCAGTCCTAGCCAATTTAGTGTTCAGCATTTTAATGTTATGCTAATTTAGTCCTAGACACGTCCTTCCGGCCAATTTTTTTTAAAAATCACTGATATGACGTTATGTCATATAAGACTGTTGACGATGATTGAATGTCGCATCGACGAATTTAGACGGAAATTGATCAGAATGATCATGTTAGAATTTTACTCAAAAGTTTAAGGAATTGAATTGACATAACATAAAACTATTGAATACTGAATTGGCAATTGCATGATAAGTCTATCCAATTTCCTCCCTTAATTATTCACATATCGATTGGGTTTATATTCAGTGTGATGTTTCTTGTCACCATCTCAAATCCTATACTATGTCATTAATAATTTTCAGCATCCTTACTCGTGCTCATTTTTATCGTCATTTGCATTACTTTTAAATTATTGTAATGGTACAAGTTAGTGACTATATTGAGAAGGTATTGAACGAGTAAACATATAGTTTTGTCGAATGCCGAGATGAATGCATAGTATCTTTCCTAGTTTGGTCAAAACACTCAGCATTTGGATGACGATGTTCTCAATGGCAGTCGTCCTCATCCTCTTGCCGATTTGAAATTGCCCTTAATGATAAATAGATAGGATGAATGATAAGGTAGGACAAGATTTAAGATTGTCAATTAACTCTTTTATCGACCCTCTTTGATGTCCATATAAATAAGGGAGGGACATTACAACTTTCGTATCGTTTGGTTTCCCTCCATTTCCTTCGGTCTCCTTTCCAAACTTCAAACCACCAAAACACAATGAAGGCAATGCACTGGCATGGGGTAGTGTCTTGCTTTGCATCGCTTGTGGCAAGAGTGACCTCAATATCTCTCCTATTCAACATACGATCGTGCTTTGCTTGAACGAATAACTTCACTTCTCCATTCCCCGTTCTTTTTCACGAGTCTTTGCCTCTGCAGAAAAGCTACATCATCGGCACTCTGCTTATAGAACGGCATTCTTTTCAGAACAAAGGGTGCTGATGAGCTTTTCCCAGAAGAGCTCACTTGCAGTGGTAGCCAAAGAGAATTGCTAGTTACGCGCACCTAATGATATCTAGACCGATCAATCTAATACTTCAACCCGGTTGTATCTAATGAACTTTGGTCGTGAATTCTTGCTATCTGCGTTTATATGTTGTCGGGTAGCGCGTCACCAGAGAGCGATGGAAAATGATGACACTCCCTTACAGGCTAAGAGAAGTTGGCTTTAGAACAAAGCAGGCTGTCAAATGTTCTTTACCTGAAACATGTTGCGGGCGCTTTTCCATTGCTTGTAGCAGCAGAGATGCACTCCCTCAGAACCAGTTGGCTTTAGTGCAAACGAAGCTATCTAAATTTCGTTCATGAAACACATGGAAGAGGCGTTCTCAGAACAAACAAACAAACTCGTTCTTCTTAAATGGCATCAACGGATCAAAACCGTTTGTATTTTTGATGTTAGACTTCTTCCAAGTTATGTAGATGAATATTCTTGCATGCACCTATTGCAGCCCAATTCCATATTCGGATAATAGGAAAGGACCTGCCACCCTTCAATAGAATAGCAGCGAAGCCTTTTAACTGAAACACTTCATTTCTACCAGAAACTTGATAGAAGAAAACAAAACCCTTTTAACTTCATCTCAATATAAATCAGGATCCAGAATGAAGATGACGAAAGGGCCGAAAATTTGACCAAATTGCATGCATAAGCCATATGTATTGCAATGAAACAGTACAATTACTGCAATACTGGCACACCAAACAAATTATGAAAATTAATTAGCAGATGTAGGGTAATGCTACACGACGGCCTCCTCAAAATTGATCAAAATTTGTTCCTTTTGTGGCCTATGTTTTCTTACCTGCAGTAAAGAGAAGATGGCAAAATATATTTGGTCAGCATGATATATTGAAATAACCAAAGTCATTGCTCAAGATTTGACGAACATGAAGTAGAAAATAAGCATCTGCATTATTGATCCCTTCAGAGGTGTATGTATGGCTATGGTGGGTATTTAACATGAAAGCCAAGCAGTTTGCCCCACGAGCCCTCTAACACCACTAGCGCCCTCCATGAGGTTGAGTATCAGTTAAATCACAACGAAAGCAAACTATAAGTGGAGGAAAAGGAAAATAAACAGGGTTTCCAAGGAGGCTTACTCTCACACCAGCCATTGACAGAAGTTTGTGAGATGCAATATATTCGACCTGTGAATTGTTGAGCCTTTTCTCCACAAAATATATAACTTCAGAAACTCCTGACTGCAACATTGGAAAAGATCCATGAAACTTCACTTTCAGATATCCCAAAATCTCCTAGAAGGCCAGGGAGGGGAAATTGCTAATAATAGATTCATATGCAACAAGTCCACTCTCATTAAAAGGAAGGTTGGTTACATAGGCCAGGCTACTTCGAAAACCTTTCAAGAAATCATTTAGCCTAAAAGAGGAGCATTTAGCTCCCAGAAAGCATCGAATCCGAGCAAAACCTTGTCCGATTTGTCACCCTAAAAGAGATTATCATTGGACATTCTACTGTAGCTTCTGACATCAAAGCTGCATGTGAAGAGCATGAAATACGGCTATGGTCTAACACTAATTTGGCACCAGTAAACTTTCTTCAGAAGTAAGATAAAAAGTCAAGGAACATTACGGTGAGACGTACTAGCTTGAATATGGTAATTACCTGAATAATAATCTTCGCACATTCATTGCAAGGAAACATCGTCACATAAAGCTTCTACAAGTCAACAGTCAAAAACCACCTTAGCCATTTTCAGCACAAAATTTCAGACATGGTCACAAGGATTGTAAAAGAAAAATATGGAAGTTCTAGTTGATCAATCTTCCTGAGAATAATTGCCCACACATAACATTACAATAATTCAGAAAATGTGATAACCTGTCCAGCAGCAGAAGCGTGGTTTGTGTTGAGGATAGCATTGACCTCAGCATGACACACATATCTACAAAAGATGACAAAGGGGGTCGTAGTGAAAACCAAGACATGTCTACAAAGTCATCAGAAGGGTGATGGATAACTCCTGGTCAAAGGTCTGATCAAGCACAAGTTTTGAGCTGGATAATCGTTTCCGTTTATTCAACATTTGGGCAGAAAAATATATTTAGCACGTGATCTGCCCTTGAGAATTGCTGTCAATATAAGTAGACAAGTGAAGGTAGGAGGAGAACTGCCCGACACTTACGGGTATTTCGTCTCCAAAGGATCTCCAGATTTGGATTTCTGTGAGGAAAAAGAGGGCATAATAAAGGAGGGGACAGATTGAGACCATTCAGACATTGACAATATCAGAGAAATTCTTTGTTTCATGCAGATACCTTGGCCCAAGGAAGCTTGTCATCAGAACAACCTCTGGGAAATCCATTGTAGCCAATCCCTGTCGGAGGACAGTCGTGAGGAACTCGTGGCAACAGTTTTCTGGGGCTATCCTATCAGAGATGCTGGTTATGCACAAAGCCAGAACAGAGTTCCCAAGAATCCATAACTACATATGCAATACCACAGTATGAAGTAGAAAAGCAAGAGAGAATCTAATAGAATCGAGTTGAATAACTTTACACGTCACTCACATGTACTGTTACATCCTTCTTCGTAATTTACACTAGACAGTGAAAAAGGAAGGTCGTGCATTTCTCACAACCATGTAAATCACTCAATGTCAGTACGGGCGACATTTATCCTTTGCTCCAGAAACAAATGGAATTCTAATTGAATCAGCTATATTAAGTGAATCACATGATTCCACCAAAAAGACAGGAAGCTTATGGCATAGTAGACGGACTAACCGAGTATAATCCCATTCTGACTCACCAAGCACGCGCCAACCTGCAGCATGGACACAAAGCACCAAGAAGAATTCAACACTAGCTATTGAAATTAGAAGCACCAAGCTCCCGCGAGGAAGAACGAAATCGGCAAAAGCGGAGAAGGGACACGGCAGTCGGCGCGAAGCCGAGAAATGCGAACTACGACCTGCCTGTTGGGGTCCTTGGATCTTTCGGCGGACAGGAAGGCGATGGCCATGAAGTAGTCATCCCAAGACAGGTACCTAAGGAAGAAGAAGAAGAAGAACAACAACGAATTCAAGAAAGAGAGGGGGAGAGAGAGGGGACTCTCAGGAACCCTAGACAGCTGGAAAAAGAGGAACTTGGAAGAAGGTGGTGAAGAACGTAACCCTTGGCGCTTGGAGGGATCGAAAGGACAGGGCTTGCTGGGGACGGGAGAAGGAGAGGAGGAGCGTTCGTGCTGATTGCTGCTGCTGCTGCTGCTGCTGTTCTTGTTCTTGTTCTTCTTCAGGGGGTCGAAGGTGAAGAGGAAGCCGAGAGCGACGGCGGAGGCGAGCGCCCCGAAGAGAGTGGCGGAGGTCACTAGGCTCACCTCCCGGCCGTTCATCGGAATCGGAGAGGGGAGGGAAGAATCTACGACGGCGAGATGGAGAGATTGGGGATGGCGATGGGGGGAAAAATTAGCGGGAAACCGAACAGGAGCAGGAGTGGTTGGCAGACTGTCACTTGTTTAACTATCAGTAATATGTCTTCTGGTTTCTTGTTCCGCACACGTGGAGATGGCCGAGTTGGTCTAAGGCGCCAGATTAAGGTTCTGGTCCGAAAGGGCGTGGGTTCAAATCCCACTCTCCACACCTCCTCCTGTGTCTTTCTCTACTTCATTTTGTCCAGAAGAGGAAAGAAATCATTCTTTCCAATGGCTTTTACTCAATTTCATTCATCCAGACTTCCGATCCTCAATTTATCAATCGTAGGAATCATTTGTGAGTCTCTTATCTTTTGAGCCAAAACTCAAGTCCTTTTGCGGATATGATCTTCTTTGTAAAAATTTCTATTTTTGAGTATTTGAATACGTATCCTCCACATCGTCTTTTGAGTTAAAACTCAATACCACTGACTCCACCAGTTTTCGAAACTGGGATTCAATTGGCAATGGACTGGATTGTACATGCCTATTCTCCATCCTATCATTTAAAACGAAAATGATGACCCCTGAAACTTCAACTCAAAATCTCGAAGCAGACCTACTTCAAAGTGCTCAAACCCTGCACTCACGCCGACCGTGAAGGACAACCCACTCGTGCGATCCCAGCAAGCGCAAGGACCCTGAGCTTGTGTCCCGATGCTTATCAACTCGGAAATTGAACAAAGCATGCGCTACCATACCTGAAAAAGTGAATGACACATGGTGTACTTTCCAAACTAGTATTACATGGAGAGAATTAAAAGCATTGGAAGAACACTTGCCCATCAATCTACCACTTGCAGAACATCAGTAGCATGAGAGTAGGAGTAGGTAAATCATCACCAGAACAACACGTTTAAAGGTTTAACACGTTCGGTTGTCATAAACGAAGATATTTCACGCACCCAAGTAAAGATGTCCATTCTCGATGAGCAAACTAATCACCCTTGGAGTTCTGTCCCAATTTTCCACCAAGGGCAATTGAAGTATCAATACACTGCAAAGCCCTGATGGAAGCAATGCAAGCAGTGACTCGACTTTCAAAAGGAAACTAAAGAAGCTGCAGTGCACTCATGCCACACATAAAACATCCAATAACATGTAACCCGACTCCGATTGCAACTAACAAGGCATTCATCTTGGTACAAAATCGTCACTTCAACATTACTGTACCAGGCTGTAACTACAAGATTTAAACCAGAACAAATTCAACATAAACAAGACATAGTATTATGAGATCTTCACCATCAAAGATGGAACACCATCACTAAACCGCAATTTATTTGTCCTTCTCAGCGAACCAGTGATGATAACTAAATCAACCTTCACATGCTCTGATATTACCTAACTACAAACTCCTTCGTGCCATTACAAGTAAAACAACTAAAGATCTTCCCGTGCATTAGCACGAGTTAAAAACTAAAAGGGAAGGAAGTGCCACAACTCTCATGATAAGGCCGCAGCAACATACAAGATCATTCAGGACATCAGTATGCTGATCGTCCATCACCCTCGACTATCACATCTTTAAAAGTCCCACCACTTGGAATCATAGGCAAGACGTGCTCTTGATGGGGAAAAATCACATCTAGCAAGTATGGCCCAGGAGTATCCAGCATTGTCTGAATTGCAGCTCTAACATCTGCTTTCTTGGTCACCCGAGCACCAGGTATTCCACAAGCTTCAGCAAACTTCAACATGTCTGGGAATATCTCAGACTCTCTCGACGGATCTCCTAAGTAAGAGTGTGCCCTATTGGCCTTGTAGAAGCGATCCTCCCATTGGACAGCCATGCCCAGGTGTTGATTGTTCAAAAGAAGAATTTTAACTGGAAGGTTCTCCACTCTGATAGTAGCCAGCTCCTGGACATTCATGATAAAGCTCCCATCTCCATCAATGTCCACAACAATGGCATCAGGCTTTGCAACAGCAGCTCCAATAGCAGCTGGCAACCCAAAACCCATAGCCCCAAATCCTCCGGATGTCAACCACTGCCGAGGCCTCCTATAATTGTAAAACTGTGCAGCCCACATTTGATGCTGCCCGACACCTGTACTTATGATTGCGTTTCCATCGGTCAACTCATCAAGAACCTGAATCGCGTACTGAGGAGGTATGGCATCCCCAAATGTCTTGAAACTTAATGGGTACTTCTGTTTCTGCTCATCAAGCTCCACCAGCCAAGCGGAAAAGTCAAATTTAAGCTTTGATGCTGTCCCTTCTAACAACCTGTTAATCCCTTGCAGGGCCAATTTCATACCCCCACAAACAGATATGTGAGGTTGCTTGTTCTTTCCGATCTCAGCCGAGTCAATATCAATGTGAACGATCTTAGCTCGGCTAGCAAAAGCTTCCAGCTTGCCCGTCACACGATCATCAAACCGAACTCCAAAGGCGAGCAACAGATCACTTTTGTCCACTGCATAGTTTGCATATACAGTCCCATGCATCCCAAGCATATGAAGCGACAAATCATCCGTGCACGGGAACGACCCTAGACCCATCAAAGTACTCGCCACAGGGATCCCTGTAAGTTCTACAAACCTGATCAACTCCTCACTCGAATTCAAACACCCACCGCCCACATACAAGACTGGCTTCTTTGATTCGGCGATCAACCTCACAATCTGTTCCAGGTGCGCCTCCTGAGGCGGCTTAGGCAACCTCGACGTGTATCCTGGCAACCTCACAGGCATGTCCCACTTTGGAACCACAAGCTGCTGTTGTATATCCTTAGGTACATCAATGAGAACCGGACCTGGCCTCCCTGAAGTCGCTAGATAGAATGCCTCGTTGACGATCATCGGTATATCTTCCGTGTCAAGAACCAGATAGTTGTGCTTCGTTATGGACCGGGTGACCTCGACAATAGGGGTCTCTTGAAACGCATCCGTGCCAATCATTCTTCGCGGCACCTAAAGATCGAATTTTAATTCTTTCGTCAAGACGGTCGGCAATGAATGAAACTGAAAAGCCGTAGTTTCAAAGCTCTGCACCCAATAAGTCCAGATCTCAAAGGCACGAGCTAATGGACTAAGGTTGCACATGACAACGCTTCTTGGATGGAAAGAGTTTTTTTTGTTAGATATAGTTCTTTTCTATTTCTATTTCGGAGAACAATTTCTGAATAAAAGAATCTGTTTGGTAACTATACAAAATTTCTACTCTTGGAATAGAAAAAGAATAGAAATGTGTTTGGTAACGCAACAATTTCTTTTTTGTAATTATTCATTTTTTATTTTTGCTCACGGATTGGCGACCTCTGGTCGCCACCGGCCGTCGCCGCCGCCGCCGCTGCACGATTGCCCACCACCGACCGTCATCGGTGACCGCCGCCGTAGAGTTTTGGGCTGCTGCCGACTGCCGGTTGCTGCCGACTGCCGCCGCCGCTGCACGACCGCCCGCCACCGACTGTCATCGACAACTGTCGCCGCAGAGCCCATGGGCCACCGCCGATCACCGGCCACCGGCTGCAGGAGGTGGCTGTTGATGGGCTCTGTGGCGGCGGTCGCCAGTGATGGTTGGTGGCGGCGGGCGGCGACAAGCTGCGGCAGGTGGCGACGACGGACGGTGGCCACAGCCGACAGGCGGCGACGGCTAGCGGGCGGCGGCGGCTCCGGGTGATTGGAGGTGGCCGCGACAAGAGAGAGAAAAAAAAGAAAAAAAAAAGAAAATTGGCTTATTTCTAGAAATTGTTCCCGGGAACAAGAAACTATTTTTTTTTTTTGTTTCTCAAAACTGTTTCCGGGAACAAAAAATTAGAGAAATTGTTCCTAGGAACAAATGTTTTACCAAACAGGTTTCTATTCTTTTTCTTTTTTTTTCCGTGAAACAAAAGAACGGGAGAAACAGAAACGTTACCATGCGCTGCCTAAAGCTATTGAATAAAACAGTGCATATATGTGCGACTAGAGCAGCAGCAAAGTCATCGACAGAACCTGGCCGGTGATGGCGACAATGGGGATGCTGTCGAGCATGGCGTCGGCGAGGCCGCCGACGAGGTTGGTGGCCCCGGGGCCGGAGGTGGCGATGCAAACGCCGGGGGCGGCCGGAGGCGCGGGCGTACCCTCGGCGGCGAAAATGCCACCCCGCTCGTGGCGGGGGAGGACGTTCTTGATGGTGGCGGAGCGGGTGAGGGCCTGGTGGATCTCCATGGAGGCGCGCCGGGGTAGGCGAAGACGTTGGTCACCCCCGCCGCTCCAGGGCCTCCACGAGGACGTCGCTCCCCTTGCGGGGCTCGTTGTGGCCGAATCGCGAGACGAAGGCCTCGGTCTCGGGGGAGGGGGGAGCGGCGACGGCGGCGGCTTTGGAGGCGTGGCCGGGGAGGGAACTGGAGATGCGGAGGGCGGCAGGGGAGGGCCGGGCGGTGGGTTTGGAGGGGAAAGGAGAGAACTTTGGGAGAAAGGGGAGAGATTTAGAGGAGAGGAAGGCGGCGGAGGAGGAGGAGATGGCGGCGGAGAGGGTGGGGGCTGCGGCGGCCGCCATTGTTCTTGTGGAGCTGCTCTTCCGGAGGAAGGGAGGAAGAAGACAGGGGAGGGAGACAGAGGACGAGGAGGAGGAGGAGGCGGCGAATGGTGACCATTCGGTCCTTCTTTAAATTTCCTGTCCCAGCGCACGTTGCTGTCGCCGTCGCCGGAATTACGGAATTGCCCCTATTTTCGTGTTTGGTAACTGCTAATTATGTGTCCCTCCCTCTGTTTTTCTTTTTCCGTTGGTCCCTAGTAGGATCTGTGCAAAGGTATCAAGGTTTTCCTCGCAAATTCCTGTTTTTAACGTAGATTCATAGCCATTTTCAGTCGGGCCTACCAGGTGGGTGTCCTCTCCATCTACGAATGTCCAAAATGAATCGTCGCCAGAGTTGCGTCCACCGGAGGGATCTCGCCGTACCCTTTGCTAAAAGAAATAGACGAACCAAGGGAGAATCGGGGGAGAGGAGGAGATCGGTGGAGGGGCAAGTGGGTTCTCCATATTTTTGATTAAAATAGCAAGAAACCAATGTCGTCTTTCGCTCGGTTTGGACAGGAGGGGGATTGCATGGAAAGTCTTGCCCTTCTCGTCGTCTTATCTCTGTCGTTCGGGTCTACTCCATCCCTCATTTTGGTTCTGTTCTTATCATTCGAGTCTGCGAGAGAGGGCTAAAGCCCAGATCCACCAACAACTGTAGCAGCAGCCCCTGTCTATCCAAATCCCAAATAAAGTTTCCACTTTTAAATGTTTAGGGGCCTTCGACCCAAAATAGAAACAAAATGTTGGACATAGCAAATCCTTAAAAGACTAGAAACAGACGGAAAAACCGTCTTGGGGTGAGAAACCCTACACTGTCATCCTATTTCCTCTCTGTCGGAAAGACAAAGATAGACAAGAAATTAGAGAGCTTCACGATAATAAAGGTAGATACCACGTCAGAATTTCAATCTTGACTACTACCGAGTAAGCAGATATAGTAGCCTCTCACGCCTGGAATGAGTGAAAGTGAGTTAAATGCTCACAGCTGAGTTAATACGTCTTACGACATTGTACTCAATCACGGATTAATTCAGTTCCTCCGGTTGAGTACAACGCTCAATTAAAGTTTCCACTTTTAAATGTATAGGGGCCTTCGACCCAAGAAAGAAACAAAATGTTTAGGGGCCGCATTGTACGGCTGCGGAGTTTCATTTGTTACTTTATAGGTAATCGAGAAATGATGCGAGAGATGCCAAGTTCCGTGCGGAATCACATCTCCTTACAGTAATAATAATAATAATAATAATAATATCATCACTCACCAAGGTCCCAAATTTGGGTTTTGACAGTAAAAAGTAAAGGGTCTCGAAACTTGTACGAGGGAAGCAAACTTCGAGCTTCTTACAAGTGGACAGAGAGCTAAAATGGCTTTATCAACGTTACTAAAGTCCACTACTTTTCACCCAGGAGCAGCACCAGAATGCTCGCACTCACTCGTCCATGTCACTCAAATTAGGATGCTCTGCAAGCTACAAAGCACGGACACTTGCCGAAATTTCCGTATTGTATCCGACACCATGTGTCGACGTGTCCGACACGTTCGGATACGCGATCAACACGTGTTGAATTTTTTGACACGTTCGGATACGCGATCAACACGTATTGAATTTTTTGACACGTGATCAACTTTTCTCGACAAAGAATGACCAGAAGAAACCGGGGGCGGAGAGGGGGATGGATGGGGGTGGCGTGGGGTTGGGGGAGAGAAAAATCAAGGAAATGACAGGTGCTTTTTGGGGGTGGGGGAAGAAACCGAGGGGGCGGCGGAGCGAGTGAGGTGGGGTGATTGACAGAACGAGGGAAGAGAGAAGAATTCAATGATCTCCCGACGTTGATCAGGCGAGGATTCGTAGGACCCTCGCGTGCGATCGCATGGTGAAGAGAAGAGACGTCCCGTCAAATTCAAGGACGGACACGACACGGAAGCTGCTCTTCTGGAGGAAGGGAGGAAGAAGACAGGGGAGGGAGACAGAGGACGAGGAGGAGGAGGAGGAGGAGGCGGCGAATGGTGACCATTCGGTCCTCCCTTTAAATTTCCTGTCCCAGCGCACGTTGCTGTCGCCGTCGACGTCGCCGGAATTACGGAATTGCCCCTATTTTCGTGTTTGGTAACTGCTAATTATGTGTCCCTCCCTCTGTTTTTCTTTTTCTGTTGGTCCCTAGTAGGATTTGTGCAAAGGTATCAAGGTTTTCCTCGCAAATTCCTGTTTTTAACGTAGATTCATAGCCATTTTCGGTCGGGCGTACAAGGTGGGTCTCCTCTCCATCTACGAATGTCCAAAATGACATGAACTGCTTCGCGACTCGAACCTTGATTGATGCACCATAACGAGGATAATAACTGCAGAGCATTCCCAAAAAGGAGAACGGACGCGTGTGTACGAATCGTCGCCAGAGTTGCGTCCACCGGAGGGATCTCGCCGTACCCTTTGCTAAAAGAAATAGACGAACCAAGGGAGAATCAGGGGAGAGGAGGAGATCGGTGGAGGGGCAAGTGGGTTCTCCATATTTTTGATTAAAATAGCAAGAAACCAATGTCGTCTTTCGCTCGGTTTGGACAGGAGGGGGATTGCATGGAAAGTCTTGCCCTTCTCGTCGTCTTATCTCTGTCGTTCGGGTCTACTCCCTCCCTCATTTTGGTTCTGTTCTTATCATTCGAGTCTGCACCGACAACCGTAGCAGCAGCCCCGGTCTATCCAAATCTCAAATAAAGTTTCTACTTTTAAAATGTTTAGGGGCCTTCGACCAAAAAACGAAACCAAATGTTTAGGGGCCGCATTGTACGGCCGCGGAGTTCATTTGTTACTTTAAAGGCCATCGAGAAATGATGCGAGAGATGCCAAGTTCCGTGCGGAATCACATCTTTTTGCAATAATAATAATAATAATATCATCATCACTCACCAAGGTCCCAAATTTGGGTTTTAATTGTCAAAAAGTAAAGGGTCTCGAAACTTGTATGAGGGAAGCAAACTTCGAGCTTCTTACAAGTGGACAGAGAGCTAAAATGGCTTTATCAACGTTACTAAAGTCCACTACTTTTCACCCGGGACCAGCGCCAGAATGCTCGCACTCACTCATCCATGTCACTCAAATTAGAATGCTCTGCAAGTCCCCATCGATCGAATTGTGGAGATAGAACGCAACCTTCTTAAAAAGTACTCACCGATTAATAGAAATGTAAGCAGCGACCGAAACATGTTTTTTTTCTCAACATGTAGGTGACACAGTTCCTAGAAGTTTAAACCATTACACTATCCATTGTTAACATGCTACTCTGAAAAGAAACCAAAATTGCTCCCGACTTGTACTTCTGCAGATATCCCCATTTTTCTTTGCAGATATGCCCATCTTTCTTTCTTACGAGGTCCGCCTGCAGCCAATAATTATAAAGTTTTTCCGATCAAAAGACAGAAGATAGACAATTCTGATGCCGGTGACCTGACCAACCATGCTTTCAGTATGAGAAACCAGAGATTATGCAAGCAATGCGAGTCTTTCGCCAAAAGAAAACAGTCATAAAGCGTCTCTCCTATATGAGCAGTGCACATACTCAGCACCTATCCGACACCATATAGAATAGAAGGTATCGGCTGAATAGGGATAAAAGCCACTGAATAATCCACTTAAAAGCTTCTGCAGTAAAAAAAAAAAAAGATTTACGTTGCCAAAAATGAGATACAATGTTCACATCATCATATTTTCTTAGGTAACCACCAAGAATTCTTAGAACTGCTCGTGACTATCAACCAAACACCGATTATATACTCAACGGATATGGTGTCATCCTAAATGACCCATCCAACCATTGGGAAGCCACTGCAGAAAAGCATCATCCAATTTATAAGAAAAGAGAGCTGTTCGTTTCAGTTTCCAGTTCTCTTGAAAGGAAACTCATATATTCAACTTAAAGAATATCATACTTGAAATCAAATTAACCGTCAATAATGATCTCTAAGAAAACCAGGTTATCAGTCAATTATAGTGGAGAGCGTTTTGAACCAACGTTACATCTATGCACCAGAAAACCTCCCAATGGCTACAGAAATTCAAAACACAATCCCCTTGGCAAATAACTAAATAAAATCATCTCCCTTCTCAGAGCATGCTACTACAATGTGGGCATTTCTGAAGATGCATTGAATAGGTAGGTTAGTAGATTTACTCGTTATTGATCTCACTAGGAGAAGTAAAAAGCTTTCAAGTTTCGCATTGAATTCAATTATAATCAGATACATGCGGAACCCACACGAAACATCAGTCGGGAAACTTAATTTGATATCTAATTGGGACACTGCCATGGATTCAGTGAAAATAGAAACTCACAATAGTGCAGAACAGGATTAGCATCAATGACTCCGGCATTTCCATAAGGCTAGATCTTTTTCTAGTATCACGACAAAAGGACGGACCCGAGCAAGTCCTTAAAAGGTTCCCTCAAGCCCGTGCGGGGTTAACCACCGGGGCATGGAGTTATTCTAGGGGTCTCCTCAAAACCCAAGGAACAAGCCGGGCAGCCGGCAATGAAGGGACCCTCCCTGGGGTAGGGAGGGTCAGCTGAGCTGGTGTCAGGCCCAAGGTAGGTCCAGCTTAAGGACCTTAAACAAAGACCCCCAGATGGAAGATCCCGGGGTTAAGGGGTCTTGTTCCCATTGCCTCTCCGGTCACAACCCCCTTCGGGGGGTAAGGAAGGCACTTGTGGATGCTCGCGACGTCTTCCCCCTTGAAAGGATGTGGGCGAGGTACAAGCAAATGAAACAAGCGGGGTAAAACCTGATGGCCGGCCAACAAAAGGGCCATCGTGCTTTCGATAGGGCAGAGGTAACATTTATTTGTATACACCTAGGACTACGAATAGCATGTCTGCTGTGTTGAGAATCATTAAAAGTGAGAACTTCACCTAGAAAGATTCTGCCACCACTAAAAAGCATGTGTTTGGTAACTTCACGGATTGAACAGTAGTTTCAAGGACGTTAAAAACAACAGAAAAACAGTAATAATAAGTTTGATTTAAAATAAAACCCCAACTATCACAATGGCTTTGCAAAGCCGAAAAGAGGTAACTGAAAGAGGGCCCCTGAAACTAAAATCGATCTATTTACAATCTGCAACTGAATCCAAAATCGATCTATTTACAATCTGCAACTGAATCCTTCCGATAGACTCTCAATAACGAATACATGTCCAATCGATCAGCACCTATCCATCTCTCCCATCACAAAGGTTTGCTCCGAATCAGTGATAGCGTCGCGCCACATACAGACGCTTTACGCCCAATCATTCTGGATAACACTTGCATCCTCTGTATTACCGCGGCTGCTAGCACAAAGTTAGCCGATGCTTATTCCCCAAATATCATCATTGCTTCTCCTCCAGGAAAAGAAGTTCATGACCTGTGGGCCTTCTATTTTTGTCCAACTCGATTCTAAGACTAGTAATTCCTATAATTTTTTCTTTCTTTTCTAGGTTCTACATTTTTTTTTTCCATATTGATTAGAAATAGAAATTGTCTTTTCATATCATAATTTCCCATTCTCGCATCCATTCACTCAAAACTGCTCCGCTTCCATTTCCACTTTCCGTAAACGGGCCCGGGCTTTTCCAGCTGTTCAATGGCCTTGCCGCGTAATTCTTCTTAATTTCGAATAGTATTCAAGATCCTCTGTTTTCGATTATCTAATAAATCACTTAATGAAAGTAGATTATCTTTCCATCCATTTCAAAACTTCCATAATCCCTTCCTGAACCAAACATGAATCTTTCAATTCATTTGGCTCTCACGCTCAATTACTTATGTAAAATTCCCATATCTTTTTTTTTTTTTAATGTAATAAGCCTATCCTCTCTTACCTATTCATATTCCTCCAAAAAGATATCAAAACGGATCACTAATCATAGACCAAAATAATATTTGGAAGACTTTTCGGAGGTCAAATAGGAAATTATGGATCAAATTTGGATATTAGAACAAAAAGATTACCATATATAACACAAAATTTCTCCGCCGATTCCTTCTAGTCAAGCCTCTCAGTCTGTCATTATACCTCAAGAAGTAGAAAGAATTACAATCCCCATCCTGCCTAAAATTTTAGGAATTCGTTGATAGTTCAAATAAATTCGTAAGCCAGACCTACTGATACGTTTTAAATTTAAAATAATTCGTCTATAGGTGGCCACATAGAACAATATGCAGATCTTTACAAATGACAGGATAAACATCGACAGCAGTTTCAAGTGATGAATCCGTCACCCTAAAGAACTATATGCAGCTTTCACAAAGAGCCTCCGCGCTAGCCAAAGGAAGCACCTTTCTTTCATAAGAACAGAAGGGCACAAGATCTACCTTTGAGATTGAGAATCTAGACAGAAGACAACCCGATAACAAAGAGCCGCGGTCGGGCATTGGGAGATCTACAAAAGCAAGAAAACACACACACACACACACAAAACAAGGAGCAGGGCATGCAATACCTCCTAACCGGACCCGATGATGATGTTGTTGATGGGGATGAAGATGAGCTTCACGAAGAACCCAACAGAACCCATGACCACGAATCCAATGGCGGTGCGAAAGGCGACCTTGGCGAACTCTGCAGGGGTAAGACGGAACCGAAACCGATTGATCAAGAAAGTCTCGGAGACGACAGGGCAAGAAAGCATTTTGCATGCGTGAACGAGAAGCGGTCACCTTTGCGGTCGGGCTTGTGGCAACGCTTGATGAGGCGGACGCTGTCCTTTGGCGAAGTCCTGCAGAGGGTCGATCGCCGAATCCACTGTAAGAATTTTCTTGATGTGGACTACATTAATTAATATTGTAATTTATTGTTTTACGGTCACTGTAAAACGGGGTTTGGTCTAACGTGAGATATAATGTTTCTTAATTAGTCTAATATGGGACTGGCTAGTGTTGGCCGAATTGAGCCTGACCCGTAATGAGGGGGCCTGACTAGAAACTCTATAAATAGTGTGTGGGCCGAATTGAGCCTGACCCGTAATGAGGGGGCCTGGCTGGAAACTCTATAAATAGTGTGTGGGCCGAATTGAACCTGACCCGTAATGAGGGGGCCTGGCTGGAAACTCTATAAATAGTGCTCAAGTCTCTCCTCTAACCTTAATTCTCACATGTATCCTCACAAAAGGAGCGTTAATCTAGCGTTAAAGGGTGAGGTGGCCGTCTCATTGAGCTAGTGATACGGAGGGCAATAGAGGAGAATGACTTGATGCGTGGAACATCGGTTTTCCGCTTCCGCTTCAAGAATGATGGATCTCAAAACATGTGTTTATCTTTATACTCAATTATGCATGTGTTGACACCTAAATTTTGGCGACCCAATTATTTATTTATTGCATTAAAAATTAGGGATTAATTTTAACCCTAAAATTGCATATAGTTTTTAGGAGTATTAATTTCCTTTTGCATATAAATTGAACTGGCGAAAGGTGGTTTTAGGTAGATGAGCTTGAGCGAATAGTTCTGAGCTTATTGAAATAATTGGATCGGTGCAGGTACGGTTTGGGGCCCAATTACCATGTTTGAGTCCATGATATGAGATTAATTGAGCTGAGTCCATAACTGAAAATTACATTGTGCTCAACTTGGAAATTAATTAGGCTATCATCAGCATAATATTTCATATGGCCATAATTCTTCGAATATTGCAGCGACCGATTCTCTTGTTTGTAGGAAAGAAAAGGATGCGGATGGGTTACATATGGCCTGAGTACGTAAGGCCAGAAAGGAGAATATTTTTTGCATGGTCAAAGGTGGAAAGAAATACAGGGGAATCGTGCATAATTCAATAAAGGAAAGTGGAAGTTCAATTTTTGTGTTGGAGCTCAATCTTCTCATGAATATAAAGGAAAGACAATGGGACGTCTTGAGTGGAGCGGCAATTCAGAATCTCAGAAGGCAAACACACGTGAGAATCGAGACGAGAGAGAGAAAGCACGAAGGATGGTCTTCTTTTTCGGTGCTTGACCTACCTCAGCCATGTGATCGTCCAATTTGCTTGCTGGCCACCACTCTACGAAGATACTGGATTCGCAAACGTCCAGGTTTGTTGCACTTCATCATTCTTTGTTCCAAGTGCACCAAGACGCGCCACCCTTGCCAACGCCGTGCCGTTGCCATATCGTTGCCCGCTGCACTGCGCCCGAACCCTTTGTTGTCGACCCGCTGCTGCCGCTCACTGTCGTGGAGCTGCTGCCCGCGTTGCCTTGACGTTGAGTTCCACCCCCATGAACCATGGCAATCCTGTTGCAGCTGTAACGTTCCTCCGAATCCGAGCTGTCATTCCCCGACGTGAGCCACATCCATACGGCCTGTTAAGCCATCGCGGAATCCCTAGCAATAACGGCGAGCTGCTGTCCAAACTCGAGCCTGACCATTCCAAACCGAGAAGTTGCAGTACCGGCGAATCACCGTTCTTATGAAGCCCACCGACGAAGAGAAAGAGGGGCACATAAAGAGCAAATAAAAAAAAAGGAATAAAAAGATCACTTTCTTTTTCTGTGCAGGCCATTCACGTTGGCGGGTGAAGTCTTGCTGCTAGGCTTTCAACTAGGACTTTCTTTCCTCGTAATTTTTGTGTTGCAGGTCATCCCCTCGTCTTTTGGAGAAAGACATGAGAGGCCTTTCCTAAGTGTTGACCCCTGCATTGCATGACAACCCGCTGATTGTGGTGCCAGTCATGGGCCACACATTGAATTACACGGCCACAATTGAGAGGAGAGAGGGGACTCCCGTGGCCAACCCTTGGTCGAGATGCTGGTCTCGCTTCGCCCTCGCCATCCACCACGCTGTTTGCTGCGTGAGCGGACGCCGTGCATCGCCCTCCTGTAGCCGCAAGTCAGCCATCCCCTTGACGACAACACCAGCTGATTGAGCAGTACCCTGCATCCCGAAGCTATAAGTCTTTGTATCGCTCTCCGCAATTGGCGTCTTCACCAACAATAGCCCCTGCGGTCTCTCTCTCTCCACATGAGAAGATTACGACCGAATTAGGCGAGCGAAGCCAGTCAAAATTTCTCCGCCGCCTGGACCTTGAGGAGGGTACACATAGCAGGCGTATTATAAGAAGACAACCTGGGGAAGTGAGCCGGGAATCTCCACTGAGTCATCATCCTCCACCATAGATCTTGGTGCACATATATAAAGAGAAGTCTGAAAGGGGTTTGCTCGTTAAAAAGACCACATTATTGTGATTTCATTGCCCCTCTTGCACCGTGGTTTACTGAACATCGAACGCAGCTCGGATTCTCGTTCGATTCTGGACATCCCAATGCCCGGCTGTCCATAGCACGGGTCCGCCGTGAATCATCTCCTTGCCGAGCTTGATCCATTCTTTGCAGGTCTTCGGTGATGTGCAACAACTGCTGCGGCTGCTTAGCTCTGTGACCCCGTTGATCTCCGAGAGCAACCACATGCGGCGGTTGCCTCCTCGCGAGCGCTACAAGTCTACACCGTTGGCTTGTTCTTGGTCAACATCAATTACTGCATGCAACCTTGCCAAGGTGCACATCGAGGAGTCCCACCGTGAGCAACTCCATCACCGAGGCCCGCAAGCCTTTCCATGGCCCAAATCGCTGAGCATTGCGGCCAAATCACCACGTGAGCACTTCATCGATCACTAGGCACCGCCATTCCCGATTGCAATCCCGGTCCAATTGCACAAAGTCCAAATTTGGAAACCAATATTCGGATTAGGTAAGAATTTTATCTAATTTGATTTCCGAAAATTTCATCGAACTGGTGTCCGTAAACTCGAGTAGCCTTCTAAATTAGGAAATCTTCCTAATTTCGCAACGTGCATATGATTGACGGTCCAATTTCATGCTTGAAATACGACCCGCAATCGTACGGAAAAATCACCAATCCGATCTCACGCTCGAGATACGATTCGTGATTTTATTTAAAAATTGGCCGATCCGATCTCATGCGCGAGATACCATTCGTCAATTTATTTCCAAAATTAAATGGACACGGATGATATCTTGCTTGATTTGTTGCTGTGTTGTTCTTGATGCCTTTATTTGATTGCTCCTGTAAAGGAAAAATAGGTTAAATGCATGTGAGGACTAGTTTTAAGGTTATGTTGCATGTTTAGGATAGGAAATTTATTTCGAATTTCTTAAATAAAAAGACCAAAAACATTAATTTAGGATATCATATTTTCTTCTCATTAATTTAAATTGCACGTTTAATTATTTGGCAATTTTAAATTTCTAATTTCATAAAAAAAGAAAAAAATTAGAATTAGGGCATTTTTTGTACGTCATTGCATATTAGGATAAAATTGCATGTTTAATTTTTGAGTTTAGATTGATTTTCTAAATAGATTGCATCTTAGGTTAGAGATTGCTAGGTTAAGATAATATCTTAGTTTAAATTAGGATTTAGTCTGACTTGATCCTTAATATAAGCTGGATAGAATCTTAATTTAGGAAGATAATTTTTGAATTTTTCTTAATTTCGAATTTCATGAAAAATAGAAAAATTGTCTTAGAATAAATTCATTTCATTCTCTAGAATAGATTGCATTTTTAGGATAATAAAAGATCATGTGCACGTCATACAGAATTAGGTTCATGAAATGCACGTCATTTAGTAATTACTAGGTTCATTTAATTTGAACTTCCTCGTCATTAGAATTAGGTCATTTGATTAATTTAGATTGCATATTTAATCATTGCATTTCTTTGGAAATTACTTTACTCATGTCATATAGTTTAAGTCATATTTTTATGCCATGTCATTTCATGTTAGGTTAGTAACATTGCATTGCATATAGATTAGATTCTCATTAAATAAAATGAAAACAAAAATTAAATGTTTGTGTGTTAATTAGAAATCATATCAAGGATTGTTGATGTGAATTTTGGTCTAACATTGCAAATGCTTTCGTTGCTTTAAGGTAAGTTTTGCAATTTATTTATTGCTTTACTTAAGTGTTTAATTGGTGGTTTGCGCACTCGCATGATAACATCACATGTTAGGGAAATAAATTTAAAATCAATTTAAGCTGCCTGCAAAAACATTTTTTGGAAAATAAAAGAATGGTATCGAAATGGCATTAAAGAAATCTAGTGTAACCAAGTCCCCATACCCATAATCTCTGGTTCGTAGGAGTAAAGTAAAACTCCCGTTACTTTATTTGGGTTTCTAATCGACCCACCAAAAAATAGATTAGTGGCGACTCCTAGTTAAAAATTTATCTGCATGTTAAAAATTTGAACCTAAGTTGCGAATTTGTATGGGCTTGGGAGAGCCCGAGTTAAGTCTAGGCTTAACAATCCATTAGCCAAACTCTAGGTGGTTCATACTCGAAAAATTGGTCGCGACAGCATGTTATTGTTCTAGTTATGGAGATATTGGGATTGCGCAATTGGCATCCAACATGTGGTATCAGCGCAACCATAACCCTAGAACTCGAATGCATAGAATTTTTGCCATAATTTGTGATTTTCGTGATTTTTTGTTCAATAAAATTAAAATTAAATCACAAATTTGGACTGAACTCGTCGAGATGAGCATAACCGTGGGCGGCGCGTCGCCGAAGGAGGCCGCACGTGCCCCCACGCGCGGCCACACGCTGCCTGGGCGTTGAAGACGCGCCCCACGCGCAGGGCGCACGCGCGAGGCTGACGTCATGATGACGTCATTGACCGACAGTGACCATTGACCGACCCGACCCGACCCGACTCGACTCGACCTGACCGAGGATTCGACCTGAACTGATGACCGACCCGACCCGGTCAACTGTTGACCAAACCGGTCAACCAGTCGGACCGTATGGCTAGACCGAATGGTCGAGCCGGGAACCGGTCGGACCAGTCTCGGCCGGACTGTCTTTGACCGGTCAATTTTGTTCGCGTGTGAGCTCCATGCGCCGCGCACTTAGGCAGCGCGTGTGGGCACGTGGAGCATTGTATTGACGCGTGGCTAGTGGCGTTGGATTCGTATGGCCATCCTCTATCTTGCGGTGTATTTATTTTACATATTTGATGATTTTATGGATGTGAAAATACATACAAAGCCCTAAATACGTGTATTTTTAGTGAATTTTTGTGTATTTTTCTTGTATTTTCTATGATTTTGGAAATACAAGTATTGGGTTACAAGTATGCTATCACATAAACATTATAATTGTGTGATTCATTAATAAAAATTAAACTTTATTTTGAACTAAAGTTAATTTAATAAGATACAGCCATTATGAGATAGTAATTAAGTTATGTATTGAGGTGATGAGAAATAGTAAATGTTATGAAACTTTTGTCACTCAAGCATACTCTTTTACATGCTGGTAACCTTTGAATGATGAACATCTTAAGAACTTGTGATCGAACTGATTGTACTAATTAAGACATTTGCTGAATGTAGGTAATGCATGTCAGTTAAGTTATTGCATATTGTACCTAAAGTCATTTGGTCACTGGTTAATGTCCATCAAGTTGAACATTTTTTTATGGTTAAGGAGTATGACAACATCTACGCAGAGCAATAGTATCTATTGTTATAGTTTAGATATTTGGTTCTGTGGTTTGACCCAATTTATAGATCACTGGTTGATGCAATGATATTTGTTACTTAAAATTGGCTAATAAATCAGCTGTTGGCCTTGGAGTCATCTTTGCCTTGTGAAACTCATGAGCGATAGTGGATCAGCTGTCAGGCTTATCGATCTGGTGTATCCTATATTGCTATTGATATTAACTTGTGATAGATCCTTTAGATCATCATTCTTTTTATGTTGTTCTGGTAATCTGTAATCGAGGTGCATAATAGATACTTTCTTCTCTATTATGAGAAGTTTTTTGTGTTGCTGTGATTGGTGATCTCATTGGAGTCTGTCTTTCACGTTCTTTATATATATATATATATACAGATGATTGTTTTTTTTATTAATGAATAAAGCAATGTAATTAGCATGATATGCGATTTTGATGATTTATTGCCCCTATCACTAAAGTTAAAATCACATGTTTTTGGTGTATGTGAGTAGTAAAGTTTATATCCCTAGTATGAGAGAGTTTCAAGGATTCGATTAAGTAGTGATCGCCAAAGTGGCATGCTTGATTGGGTTTGAGAAATTTCGGTCTCATATGATAATTGGGATGTCTCCTGGTCTAATGCATAGTCATACTCCCAAAGGAGATGATTATGTATTAGTTCATGGAGGGATACATGATAATGTGGTGGAGGAGTGACTGATCTTAGTGGTTCATATGCCCAAAGGTGATGAATTCACGAAGATTTGAATATATTCTCATAACCGCTATCATGTGGGGAGTGTACAACTGCATATTATGTATTCTGCCCAAAGGTGATTATATGATTATGCATGTAACTCTTTGGATGTGTACTTGTACATTAAGTTACACGGTGCTCACATGATGCTAATTATATACATTACTTATTTTTCAGTCACATTTTCTGTAATTAATAACTTCACTATTATTGAGATTTTTACTACTTCAAATTTTAAGTTGTGAACATATGATTTGCTGCTTGGGAAATAGTAATAAAATTTGCTTATTGTCCATGAAGAGTTCCATTCAGGAATAATTGAAAAGTAGTTTGCCTGCAGACTGCATTGCTAAAAGATGATGGAAGCCTTAGTGGCTTGAAATTATATCTTGTCTAATACTGAAATTAGGACACATCTACAAAGATTGTGTTTAAGACATAATGATATATATGTCTAGTATACGGTTGACAAGGTTATTTTCAAAAGTTTTTTATTTAAGGAAAATGACCGAGATAAACAATAAAACAGTTACAATTAGTCTTAAAGGTTGTCAGGCCTAATTGTGGCGATGAGTATTTTGGCAAGTATGACAATGCTGAATTACTTAAATGGTCATTTGTCAAATACTTGGTAAATTCTGAGGTGGTAACTTAATTTACTATGTCTAAAAATCCTGACAAATTGATTTGGCCGAAAGGTATAATTGTGCTATAATTAACATGGTGATGAGTAATACTAATTTATCTAGTCTACTATGGACTGATATTTTGAAAGCAACTCTTTTCACATACAAAAACTTGTATCTTACCTAGATTGTTTAAAGGGATATTGATTTTATGACCCTAAAGAAGGTACAAAAATTATGGAATCATATATAGTAAAGTTTCTATAGTTCGACATAATTGTAGATGATAGCTGCTCTCAGACTATTAAAGATAATAGTACAATGGAGGTTACTTTGTATTTGTTTTTACCTATACAGACAATTGTGGAATCTCCTGTATCATAGACTAAACTTGTTGAGATTCAAGATACTATTTTTGATATAGTTTATGATGAAATTTCTTAAACCTCTCAAGTGTAAAATGAAGTAGTTGTAGCTTTACTTAGGAGATTTGTTAAGGAAAGACGATCAGTTATACCATCAGATTATTAATCTATTTGTGAGAGCACGACTGCAATATCCACTATACGATTGATTTAGCGACATATATAAATATTGTTTCTTATCCTTAATCTAGTATGTGATTAGATGCCATAAAAGACGATATGCAATTTATGAAGTATCATAGTGTTTGGAAACTTACTAACTTGCCTAAAGATCACAAGTTCATTTGTTGCAAATAGGCATACAAAACTAAAAGGATTTCAAAGAAATATTGTGGAATTTAAAGCCAAATTGGTAATTAAAGTTTTCACTCTGAAAGAAGGGTTGATAGTTAATAGTGAAGAAATAATTATTTCTTTCTAGTATTTTTAAAGATTCTTTCAAGTGAATGTGGTATTTATAATTTATTTTTGATATGGAGTTACACCAAATAGATACAAAATCTATATAGTGCAATCAAAAGATTTTGTAGCACATGTTTTAAGTAAACTTGTGTATAAACTTAAAAGTCTTATTCATGGTCTTAAGCAAGTTTCCAAATAATATTATTAAAGTTTCATTGTGTTGTTATTTTGTTTTATTGGGAACAAAGTAATTCATTATACTACGAGGTCATTGGGAGAAAATTTATTTTTCTCATACTTTATGAACATGATATTTTGCTTATAAGTAGTGACATTGAGGCATCTCTTGTTCTTTGCACTAAGGTCCGTAAGGATTGTTTTCGTCATATTTTATTAGATTTATTTCAGAGGACATTTGCTGATTGTATTATGGAAATATTCAATATACATCAATGTAAGCCAGGAATTGCTCCTGTTGTTAAGGGTGATGGACCGAATCCATTACATTGTTCTTATTTAGATATTGAGAAAATCTAATTAAAAGGTGTACTTTGTGTCAGTGAACTTAAAAGTATAATGTATGCTCGAATTTACACTACACTAAATATTGTCTTTGCGACGGGACTTCTAGGCAGACATTAGTCAAATCCAGGATGAGATCACTAGGTTGCTGCCAAGAAGGTTTTAAGGTACTTAAAAATGACAAGAGATTATATGCTAATTTACAGACATGCTCAATTCTTGTAGCTAGTGGGGTATTTAGAAGTAAAATTTACTGGCTATTAGGATGACATGAGATTAATAACATAATACATATTTATATTAGTAGGAAGTACAATAAATAAAGTTTTATGTCATCTTCTACTATGGAAGTAGAGTTTGTAACATTCCTTTAGGCTGTTACTTGGGCTAATAGTTTCCGGAACCTCATTAAGTAGTTAACCGTTTTTAACTTTATGGATAGACCCCATATAGTTGTATTGAGACAATAAATTTATAGTATTATTAATAATAGATGTCTAAAGGGGTCTAAATATATGGCGGTCAAATATTTTTGACTATAAAAAAACGATATAGAAAGATAACGTTATAATATATCATATTTTCATAGATGATATGGTTGTAGATCCACTAACTAAAGGCCTACGCCCATGTGTATTTGAGCGACATGTTATTAGCATGGGCCTAAGAGCATCATGAGATGCTGTTGTTTAGTGGGAGCTATTTTGGCTTTACTCTGATAAAGGTTTTGTCTGTATTCGTTACACTTTGTAATGATTTGATATGTATTAACTTTTGCATTCAATAAAATATTTTTGAATGTGTTGTTATTATGTTGAATACATATTGATAAAGTCTCAAGGTACTGTATAAACCTTGAGTAAAGGCTAGGGGCATCCGGTTATTAGCCTTGTGCATATGCTTTGTTATACATAAAGAAAGGTTAACCGTAAGGACAAGGCATATGTGGGTTCATTGGAACCATAAAGACATTCTCTAGTGGCACAAGTTTTTTGTGACGCTTAAGGTAAGAGAATGGTGACTGACAAATGTGATCTCTCTATGAGAGATGTTATCCATTTGACACACTACCATATTGAATCTATTTCAATAAAGTTGAGAACATTCGTGACCATGGAAGGCTCTATGTGTATACATGCAGTTACCGCCATGATTCAGTGTTTGAGATTTTATGGGATAAGATTGACTATTAAGAATTATCTCTAGACCAATGTGCGCACATACAGTACAATTTTAATTAATATAATCCAAGTGGAAGAATGTAAGAGTTTTCCTGATGTGGACTACATTAATTGATATTGTAATTTATTGTTTTACGGTTACCGTAAAACAGGGTTTAGTTTAAGGTGGGATAGAAAGTTTCTTAATTAGTCTAATATGAGATTGGCTAGTGTGGGCCGAGTTGAGCCTGGCCCGTAATGAGGGGGCCTGGTTGGAAACTCTATAAATAGTGCTCAAGTCTCTCCTCTAACCCTAATTCTCACATGTATCCTCACAAAAAGAGCGTTAATCTAGTGCTAAAGGGTGAGGTGGCCGTCTCATTGAGTCAGTGATACGGATGGCAATAGAGGAGAAGGACTTGATGCGTGGAACATCAGTTTTCCGCTTCCGCTTCAAGAACGATGGATCCCAAAATAGGTGCATTAATCTTTTTACTAAATTATGCATGTTATTGTTCTGGTTATGGAGATCTTGGGATTGCGCGATTGGCATCCAACATCCACGGCGTCCATTCTTCCGATCCCGGTGAGCGAGCGAGAGCGAGAGAGAGAGAGAGAGATGGAGGAGACGTGTTTGACAGACTTCAAGTTGGATTGTCGAATGATGCCGTGTCGATCTGGTCAAATGGTCAGTGCTTTTACCCGGTCTCCACCCCATGCGGGTTGGGTCGGGTGGTCGGGTGGACATTTTTCGGGTATGGTGTGAGACCTGACCCATGATGGATCCAAGTCCAGGCAAGAGCTCATGCTCTGCATGAGAGCCCATAAGTGTTGTCCTAAGCTACCGTTGGCCTTTAGTTGAATGGGGTGATGCTCTAAATCAAACATCTAATGGCACAGAGTGATTTATGGGTCATACACCACCATCACTTCTAATCCTAAGCTTGGTCCGTGTAAAACGGGCTGATTGTTGTGTCCCTAGTTTTCGATCCTAAAATAACATAATCATGCAAATGATTATCTTATAGAGGTATTGTTGCTTATCATGGATACCTCTTTTGGAGACTTGATAAGTCTGGTCGATAGAGTTGATATTATTTTGTGATAGTCAATATTCCACATAAAACAATAGAGATGTTAAGACGTGATTCACAAGTAATGCCCACTTCTAAATGACCACCATCCAATCTATCTTAGTACTCTTTTTATGAGTTTGATGTTTGATTTATGCGAAACGGGTCAAGTTGTTACAAAATCTTGCAAAGATAGGACATCCTTTGGCGAAATGTGGAAGCAAAAGAGCATAAAACTATTTTATGTACCATTTCAGTCTAAAAAGTCGTGTACATATGTCAAGGATCATATTATGTTTACTATTGGTGTGATAATATATTAAAGCAATTATGCATTCATTATTATATGAGTGACATGTATATTTATAATTAATTTTGTAAAGACCTCCTACATATGTCAACACTGAGATGGGCGAATGCATGCCTCCATTCTTACCGTGGCAATGGCCCCATAAACATCCATATATCAATATAAGAATATCTCTACACATTCATCTTTGGACGAATTTAAGTATTTACATGTTTTCGTTTAAGAAAGGAGGATCAAGATTTGTGTTTCAGAAATTACTAATAAATTATATATACAAGTGTCAACATGTCATGATGAAATGTACCCAAAGTCATGTCATCTTCCGAAACCTCTATTCTCCTTTTTTCTTAAGTAAAACATGAGCAATATTTCTATACACCTGTCAATTACCAAATTTGCATAAGAGAGTTATCCCTAACAAAGAGATTGTCATTGGAGGGATACAGAGTAGCCTTGGACCAAATGAACTTCATTTTACTTCTTCAATCAAAACTCCAAATTAAGTAAACTAAGAGTTCTTCAAATGTCATGAAAACGAAAACACGACAAGGATTGAAAAAGTAGCTTCAGTGCGAGAGGTTCGATTCGTGTACTTTAAACCTACTGAGTATTCTACATACCCTACTGCATGAGGTTAAGGGTGCGCATCGCAACGTCTCTATTCCGGGGAACTATTTTTTTTTTTTCAGAAATAGTTTTTCCTATTTCTATTCCGGGAATAATTTCTGAGTAAAATGAGGTGTTTGGTAATTATTTATATTCTTGGAATAGAAAAGAATAGAATTGCATCTAGTAAAAATTTATAAATTTTTGTATTTATTTATTTTTTCTTCTTACTCATGGATCGCCAACTGTTGACCGTCGCCGCACAATCGTCGCACGAACGCCGCACGATCATCGCACGACCGCCGCACGATCATCGCACGACCGCCGCACGACCGTTGCACTTCGCACACCCACCGCACGACTACCGACTGTCACCGCCGACTGCCGCCGCAAGATTGCTGCCCATAGCCCACTGGCCGCGGGAGGGGACGGTGGCCGGTGAGCTGTGGGTGGCGGTCCAACGGCAACAATCAACAGCGATGGTCGACGGTCATGCTGCGGCAGAAGGCGGTCATGCAGCAGTTGGCGACAACAGGCTGCTAGCAGACGATGGCGGTCGTTGGCCGATGGGCTATAGGCGGTGGCAACCGTCGCCGGCAGTCGCCGGTGGTCGCTTGCCGCGGGCTGTAGAAGGTGGCTAATGGTTGGCAGGCGGCTGACGGTGGCTACAACAAGGAAGAAGAACAAAAGAAAAATAGAAAAGAAAAAAAAATATTTCTAAAAATTGTTCTCGAGAACAATAAGCTACTTTTTTTGTTTCTTGTTTCTGTTCTAAATTTATTCTCAGTCACTTTTCTATTCCAGGAATAGAAAAATAAGTTGGCGTTACCAAACAGATTTCTATGATTATGAAAACCCATACAGGTCAGTCTAGCAAAGTGAAAACCCATACAGGTCAGTCCATTTCTCAAAGGGTAGGAAAGACATTCGGGCATATTCTCTTATAAACTGGTGTAGACTTTCTTTAGTGATTAATCTTTCAAAACTTTCCACAATTTTATTTTTTGAGTTGCAAGGCAAGGAAAACGACTAAAACAAAAGGACTAGAAGGTCTTGTTCAAAAAGGCATCACATGCTCCGGAACAAAAATACCATTACAAGATAGATTGTCTATGCTGAGAAGAAAACTAAATTCAGAAGCCTCTACTATTTAGTACAGACAGAAATGCCAGTATTTGGTGGGCACCATGACAGTGTAACTAGTTGCATAGTGAGAAACCAAACAACTAGGAGACTACACAACCAGCGATGTTGCAAAAAGTCGTGACAAGTTCCTTATTTGCCACTTGAAAATCACTATCTAGCATAAAAATGAAAGACGAACAGTAAAAGCAATAGACGTCACACCACCCAATATTCTCTCTGCTCTCTAGTCCCTACAGAGATGTCCACTTGTCTCTGTTACCAGTTACATTTATCCTAGACACCATTCTCTTGCATCACACTGCAAAAATATTCTGCAAGAGATACAGTGCCACTGCAAGCTAATTGCAGTAAAGGGAGCCGAGAGTCTTTACAGGCACACTAAAAGGTTGCAAAGCTGTAGTCTACTACATTAGCCAATGACTTTGATCTCAAAATAAGTCATAAACTCCAAAGTGCCTATTAAAAGAACTACAGAAACCCTTATTTAGCCTCCAATATTGGACACAGTCAATAAACATGCATGACAGAACTGAATAAAGACTCGAAAAGGCCTACAGAAAATTCTCACAAAGAAGCCCAGCTTGGTGAATGTGCTAGTAATAGAATCTGTTTTTCATTTTAGCTAAATCAGGAATTAATCTGCCCCATAATTATTGAAAGTCATCTTCCTACTTTTACTCCAAGTGTGTCGTTTTCCTTCATGCTGAGGATAACTTATTCTGAAACAGCTTCAAGATATTCTGCTCTTAAGAGTCTTTGAAACAAGTAAAAAGAAAACCTAACCATCTCCTCATAGAGCCAAAAGGAATACAAGGTCAGATTAGAAGGAAGATGAAGATCAACATGTTATGTCTGTCAAACAGAAAACTTTGAGAAGATTTCTCGTCACTTTCCTTGGCTCGGTTATATGTTCTCACAATTAGGAGACGAAAGGTAATTAGGTCATTCTAGCAGCCATTATAAATCTCAGCAAGGCTCCTCTACAAAGTTGATGCACCAAAGGCCAGAGCTTAACCGAACCTAGTCTGACAAGAATTTACACGCGAGTCAAACAATTTATGCACATCATGCTGCAAGTATAGAGGGCTCTTGCAATTTAGCACACTAAAAGGACGAGAATGCCTTCCCAAAGCAAGCGACAGAAATTGCGCACGAGTCATCTAGCAAGCTGCCAAACTGTTTCTGCGGAAACAGTCCAAGTTCAGCTCTGGCGAAATCAGTAAAGCTATAGCGTACTTAATCGGCATCCACAAGTGGGAAACATTCCCTCAAAATGCATTCTTACAGTAAAGACGCATCTAAAGGAAAACACACGAGAAGATAGAGTCCGTAAATTCTGTAGACACAACAGAAAAACGAAAACCTATTGGCAGCATACACTGTTACGGTCAGTTTGGAAACAAGATAGAAAAAACTACAGCCCAATTGCGAGGGGGACCAACATTACCCTTGCCCATCAGGATTGCCCTGGCCGTAGGAGCCATCATCGGCGGACGTCCTCGTCGGCCTTCATGATCTTCTTGATGCGGGCCAGCGGGAGCTGGTGGTTCTTGAAGTCGTTCACCTGCTTGATCTCCTGCCGCTGGTACGACCAGAACATCTGCAGCTGCTGCTGCATCAGGTGGTTGTACGGCGGCGGCGGCTGCGGCGGCAAGTACGGCGGCGGCGGCTGCTGGGGTTGCTGGTTCGGGTCCATCCCGGCGGCGGCGACCGCAAAGTCTTCGACTTTTCCGCTAATCGCTTGATGGGTCCGAGGAAAGATTCGCCAAGGTGGCTCCTTGGACCGGAGAATGCGCGAGGGAGGACGAAAGGGGAGGAGGGTCGGGCCGGAAGAGAATGGATGGATCGGAATTGGAGGGCGCAGATAGGATTTTAGCCGCAAGCGCAGCGGCTGAAGTTCTGATTTTATATATGATACCGAAGTTCGAAACCAAGAGGGAGACAAGAATCGGTTCCTCCCATTCGCATTTCGCAAAAAGGCGCAATAAAGCATGATCATGGCGTCATGCGGAATGCGAATGCGGCCATGCTGTTTTTGGCATATAGTTTGGTCCTAGCCTAGGCTAGAGCATAATTTACAATATCTCCGTACGGCTTTAGCCTAGCTTTTTTTTTTTTTTTCTTTGTGCTTTTCATATGGTTCATTCATCGTGTGATTTGGTCAAGTCATGTTGTCTTGATCGCATAATTCACAAAACAAAGAGTATAAGAGAATATGCCCGAATGTCTTTCCTACCCTTTTATCATTTCGTCGATACAGACATTATGGAAATGTTCACTAATGTTTTTGAAACTATCTCGGCTTTTTACATTCATTTTGAAATTTGGAAATTGGCCCAAAATTCTATCGATCAAATTCCTATTGTTTAGAACTCCAAGTCTTGAAGAAATTGTGAGTAGAGTCTTGGCAAAAACACCGAATTTTCATTGCCCATCCCATGCATGCCAATCAATGCACACATTGAGTGAATATGCACACAAAGTAATGGCACGATTTGTAAGTGGGCTAAAAAAAGAATCAATATTTATGGAAGTAATGAAATCCACCATTCATTACTCGACAAAGTAATGGAGAAGCCGATCATGCTCATAATGAAGATATTGTACATCTGATTGGAAAAATGTAAAGAAAAGTTTCAGCCAAATCATACAGATTTGGTCAACTCTGGAATTCTTGTATCTTTAGGACAGCTTTAATGAGGATAATAGGACATATTCGTCAAAAAAGCGACTACTGAGCCAATCCTAGTAAAGAAAATCAGATCGTCTGCAAAGTTACCTTATAATGCTGAGATTAGTCTTTTGATGATCTTTGACCTTGACCTAAATTAAGAATCTCTATTAATCCATAATTACCTACCGAATTCGCAGATTTACTGCTAACTGTGGATGTGAGACGGCTATATGAACACAGCTGAATAGATGACTTGGTTTGAATCGTACTGTCCCAGTGCCTTCCTTCTTCTCCTTCTCCATCTCTCCTCAATCCAAAAACTTACATGTTGATCTATCTAATCAAACCAGTTGCTATAGTCCAGAACCATGCAAAAGCATGACTAAAGCATGCATCTGTATAATAGCTACGCTTTCATCCCCTTTATCGCAACATTGACCTCCTTGTCCCTCTTAGCAATTTAGGGGTGAGCGGTTCCCGGTTCCCGGTTCCTTATAGGTTCCGCTTGGAACTTGGAACCTAACCTCGGGTACAGATTCCTCATTTTTTGGAACCTGAAACCTGGAATCTACCCGTCAGAATCAAGAACCCGGAACCTACCCTATCACAGGTTCCGGGGTCAGTTTCAGGTTCCAACAGGTTTTTTTTTTTTTTCATTTTTAGTTTAAAAAATGGAAATGAATGTAGCAATAATAAACAACAATAAATAAACCAGAGCACCAGTATATTTCAGGCAAACCTCATAACAACCAAATTTGGAATTTAAAGATGTAAAGGAGATAAATTTTTTTCAGGTATTTCAACATTAATATCTATAGGATGCTAGAGATAAGAAGTGAAAAAAGAACAAGTATGGACTAAGTTTTTTGAAAGACAAAACTATCAGAACAAGTTTCGTACAATGTGTGAAAGGTTATTCTCAACATTTACATGATTACCTGTCATCCATCATTGTCTGAGCTTCAATATAAGACAGAGCTACACATGATTTAATAATGCTTTTTGTATATCTTGTGGATATTATCTTTGCTTCAGGTGTCATTTCCTGAAAATGGGCAGTAAACACGATTGTTCTCCTTTCATGGGAAGATCAATCAATATATTTGTATACACAGGGCTGACAATTCATGATTAGTCAACACATGAGCTATCATTTGGTGTAGTCTGGTGATGGCGGCTAATGGACATGCAATCCTCTTTACCAAAAAGAGCACAGCGAATGACGAAGATAGAACAAGAAACATACCCAAATAACAGAAAAAGCCAGTCTCTCCACATCTACCCGAAGTGAACATATATCTGCAACATAAATTCACATGTTAAGTTTGATATAGGCAGGACCATGGATTAACCACAATCAGTCTTTTCTCTGATGTCAAAGAGACGATTTTACAGCTCTAAATGTCATATTACCTTATGTCAAAGGCTTTGGAAGCATGTCAAGGCAGGACCACCTTAGAAGATGGTGGCACTTACTACAAAGTGAAGGACGAAATTGATAAATACTCCTTGAATATGCTTGATAACAAACAGGGTGCACCAGAGAAGTTATTATCGGAAAATATACTCACAGGATAATTAGAAGTTTCATAAGCAGCTAGTTAAGATTAAAGAAAATAAAAATCCACAGAAGGATTGGGAAGAAACAGAACCGAACTAGATGAGGTTTTGTATCCATTAATTTAAGTATTCTGACATGACATCAACTTCAACTTCTGTTTACCTGAATACAGGTCATGAACTTTCCTATGCAAACGACTCTAGAAAAACCATTATGGCAGGATTAATCTTAAGTCACAACCATGTTAAATCTAAATATGAAGCCCCAGGGAAGCCCAACTCTAAGGATACGAACTCCAACTTCAAAATTTCCATTGGAAATGGCTGTACAGTGCAGGGCATCATCAATATCCTTGCATCCTGCCCAAAGCATAAGCATACATTAAACATTAAAGAGTAGAAATGCCAGAGAGGGGAATAGAATTGGAAATTAGAAAGTGTATACAAGTTAGATACCTGGAGGATCCACACTGAAGACACGCAAATGCCGTAAATCTTGCCTGATGGGATTTGCCAAATGTTATGAGGAGATTGACCATGGTAATGGAGGCAAACATGCCAATACTTGAGAAGAAAATGGCCTTGCATCAATGTCATTCTCAATCAATACAACCTACACACACATTGAAGGAAAAAAAAAATGTTATAGTCCATCTTATCCAGTTAATACCTGTGGCACTCAAGTTATTCAGTCATTTGTTCATAGACTGAGGAAAGTTCGACACAAATGACCAGATTGAGGAAAGTTCAAAAGAAGACGGGCATCCAGAATAAAGCAAGCAGCATCTGATTGACAGTACACCAAGGACCTTTGCTCCCCACAAAAATCACATATGAACCCCATCTTTTACCTTCCAATTTCCTCTAAAAGGTCTTTCTTAAACAAACTGAAACTTTGCAGAATCCCTCAAACTCGGATGCTCAACATATGTCCAATATTAGTGATATTGTGCAAATGTCCTCAACTCAGTGAGATGCTGACAGTCAACTAAGGGCATTTGACTAGCTGAATTGGAAGGAAAGACAGAGAGAAAACACTCACAAGAAGAGGTCAGCGGTGGCATCGAGGGCGAGCGGCGGTGGCAACGGTGGCGTCGAGGGCAAGCGGCAAGTTGCAGCAGCGTCGCTCGGGGAAAGCTCGGAGCTGGGCGACGGCGCTGCGGGTCGCGGGCTTCAGGGCACGGCGGAGGTAGAGCAGCGGCGTCGCGGGATCACAGCGGTGGGGCTGAGCAGCGGTGTCGGGCAGCAGCAGCGGGCGGAGCAGGAGCGACGTAAGCTCATCGCGGGTTGGTGCGGGTTGCGAGCGAGGCGCGGTGGGGCTTGGGATCTGCTGCAGAGGGCTTCTGGTGTCGGCGCGAGCGAGCAGGGGGTCACTCAGAGACGCGGCAGCTAGTAGAAGTGCAGAGCAGGGATGCGGCGAGGGAATCTCAGGTGGCGTCGAGCAGAGGGCGAAAAGAGAACTGTATCTGAAAGTATCGTATGAATTTGGGGCTTTTTTTTTAGCCCTAACCAGACCGGTTCCAGTTCCCAGAAAAGGGGAACCGGGAACCGGAACCAGTCTCTTTAGAACTGGGAACCAAACCAGAACCTCAGGTTCGGTTCCCCAATTCCCGGTTCTACCCAGGAACCGCGCTCACCCCTACTTAGCATCGATTTATTTTCAATCAATTCTGTTAAATTATGTCTCGAGTTTGAGCGTTTGCAAAACGCGATTCTCTGGACTCTTTAAAGCTGCACAAAGGAGGAAATAATTAAAAATGAATTTTTCTCTTTGAAGTGAAGCTGCCGAAGATGTCCCCCTGCATGAAGAAGCCCTGCACATGAAGAATCAAAGTTGGTGGGGCCCAAGGTCAAACTTTTGACCTTGGGCACACTCGAACACACACACGTTCGGCGTGAAGTCCTTTACATGCGTAAGAATCCAAAAGTGGTGGTGGGCCATTGACCTGGGCCCACATATAAAAACAGATATAATTTCTTCTTTGAGTGAGTGTGGCGCGGCCAAAGACCTACGTACAAAGAGAAGCCGCACGCCGCTTGAGAAGACAAAGCTGCAACTTTACGTAGAAAGGAGCCGCGAGGATTCTGAAGCCGTCCGTGTGAAGCTTTGATTAACAAAACGCGAAGCCGTACGTAAAGCGTTTTGTTTCGAGCTTGAACTCGCGGTAATTTTGTGCCGTGAGTTTATATAAACACTTTGGTTTGGGGTTAAATCTAGGTGTGGGAAACACTCGAGCGTGTAAGTGATTGTAAACTTTGATTCTCCAATTATAGTGGATTATTTGCTGTTGGCTCTCCCCGTGGATGTAGGTACCGATACTCGGACCGAACCACGTAAATTTCTGGTTTCTTTATTTTTCTCGTTTATTTCTCTAGTGATTTAGCGTTGACGTAAATTGCAAGATCCTATCGTTTTCGCGTATTATATCCCAACAATTGGTATCAGAGCTTGGGGTTGGATTTCTTGATTGTGATTTGGAGCTTTAGCTTGTCTGATTATTATTTGGAAGTTATGTTATTGCAATTATGTCTGAGAGGAAATTTGAAATTGAGAAGTTTGACGGGAGCAACAACTTTGTGTTATGGAGCATCAAGATGCGGGAATTATTAACAACACAAGGTTTGGCCAAGGTATTCGATGGTGAATATGAGTTGCCTATTTTAATGAAAGCCTCAGAGAGGGTAGAGCTAATGGAAAATGCAAATAGCACAATCCTGTTAAATTTGTCGGATGAGGTCTTAATAGAAGTTGCTAAGGAGAAGGATGCCGTAGCATTATGGGCAAAACTTCAAGCACTCTATGTGAAGAAAGGTTTGAACAATCGCTTGTACATGTTGAAAAAGATGTTTCAATTTAGATATACTGAAGGTACGTCTATCAGAACCCACCTAGATGAATTTAATAAACTCATGATGGATCTGAAGAACATCGGTATGATACTTGATGATGAAGAACATGGCATGATGTTGTTAGCCTCTTTACCAAAGTCATTGGAGCACTTTACTGATTCACTATTGCAGGGGCATACTACTATTACCTCAGAAGAGATAAAGTCCGCCTTATTCTCTAAGGAGTGGTAGAGAAAGTTGCGAGATGACGGTCTGGCGCAAGGAGTAGCGCAAGCACTAACTATTCGAGGTAGAGAACAACATCGATGGCCTAGTAGCAACAAAGGTAAAAGTAGATCGAAATCACGCCATAGAAAGTCCAAGGGACGTGTGAAGTGCTTTGAGTGTCATGAGGAGGGGCACATCAGGAGAGATTGTCCAAAGCGGATGAATAAAGTTGATAGGTAGAATGCCATAAGCGGTGTGGCAAACATTGCCGATGGGAGCAATGGTGATGCATAAGCTGTTTTATGTGTAACTGCTATTTCGTCAGGAGACGAATGGGTGCTAGATTCGGGATGTTCTTATCATATGACGCCTCATAAGAACTGGTTTACTACTTACCATGTTGCAGATGGTGGTAGGATTCTTTTGGGGAATAATGCAATCTGTAAGGCTGTGGGGATAGGGACAATCCGGATTCGGATGCACAATGGGGTTGTGCGCACATTGACAGATGTGAGGCATATACCAGAGCTTAAGAAGAACCTTATTTCTCTTGGGACACTTGATGACATCGGGTGTAGGTACACCGCTAAAGGTGGAGTACTGAAAATCTCTCGAGGTGCCATGACAGTGATGAAGGGGAAGAAAGTGAATACTCTCTATCATCTACTGGGAGAGATCGTGATCGAAACCGCTACAATTTCATCAGGTGAGTCAGACTCTAACTTCACTCAATTATGGCATAAACGTTTAGGGCACATGGTGTATAATCCAGTTTATCACGAGCGAACGAAGCATATCAACATCAGGTACCACTTCATCCGAGATGTCTTAATTAAGGGTAATGTTATTGTCAAAAAGATTGTTACAGCAGATAACCCAGCAGACATGATAACTAAGTCTGTTCCTTTAGTGAAGCTCAAGCTCTGCTTGAGCTCTATTGGCATCTGTAGAGAGTGAGCGCTCGTCGGGGCATTGGGAGAGCGGCATTGATAATGAGAATTATAAATTGGCTTCAAACATCGAGCCAATGTGGAGAATTGTTAAATTATGTCTCAAGTTTGAGCGTTTGCAAAACGCAATTCGCTGGACTCCTTAAAGCTGTACAAAGGAGGAAATAATTAAAAAGGAAATTTTCTCTTTGAAGTGAAGCTGCCGAAGACGTCCCTCTGCACGAAGAAGCCCTGCACGTGAAGAATCAAAGTTGGTGGGGCCCAAGGTCAAACTTTTGACCTTGGGCACACTCGCGCACACACACACGTTCGGCGTGAAGTCCTCTGCATGCGTAAGAAAAGTGGTGGTGGGCCTTTGACTTGGGCCCACATATAAAAACAGATATAATTTCTTCTTCGAGTGAGTGTGTGGTGCGGCCGAAGACCTACGTACAAAGGGAAGCCACACGCCGCTTGAGAAGACGAAGCTGCAACTATACGTAGAAGGGAGCCGCGAGGATTCTGAAGTTGTCCGTGTGAAGCTTTGATTAACAAAACGCGAAGTCGTACGTAGATCGTTTTGTTTCGAGCTTGAACGCGCGGTAATTTTGTGCCATGAGTTTATGTCCAAGTGAGTTGTTTATTTATAAACACTTTGGTTTGGGGTTAAATCTAGGTGTGGGAAACACTCGAGCGTGTGAGTGATTATAAACTCTGATTCTCCGATTATAGTGGATTATTTGCTGCTGGCTCTCCCCGTGGACATAGGTACCGATACTCGGATCGAACCACGTAAATTTCTAATGTCCTTATTTTTCTCGTTTATTTCTCTGGTGATTTTGCGTTGATGTAAATTGCAAGATTCTGTCATTTCCGCGTATTATATCCCAACAAATTCCTTAGCCAATTTCTGCGAGTTCTATCTCCTTTAACTTTCCAATATTAGCACACAAGCAATCCCTGATTGTATCGACAGAACTTGTGTTACCACTTGAAGAAGCTCTAAAGGTATGGATGCAGGATCAAACTCCCAACATTCGACAGGAACATTTGCACCATCTTGACTTGTAAGCAAATGAGTTGAGACCTAATGAGAGAAGCAATTCGTCTTTTTTGAAACAGTCTTCAAGAACAAACTTTGATGAGTTGAGTCTTGGCAAAGCAGATATAACCCAACAAATGGGGCCTAGTTCTTGGATACTTTTAGAACTAAGCCAATCGATACATTGAGTTGTTTCGATGATATAGCATCGTGTATTAGAGCATAGTAACGGGGCATCCCATTATCATCATCATAAGTAGCCTTGACTTGATTATTAGCCAGTGAAACCTCTATCCGATTGTTGTCAAAATCATGAAAATCTGATTCTACATCATGTAGTTGCTTGGGGATGAGGATCTTTGCTTCAGATTCAACATCAAAAGTGGCATGGGAAGTATTTTTGATTGGAACTTTATCTTTACTATCCACAGGCTTCTCATGCAGAAATGCAGTAGTTTTTGCATTGTTTGCATGAGCTTAGTGCTCTTTGCCATATTTCTCCTTGACCTTTTCTTGCGAGTTGAAAGAGCTAGTATAAACACTTAAAGCAGGGGTGAATAGGTGTAAAAATAGATTTTGAAGAGATGTAGTGAAAATAATTTTCTTTTAAACTGAGTCTGTCAAACAATAGATTTTGAATAAAGATTCAAACTTAAGTAAGATATTATTAAAACAATTATAGCAAAACTCAGAAAAGTATCATAGCAAATAAATTAAAGGAGTTCAAGAAAGAGAAAATGAACACAAGATTTATAGTGGTTCGGCTTAGATTAAGCCTACGTCCACTCTCCACGCTGACAGCCTTTTGGCTGGATTTCATTTTGAATTGAAAGAGAATTACAACCTTATAACGCTGACTACTCAGTGAAGAGTTTCTACTCCTGTCACTAAGTCACTTCTTAGTGTTTTTCTCTCTTTCGAATACACGTTTGAGCACTATTGAGGAAGAACAAGTGATTTGAGAAGCTTCAGACTTTGGGATTCTAGTTTTCATGCTCTCTATCGAATGACTCGAAAAACCTCCTTAAATACTCTTCCATGCCTTTTTGACTGTTAGCACTTTTTAGAGGAATTCTTCTAATTAACCCGTTGGACAGAATCAATCAAAGAGATCTTGAGTCGTTTGAAGATTGAGATGAAAGTTTGATGATCCTAGTCGCCCATACAATCAGAATCTTGGTTTCCATAAGTAGATTCTTTCTAAATAAACTTGCATTCCAAATTGATTTTACCGTTTCGAGATTAATTTCATCAATAATATTCAAAAAATGTAAGTGAGATTTCCAACCAGAAAGCCAGATATATCTTGTTCGTACTGAATCCTTGAAGGAAGAATAATAATCCTGAGTCTGATTATGTCTTCGTTCTTCACTTGAGTTCGTTTGGGTCTTCGTTAGAGTGGGGCAGATTTCGATGTAAGTTAGACTTTAAAAGAATTCCACGAAGTCTTGTATTCCTCAGAATAAAAATAATAAATATAGAAAAGTTTTGTCAACTTTAAAATCTAATGGAGTTTTCTCAATAATCTCACCATTTTTGATGGTGACAAAACTTTCATGCAGATTTAAACATTATATCTTGCAAAACAACACTTTAGCAACACACGATAGCTTATAATGGGAACATATTATTATAGAACTGAATAACATAGAATCTGCATCCATAAAACACATTAGTCTTAATAGTTTTGCAATAACAAAACAATTTAGAGTTCAAGAGTTCAAGCACTACAAAAAGTTCAATCCACAACCACAGAAGTTTAAGTTCAAACCACAGAACCAAGTTTCAACCAAAAAATCAAACCACAAACTTTAAATCTGCTCTCACTCTCCCCCTTTTTGTCATAAGCAAAAAGATAAAGTCAGTCAGGAATAAAAAGAGTGAATAAAAAGATTATCAGGGTTGTTTAGGAACGCGAACAAGTCGGAAATCCTCCAATGACTACATGGTCTCCTCAAGCTTATGTAGGCACTGATGATATACATTCTCCACTTTAGCTACAATCTGCAAGGCTTGTTGATTTAGTGTCTAAACCTGAGTGTCAAGAGACTGTACCTTGCCTGTTAGAAATTCTAAGGTAGATCCTAAAGCAACATGTAACTTCTGAATTTCAAATTCTATGGCATATTGCTGTGCCTTTATCTCCAAGAGGAGTTCTACTATCCTTGGATAGTTTGCTTTAGGTTCGGTTTGGGCACTCGCTTTAGCAAATTGAATCTGTGGAGCATTCAGAAGTGAAGGAACGTCAACTTGATCGTGTGCAGTTTGTTACTTACGCTGACTTGGAGTTTCATCTTCAATTTGGGCTTTAGGGAAATGGGATGCAAATACATCTTCAGTATCGGCGGGAGATCTACTGATACCATCACTAGCAGTAGGTGCAACTAATGGAGTTTTCTCATGTTCTCCCCCTGTTTTGATGCCTTAAGGTTGAGATGAAACTTCTTCTTGCACCTTCTCTTTTCCACCACAAGATCGCTTCTCTGGTTCAGTCTTCTCTTCTTCAGTTGCAGCGATTTCCCTGTTTTCCTCAGTTTCTTCCAATTCTGGTATTGTACCAGCGTCTCCTTCAGAGTCTTCATCCTCATTCTCCTTTTCTTCATATTTTTCAACATCACTCTCTTCTTCTTCTTCTTCTTCTTATTCTTCTTCTTCTTCTTCTTCTTCTTCTTCCTTTTCACCTTATTTTTCTTATGTCTCTTCAGAATCAACAGAACCTTGAAGATTGCGTAAAGCGATGGCAGAGATTGTTAGATCTTCATCTTCCTCCTCTTCATCTTGCAGAAGGATAGATTTCTTTTTCTTTGATGTCTTCTGGACAACATCCTTTCCTTTGCGCTTCTTTGCAGCAACAAGTCCTTCTTTGATTCTGCTAGATGATTCATTCTTCAAAAGATCCAGGGCCTTAGACAGATCTTTTAGCCTCATTTTGGAAATCATCTTCATTCATATTTCCATAGGAGTGAGAGTCCTTGATCGAAGTTGAGAAGGTAACTAAATCTGAAAGTGTCTGAATAATCGAGTTATCAAGGCAGAGTAGGGTAGTTGCCCTTTTTTCCTTCATCACGGTTCTGTACATATGCAAAAAAATAGTATGTGGAAGGGAAAAAGGAACTCCATTGCAAATTGCCCACATTATCTTTGCCTCAAATCTCGAAACATCAGTCTTGAAGGCAGCCTCGGGTCTGATGCAATTGATCACTATCTTATGCAACAAAATGTTTGGTGCTGGCATACGAGAGTAAGTAATACTCCCGCTCGGCAATCTGTCTTTCACAAGAAATCTAGTAGCTTGAACGATGGATACGTTTATGGGTAGAAAACCACTTCGTTCTACACCCAAGATGTCAGCCAGAATTTCCACATCTACATGAAACACTCGATCACATACAGTAAACTGAATATGAGTTTGATCCAGAAATGATAGATTCGAGTAAAAATGTGACATCCTAAATTTGCCAATTCTGTTTTCAATTGAATAAGTCGGGCATTTCATCTTTGTGCCTATAACTCTCTTCTCTGAGTTGGCCACTCACGAGATAACTAGCCTATCAGGTGAAGTCATTAAGGAATCTAAACACAATAGACTTGAGAATTCGACTAGGAATCGACTGCTCGACTGTGCTAATCTGCAAGGGTCATTACGGCACAAACCGATTAGAGACTGGAGATAGGTTAATTCGACAGAACCATGTGATTAAGTGTGGGTGATTCCACCTAATTGCAAAATTCTTGTCGATCGACACTAAACCGATTTCTTTGTCGTTTTGGTACCCTGTGTCCGTATTTGAAATATCGAGATTTTCACGACAATCAAGAGTCGTCAATGTGTCAAAAATGTACTTTGTGGCTTGAAAATAATCAACCACAAGTCAATTGCACGAAAAGTTCCTAAAAGTTAACTAGTAGGTTAGGACGCGCTCAAATCGCGCCAGATTGAAATTAACCGTGAATTTGAACCCGATTTTAGAAATTGAAAGTTCTGTCATGTCACAATTCATTTTAGGAATGTCGACTCATCCTCAGAAGATTTTTCTACAAACCGAGATTTTCGGCGAAAAATCCAAAGTAAGGGTAGTTTGGATCGAGAAGTTCGTAGGCTCGTTTTCGGTCGTGCTTTTGGGATTCAAGTTGGACTATATGTGAGGAAAAATGTGGATTGGGATGATGGCACCTTGGTTGGATTTATGGAAATCAAATGGAGCTCAATTGGACTTAATTGAGGGAGGATTGAAGGGATTTGATGGAATTTGAGGAACAAAAGTCACAAATTCGTATGCCATGGGGGGAGGAACATTTGGACTACTTCAATGGTGTGTTGAGGAAACTTTGAGGAGAGAGAAAGGGTTGAGGATAGGGCTGAAGTGGTGGGGGTAGGTCTCAAGTGCAATAAGTAAGTGTTGGAAGCCTAGGAAGGCCTTTGGGGTCCCCTCTTCAGCTGAAGCTTCTTCCTCCTCTATCCCCTTGCTTTCTCCATTGTTGAGGCTTGAGAGACCTTAGAGAAACTAGAGAAACCACAGCTCCATCCCCATCCTTCGTTGCACGCATGCAAAGCCACCGTCGGAGCCCATTTTCCCCTCTGTTTTCCTCTCTTCCAGTTTTTACTCCAACTGACTTTTCGCCAAAGATCTGAGTCGAAAGTAGTCTTCTTGGTCGAATTAGCCAGCCATCACCGTGACCAGCACATCTAGATCGTTCCAAAGAGCCTAACCTCACCCAGAACGAAGTCACCGGTCGTCCGGTACGCCGGCGAGAAGAAACCGGTCGCTGGTCCGTCGGTCTGCTGCTCGCCTGCACTATTTCGCGTTTTTCTTCATTTTTCTCCCATTCCAACCCTTCCTTTGCCCATCCCAACCTCCAATAAGACCCTTAAGACCCCCGAGAGATGCCATTTGTCGACCACCCGCTCACCGGAGCTCTGATCGGCCCGTTTTCACCGTTGAAGCTGCTAGTTTCCTCTCTCGCGATCTAGCAAGAACAGAAATAGAAACCAACAAAGGTCTTGAAGCTTCGTGGCCTATTTCCGAGCCCTTCCCGGCCTCCGTTGCTGTCGGTGCTTGGAGGATTGTCGCCGCCTCCGTTGTGGTCGTCGTGGACTCACCGCTCGCAAATCCGGTGAGTTTAGCTCACTAATTCTCGCTTAGTAGGTTAATGACGTTTAAGGGGTGTTTAGATTAGTCTAAGTATGTTTAGGTGGTTAGATTAGCTTAGTTAAATGTTAATTAGATTATGTGCATGATTAGATTAAGGTTGGATTAATTAGTCTAATTATGTAATTAGATTAATGTTAATCATGCTTAGAATTTAATTAATTATTTAAATTAAATAATATTAAATTTTATTTAAATTATATTCTTAATTATTTAAATTAAAATAATTTTGGGAATTTATTTAATTATTAATTAATTAATATTTTCCGGAAATTATACCGGGAGAGCCGCTCGATAGAATTTCGAGTAGTTTCTGTAATTGAATGTTGTTTTGTGAAGCTGAGTGATGATTTGCGTAATTGCGTGGTAGTTGTGAATTAGTTGAATTATGCAACTAAATGCTGGTTTGGTCATTAGATGTTGAGTGGTGAAATTGCATGTGGTATTTGTGAATTGGGTGGTTTATGCAATTGGTTGTTGATTGTTCGATTGAATGCCGCTTTGTGCGATTGTGGGGCACTTGAGAGTTGTTGGGCATGTTGTTGTGAGTTAGACCAAGATTACCACCAAATTTGGAATCGGTCGTGCAGCTGAGCTGTAATTCAGCATTACCACTGAACTTGGAATCGGTTGTGCCGCTGAGCCGTAATTCAGCATTACCACCAAAGTATGGTTGTGTCCACTGGACCATAATCTACCACTGAATTTGGAATCAGTTGTGCTCGCTGAGCCGTAATTCAGCATTACCGCCAAAGATTTAATAGGCCGTGCTCGCTGAGCAGTAATTCAGCGTTGGGGTTGAGTAAGTGATATGACCAGGGAATGGTCTCGATAACATGTAATCGACTGAGTCGATTGATCGCTGAGTCGATCCGAATTGATTTGGATGATGTGGTTTGTCAATAATTATGAATTAAACTGACTTGCAGGAAGGAACTGAGGCCAAGGTAAGCCCTCTAACTCATGATTGTGCTTAGGCAGCCCTTTGAGCGTATTTTCTTCCTAATCAAGTCTTAGGGAGTAGAACTTGCTGAGACGTCGTCTCACCCCGTTGTAGGCTAACAATTTCTGGTCCCTAGATGGCGGTCGTGGAGGACCGAAAGCTTGGGGTTTGGAAGGAAGAGGCTGAAGAATCGGCAAACGGGTCTGACTAGTGGGTGTTAGGATAATCCCCTTTTTGTTAAGTCGACATCTTTGTAAACAGCCTGATCTTGTATATGAACCCGTTTGTTTATAAGAGGGTTTGTTTTGGTTTGAAAAATTTGACGCTCTACTTTTCTATCCCATCTGATTGTTGTCTGGGGATTATTATCTGTTTCCGCATGCACTTTAAAAAGAATGGGTTGGCGACGCGTCCTGGGACGTCGCTATTAATCGACCAAGTAGGGATGGGCGCGCGCTCGGAGGATTGGAGCGTGACAAAAAATATGCTGTTAATTTAGGATATGCTTTAGATGTCTCTGCACAAAATTTTTCAAGTTGAAGATTTGCTAACTTCTCCCTCAAGTTAACCTTTATAGAATCCAGAAAATCAAAGTCTATTGTGCGCAGGTTTATCACTCCTCTGTTCAACATTTGAGCATAAACCCTTTTATGCTCTTTTGAACAAAAAAGTTTCGTTCTTTCTCCAGTAATCTCAGCTGCCACACCCATCCTTGGTTGGAAATTTATAAAAATTCTTTCATCATCATCTTTATTCTTAGGCTGATTTTCTGATCCAAAGTGAGGATTAGAAGGAAAATTCAAAAATTCATTCTCTGCTGTTCCTTTTGGTGCCAATCCTAACCTTTCCATTGTTCTAAAAAACAGAGTTTCGTTTCTGTATCCATGGTCTTTCGAAAGCTAGAGATAAAGTCCATAGGACTTCCACCCTGTTTCAAAAACGTATAATGTTTGAATAGTAACTCAAGCCTCATAACTAAAATAGGAGTCGCCTCTCGTGTAACTTCCTCATCTGCAGAGTGACGAGGAGAACTCTTGGGAGAATCTTCTCCAATCAGATCAAAATGAGTTTGTCCTTCAGGCAGATTGTGAGGTCCACGACTTGCGATGCGAGAAGATTTCCTCTGGAACGACATTGATGCATATTTGGAGGACTTCGACAACATGTTCAAGTGGAAGAGAGAAAGAAGTTTGCAGATAAGTTTTGTGAGAAAAATCGAGAGAGAAAGAGTTTGAGAATTAGGGTTTTGAAGACACTATGCTCGAAGGAAATAGTCTAAAGGATTTAAAGAAATTGAAATGGGGCAAACGAATCATCACAAAGAAAAATGCCTTTTTGGAAAACAATTTAAAAAGGTAACTGTCAAAAATTTGAAATGTAATCCGAAAAATCAGCAATAAAATTGTAATTTCTAAAAAAAAGAAGAGATAAGTAAAGATTCAGAGATAATCATACACGTTCAGTTTTTACATGCCAAAAATAAAATACTTGGATTGCAGAGATTTCCATACTGAAGTAAATTCCTTAAATTGAAATGCTGAGTCTGATCAACCGTAGACTTTAGTCGAGAGGAGAGATGATATTCAGCTTGCTACGAATTGATTCAAATAAGCTTTTCTCCAATGGTTTTGTAAAGATATATGCCAGTTGATTCTTTGAATCAATAAATTGAACATTAATCTCGCCATTTTGTACATGATCTCTTATAAAATGGTGACGAATCTTGATATGCTTTGCTCTTGAGTGAAGAATTGGATTTCTGGTAAGGTTGATAGCACTTGTATTGTCGCATCTAATTTCTCGTGCAGGATTCTTCTATTCCGAAATCTCTTAGTTGTTGTCTAATGCACATAATTTGTGAGCAAGTAACTTCCAAGAGCAACATATTCTCGCTTCATTGTAGATAGTGCCACTGTACTTTGTTTCCTTGAGAACCATGATACCAGCATTTGTCCCAACAATTGACATGTACCAGATGTACTCTTTCTGTCAACTCTACAACCGGCTAGATTAGCATAAGAATAACCAAGTAAAGTAAAGTCTCATTCTTTTGGATACCACAGACCTAACTTTGGAAAAGTCGCAATATATTTGATGATGCATTTAACAACACTTAGATGTGATTCTTTTGGATCATATTGAAATCTAGCACAGATACACACAATAAATAGAATGTTAGGTCTAGAGGCAGTGAGATAAATAAGAGAACCAATCATGCTTCTGTATAGCTTTTGATCTACTTTCTTCCTCCTTCATCCTTATCGAGTTTTGATGAGCTTGACATGAGAGTTTCTGTTTTCTTGCAATTCTCCATTCCAAACTTCTTGATAATATCTTTGGCATATTTCTCCTTATGAATGAATATTTCTTCCTTTGATTGTTTGACTTGCAATCTCGAAAGAAGGTCAATTCACTTATCATGTTCATTTCAAATTCTTCCGCATAGATCTTGAAAATTTCTTGCAAAGATTTTCATTAGGAGATCCAAAGACTATATCATCAACATAAATTTGTATGAGCAAAAAATCTTTTTCTTCTCTTTTTATAAACAAGGTTGTATCAACTTTTCCTTTCTCAAAGTCATTATCTGTTAAAAACTTACTCAACCTTTATACCAAACTTGAGGTGCTTGACCATACAATGCCTTCTTTAGTCTGTAGACAGAGTCTGGTTTTCTTGGATCTTCAAATCCTGGTAGTTGTTCCACATAGATTTCTGCTTGTATGAGTCTATTGAGGAAAGTGCTTTTGACATCCATTTGAAATAGCTTGAAATTTTGAAAACAGGCAAAAGCAAGTAGTAATCTAATTGCTTCTAATCTTGCTACAAGTGCATAAGTCTCATTGTAGTCTATCCATTCTTCCTGTGTGTATCCTTTTGCCACAAGCCTTGCTTTGTTTCTGATTACTTTACCTTTTTCATCTATCTTGTTTCTGAATACCCACTTTGTTCCAATCACATATTTGTCTTTTGGCTTAGGAATCAGCTCTCATACATTATTAATGTTGTCTGAGTTCTTCATGCATAACTTCTATCCGGCTTTCGTCAAACAATGCTTCTTCTACTTCTTTGGGTTCTGTTTCAAAAATAAGTACTACTGCACTGGATTCTTCTTTTCCTTTGGATCTGGTGCGGATTCCTTCATCTAATTTGCCAATAATGAGTTCTTTGGAATGACTTGATTTATGCTTCCAGTTGCCATTTGTTTTGACATTTTTGATCGTGTGTTTCCTTTGATTCTTCTAGTTCTGCTTGCTATTGTACTCCAGAAGATCGAAGTTCTCCGGGGGAATTAAACTTTATTGAGTCTGGAATTGGTTCGGACTCTTCAAGTTGAACCTGATTTGGTTGATTTTGCATATTTTCCTGAAATCGACATTCATTGATTCTTGTCGCAACCTAAATTTCGGGTGTACCACCTAGAATTAGGCTAATGGACTACTAAGTCTAAACTTAGCTCGGGCTCTCCCAAGCCCATACCAATTCGCAACTTAGGTTCAAGTTCTTAATGTGCAAATGATTTTTAAGTTAGGAGTCGCCACTAATTTATTTTTGGTGGGTTGATTAGAAACCCAAGTAAAATAACGGGAGATTTACTTTACTCTGCGAACCAGAGATTGTGAGTTCGGGGACTTGATTACGCTAGATTTCTCTAACGCTCTTTCGATACCTTTCTCTTTTATTTTGAAAAAAAATATTTTGCAGGTAACTTGAATTGATTTTAATTTGCTTCCCTAACATGTGAGGTGATTATGCGAGTGCGCAAATCACCAATTTAACACCAAGATAAAGTAGTGAATAAATTGCAGGACTTACCTCGTAGCAGCGAAAGCATCTGTAATGTTAGCTTGAAATTCATATCAACAACCCTAGATATCATTTCTAATTAACACACAATTACTCAATTTTTAGGATTTTCTCTTGTTTAATGAAATCTAAGCTAATATGCAAAGCAATTTGATCAAATGACCTAATTCTAATGACGGATAATTTCTAATTGAATGGACCTAGCAACAATCACTAAATGACACGCATTTCATGAACCTAATTCTATATGACATGCGCATGATTTTTTGTATTTTTATTAAAATTCGAAATTAAAAATTGCTAAAAATAAAAATCTAACTAAAGTGAGATATTATCTATTTTAAGTTAGGAAATAGACTAATCCGAATCCTATCTTAACTTAGAAATTTATCTCAACACGCAATTTGATTTAAAAAAAATTGTCTAACCTAGATACCATCTAAACATGCATTTAAAGAAGAATCTAACTATTCTATCATGCAATTCTATCTAGGAAATCAATTCCAATCTACATGACATGCAAATGCAATCTTTTTTTTGTATTTTTGGGATAAATTAATTAATTAAAAGATAAGCACCAAATCATCCACGGTCATCAAAGATATTATCCATCGTTCGAATTTGGAAACGATATCTAATCAAACTTGATTATTTCGCTAATAAAATCGATAAAGTGATCTTAAGGCTTAAAGATCAAGATATCAATTTTATTCCGCGTGATTAATTATTCTATCTAAAGCCTTATAGATGGAATAAAAAATTGGTGTGCGGTTGCAGATTAGGCAATAAATCATAATTAGGAATACACATATAATTCAAATATGCACATAAAATATTGAAAATCATGTTTTAGGCAATAAAATATCTAAATCAAATTTAGATATGATAATTACCTAATTCCACAAACCAAATTTGGACGAGTGGAATCCGCTCAACGGGTGACCGGTGGTGCGTGGTGGTGCTTGGCCTCGGTTGATGGTGCGGTGAGGATGGGTGTTCACAATGGTGCTCGAGGACAACTTTCAGTGAAGGGAGAGAGATCACCAGCGGATCCTTGCTTCGGTGGTCAACGAGCTCGCTTGGAAAGCCTACAAAATTAAACTCATCTCTGGCCGTGAGTACGAATAAGCTGCCATGAACTTGTCCTCCTTGGTATTGGTGGACTAAAGACGTCAATGCTGCCTGATGAACGTCTCGGCTAAGCTGCCTTATGGTCACTGGTGGAATTCTTGCTATAATTGGGCCGTGAGGACCCAGCTCAATGGCTTCCACGATGATGCTCGCGGACGAAACTGCAGAGATAGACGACGAAGTAGTGGAGGGACCGTCGACTCGGTGGACTCGCGGGGACTCACAGCGATATCGATGGTCACGGCCCAAGGGTCAATGGCGAGGGTGGTGCTCCGCTCCTGATCTCGAGGCAAGGCAGTGACAGTCGGAGGCTCAGGGAGTCGCAGCCCGCACGAGGAATTTATGAAATCAACTTGATTCGTCGGTGAAAGGAGCAGCGAGCACGCTAAGACGTCTGTCTTGATGTAGAACATATCAGAATAAAGCAGCAGTGGTGGCATGGGTGAGGCAGGTGGCGGTCAACGATGGATCGGCAGCTGCGGGCGTCGAAATTGCATGCGCCGAACTTCATGCTTGAAGACCCCCACTGGAAGAAGACAACCCCACCTTTTTTTTAGTTTTTCCTTCTTTCACGTGCTCTCTGTATGCACCTTGTCAGAGGAAACCCCACCCCTTTGTTGACCTATTGACCCAAAAACGTAAAGAAGTCTCTCTTTCAATATAAGTCTCGCCCTCACTCACGTTTTTCTCTCAATGGCCGTATATTCAATATGTGTGGCCTCCTTTTGTTTCTTCGTGTGGTGAGTCCCTTTTATAGGAAAGTACTCAAGCTTAGCAATTTTTTTCTTTCTTTTTCACAGCTCACACACGGAATCCCCTTTGATCATTTAATCTTTCTTATTTTGAGTCAAATAATATATTACTCCATACATGCCCCACATGCGATATTCCTTCTTGATATTTCATGCTTAAACTTCCAATCTTCATTAAAATATATCGCCTAATATATAAATCACATGAATATATGAAATATTTACCAAATATTGGAAGAATAATATGAATCCTTTCCAAAAATGCCGAATTGTCAACTCGTGAAATTGAAGCTCATCCGCCGCTGATCAAATGCAAAAATAAATAAGTGCAACTAAAATTATATGATATGCAATTTTAATTCTATTTTTTTAGGGGTAAAATTAATCCTAATTTTTATGCAAAAAATAAATAACCGGGTCGCCAAAATTTAGGTGTCAACAATTCTTCTACAAACTGCGTCTTCTTGTTAAAAACCCTATAAGCTTTGCTTGACATTGAATATCCAAGAAAAATTCCTTCATCCAATTTTTCTTGGAACTTTCCAGATCGATCATTTGCATTCTTCAAGATAAAGCACTTATAGCAAAAAACGTGGAAGTAAGAGATGTTAGGCTTCTTCCTTTTATATACTTCATAGGGAGTCTTCTCTAAGATGGCCTTAAAAACACCCTGATTATATAATGCGCAGTAGATGTGACATCCCAAATTTCGATTCTCGCTTTCAATTAAATGCGATGGACTTTTCATCGATGCGCTTATAGTTCAATTCTCCGAGCTGATCACTCATGAGATAACTAGTCTATCAGGTGAAGCCGTTAAGGAAATTAAATGCAATAGGCTTGAGAATCTGACCATGAATCGACTGCTCGACCGTATTAATCTGCAAGGATCATTACGACACTATCAGAATCGAACAGAGATCAGTAATAGGTCAATTCGACTGAGGTATGTGATTAGAGTGTGGGTGATTCCACCTGATTTCAATATCCTCGTCGACTGGCACTAAACCGATTCTTCTGTTGTTTTGGGTACCCTGTGTCTGTAATTGAAATCTCGAGATTTTCACAACAATCGAGAGTCACCAATGTATCGAAGATTATGTCGTGGCTTGAAAATAATCAACCACGGGTCAATTGCACTGAAAATTTCCTAAAAGCTACCTGGTAGATTAGGACACGCTCAAATCGTGCCAAATTGAAATTAACCGTGATTTTAAACCTGAATTTAGAAATTGAAAACTCCGTCATGTCATTGTTCATTTTAGGAATGTCAACTCATCTTCGGAAGAATTTTCATGCAAACCGAACTTTTTTGTCAAAATAATCAAAGTATGGTTAATTTGGTTCGGGAAATTAGTAGGCCTGCTTTTGGTCGTGCTTTTGAGACTTAAGAAGGTTCTATGAACAAGAGAAGATGTGAATTAAAGTGTGGTGACATTGGATTAATTTTATGGACTTCAATTGGGTTCAATTAGAAGAGAATTGAATGAAATTAATATACAAGATTTCATGCCACGGCGGAAAAAGAAATTGCAACCATTGGAATAAGGTTGTGGGAGATTGGAGATAGTGGAGTGTGACATCATCAAGTGATGTCATGGTGGGGCTAGAGTGCATAGGATCTTGACAAGTGGAGGGTGAGGATGTGCTCTAAAAAAGGTGGGACATCACTTCACCAATCAACTCCATCGTCAACCTTGGATTTGCTTTTGAATTTGGAGGAGAGAGAGAGGGAACCGACCGGACCAGCCAGCTAGCCCCGACGCCACCCCTTCGCCCACTCGGGTCGCCGCTCGTCGCCGGAGTCATCGCCGTCGTGGTCGTCGTCCATCGCACGCGAAGGCTCGCGCGTACCTCGCGCCCAACTCGCGAGTTGCTCCACCTTCGTCCTACGTCCTCTGGCCGTCTACCTCACCGTTTGACAGCCACAGCACCGCCAAGAAGCCGCCCGAAGCTTCATCACGCCCGTCCGGCCACTAAACCGCCGCTCCGTCCGCTGTTGCAAGCTGCAGGTCGTCGCTCGCTATTCAGCTCGTCCGCGCGTCGTCTCGCTTAGCTCGCACCACCAACTGCTGTCCTGAGGATCCCTAGACGTCGATCAGCTGCCGCCGGAGCCACCGCCTGTACCCACTTGACCTTTGCTTGCTCGCTGTTGCTCCTCCTTCTCCGTTCAGCCTCAACCGCTGCCAGTTCCAACTGGTTTTGTCCAAGATGAGCAGCCGCCGACCAGCATGCCCGTGAGGCTTCGAGGAGCATTTCCAGGCTCTTCCCAGCCTCCGTTGGTGTCGCCGCTTTGAGGATTATCGACCACCTTGGCGTCGTGGTCGCTGTGAACTCACTGGCGCGCAAAACCAGTGAGTTTACCTTCTAATCCTTGCTTAGTGAGTTAATTATGCTTAAGGGGTGTTTAGATTAGTCTAAGTAGGTTTAGGTGGTTAGATTAGATTATTTAAATGTTAATTAGATTAGATGTATGATTAGTTAGTGGATGTTTAATTAGGGCTAATTGTATGTTTAAATTAGTGTAATCTAGTTTAAGCCCTAATTAATTATTTTAGTTAATTAATTATTTTGAATTTTATAAATATTATTTTATTAAATTATATTAATATAATTTAGTATTTAATTATTTAATTTTCGGAATTAAATTTAATTATTTAATAATTTCGAAAATTTTGCCAGGATGGCTAGTCGTTAGAATTTCTCACCGATCGCAAATGCGGTTAGTTTGTGCTAATTGTATGTGTAATTATAGAATTGAGTGAAATTGATGATTATGAATAATAATTCCAAAAGTGTGGAATTGAGTGAAATTGGAGAAGTTTTGGTATTTAACTTGAAAATACCAAAGTGTAAAGCTTTTGGCACCGTAATTGGTTTTAGGACCGCTTTGTATCGATTGATTGAATGGATATTTATGTAGGGATTTATTCCAAGGATGTTTAATGCCGGTATTCGATTGGTTTTGATTGTGAAAGGTTGTGAGTAAAATTAGAAAATCATCGGAATTCGGTTGTGCCCTATTGGACCGTGATTTACCACCGACTTTGGAATCGGTCGTGCCCACTGGGGCCGTGATTTAAATACCACCTGATAGAGGTCATGCCATTTATGGCCGTGATTTACCACCTATTAAAGGTTGCGCCCGTTGGGCCGTGAATTCTACCTAAAGATAGGTCTCGTCCTTTGGACTGTGGTTTATAGTGAATGGATTGATTGATTTTTGAATTGTACTAACGTGCAGGAAAGGACCGAGGCGAGGTAAGTCCTCTATCCTCTTTGTGTGGCTAGAGTGCCCTGGGGCATATTGTCTTTCTAATCAAGTCTTAAAGGGTAGGACTCACTGAGACATTGTCTCACCCCGTTGTGGGATAATATTTTCAGGTCCTTAGATGGTGGATCCTCCGGTGCTTTTTGGTAGACCAGTGAGGGTCACGGAGAGGATTTTTCACTATGCCGATCTCAGATCTCATTGGGTCTATGAGCTTGCGGTGACTACAGTTTGGGTCGATGAGAACCTTCCTCATGTGGTCCCTCATCGATTTAGAGCGTGGTATCGCTATAGGCCTGATGGATTCTTGTATGGCCCTCTCAGGTGTTTTGATATCCCCCCTGGTATTATAGATGACACCCTAGGTGAGAGTGCTGTTAATCCTCCAAATGGGTTGGTGGAGGACCCGACGCCCCCGGTGCCTGTGGAGACTGAAGAGCCGGTGAATGGATTTGACTAGCTGGTCTTAGGACAACTTAGTTTTTGAGGACTGACCTTCTATAGATCTTTTGTTAATAGCATAGTCCTGTAATCGAACTGGTTTGACGTGTATAATAGTGTGTGGTTTGGTTTTGGAAATGTGATCCTGCTTTTCTATCCCAATTGAGTTTTTTCTGGGGATTATTTATCCGCTTCCGCATGTGAAATTAATTGAATGGGTTGGCGACGTGTCCGAGGAAGTCGCATTTTTATCGACCGCAGTGGGATGTGCGCGTTTCTCGAGGTTCGGGGCATGACAATAGAAACTACTTCTGCCCAAAATCGTGAAGATATTTTGCTCTCTTTCAATAGAGTTCTGGCCATCTCTTGTAAAGATCTATTTTTCCTTTCCACAACTCAATTTTTTTCTAGAGTATATGGAGAAGAGAAAACATATTGAAAACCAGATTCATCACAAAAATTTGCAAAATCCTGATTTTCAAACTCACCTCCATGATCTGTTATTATGCTTGAAATAGCATAACCTTTCTCGTTTTGAACTTTCTTAGCAAACTTTGAAAAATAGAAAAGAGTTTCAAACTTACTTGCCAAAAAGAATACCCAAGTGAAATGTAAATAATCATCCACAATTACTAGACAATATTTCTTTCCGCCAATACTTTGAGTTCTTGTTGGTCCAAAAAGATTCATATGGAGAAGTTGCAAAACACGACTGGTAGAAACCTGATTTACTGGTTTAAAAGAACTTATGACCTGTTTTCCCAAGATACAAGGAGTGCACAACTCAGACTTCTGATAAGCCAAATTAGGAAGCCCTCGAACCAACCTCTTGGAAGAAATTTTAGTAATCTGTTTCATATTTACATGACCAAGTTTTCGATGCTAGAGACTTGATTCATCTTGTAATGAGATGAGGCATTGAGAATTTTCTAGATTTACATCCATAAGATATATTTGCCACGCCTTCACCTAGTAAAGGATTAAGAGAAATCTTGACTTACTTCAGAACAAATTCCTTCTTGAAAGTTTATTCTGAAACCTGTATCACAAAGCTGGGTTATACTTAGAAGATTGTAGTTTAATCCTTTCATCAGGGAAATATTGTTGATAATCAGACTTCCAATTTTCACTGTTCCATATCCTATAATTTTCCTTTTACTGTTTCCACCAAAAGAAACATTTCCTCATTTTAGTTTTTCAAGCTTCACGAAGCAACTTGAGTCTCTTGTCATATGCCTAGAACATCCACTATCCAAATACCATTTGATTTTTCTTTTAATAGTGACCTGCAATCAAAGAAATAACTTAAGTTTTCTTTGGTACCCAGATTTTCTTGAGTCTAGAAGAGTTAGTGTTAAAAACAGTCTTTGCCAAATCCTTCATAACTTGTTTCCAAACTTTGGGACATTCATTCTCAAAATATTATGAGGTGTTACACTTAGAACATCCGAGAGCACTTCGATCGACAGGTTTTACAAACACGTTTTGAAAATGATTTTTATAAAATGCCTTTGCAGGTTTTCGTTTAAGGCTCCGTTTGTTTTGCAAAAATAATTTCTGAAAAAAACGTTTTCTGGATTTTCCGGTGTTCGTTTCACGGAAAATGAATTCATTTGGGGAAAATGCTTTCCATGAAAGGAAAAAAAGTCTTTTAAATTAGGGAAAATGTTTTCCACTTTTGAAAAGTGGAAAACATTTTCCTTTCCACTTTTGAAAAGTCAAAAACATTTTTCTCACTTAATCTCTCTTTTCTCACACCTCTACAAATCCTCACTTCCTCCTCCCTTTCTTCTTCTTCTTCTTTTCTTTTTTTATTCGAATTATTTTTAATATTATTTTTTAAAATTCGAATTATTTTTAATTTCATTTTTTCTTTTCTATTTCTTTTCTTTTCTTTTCTTTTTCTTTTTCTTTGTTTCCTATCTTCTTCTTTCTTGGCTAGTTGTTGGCCGTCGCCAGGTGAACCTCGAGCTCATCGATCTCAAGCTCACTCTGGCCCGGGCGAGCCTTCAACTCGACGCTCACGTCGCCGATCCGGTGAGCGGTGAGCCTTGCTCGAGGCTCGCCAATGGCTGGTCGCGGGCCATCGCCGTGGCCAGCGAACGACCAAGAATGAAGGAGATGGAAAACAAAGAAAAAAGAAAAGAAAAATTAATAATAGATTTTAAAAATTATAAATAATTAAAAATCAATTTTTAAAAAATATGGAAAATCCATTTTTAAAAAATAAAATAAATGAAAAAGAATATGTGGAAGAAAATATTTTCCTTACCGGATAGTAAAAAATATTTTTCACTTCATTTTCAGGTTTCATCCAAACACTGGAAAATAATTACATTTTCCCGAAAAATGACTTCCTAGAAAATATTTTCCGAAAACGCCATATTTTTCGAAACAAACGGAGCCTAAGTCTCTTTTTACTTTAGGAAAATCAATTAAAGGAATAGTTTTATTGTTCATACCCAAACCTGATTTGTTAAAATATGGTATTTGAGTTGTAAGAATTTTCTCCAATTTTTCTGATTTTTTGGAAAATCTTTTTGAAATATTTGAAATCTCTCTTTTTAAGTCAACATTTTCTTTTGAAAGAGAATGAGAATTTTCTTTCAAGTCATCAAAACTTCTTTTCAGACTTTCAAACTTTTTTTCCAAGAAACTTTATGTTGCCTCAACTTAGAATTTTCCTTTTTCAGTTCAAAAATCTTTTTAAGAGAGGATTTAAGATTGAGGCAAAGTTCATCTATATACATAGAGACTTTAATAGGAATTTTTGAGTGACTAACCTCGAAATCTTTGTCAAAATCTGAATCAGTGCCTATTTCTGATTTTGAGTCTGACTCTCAGTGAGCTATCAGATATATGTTTGCAAATTCCTCTTCACTTTCTTCACATTCGGTGTCACTCCAGGTTTCTACTTTAAGAGTTTTCTTGTACTTCTCAGACTTCCCTTTCTTCTTTTTCAACAAGGGACAGTTCGATCTGATATGCCCATTTTTCTTGCACTCGAAGCATATTACGTCCTTGCTTGTTTCATTGCCTTTCGTTGGTTTCTTATGGGAATTCTGCATGCTTTGCTTCTTCCAATTTAATCTTCTTCCATTTCTGTTCAGTTTTCTGAATTTCTTTATCATAAGGGCCAGCTCCTCATCGTCCATATCATCATCCGAATTTGTATCATCAGAATTAACATTAGACTTTAATGCAATTGATTTCTTACCTTTTAGATCTTCCTCATCATTGATCTACTCCACTTTGTACGATTGAAGTGTGCCTATTAATTCGTCAACTGACAGGAGCATGATCCTTTGAGTTTCTCTTATTGAAGTCTTCACATGATTCTAGTCCTTTGAAAGTCCACGCAGTAGTTTGGTAACTTTCATTAGTCCATAAATTGGTTGACCTTGATAAGCCAGGCTATTCACAATTTCTGTAAAGCGACTGAACATATCACAAATAGATTCTCCAAGCTCCATTATGAAGGATTCATATTGTCTAAGTAGAATATTTATCTTTGTCTCCTTCACACGATCAGTCCCCTCATAAGTGACATGAAATTTGTCCCAAACTTCTTTTGTTGTTTCATAGGAGGAGATTCAGTTGTATTCAGTGGGAGATAAGGTACAATATAATGAATAAATTGATTTTGCATCAAGAGCTTGTCTCTTGGTAATTTCAGCTTGTGTGGATTCATCGGCATCTTTGTCCATCACTTCTTTCCCTTTGTCTGAAGCTGATGTTGCCTTTGGATTGATTCCTCTTTCGACAACATCCCACTCCAGAGGATTTCTGGATCTGAGGAATGCCTTCATTTCGTTCTTCCACACATTATACTCATTTCCATCGAAATAAGGAGGTCTGATATTCATCTGTCCTTCAACCAATCCTAGAGCCAAAATTCTAGCCATAGAAGATCTTTAGCTTAGAAGTAAAAACACTTCAATAAAGTAAGCACACAAAACTCGATACCAATTGAAATAGCTAGTATAAACACCTAGAGGGGGTGAATAGGTTTAAAAACAAATTTTGAAGAGATGTAGTGAAAATAATTTTCTTTTAAACCGAGTAAATGGACAATAGACTTTGAATATAGATTCATACTAATGCAATGACTTGTCACAAGTGAAGTCGAAATCAAAAGAAGTCTATCGAAAGCCCTCGGTAATTGTTTGATCAAAACCACTTATTGCTTCAATAGTTCACTAAAATTTGTTCTAGTTTTTTTTTCTTTTAATTGGTATTTGACAGTTACTAATCTAGGATACTATACAAGTAGTGAGCTTTCACAATCAGCATAACGGTCAGAAATCCACCATTTTTAATGAATTATGATTCTATCAGCACAATCCATATGAACGAGCAACAAACTTTCATAATAAGCATAGTCATTGTGATCAAACATGATCCATAATTGTCGCGACCAATTTTTTGGGTGTGAACCACCTAGGGTTTGACTAATGGATTGTTAAGCCTAAACTTAACTCGGGCTCTCTAAGCCCATACCAATTCGCGACTTAAGTTTAAATTTCTTAACATGCAAATGATTTTCAATTAGGAGTCGCCACTAATCTATTTTTGGTGGGTCGATTAGAAACCCAAGTAAAATAACGAGAGATTTACTTTACTCCTACAAACCAGAGACTATGGGTACGGGGACTTGGTTACACTAGATTTCTCTAATGCCCTTTCGGTACCTTTTTCTTTTATTTTAAAAAATGTTTTGCAGGCAGCTTGAATTAATTTTAAATCTATTTTCCTAACATGTGATGCGATCATGCGGGTGCGCAAACCACCAATTTAACACCCAAGAAAAGCAATGAATAAATTGCAGGACTTACCTCATAGCAACGAAAGCATGCAATGTTAAATTAAAATCCACATCAACAACCCTAAATATGGTTTCTAATTAACACGCAATTTCTCTTTTTTTGTTTTCACTTATTTAATGAAAATTATGCAATATGCAATGCAATATTAACTAAATGACCTAATTCTAATGACATGTAATTTCTAATTGGATGGACCTAGCAACAACTACCACATGACATGCATTTCATGAATCTAATTCTATATGACATGCATATGATCTTTTTCTTTTTTTCTTAAAAAGAATGCAATTCATCCCATAAAATAAAACTAATTTATTCTAAGACTTTTTTTGGTTTTTTTTTTTATGAAATTCGGAATTAGGAAAAATGTGAAAATTACCTAACTAGATTAAGATTCTATTCAATTTGCATTGGGAATTAGGTTAAGCCAAATCCTAATTTAAACTAAAGTATTATCTTAACCTAAATAATCCTAAAATGCAATCTATCTAAAAAATCTATCTGAACTTAAAATTAGTTAGAAAGTAAAATGAAACATGCAATCTTACCCTAATATGCAATAACATGCAAAGGATACCCTAATTCTATATGCATGATGATTTTTTATTTTTTACTTTTTTCCCTTTTTTAATTTTTTCGAAATTAATAATTGCCAAGTAATTAAACATGCAATTTAAACTAGTGAAACAGAAATCTAACATCCTAAATTTATGTTTTTGGTTTTTTTACATAAGAAATTCGAAATAAATAAATTTCCTAATCTAGACATGCAAAATAACCTAAAACAAGTAATATCCTATCATGCATCTAATCTAACTCAAATATTTTTTATTTATGGGAACAAACAAATAAAGGCATCAAGAACAGCGCAGCAACAAATCAAGCAAGATATCATCCATGTCCATTTAATTTGGGAAATAAATTGACGAATCATATCTCGCGCATGAGATCGAATTGACCAATTTTTAAATAAAATCACGAATCATATCTCAAGCGTGAGATCGGATTGGTGATTTTACGTACGACGGGTCGTATTTCTAGCATGAAATCGGATCGTCAATCATATGTACGTTGCGAAATTAGGGAAGATTTCCCAATTTAAAAGGCTACTCGAGATTTTGTGGATATGATGGTATCATTCAAATATTCAAACAAGATAATCCCACAAATTAGGCAATAAGGATATATGAAAATCGAACTAAAAGAGATTCTTACCTGATATTTGGCGTCACGTGAACCACGTTGTCAAGTTCGGTCAAGCAACGGACGGCGGGATGACTCACGAGTGGCGGTTCAAGACAACGTGTTGCTCAAAGATGGTGTCTCGCTCAGTAAGCAATAGCAAATTTCGAGTGGTGACTAATACTTCACTGATTCGGCCTCACAAAGTCACAAAATTTGACCAACACGGCAAGGGGATGTCCGCCAGAAGACTTGAACAGCAAAAGGAGGGTTGTTGGCGTGAAAATTTGAACGTCCAGGGCTGGTCACCAATGTAACTCAAGTGCACGCAAGTGACACGGGACCACGGGAACCTGAAAATAAATGCACAAAAGACCGCCAACTCGGTGGGGCGTTCAACGGTGGAAGATCGACGATGGTCGGGACGCAACGGCGCCAACGCACAGCAATAACGACACCAAAGCAGCAACGTGGTTGGGTGCAACAGCTTGGACTCGGTTGACTTCTTAGGTGGCACGTGTGCAGGAGTAGCTTGGCCGTCGTCAACACCTCACCGGGCAGCAGCACGATGCAGCGGTGATGGAGACAGAAGCATGACCACGGGTCTAGCCGTGGAAGGAGTGCACCGTGTGGAAGGAGCGTCTCGGCCAAGAGTTGGTCGAAATTCCTCGTGTCTGCTCCACTCTCTCTCACGTGTGTCTCACTGAAATTCAGAATCCTCCCTCCTCTCATCGAAAGTGAGCGCCCCTTTATATACAAAAGAAAGGAGCCCACCAAGAAAAGAAACAAAATCACATATTGCATGGGCAAGACACGATTTCTTTTTCAGTTTCCTTCCACCTTTGACCATGCAAAAATTGTAACCCATCCGCATCATTTTCTTTCCTTTATTTCTTTTCTTTCCTACAAACAATAGAATTGGCTGCCGCACGTTTACATTCATAAGATCAGCAAAAATTCCTTTCCATTGGATCATCCAACAACCCAAAATTGACAGAATATTGCCAAAAGTTCTTGATGGTAATAGAATTTTTCTGATTCCAAATCTTGCAAGGATGAGCTTGCAATATCTCCTTCCCGCGCCTGTCCTTATTGAGAATTTATGAATAGATTGCACGAATATCTAATTGAGAATTTGATTTCAAATCCAAACGGGTAGACGGTTGGCGATTCTCTATGTGGCCATTTCTGGGGTCTCGACCAAGGAAGGTGCAGCTTGCAGTGATGGCTCGTGAAAGTGACCAGCAGTGGTTCTCGACAAATCAACTAGGAGGGGTTGTCCGATGGTTATTCGGCCCGGTAGTTAATGGGGAATCTTGAAAAAACGGGAAACTAGCTCGTATGGAACCTCCGAGGCGATCCACCGATAGCTACAACAACTTGCAAGGAAAACCGTCGTACATGGAGGAGCTTCGCGAGTGCTATAAGTGATACTATCTCGCGGCTTGAGAAATGTGCGAACAAAACTTCAAGGTGTGGGGGCAAGATATTGCGGAGAAACGATGGCGATAGGGAGAACTTATTCTCACGTGCGTGTGCTTGACCAAATGTTTGGTCACCGAATTTGCTGCCCAAGCCGTGGAGATCATGACTAGAAACCCCTACTCGAAACTTGTCATTTACTTCGACCAGGCCATTGAATAATCCAACAATCACCGTCTACTCTTGATTCAATTGTGGTCACCCGCTGTGATGCTGATCGAAGCGTATATACACCAAATAGGAACCACTAGTGTCGTATTTCAGCACGAGGGGCTACACAAGGAACGGCTAATGATCAAGGGAACCGCCATGCACCGAGATGGAATCATCCGAACCACGTAGGAAAGAGAGAGAGCTTCGCCCTTGAGAGCTCTAGCCTCTTGAATATGTTACCTTTTTCGATTAAGGCTCTAACTCTAAATTATCAACCTCACAAGTTAATTTTCAGTCATCAGAAAATAACGGGGCTCGGGCTAATTCCTCTTTTCATGGGCTTAGCCCAACTTGTCAATTTAAAGCTCATAACCACCAATTCGGGCCCATTCGTCACTAGCCCAATGCAAATGCAATAATAATAAATAAACGCATCTAAAATTATATGCTATGCTATTAAGTAATTAATTTTTTGTAGGGGTTAAAATTAAACCCCTAATTTTTGTGCCATAAATGACTAATCGGGTCGCTAAAATTTAGGTGTCAACAATAATCAAACAGTTTGCACGTACATTTCGTCTACCCACATCCACATAGAAAAGCGATGAATTTGCAAAACTATTTTTAATAGTCAGGCTAAAGCACAATCAACCGTTAAATATAATTTTATAATTCCATCAACATTACTTCCCTGAAAACATACAAAACAATGCATGCAACAATGATCAAATTGGCACATTTCTTGTCATGAAAACAAAGTGAACACAATGTGGATCGAATTGCCACAAGTTACCTTATGAACTGTGAATGCCTACAGGGGCATCAAGGAATTCCTAAATTATTTAAGTACTTGTAATAGATAACCCCACAAAAATCCAAAAAAATAGCATGAAAATTTTAAACATATTACTTTTTCACATTAGAAAAAATCAAGTTATTATTTCATCCGGCTCACAAAGGTTCTCTCTTTTTAGAGTGCAATTTAAAAGAAAAGAGAGAAAATTCCAAAAAAAAAGACCTAAAATGCCCTCATTTTTTCAAATAAAACATCCAAAAAGGTTTTATTTAAAAAAAACTGAAACGCTATCACTTTCTCAAAAAGGATCTAAAGTGGTTATGTTTCTTTAAGATAAAATGACTCTTCTAGCGGTCAAGAGTATTTTGTTTTCCTTTTTTTCTTCCTTTTTTCTCCTTTTTTCTTTTGCCCGGTTCTTCTTCTTCCTAATGGTTGGATCATTGCAGAAAATATAAGCCACTTGAATATGAAGATGAGTAGGGTAAACAAAAGGAAAATGATCATTAAATAGGGTCTTTGGTTTTTTAGCCAAGAAATTAAAGGGTGGCTCTAAAAAATCTGTGCCAATTAATTTGCCTATTTCAACAATATTAACCATGGTTGACATGTAACCAGAGGTTGGATTATTAACTTGTAGATTCTTCAATGCTGTGAAAGGTTTGTTAGGGTTATGTGTCTATTCATCAAACATTGTCTTCGTCTTTCCAGCTCACAATAGAACCAACACATCCTTTCGTCTTGAAGTTGGAGTTTCAGATATCAACCATTTTCTGTCGGAAACATTGCAACTGGTTCGTAGATCAGACTAGTCCCAAAATTCATAGAGAAAAGAACAAAAAATTCTGGGATTATCTCCCGAGTCCAAGAGAAGGTAAAATAATAAGCTTTCATTGCAAGAAGAGAAAAATTTGCCCATCAATCTACCACTTGCAGAACATCAGTGGCATGAGAGTAGGAGTAGGTAAATCATGACCAGAACAACCCGTTTAAAGGTATAACACGTTCGGTTGTCATAAACGAAGATATTTCACACACCCAAGTAAAGATGTCCATTCTCGATGAGCAAACTAATCACCCTTTGGAGTTCTGTCCCAATTTCCCACCAAGGGCAATGGAAGTATCAATAGACCGCATAGCCCTGATGGAAGCAATGCAAGCAGTGACTCGACTTTTAAAAAAGAAAACAAAGAAGCTGCAGTGCACTCATGCCACACATAAAACATTCAATAACATGTAACCCGACTCCAATTGCAACTAACAAGGCATTCATCTTGGTACAAAATCGTCACTTCAACATTACCGTACCAGACTGTAACTACAAGATTTAAACCAGAACAAGTTCAACATAAACAAGAGATAGTATTATGAGATCTTCACCATCAAAGATGGAACACCATCACTAAACCGCAATTTATTTGTCCTTCTCAGCAAACTAGTGATGATAACTAAATCAACCTTCACATGCTCTGATATTACCTACGTACAAAACTACTCCATGCCATTACAAGTAAAACAACTAACATCTTCCCGTGCATTAGCACAAGTTAAAAACTAAAAGGGAAGGAAGTGCCACAACTCTCATGATAAGGCCGCAGCAACGTACAAGATCATTCGGGACATCAGTATGCTGATCGTCCATCACCCTCGACTATCACATCTTTAAAAGCCCCACCACTTGGAATCATAGGCAAGACGTGCTCTTGATGGGGAACAATCACTTCTAGCAAGTATGGCCCAGGAGTATCCAGCATTGTCTGAATTGCAGCTCTAACATCTGCTTTCTTGGTCACCCGAGCACCAGGTATTCCACAAGCTTCAGCAAACTTCAACATGTCTGGGAATATCTCAGACTCTCTCGACGGATCTCCTAGGTAAGTGTGTGCCCTATTGGCCTTGTAGAAGCGATCCTCCCATTGGACAACCATGCCCAGGTGTTGATTGTTCAATAGAAGAATTTTAACCGGAAGGTTCTCCACTCTGATAGTAGCCAACTCCTGGACATTCATGATAAAGCTCCCATCTCCATCAATGTCCACAACAATGGCATCAGGTTTTGCAACAGCAGCTCCAATAGCAGCTGGCAACCCAAAACCCATAGCCCCTAATCCTCCGGATGTCAACCACTGCCGAGGCCTCCTATAGTTGTAAAACTGTGCAGCCCACATTTGATGCTGCCCGACACCTGTGCTTATGATTGCATTTCCATCGGTCAACTCATCAAGAACCTGAATTGCGTACTGAGGAGGTATGGCATCTCCAAATGTCTTGAAACTTAATGGGTACTTCTGTTTCTGCTCATCAAGCTCCACCCGCCAAGCGGAAAAGTCAAATTTAAGCTTTGATGCTTTCCCTTCTAACAACCTGTTAAACCCTTGCAGGGCCAATTTCACATCCCCACAAACAGATATGTGAGGTTGCTTGTTCTTTCCGATCTCAGCCGAGTCGATATCAATGTGAATGATATTAGCTCGGCTAGCAAAAGCTTCCAGCTTGCCCGTCACACGATCATCAAACCGAACTCCAAAGGCGAGCAACAGATCACTTTTGTCCACTGCATAGTTTGCATATACAGTCCCATGCATCCCAAGCATATGAAGCGACAAATCATCCGTGCACGGGAACGACCCTAGCCCCATCAAAGTACTCGCCACAGGGATCCCTGTAAGTTCTACAAACCTAATCAGCTCCTCACTTGAATTCAAACACCCACCGCCCACATACAAGACTGGCTTCTTTGATTCGGCGATCAACCTCACAATCTGTTCCAGGTGCGCCTCCTGAGGCGGCTTAGGCAACCTCGACATGTATCCTGGCAACCTCACGGGCATGTCCCAGTTTGGAACCACGAGCTGCTGTTGTATATCCTTAGGTACATCAATGAGAACCGGACCTGGCCTCCCTGAAGTGGCTAGATAGAATGCCTCGCTGACGATCATCGGTATATCTTCCACGTCAAGAACCAGATAGTTGTGCTTCGTTATGGACCGGGTGACCTCGACAATAGGGGTCTCTTGAAACGCATCCGTGCCAATCATTCTTCGCGGCACCTAAAGATCGAATTTTTAATTCTTTCGTCAAGACGGTGGGCAATGAATGAAACTGAAAAGCCGTAGTTTCAAAGCTTTGCACCCTATAAGTCCAGATCTCAAAGGCACGAGCTAATGGACTAAAGCTATCAAATGAAACAGTGCAGATATGTGCGACTAGAACAGCAGCAAACAAAGCACGGGTCATCGACGGAACCTGGCCGGTGATGGCGACAATGGGGATGCTGTCGAGCATGGCGTCGGCGAGGCCGCTGACGAGGTTGGTGGCCCCGGGGCCGGAGGTGGCGATGCAGACGCCAGGGCGGCCGGAGGCGCGGGCGTACCCCTCGGCGGCGAAAATGCCGCCCTGCTCGTGGCGGGGGAGGACGTTCTTGATGGTGGCGGAGCGGGTGAGGGCCTGGTGGATCTCCATGGAGGCGCCGCCGGGGTAGGCGAAGACGTTGGTCACCCCCTGCCGCTCCAGGGCCTCCACGAGGACGTCGCTCCCCTTGCGGGGCTCGTCGGGGCCGAATCGCGAGACGAAGGCCTCGGTCTCGGGGGGGAGGGGGAGCGGCGACGGCGGCGGCGGCGGCTTTGGAGGCGTGGCCGGGGAGGGAACTGGAGATGCGGAGGGCGGCAGGGGAGGGCCGGGCGGTGGGTTTGGAGGGGGAAAGGAGAGAACTTTGGGAGAAAGGGGAGAGATTTAGAGGAGAGGAAGGCGGCGGAGGAGGAGGAGATGGCGGCGGAGAGGGTGGGGGCTGCGGCGGCCGCCATTGTTCTTGTGGAGCTGCTCTTCCGGAGGAAGGGAGGAAGAAGACAGGGGGAGGAGACAGAGGACGAGGAGAGAAGGAGGCGGCGAATGGTGACCATTCGGTCCTCCTTTAAATTTCCTGTCCCAGCGCACGTTGCTGTCGCCGTCGACGTCGCCGGAATTACGGAATTGCCCCTATTTTCGTGTTTGGTAACTGCTAATTATGTGTCCCTCCCTCTGTTTTTCTTTTTCCGTTGGTCCCTAGTAGGATTTGTGCAAAGGTATCAAGGTTTTCCTCGCAAATTCCTGTTTTTAACGTAGATTCATAGCCATTTCAGTCGGGCCTACCAGGTGGGTGTCCTCTCCATCTACGAATGTCCAAAATGAATCGTCGCCAGAGTTGCGTCCACCGGAGGGATCTCGCCGTACCCTTTGCTAAAAGAAATAGACGAACCAAGGGAGAATCGGGGAGAGGAGGAGATCGGTGGAGGGGCAAGTGGGTTCTCCATATTTTTGATTAAAATAGAAAGAAACCAATGTCGTCTTTCGCTCGGTTTGGACAGGAGGGGATTGCATGGAAAGTCTTGCCCTTCTCGTCGTCTTATCTCTGTCGTTCGGGTCTACTCCCTCCCTCATTTTGGTTCTGTTCTTATCATTCGAGTCTGCGAGAGAGGGCTAAGCCCAGATCCACCAACAAGTGTAGCAGCAGCCCCTGTCTATCCCAATCCCAAATAAAGTTTTCCACTTTTAAATGTTTAGGGGCCTTCGACCCAAGAAAGAAACAAAATGTTGAGGGGCCGCATTGTACGGCTGCGGAGTTTCATTTGTTACTTTAAAGGTAATCGAGAAATGATGCGAGAGATGCCAAGTTCCGTGCGGAATCACATCTCCTTACAGTAATAATAATAATATCATCATCACTCACGAAGGTCCCAAATTTGGGTTTTGACAGTAAAAAGTAAAGGGTCTCGAAACTTGTATGAGGGAAGCAAACTTCGAGCTTCTTACAAGTGGACAGAGAGCTAAAATGGCTTTATCAACGTTACTAAAGTCCACTACTTTTCACCCAGGAGCAGCACCAGAATGCTCGCACTCACTCATCCATGTCACTCAAATTAGGATGCTCTGCAAGCTACAAAGCACGGACACGTTGCCGAAACTTCCGTATTGTATCCGACACCATGTAATCGACGTGTCCGACACGTTCGGATACGCGATCAACACGTGTTGAATTTTTTGACACGTTCGGATACGCGATCAACACGTATTTACTTTTCTCGACAAAGAATGACCAGAAGAAACCGGGGGCGGAGAGGGGGATGGATGGGGGTGGCGTGGGGTTGGGGGAGAGAAAAATCAAGGAAATGACAGGTGCTTTTTGGGGGGTGGGAGAAGAAACCTGAGGGGGCGGCGGAGCGAGTGAGGTGGGGTGATTGACAGAACGAGGGAAGAGAGAAGAATTCAATGATCTCCCGACGTCGGGCCGATCAGGCGAGGATTCGTAGGACCCTCGCGTACGTCGCATAGTGAAGAAGAGATCGTCCCGTCAAATTCAAGGACGGACACGACACGGGAAGCTCCGGTAACATGTCCGTGCTTGTCGGTGCTACTTGGTCTGCAAGTCCCCGTGGATCGAATTGTGGAGATAGAACGCAACCTTCTTAAAAAGTACTCACCGATTAATAAAAATGTAAGCAGCGACCGAAACATGTTTTTTTTCTCAACATGTAGGTGACACAGTTCCTAGAAGTTTAAACCATTACACTATCCATTGTTAACATGCTACTCTGAAAAGAAACCAAAATTGCTCCCGACTTGTACTTCTGCAGATATCCCATCTTTCTTTCTTACGAGGTCCGCCTGCAGCCAATAATTATAAAGTTTTTCCGATCAAAAGACAGAAGATAGACAATTCTGATGCCGGTGACCTGACCACCCATGCTTTCAGTATGAGAAAACCAGAGATTATGCAAGCAATGCGAGTCTTTCGCCAAAAAGAAAACAGTCATAAAGCGTCTCTCCTATGTGCAGTGCACATACTCAGCACCTATCCGACACCATATAGAATAGAAGGTATCGGCTGAATAGGATAAAAGCCACCGAATAATCCACTTAAAAGCTTCTGCAGTAAAAAAAAAAAAAAAGATTTACGTTGCTGAAAATGAGATACAATGTTCATATCATCATATTTTCTTAGGTAACCACCAAGAATTCTTAAAAACTGCTCGTGACTATCAACCAAACACTGATTATATAATTCAACGGATATGGTGTCATCCTAAATGACCCATCCAACAATTGGGAAGCCACTGCAGAAAAGCATCATCCAATTTATAAGCAAAGAGAGCTGTTCGCTTCAGTTTCCAGTTCTCTTGAAAGGAAACTCATATATTCAACTTATAGAATATCATACTTGAAATCAAATTAACCGTCAATAATGATCTCTAAGAAAACCAGGTTATCAGTCAATTATAGTGGAGAGCGTTTTGAACCAATGTTACATCTATGCACCAGAAAACCTCCCAATGGCTACAGAAATTCAAAACACAATCCACTTGGCAAATAACTAAATAAAATCATCTCCCTTCTCAGAGCATGCTACTACAGTGGACATTTCTGAAGATGCATTGAATAGGCAGGTCAATAGACTTACTTTCGTTATTGATCTTACTAGGAGTAAGTAAAAAGCTTTCAAGTTTAGCATTGAATTCAATTATAATCAGATGCATGTGGAACCCACACGAAACATCAATCGGGAAACTTAATTTGATATCTAATTGGGACACTGCCATGGGATTCAGTGAAAAAGAAACTCACAATAGTGCAGAAAAGGATTAGCATCAATGACTCTGGCATTTCCATAAGGCTAGATCTTTTTCCAGTATCATGACAAAGGCACACAAAAGGGCCATCATGCTTTCTATAGGGCAGAGGTAACATTTATTTGTTTACACCTAGACTACGAATAGCATGTCTGCTGTGTTAAGATCATTAAAAGTGAGAACTTCACCTAGAAAAATTCTGCCACCACTAAAAAGCATGTGTTTGGTAACTTCATGGATTGAACAGTAGTTTCAAGGAGGTTAAAAACAACAGAAAAACAGTAATAATAAGTTTGATTTAAAATAAAACCCCAATTATCACAATGGCTTTACAAAGCCGTAGCAGGTAACTGAAAGAGGGCCCCTGAAACTAAAATCGATCTATTTACAATCTGCAACTGAATCCTTTTGATAGACTCTCAATAACGAATGCATGTCCAATCGATCAGCACCTTTCCATCTCTCCCATCACAAAGGTTCGCTCCGAATCTATGATAAACGCCGCTACCACATATAGACACTTTACGCCCAATCATTCCGGATAACGCTTGCATCCTCTGTATTACCGCGGCTGCTGACACAGAGTTAGCTGATGCTTATTCCCCAGATACCGTCATTGCTTCTCCTCCGTGGAAAAGAAGTTCACAACCTGTGGGCCTTCTATTTTTGTCCAACTTGATTCTAAGACTAGTAATTCCTATAATTTTTATTTCTTTTCTAGGTTCTACATTTTTTTCCATATTTAGAAATAGCAAATGTCTTTTCATATTATAGATTCCCATCCTCGCATCAATTCATTCAAACTGCTCCGCTTCCATTTCCACTTCCATAAACGGGCCCGGGCTTTTCCAGCTGTTCACTGGTACTGCCTGCGTAATTCTTCTGAATTTCGAATAGTATTCAAGATCCTCTGTTTTCGATTATCTAATAAATCGCTTAATGAAAGTAGATTATCTTTCCATTCATTTCAAAACTTCCATAATCCCTTCCCCGAACCAAACTTTGAATCTTTCAATTCATTTGGCTCTCATGCTCAATTGCTTATGTAAAAAATTCCCATATCTTTTTTTTTTAATGTAATGAGCCTATCCTCTCTTCCTATTCATATTCCTCCAAAAAGATATAATGGATCACTAATCCAAGACCAAAATAATATTTGGAGGACTCTTCGGAGGACAAATAGGAAATTATGGATCGGTCGGATATCAGAATAGAAAGATTACCATATATAACACAAAATTTCTCCGCTCGATTCCTTCTAGTCGAGCCTCTCAGGTCTGTCATTATACCTCGAGAAGTAGAAAGAATTACAATCCCCATCCCACTTCTACAATTCTAGGAATTCGTTGATAGTTCGAATAGATTCGTAGGCCAGGCCTACTGATAGTTTTAAATTTAAAATAATTCGTCTGTAGGTATGCACATCGAACAATATGCAGATCTTTACAAACGACAGGATAAACATCCACAACAATTTCAAGTGATGAATCCATCACCCTATGCAGTTTTCACAAAGAGCCTCCGCGCTAGCCAAAGGAAGCACCTTTCTTTCATAAGAACAGAAGGGCACAAGATCTACCTTTGAGATTGAGAATCTAGACAGAAGACAACCCGATAACAAAGAGCCGCGGTCGGGCATTGGGAGATCTACAAAAGCAAGAAAAACAACACACACACACACACAAAACAAGAAGCAGGGCATGCAATACCTCCCTAACCGGACCCGACGATGATGTTGTTGATGGGGATGAAGATGAGCTTCACGAAGAACCCAACAAACCCATGACCACGAATCCAATGGCGGTGCGAAAGGCGACCTTGGTGAACTCTGCAGGGGAAAGACGGAACCGAAAACCGATCGATCAAGAAAGTCCGGGAGACGACAGGGCAAAGAATGCATTTTGCATGCGCGAACGAGAAGCGGTCACCTTTGCGGTCGGGCTTGTGGCAACGCTTGACGAGGCGGAGGCTGGGGAAGTCGGAGAGGGTCGACCACGGAATCCACGGCGTCCATTCTTCCGATCCCGGCGAGCGAGCGAGAGCGGAGAGCGAGAGGGAGAGAGAGAAGATGCAGGGCAGACGCGTTTGACGGACTTCAAGTTGGACTGTCGAATGATGCCGCGTCGATCTGGTCAAATGGTCAGTGCTTTTGCCGGGTCTCCACCCCATGCGGGTCGGGTGGTCGGGTGGATGTTTCGGGTACGGTGCGAGACCCGACCCACCATGATGGATCCAAGTCCAGGCAAGATCTCGCTCCACATGAGAGCCCATAAGTGCTGTCCTAAGCTACCGTTGGCCTTTAGTTGAATGGGGTGATGCTCTAAATCAAACATCTAATGGCACAAAGTGATTTATGGGTAATACACCACCATCACTTCTAGTCTAAGCTTGGCCCACGTAAAACGGGCCGATTGTTGTGAACCTAGTTTTAGGTCCTAAAATAATATAATCATGCAAATAATTATTTTATAGAGGTGTCGAATTTGCTTTATCATGGATACCTCTTTTGGAGACCTGACAAGTTTGGTCAATAGAGTTGATATTACTTTGCGATAGTCAATATTCCACATAAAACAATAGAGATGTTAAGACGTGATTCATGAGTAATGCCCACTTCTAAATGACCACCATCCAATCTTTCTTGTATTCTTTTTGAGTTTGATGTTTGGTTCATGCGAAGCGGGTCAAGTTGTTACAAGATCTTGCAAAGATCGGACATCCTTTGCCGAAATGTGGAAGCAAAAGAGCATAAAACTATTCTATGTACCATTTCGCCTAAAAGTCGTGTACATATGTCAAGGATCATATTATGTTTACGATTGGTGTGATAATATACTAATGCAATTATGCATTCATTATTATATGAGTGACGTGTATTTAGAATTAATTTTGTAAAGACATCTTACATATGTCACATATGGGCGAATGCATAACTCCATTCTTACAAAGTGGCAATGGACCCCATAAACATCCATATATCAATATAAGAAAATCTCTAGACATTCATCTTTGACGAATTTAAGTATTTACAAGTTTTCGTTTTGCGAAAATAGGATCAAGATTTGTGTTTCAGAAATTACTAATAAATTCTACATAAAAGTGTCAACATCTTTAGCACCCCTATGATGAAATGTACCCAAAGTCATGTCATTATCCGAAAACCTATATTCTTCTTTTTTCTTAAGTAAAACATGAGCAATATTTCTATACACCTGTCCATTACCAAATTTGCATAAGAGAGTTATCCCTAACAACGAGATTGTCATTGGAGGGATACAAAGAAGCCTTGGACCAAATGAACTTCATTTGACTTCTTCAATCAAAACTCGAAATTAAGTAAACTAAGAGTTCTTCAAATGTCATGAAAACGAAAACACGACAAGGATTGAAAATGTAGCTTCAGTGCGAGAGGTTCGATTTGTGCACTTTAAACCTACCGAGTGTTCTGCATACCCTACTGCATGAAGTTAAGAGTGTGCTGGTAATGTTTCTATTATAGGGAATTATTTCTTTAGAAATAGTTTTTTCTATTTCTACTCAACAATTTTTTAAGTAAAATAAGGTGTTTGGTAATTATTTATATTCTTGAAATAGAAAAGAATAGAAATCGATTTAGTAAAAATTTATAAATTTTTTGTATTTATTTATTTTTATTCTTACTCACGGAC